>CM029454.1:9052716-9652716 GCA_017140165.1 Eucalyptus shirleyi | reverse complement strand
TTGCAAAAAAAAATAAAAAAAATAAAAGTATGTGATTTTTTTCTCTTAATTATTGCTACAATCCTTGAAAGTGGAACCCGATCAAAGAAGCGACCAAGTTTCTTGCTTTAAATGAGTGGCCGATGCCGCTTCGTCACTCCTGTGAAACCGACGAGCCATCATCGACTCTTTTCTTAATATTTAAATATTCAATCACCTATTCATTTCCCAAGTTAAATTTTTTAAATAGTTAGCAGTGAATCCACAAAATATTATATAGTATTCTTTCCAACCCCTTATTTGTCTCCTAGTCTATGTATTGAGGGGGTATGAAAATATTCAAATATTAAAAAGTAGTATGAGAGTTGGGTTCTGCCCAATTTTTTTCTTGTATGCGCCATCCCATTCATTAAATTCTATGTGCCATTGCTAATCTGGTTTGCACGTCTTAAAATATCTCATATCATTTGTTTATTTGATTTATATACCTTTTATGTATACTATGTTTCTCTTCACATGATTCCATAAAATTTTATATCCTATTAAAGTAGGAGATCACATGTTCAATTCTTCTACTTGTTAGATGACGTTGTTGATTGTGTTTCTTAACACAATTGCTGCGGTTTACATTTTGGGAGCCCAAATAGCTGGATTTGTTTAAACGCGAAACTGGGATTTTGAATGACAATTGTCGTCCCAAGATTTCTGGGGTCTACCCCTTGCCGAATTGAGAGCTACAAACATTGTTTACATCTACATAACCAAGTTGCACCACCAGCTTGGGCAAAACTTTTTTTTTGGAAAGAAATCCATCGACTGAAAGTGCCAACAAAAGACAATTCATTTGTTAATAATTCATGAGGTTTGTTAGGATCGGGAAGGTGAAATAATATGCGAACCCACTTCTAACCCACCAATAATAATATAGACAACTTACCAAACACATGAAAGAGAGGATTAGATGTTCTTAGGTTCTACCAAATAAATCCTGAATCGAGCAAACCCTAATTGATATTGGTTGCTTTTTTCAGAACGGGTATGAGATCTTTTGTTTATTAAAGATCCTGTAGAGGTTCGGAATTGATTAGACAACAAATCAGAACCCGATCTCGATATTTGGCTGGACAGCTCATTCAATATTGACAAATGTGTTAGGAATATGAGTATCTTAAGAGGAAAATATAGATAATGAATATCTTATGTATGAAGAGAATATTGACAATTCGATGGTGTTGAGTTGTGAAGCAAGCGAACGGCGGTTCAAATATTAAAAAAAACAAAGTTAGGTTAAACTTGCAAGCAATCTCCTCAAATGACAAAATAGATGGTACAAGAAATCGGATCTTCAGCTTGGCATTTTGCGCAGCCGGACAGCTCAGAAGTTCCTGGACGACGTGATTTAGCTGAAGTGAGATTTCTCATGGAATAAGGCTCTAAAGGAACAAAGCCTTCACTTTCTAGCAGCAACCATTTCACATGTCAAGAATATAATCTCGCCTTCTACACTTCTGGTCAGCTAGAAGATGACGAGGACTTTTTGCAAATAGAATTTCGCACGTCACCAATGGATGGTGGCGACGGTGCGTATATTTTGTATGCAGATATTCCAAGAAATGTGACGCGAAAGAACAAATCAATCGGTGTACGGTTTGCTCTTTTGCGTCGCATTTCTCTGAATAAAACAGGTGCGGAGTTGTGTCTGGTGTTGATTGATTTCACACGAAAGGACCACAGCCAATTTTGGTGGTTGTGATATTGAAAGCACCGGTTTGGGGGTTGAGCGAAATTAATGTATACACCTACTAGGACAAATTCCATTTGTTGCTCTTTCGCCAAATTAATGTATACACCTACTAGGACAAATTCCATTTGTTGCTCTTTCGCCGTTATGAAAAATCTATAAGGAGAAGAATCTTATCAACCATTTATTTCCATTCTTCTATAAGGCGGAGGGAAATGGTGATTCCAAAGTGATAGGCGACGAACAGAAAAGAGCAAAGTAGTACTTATTAACATTTGATTGGATCAACTAGAGAACAAAGGAAAGTTTTCAATGTTCCTGGGAAAATCTGGTTTCTGAATGAATCTGCATATCGTAACGAAGTCTATAGTTCCACTGCACAATTCTCTTCCGAGTGTAGTATAACTAGCAGGCCTCTCCATCTACTACGAGAGAGGAATGTGATTAGAAGAAACGAACTTGACCGCATATTCATGTGCTTATCGAGCTTTGCTGCATTCTCTCAGTGAGCAGGAGGACCTCTGTGGTAAGCCGGCACAGTTGCGGGGAAGAACATCTGCCTCACTCCTTCATCCCTTATTATGGGAAAGATGATACCTGATGCACCCTGAAATAGGAAGTGCTGATTAGAAACCGTTGCCTTTCAATCTAATGCGGAGCCACTTAAAGGGTTTGAGAATATGATCCTAAAGTCGAAAGTAGATGCTCACCTTAACCAGTCTGGCCCCGAGCCACATGCGTTTCGGCGAAGGGAATGGAAGACATAGCCGCCCGACGCCATATACTGCTACTGCAAAGAAATGGCAGACCAAGTGCATTGGACGGGGGTTTAGACCCGAGAGCAGAGAGACTGGCCCAGTTGAGCAGAGACCGCCAAGGCTCAGATAGTCGAAGCATGCTTGGCGCATTTCCTTTCTTGCCGGGTCTGGAGATGCACAGAAGACCTTGTACAGAGCACCAGCCAGGGTGTTGATGGTCGATGCCACAGGCTGTGAAGAAAAGGAGAGGTCCGGTTAGCATGCAGTTTGAGAAGCGACGCTACTAATTTCTACACTTCTGCACTTTAGGATCAAGTGGATAGACATTTCTCACCTTCCTCAGTGTATAGAACGACTCGAGATATTTGCATAGAGCAGATGCATCATTCAGATCCTGAAGTGGGCGAAGGAGGTTCCTTAGCAAAACGATATCAGAAAGAGCCACGGTCATTCCTCCTCCTGTCAACGGATGGCGCATGTTGAACGCGTCTCCCATCAGAAGAGCTCCAGGGGTGGGTTGAGGATTAGCAGGCATGCTTCTATTTGGCATCGACTTGATGTTTCCCTTGTCAATTGCTGCGATAAAGGCTTTGTACAATTGAGGGGGAACCTGAAACACGAAATTCTGCGATGAGCCCCAGAATATCTAGACTAGAGAGCAAGAATAACAGAAACGGAGGAGCAGCTGAGATAACTTCTGGTGCCTAACTAGTCAATATGCGACTATGGAAAACACTATTGCTGAGCAGTTTCGACATATACCTGGGGAGCAACCTTTGTCTTCAAATATGTGGCCATTTCACCGCTGGCTACAGAGGGCAATTTCTGGCCAGGGACATCGACCAGACAACGGATCTCAGTGCTGCTGATCGGATAAAATAAGATGGGCGAAGGGTCTGCCAGTATGACATGGCCGTGATTTGGGAATGGAAGATCACAATTCTCCACGACCAAACCCACGAAATGAGAGGGGACATCAACCTGTGGACATAGTGAACATATTAATTTAGACTCGAGTATGATCGACCAAGATTTGAGGAATGCACAAAATGTTGGCGACAACTTCAGAGTACAGATCAATCTGCTCGATTGACCCTTCATATTCACCTTCGGAAAGCAGAGGTTACGGCGTAGGTTTGAAAAGCAACCGTCACATACGATGGTGAGGGGAGCATATGCTTTCAACTCTTCCCCAGCTTTGGTCTTGTATTGCACTCCCTTGACAGTTCCCTTTTCCTCAATTAGAGATGTTACTGTCCCTTGTTCTAGACTTACGCTGAGACAGATGAGGGGTAAAAAAGGAAGGTAAGATGATGACCTTAGAATGAAGTCTCTTAATCGACACAAAGCGTAATATGATCGGATAATCAAAGCACACGATCAAGTTGATGTTAAAAAATGAGGTCGCCAACTAAGATTATCTCAAACACTTCCGAGTGGATAAAATATTGGCCTTAGAAGTATCACGCCATCTTTAGCTAGATGAACATCAGAGCAGAGAAGCAAACAGAAAACACAAGGCGGCTGCGAATAGCAGATCGGAGAAGGAAAGTACTTTCGGAAGAGTTGCGGCCTTTTCCCTCATGCTTTGAACGAAACGGCCGTTGTGAAAACCTCTGCCAGCGACATCCGAATGAAAATCTTCCAATGGATAAGACAACTGTGTGTGTTTCCCATCCTTGAAAAGAGCATATCCAACAACTCTTTGGGCATCAATTGTTTGCACGCAATCTGTGCACACCAAATGAATTATATTCAATAAAAGTCCGCACTAGATGCACGATGACGATTATTTAGCATACTTAAAACAGACCGAGAGCCATGTTTTGAATCGTTAAAAAACGATTTTGGAAGGCATAACACTCTGTTTGCAAGACCCAGCTCACCTGCAAGGTCCAATTCCATCAATTTCAGGTAACCTCCTGGTTGAAGAAGCTCGCCGACAATTCTATCTTGCTCCGTCAGGTCCCTCTCAATCACACGCACGCGACGTCCATCCTGCGTAGACACAAAAATTGCTTCAGATCATTCCAAATGCCGAATGAAAATGCTTTCACGCCATTAAAACTGTCAAATATAAAGCCTTTCTCGCTAAAGTTCGTTCCTACTATTATCATTCAGACGTCAAAATATCATTAACTGAAAGACCATGAAAGGAAAACGGCAAGCAATCCTCTCCCAAACTCGCTGACCATTCTAAAAGGCTAACTCCAGACGGAAAGTCAAGACTAGTTTTGCTGTGCCCCGTTAGGTAGCTGAACCGGACAGAAAAGGAATGAAAAGTTGGGAACTCGAAAAACAAGCTTCAGGGTCACTCAGGCACTTGAGACGCGACGAACGCCGCAGTTTCAAACATAATCCAGAGAGCAATCAACAGGCTCTCACACGGAAAACGAAAACAGTTCCCCAATCCTTCGCAACCGACGGCAGTATCCAAGGAACGCAACCGAAATTCCACGAGACATGGCTGCTCCACTTCGGAGGCACAGAGAGAGAGAGGGAGAGAAGATGGCGTTAACTACCTTCCCGAGGGCGTAAGCGAGAGCCGCACCGGCGACTCCTGCGCCGACAATGACGATGTCGGTGCTCCCATCGACGCCGCCGGGCCTGAAACCTCCATCCACGGAGCTCTTCACATAGTCATCGCCGCGACCCTTCTTGGACAGCCTCCTCTTCTGCTTCCCGAGCCCCTTGTACAGCAGGAAGATCCCCAGGAACAGAGCCAAGACGCCACTGACCAAGTACTGACCGTCCATCAGAGACCGATCCCGGCTCAACAGCTCCACCAACCTCCGCGACGCGACAGCAGAGAGATCGAGAAACGTCCGCCGATGGAGCTCGGCTCTTGCGGGGCAAGCTGCTGCTTTACGGGATTTCCGAAATGTGCAAGCTCAGACTATGTTTGCGTGTGGTGAAGCATTCAAGCGAAGTTGGCGCTCTTTTATAGCCGACGAGGCTTTCTCGCTCCGCCCTTTTCTCGTTTTCGTCACTGTAAACGTGCTGCCAACCTGCCATTTCCACCGTATTTTCCATTTTTTTTCATTTTTTTTGTTTTAATTGGCGTTACCGTATTTTCGCCACCACAAATTGCTGCGGCACAGTAATTTATTTATTTATTTTTAATTTGTTTTTTAAATGAGAGCTCAAGCAGCTGTATTTGTTTGAACGTAGAAATGGAATTTTATATGACCCCAATTTCCCTGCACATTCGTAGGCAAGGATAAAAAAAATATAGTGAAGAAAAATTATTGGGCGATGGATTCTCAGCGCCTGAGTGCTTTGCTGAATTGATCTACAAAACATCTTTTTCCATCCACAATCACAAAGTGATACCAGCATGGCCAAATTTTTTTGGTTCGGGAAGAGCCGGAACCATATGCGAAAAGTGCCAAAAAAATAAAAATTAAAAATGACTAAAAGATTCGATTTTGATTATGACTAGGACAATTTTTGAATGAGTTAGCCCGTCTTGATAAGATCCAATTATGTTTGAATCCATCTCGCATTCAACCGAATTTTAGAAGTGAAATTTCAAAACCCGTCTTTATGAGGGTACGACTATTTGGAACCCGTCAATAACTCGATGATGTTCTTACCAAACACGTAAAAGCGAGGAATCAATTGTTTATTTGAGACGAGTTTAAAATCTCTTGTTAATTAATAGAGGTCGGGATTTGATTCGACAAATAATCAAAAACCGATCTGACGCCTCCATCCCGTACCTAGGAACGGTGGTCGTGCCGTGTCGAATTTATATCCATAAAGAAGAAAGGGCAAGCAAAAACGCTACCACATAAGGTTGGCAATAAAGGCTTCCCAACATAGAGTTCGCTACACCATTATTGGACGGCAAGTGATGGTTGGGTGTGACAACATTAAATGGAACCTCCATGCTTGTTATCAGTCAATTTCACGCTTCCCAATGTTAATTGTCTTCATTTTTTTTTTTCCATCTGTTTTTGGGTTTTCAGATGTCATGTTTAATTTCTCAAATTTTCCTTAATTGTCATTCAAAACATATGATTTTGCAAGAAGATATAGAGTAAAGAGGAACAGAAGACCGTTAAATTGGATCGTTTAAACCAAGTCAAAAGGTAATAATAGTACAAGAGCAACGCCCAAAAGCGAGGGCCGGGTTGGTCAAAAAGAGGGGTTTGGTAAGGAATAAGACAATGAAATTTTCCATTAGTCAACCAAGTTAAAGGTGCCTTCAAGGGGTTATTACCAATCCCACTAAAATACGGAATGCGAGAGTTCATTTCTTTAATGCCTCTTGGCCCGAAAGCAAGGCGATTTCACGGAATCAACTCAAATCGTGGCATAACAACGTAATGAAAAGCAATTTGGAAAGCCTTGTGAACTCTATATAGGCATCATGTGTGTGAAGAGAGAGAGAGAGAGAGAGAGAGAGAGAGAGAGAGAGGGCTGGTCAAGTCATGTATTTAAAATTCACGATTTTTTGGACTTTTGATGGTGCGACTTTTTGCGGGGTCTTCATTTTTCAATAGTTTTTACTCGTTTATGGCATGGTGAGCGTCCGGCCACGTTGCTGTTGTTAGCTTTTGTTAATGGTTTGTTTGATGTGCCAGCAGCGGGGGAAAGTGGACGAGCGAGCGCTCTCGAAAATCAACCATGGCGGGCGGCCATTTACGATCCATATAGTCAGCTTTTCGACACTCGGACTACGACATTCAAACATGCACTCACACACACACACATGCAGAGACTTGTGCAATCTCTGTGTGGTGCACTGTGCAGCGCGTATCCGCCCCTCTTCTCTTTCTTGAAATTAGGGTATGTATTGCTCGGTTTGTGATTTCTTTTATGGTTATCTTCGACAATGGATTTAGGCGCATCAAACGGGGAGCTATCTCGCTAATATAGACGAATTGGTCGGCATACTCAAAGCACTCGATTTGTACGACATGCAACCTTAGTTATTGGTGAAATGGTAAAGCAATAGCTGGATACGTCAAATTCGATATTCAAATTACGGCAGTCTCCAAGTCTGAGCAACGTTTGGCGTCGTGTTCACTAGCTTGTGGGTGTATGTTTATTTATTCATGTGGGAGAAAAAGTCTGCGCATATTGCGAGAATTATTGAGCCAAAAATTCGACTATCCCTATAACAGTACAACATACACAAACACATACCCAAACACATGCATACATACATCATCCTTACAAGGGATGACAATTTAGATGAAGTCAAAGTCCAATGCAAAAAGGGGCGGAGAATAATCCAAATATACTGCGGTTCCCTTTCCAATTTCATTTAATTGGATATACACAGAGGAACCAACATGTAGGTGGATGCAACCCCCATACTAATTGTGCTTTCATCTAACCCATTAAAAAAAGGTGACGCGATATGTATCGACTGGACCACTTTTAAGTCAAAACTGGCCCCAGTCTCATACCCACTTTCCCTCCTATGCTAGGGTTGATCCTAAAGGCTGGAATCGATAATTATAGTGGAAATCAAAACCGAGGGCGTTCGCCATCTCTACCTGAAGAGATCATCATCTTGAATGTGCAAGAGCATCGGATATTACCCTTTCGAAGATGGTGATTAGAGTAAATTATCTTAGCCAAATTCTGCTGACGGAATCTTATTATATATCAGACAAATGAGAACATTATATAGCAGCTACTTATTGCCGGCGCCATCGATTCCCATGTCTTTCTCTCCGTATGTCATTTTCACAGTGAAGAAGACAGCGCGGGATTCTCTCGTAAGCCGGTGAATGTACACGAATTTGTATTTATAAATGTACACTAATCGTCTCTATTTAGTACAGAGATAAATACACGTCTTCATTAGCTCCCGAAGCATGTGAACATCGTGTTCTTGAGCTCGAAAATTTTGGACCGTCACGAAAAGTTCGAAAGTTAAAAGAGAAAGATATCAACGTCCGACGCCCCGGTGAAGAAGATATCAGAGCGAAAGCTCTGGGTTGCCCTAGAACCTGACGAAGAAGAAAACGAAAGCAGAGGAAGGTTGTAGAGCCTTTTCGAATTGAAAGTGGGGAATGAAAGGACATATGTTTCTTTTTACGCCTCAGATTCTTACAATAATGCTGATCCGAAATAGGGTTTTTGTTTGTCGGATACCTCAATGCGATATTTGATTATGTTTTCAAGATAGTGTTCTATGTGTTTTCTGAAAATTATGTTCACAACGAGACTTATGTGCATGCGTTTGGAACTACCCGTGGACCGGTGCTATCAAAACTGCATCGCATGTCGGACCAAATTATTAATAGTATGCGGTTCAATCAAAAAAAGCCACATTAGACCAGCCAAACTAACATAAGCAAAAGAAAATTAACACCCATTTAAATTAATTGTTAAATCGGCCGATGGTTACAATTCTCAAACATTGTCGTATGCCTTAGCCAAACTATAATTATAAGAAACGTATTGAAATTACACACTGTTGACATTTAGAAAAAAATAGGATATCTTGATTAAGTTAACTTCTCTAGTGTTTATCGATTTTGGATAGATTTATAATTTGGAAGAAATACTTCGAAATCTCTTATATGAGCTAATCATAGTGAACATTAGATTCATTTTCATGTTATATTCATCATCGACATTATCAAATTTATGTGTGTGTATATAATAAATATTATTTTTTTCCTTTTTCTTAAATATCTCTATTATCCTCATCAACGTAAATACTTGTGCATGGATGTGCACTATGCGCGCCTAATCTCCATTTTTCTTCATCGGAGTTGGTGTACTTTCCCACATGCATGGGTTATCATGATTGTTCTTAATTGGATTACACAAAAAAGATGGGCGACAGGTAATAACTTTCATAAATAAATAACTAAAAAAGTACGAACATTTGTACTTGCATCGCATCACTATTTTGAAATACGTTATTTTTGGATTTTCAAAATGCATTTTTCAATGGTTCTTACTGTATTTAGCGATCTTAACAAGAATTATTTATAAATGGACTGTGTTTCCGAGTGTCCTAGTGTAATCAACGCACTAAAAGTAAAAAAATGAATTTATATTAAGTAAATCTAAAAATGAAAGAAAAATGGGTCTGTGATATAGACAGACCCATTTATAAGTCAAATTTTTCCAACTGCCCACCGCACGAGGAACGGTCAAGCTTTCTGCATGATTTATTCAAGAACAGGGAGCGCAGTACCATTTTGACTTATTCGAGCAAGAGGAGCACACCAGGATAATAAAGATTCATCTTGACTTGACTCTCCTCCCAACCAAATTTTGAGATTTGCGAAATTTCATTTATATAATTTTTTTCCTTTTTTTTTTTCGATTTTTGTAGATTGAATTAGACATTACGTTCCATCATGGGCTGTCAATTTATTAGCAGGGGTACACTCCCAGCCAATTGCGTGGCGTGTTAGGTTGGCGAGATTAGACCTCGTTTCCCTGATCGCATAATTAGCAGAGGAAGGCACCATAAATAAGTCGCTATTTTTAGGTCAGAGGCAGAAAAGGCTGGCATAATTGTGTTGTTTCAGTTAGGTGGAAATGGGACCATGCACATCTTAAATTTCACGGTAGGATTTTTCAAATTTATTAAATAGATATCAATTCGGTCATAAATACTCTATTTTGATTATTTTAAGGATTAATACCCAAAAAAATCCCAAATTTGTATACTTGTGATAAAATTAATAAACTATTTTTTTGACTATGAAAAATCTCAAACTGGTACATTTGTCACAAATTTACCCGACTGACTATAAAAAACTCTAAACCAAGTACATTTACGACAAATTTATCCTAAACTAATTTATTCGAGCGCAAAAACCTCCAAACTGATAAATTTGTAACAAATATATCATCCGCTAAATTAGATTAATATCACAAAAAAATTAGAAAAATTGTAAATTGTGACAAATGACATGTAAAATCCTAAATCGATATACTATTCAACTATCACGTGTAATTTAACTTAATAATTTGATAGTAAAATTTAACGAAAACTAATAGAGGGTAAATTTGTCACAAATGTACCGGTTTATGGTAAATTTATCAAAGGAATATCAGTTTAGGGTTTTTTGTGTTCAAAGAAATAGTTTATGGTAAATTTATTACAAGTGTATCGGTTTGGGGTTTTTCAGGATATTAATCTTTATTTTAATTTTAAATATTTTGACAGTAATTAATATAGTCTTTCTATTTAATTTTAATTGAAAATCGCTAATGTAGGTTGATCAACCTATGTGGTACTACCAAAGCCAACGTGGACAATTTATATTCTTAAATTTTTTACTATTATATTATTATTATTTTTTAGCTTGTGGCTAGTGGGGGCCACCCTTTTGTGTTTGTCATCATCTCTTGGGCAAAGGTCACCTTGGCTAAGTTTGGTATGGCTTGTTTGGACAAGGATTACGACCCTCGTTTAATGAAAAGCAAAAAAAGAGAAAAAAAAAATTCAGAAACATTGTAAAAGTTATCTACATTATTGTTGCCTATATCATGTAGGATAGCTAATGTTCATGTCAGCAATTTTTTGCCAAAATTGGTTGGAATGAATTGACATAATTAAAAGATTTTGGATTGAATTAATTGTCGTATTATAAATTTAGAATTTGTTTGGATAATTTGTTCGAGATAAGATCTCCTAGTAACTTGCCGTGTGCACTTATGGCGTCAATGAGCATTAGCGTATAAGTTTAATGATTAGATTAGTCACGACGTATTGCGGAGCAGTAAACTTGCACTTATGGCTTCAATGAGCATTAGCGTATAAGTTTAATGATTAGATTAGTCACGACGTATTGCGGAGCAGTAAACTTGCACTGGCCCGATGATGACGTAGGAGGAAAAGAAAGAAAAGATGTTTGAGGTCGCACGTTTTGTTCTTTAAACGAGCAATTCCCGCAGCCTGTTAACTCTACGTGCATTGCTCTCCGAGCTGTCGCTCTCTTGAAAATGCCTCTCCATGAAAGGACAGATCGAGGAGGAGGTGCTGACGACTACGTGCCTAGATCAAGATTGATTTAAAAGCCTAGGCTAGGAGACGATCGATGTCCAGTAGAATTGGCAATGTTAAACGCGTCAAAATCATCGACGTGGAGACGTCAGCCATTTGATTGGAACGAACGGTTCGGGAGCAGGACAAGGGCGCGTCGTCTTGCTTCTTTCCGGATGAAAACGAAACCCTAAAAGCGAAGAAAACGATCGAACATTCAAGACAATACAAAACAGTAGCTTCACCTGCAGTGATTATCGACATGCATGAAGTTGTATGTATGTACCATCAAAATAGGTCCTCATCTCTTATATAAGAAATGACTGAGGAGATAGAACTCTATTTGTCCTTTGCGGTATCTAAGTTTTTCTTACAAGGGTGATCGATCCTAACCTAAGCGATTGGAGGATTGAAATAAGTAAAGAGGATAGGAGAATCATTCTCCATCTTGGTCTAGACAAGATCACCTGTACTTTGATATGGACGTGCAAATCAAAAGCTAAGATTCTTCTCCTCGAGTCGATTTACAAGAGTCTAAAACACGGTCCAATCTAAGGTTTCTATATTGTAGCCTTGGCAACATAACAGAAGCCACAAGGAAAGACAAGCTTGACATGAAAAGCTCTCTTTGACCGGGCAATGTGTATGCGCCTTTCCCCATGGATCCCGCGATGCAAAGCACACGCTATATCCCCCAATCGAAAGAGGAAACCTTGCACATCAATCTTTATATATTATTTACTGCTAACAATAAAAGATATCCGGACGGGTCCATCTTTCATTAAAAGCCCAAGAAAACCCTTGTTTGGTCAAGAGGAAGTAACGTGTCATGTGGCCAGACCAGTGGCCACAGCGATGAAAAACTCGACACGAGAGAGATGAGGAGGAGGAGAGAAGAGTCCAGAATGCAGAAAATTGAAGCTTTCACATTGGAATCGAGATCCGCATAAGAGAAGTCAATGGCAAAAGCCATTGAATATTGGGAAGTTTGGTAGCTCTAGCCGCCCCCCGCGGCCTGCATATTCTGACCTTTAAAAAGTTCTGTATAGATATTTCAAGGTGTGCACACTAAGGGAAAATGCCAGCTCTCTCCCCCCAGGTGGGCATGGACACACTGCTGTTGACCTAGGAAGTCATCCAATTTTGAACAATGGAGGTTGAGGACCCCATGTTGGTTGGTGCCACAATTTGATATATAGAGCAAGACGAGTCTATGGACATTGGAATATTATTGAGTCTTGCGCATTATGTTCCTAGACTAATCTTGGGTCTTAAAAGTAATATTACCGGTCGAAGCAATGGATCCCACCATGAAGGCGGGGTGCATGTGATAACATTGATTCATATATCAATTTGTAAAAATATATACCATGCTGGCTGATGATGTGGTATGTGCATGCTCACCATATAATTGATATACAACATTTGTAAAATACACAAATCAAGATTGTTAAGTCTTATATACCATACGTGGTACTTAATAAACTGGGAAATGGCCCATATAAATAAGAGATTTCTATAGGCTAGATGCAAGAATTTTTTTTAACGAACGTATAGTGCTCTGGCCCACGTACAGAGCGAGGAGGATGCAAATTACTATTATAATTACTACTTTAAAATTGCTGTTATCGTTATCAATATTTATCAGTTTTGGTCACGCATGGAAAACAAGACCTCAACAAGGGAGTTTAGATAGAGCCTATTCCCGTCGGTCACATCAGGAGGAGACAATAGAGACCGCTATTCCATCGTGGCCATTCATCGAACGCATGATTGCTGCTTTTTTGGGAGAAGCTCCTGGGCAACCCTCTCCTTTGACGAAACGGGTGCGCGACAATTCGAGGGCATCATCGCGGTTGATCCTTTTGATGTCGCAAGTCCTTTGGGACTAAGTAAAGGACCAAATCAAACCATCCTTTCTCGTATCTTCCTTCTTTTTCCAGTCCAAAGCACTTGATTTTTGTTACGTCGGTTTGTATATGTCTTACCTTGATTTCAACAATTCGTCAGTTCGGTTCATGCGATCATGGGGGATTATTTCGAAATTCTGAATTTTTTCATATTTTGAAATAATTCCATTTCACCAAGAATAGTAGAATGAAGGGTTTTCACGATGTATGGATCCAGAGTCTCCGTCACGCCCAGCTTTTCAGTTTTGTAAAATTTTCCAAGCTTTCCTGGACCGACACGTGGCGTGTTGGGTGTTGTTCGAGCGATGTCCAAAAATCCCATCATGGGCTTTCGGATGTCCGAACCGACAGGCCCGTCACGAAGACAGGAGGAAGCGAGGAACGCGAGGTGTGAGATGTCGGAAATGCCCCTGGCGGCGAGTGCCGTTTCACGAGACCAACCATGTCCGAATCGAACATCCCTTTCTCCAACGGCTAGTTTGCAGGATCAGTGAGAGAGAAGACGCCGCAGCAGACATTTAAAAAAAGTGCCAAAAGCTCTCTCTCTCTCTCGCCCGTTCGCCGCTGCGGTTCAATCTCTCTCGCTCTCTTCTCTCTCTCTCTCTCTCTCTCTCTCTCTCTCTCTGTGGATCGGGTCGATGACGAAATCGAGCATGGAGGCGATCAACCGCGAAGGAGGAGACGAATTCTACGAGGACATAGAGGCGCCCAAGTTCGTGGACTTCACCGCGCCCGACCGCTACCCTCCCGACACCGACCGCTACTGGTTCTGCCTGCGCGTCGGTATGCCAATTTTTTTGCTTTTCTTGCTGTTCTTGTTTCGATCTGGGAAAATTTGGTAAATTTCGGATTCTATTGCTCATGAATTGTCACTCTTGTTTCGTCAAGTTTGCTTTTTTTTTTTTTTGTTCACTTGAGTTTGGTCCGGTCTACTGGCCCATACTTTCCAAATTTTGTCTGATCTAGAAGTTCATTGACTGCTTAGTTCATTGGGTTTGTTGGGTTTGCAGGATGTGATCAGAAACATGAAGATGAACTGGACTCTGAAGCAATCTATAAGAATTTCGTCCTTAGGGTCAGTTACTAAAGCCTCTTTCCATCTTTACTCTTTTTTTTTTTTATCGTAAGTAGGAGGCCTCTAAGTCGATGAAGTCGCCGTAATGCTGCTGATCTATTGCAGGTAATGGCAGCCAGAAGTCCCAACGTAAGACTCCGCAAAGCCTTAACTAGAAAGCCGATTAAGTATGTACCCATTGCATAATCTTGGACTCGAATTTCCATCTAAATAAGGTTCAGCTTATGATGTGCCTCATTTTCTTTTTTTTTTTTTGTTGCTATTTTATTGCGCTTTCGATCCTCAGTACTACAGAGAAATGTCCGCTGTCGGCTCCTGCGAAACCATCGAGATCCAGATTACCAAGGTTGGCTATTTTATCTTCGATTTCCGGAAAGCCAGTCAATTGCGGTAAAGAGAGGGTCAAAACTTCTCGTCCGGTGGTGGCTCCGACCCCTAACGCTAAGGCAAAGCAGCCATCCAATTTGGCTAAGGCATTAACAACCCCTAGAAACACCAAGAGAGTCTCCAATCCGGAACTATTTCGGAGTGTTAGGAACCCGAAGGTGAAGCCTAATGCCGGGCAGAACAAGAGAGTGGTAGCAAAAGCTTTGGCATTTCCTTCGCCCAAAAAGGCCGCGAAGATTAAAATCTCATCAGAGTTGGATACTACCATGAGAAAGATTTGTGCCGGGATGAAGAAGCTGGAGATCGCAGGCCAAAAGAGGAATATATTGGGGTATGATACGCCGGCGCCTATTGCTGGCTCCAAGAAAAAAGTGCGTGCCAGGGAGGTCAAGAGTCGGGTTTTCGATTCGTTGCGGACTCAAAAGTGCAAGGGCGCAGATAAAGGTTCTAGATGCCTGAAGAAAAGGGACAGAGCTGAAGACTCGAAAAACTGCTCTGATTTAGCCACAACTGAAGGAACTTCAGGTGACTCCAGCGACATGGAAGTCGACGACAAGTCCAAACGTGGATCTTTGGAAGCATGTCTTGTACAAGAAACCTCTCAGAATACTGCACTGAATGTACATGAAGAATCTTTTACGAATGTAAGCACGTCGGAGAAACAATCAGGAGAAAGTCTGAGTGAGGATTCATCGAGTATAGTGGGAGTTGAAAAGGCTGATAAAGGGCTGGGTTCAGGAGCAGATGTAGTTCCTACGGTTGAAGCTGTTCTAGATGAGGAGAGGAATGGATCAACTTCTCAGGAAGAGAGTGCATCGAGCTTAGAGGAGGAGAAAATCGAAGAAAACACTGGCAAAACCAGTGACCAGAGTGATGTTCCTGCCAATGATGAAGAAGTTGGGGATCATGTCTTGGATAATGATGACAAAGAAAATTCTACGGCCCCTGATCATAACATGTATGAACTGCTCTGCACCCAATATTTGTTATGCATTTGCTACGCTATGTTCTATAGTTTGCTCATTTTTCTTGATTGATAACCAATTCTTCAACCGTAAGTATTTGTTTGTCTTCATTTTTAAATTGCTTCTCACATTTTGTTGCAGAGAACAGAGTGGTGACAGCAACAGGAAAATTCTGGGGAAGCTTGATAATCACAAGAAACATGAGAAGGTTCATACTGTCGATTCATTTGCCAATTACAACATCCACTATTCCGTGTTTGACTATGTTTCAGCATCTGATTTTTTTTTGCCACCGGAAATCTTCAGGTCACTCAAACATTGATGAAGATAAAGAAGAGCTCTATTGCAGACAAAAGAAGTGCCCAGGGTGGGAAGTATGTAAAACCAAGACCCACGAATCCTAAGCCTTTCAGGCTAAGAACAGATGTATGTGGACTGCAAATAACTTGATAAGTTGAATTTTCATTGATGTTGGCTGACAAATGTGAGCCATCGCAGGAAAGGGGAGTTCTCAAGGAAGCGAACCATGAGAAAAAGCTTTCTACGCCATTGAAAGAGGATGCAACTGCGCCAGGGTTTCCATCCAAGAAAAATCAGAGTATAAAGAAAGTAAGACTTCGGTTTAGTTTGTTTCATGTCTTTCCCCTTACGAAACAACACTACTCAAAGTCATTTTCTTTGACTCTGCTATTAGAAAAATGGACAATCCTCCGGAAAGCATTCGTTGTCATAAATTAGTTGACATTAGACCAGAGAAATGCCAGACCATCGGCACTTAAGCATTTCTTGATCACATAGTATTTGTTACTACTTTCCGAGATTGCTTTAACAACTCTGATGTGGCTGAGATTCTTTTACTGACATGAAGCAGAAGATCAAAGCTCCTGAGTCCAGCACTTTTCAAAGAGAAGCCGGACAGAAAATGGCTGCATCTACTCCCGATAGAAACACTATTTCGAAAAAGCAAAAGAACCTTACCCCTACAGTCTTGCGGTCCAGGGAAAGCGTCAAAAAGCCCAGAATACTCTCAGTTAAAAGACATGAAGGGCCTGGAAGGTGAGTGATGGTTCTAATTGGAAAACTGAACTTGACACACAGATCACTAATTTCCTATTGTCCAAAAATGCATTGGAGGATATCATTGGGGGTTCACAGAGAGGATTTGCATTATCATAGACTCATAGTATGTCTTCACACTGTTTTTTAAAAAACTAGGAAAAGACAGGAAAGTTCAAAGAGAGGTTTTAAATTATCCTAGACTCATAGTACATCTTAACAATGCTTTTGCAGAAATTAGGAACAAAATGAAAATTCATCGTAGGGTTTCAAAGTTGAGGGTCAAGGAATATACAGGTAACAAGAAGCTCACTGCTGTTTTTTTCTTCCCTGAACTTATAGAGCGCCATCGAGGAAAAAGGAAGGAACATGTCAACTGAGTGTCATTAAGGAGACATCTGCAATGGACTGCGATTCAAAAGAAGCAGCAAAGATCCGACAACGCAGTGCTTCAGCAACCAAACCTACTGCTTCTGGCTCTTCGAGGTCATCGTCACGTGGCAGAAGGCTCCCAACCATTCCAAAAGAACCGAACTTCCATGATATCCATGTTCCGAAAAGCTGCATCAAGAAACTGACATGAGAGTATGCCCGTTCAATTTCTTTGGTTAGTTGAGTGTGATAGTACTGCTGTTCAATTGTTTCGTTGATCTGCGCTGTCAGATAATTTGGTGGCTCCTTTTCGGAATTGTTAGTAAAATGTAACATAATATTCAAATGATAATCTCTCAAATTTATCACTAAACTAGTTTCTTCTGTTTTTTTGGCCGTGATCCCTTCATTATTTATCAATAATACAATGAAAATGTTCAGTTGCATCTCTCTCTCTCTCTCTCTCTTTTTCCCGCAAGGGTAACAACATGATTATTAGCTCTTTTGGTCTTGCTTGTTCATCTCCATGTAGGCAAAAAAAAAAAAAAAAACCTTTGGTAAAGGATGATTTTTTTTTTGAATCTATATAATTAGTATGTTTTAATAATAGTAATCCCTTTTTAATTACCATTAGGCTTCATTTTATTAAATAATTTTTTTAATAATTAGATAGAAATTTAGGAGCTCAGTACATGCTTACTTCAGCCAATGATCATATTTATTCAATTAAAAGATGAAAATGCATAGAATTTTGTATTATCGAAGCCCATTTTATTTGGCTTTCTAATTGCACGTAGATTGGAGAGTTTACTTTCCTCGTCAAATTTGGTTTGTCTCAAGGCATTCAGCTACTTATGGATTGCTAAAGAATCGCGTATAACAAGCAGCAAAATCATGATCGTTGTTGCAGAGTAGCATCAACCCTTTGCTACTTCTTTAATCTCAGCAATGTGCACCTTATTGCTCAATCTTAGCGGGAAATGTCTGCTGGTATGGCTAACGCATAACGAATACCGGTCCCTTTTATTGCTTAGACAACGTTAGCCTAGTAAGGTAGCCTTTTGTCTGAACTATCAATAACCTGGATGCAAAAAACGAAAAACGATCACTACCATTGTGGTGAAGAAGCACCAACCTTTCTGTACTTTATTTTCTTTTTCTTTTTGCCATGAACCCTTTCCTCCTTTAATATAAGCAAATGTGCATATTATCGCTCGATCTTAGAGTGAAATATCTGTTGGTACTCAGCGAGGGTTACGGTGTATAAATACAAATTTCCTGTATAAGCCTTTCGATACTTAGTGGTAACCTTTTGTTCAAAAATTCACTGAAAAGTGAAAACCTAAACAAGCGTCTTGTGGTTGTAGCGGAACTCTGCTGATACACTATAATCTCTTCTGCACAACTTGATGAATATATACACGAATTCTTGGCCAACCAACACCATATGGCAACTTTCCTGCAATCTGCACTTGTCTATTTTAGGAGCTATGTATCAATTGTGTACACTCATTGTCAGTTGTGACAGGATAAACATCCTGAAAGTCCTCAATAACATTAATGGAAGCTTGCTTATTTTGCCACAAGTTCAAAATGCTATTTCCTGGCATAGTTTTGTAGCTCGAATGGCTGAAGTTCCTTCCAGATGACAATGAAAAAAGACATTAACATACTTTTTGTGCAGCAAACACTCCACAGACCTCTTTGCAAATAACTTGGTAACCATCAGGTTCAAGTTTCTCCACTGCTCATTTTCTAGCAAACTGAGCATATCCTTGACATTCCAAGTCAACAAACAATTTTAAATTACATGTGCAAAAGAAATCAGGCTTTGGTGGGCATTTGGCACATATAAGAGCATATATTGTCAAAGACAAGGAAGCATGTTAAAAGTCTACAAGCCATTGCACCAAACCTTTTTCAATTTATTTGCAACCACCATCCATTTCTGGATGCATCAACATCAAGATTGTTTCAGTGAGGTAGGTGAGAAAATTGCATATACCCTGTCGTGTGCATCTTACACCAAATTCACTATCCTCGGTTCTTCACAATATTCTTGAGCTTCTCATTTGCAGCCACAAGCTCTGCAGCTATGCCAGGTTCATTAGCAGAATGTCCCGCATTTGGAATCACCTGTTGATAGTGCAGCAATTGAATAAACAGGATAATGGATGAAGATTTTACTTCATAAATCTCTATGATGTGCAGAATCGAAATCATAAAATCATAAGCAAGAATTCTTATCTGAAGTGGCCATCCACAGAACCTAACAGATACATCAACATGACTCATTCTGAAGTAACTGCCATATTATCCTGTGAGAAATTCGTTTGTGTATTTGAACTCCACGACTTTAAAACCTTAATCATGGGCCCAGTGGCCTTCCAAGCCATCCTAGGCCCAAAGTGAAACTGGGTGGACCTCGGAAAGCTGTTTTCCTTCTTTGGACCAGCTTGCCCAGCCTAGTAGTTTTTGCATAGAAAATTAAATAAGATTTTATCACGGTCGGGCCTGAGCTACAGTTTTTAGGGCTCGTACCAGACACAATCTGCTCATGCCAGGCCATTCATGAGGTCTGGTTTCTTAAACCAATGTTTTCCAAAAGAATTGGTAAGCTCATACAACTAATAATTTGCCACATCATTATTATAGCTTTGCCTGATCACATGGCAAAAATAAACCTATGCAACCAAGTTGAAAACGAGAAAACGACTCAATTAATCAACAGACAGTCCACCATGTACCTATCTCTTCAACCTGTGCCACAACACTAAATGCACAAAGTCTCTAACTCTCTATGACCTAAATCAAATTGCATACCTCAACAAAGTCGAACAGAAACAGGTATTATTGTTTCTTCTAAATGCAAGAATCAATACAAAAACTCAAAAACAACCAAGAGAAGCCAGAGTCAATTCTCTTCACATTGAGAGCATAACTCTTATGTTAAAAAAATAGACATGTTGAAGTATGGTCCCCAGAAAATCATACACCAAATGCTTGTCAATATCAATCTGCTGATAAAAATAAGTAAAGGTAGATTGTGCTGAAGGGCAGATACCACATAATTGCACTCTAGCAAAGGAGTGCACTGTCTATAACTATAAGAAAAATGGACATCTTGACAAGTCTTGTAAATGAAGAAGCAAAAAGGATTTAAAATAAAAGAGGAATGACAATGGGTAAGAAGACAGATGTGACTACTCAATCCAACTGAAAATGGTAATGAAGGTTAATTTTGTCCACCTAATTAGGTTAAAAATTCCTGCTTACCCTAAAATCTGCCTCTGGCCATGCTTTATGAAGATCCCAAGCAGACATCATAGGGCAGCAAACATCATATCTTCCCTGCAAGTATTGTTGGGGTAAGACACTAACAGTTCTGTGTAAATGGCAGGTATTGTGCTTCAGTGTTGAAGGACACAAAGGGTAATGCTAGAGTATTAATGTTCATAATCAATTAGTATTTTTGTCCATGTATTACTCATAGTTAAAGAAGTAACCAGCATGAGAATGAAGTAATCTAATTACCTACACAATTACTGTGTCGATATGCCTTATCTTATCAACATTATCCAGCAGGAATGAATCGGAAGAAAAGAACCCCTTATTCATAAAATAATGGTTCTCAATCCTTGCAAATGCCTGGAGCAAAACCATTACAAGTCATGAGCACCAGTGAAGCTGGTCAAAGTATTTCATACTTATATTCAAGATTTCCCCATCCAAAAAATTACCGTGTGACTATTCCATAGAAGCATGGCATTACAAAGAGTTCCATGGCCATAGATTAATCTCCAAGAACCATGTCATGAAAAGGTGTAGTATATTCCATGTGACTATATCCAATTATAAACATTGTACAGCATCCAAATATCATTAAAATACTAAGCCAGCAAGAGAAACTTCAGATTATTAAGCACTCACAATATCCAGTGCAAATGGGAATTTATTTATTAGAAAAGCTGTTCAAGACAATCAATATGCTATAATGCAGCATATAAGCAGCTTCAGATATTATGGTAAAAAAAGCAGCCTTGGACATTAGAGACACAATCTAATCAAGTCATGGTAGAAAACGTGATTTTAATCTCTAAAGGACTTACCAGTGAAAAATAATCATCATCCCCTTTCTTTATATTCTCCTCATTTGGAAGTAGATGTGCAGTCATCATTTCCCATTTTGTCCATGCTCTTGCTGCTGCATACTAAGTAGATAAGGGAGAAGTGAGAATATCAAATGTGTAAACTGGCAAGTCCTAGTTTAAAATGAGCAAGTACAGTCAATTTTCTGTGGTACAATAGGGACGGCACTCATTTCATTAGCCATTTCTGTCATGATTCGTGGAAGTGTCCAGAAAATTAGAGGAATGCTGTAGAAAGCAGATGGTAGCAAAGCCATGCAGTTATTCCATCTTGGGCAAGAAACCGCTATCTGCTTAGTGATTTTTTCTGTCTTTCAGTATGAATTATTGACATCCTCTTGTAATCCATGACTTTCTTCTTCCACTTTATTGGCTTACATATTTCTCAAAAACGATTAATCAAGTATGAAACAAATTCCTAATTTTCACAGCATGAAATGAGAAGATGGGTTCAAGCAGTAGATATGTAATAAGTTTATGGCTACTGCTACAGTCACAGAATAGAACAGAAAAATTCTGGCATCAGAACTGTTTCTAATCTACTTTTGGTACAGAGTTTAGGGAAATGTTACTAAGAATGAGATGCGTAGGTAAGTCTACCTAATTTGTGTTCAATGATAAAACACCCAGCACCCTATAGATGCATACATGTGGGAAATAAGGGAGAAGGATATATGATTATCCGGTAAAACACTCTTACCTGTGTTTCCAAATCATCAGAATTCAATCGCTTACTATAGGCACTGAGGAAACACTGCCTCTCATCCGCCGGAATAAGATCTCTAAATGGTTCCCAGGCTGCATAGAAAAGAAGGGTTGTTATTTTATGTCAAACAAACAATAGGAATGCAAATTTGAACTAAGTTCATATGCAGCGTCACTGAATAGCCTCTTGAAGGTTAATAATATCAGAAAGAGGAACTAAGACAATATGATATTCTTCAGTTTAATCCTCTCTCATTCATATATATTCACATATTGTTCTTGAACTGAAATGCTTCAGACCAGGATCATCCTACACATATCTAGCAAATTCTCCTAATCTGAAATTTGAGGAGAATGACAACACCCTGCTAACTTAATGAGACTGTTGGCTCACTGAAATTCCAGAGAAGACAAATGTGCCATGATCATATAATGGCAGACTGCATTCACAGCTTACTGCTTAAGCAATTACCATTTGCCCAGTAGAAGTTCAAGGTAACTACTAATTTTAAGCCAAAGTTCACTTCTGCAGGACACATAAGTAAAGTCATTGATAGCCGCATGAAAAAGTTCCCCCAACGTACCATCTGGGTATATGGCAGATGCACCACCTTCATAAAACCAATCAATCTCTTTCTTCCGCAACAGAAAGATCCCCCTAAGTACCAATCCGGTAACCTTCAAGTGACACAAAGATCAGGGCAATAACAAGAAATTGCCTGGGAGTGTAATCTTGACAGAGTAAATACAATGCAAAAGAAAAACCTTCTCAGGGTGCGATTGGCTGTATGCGAGGGCAAGAGTACTTCCCCATGACCCGCCAAATACCTATTAGCACGGACAAACAAATCAAGCTTAAATATGCTAGTATTAATGCAGCTAGTATCCTATATTTTTCGAAAGATGAAAGACTTTAGACTCATGAATGAAAAAATTACTGGTAAACTTTGAAATTGATAGTTTATATCTTAAAAGGTGTAAAATCTTGTTGATTTCGTGGCATATAAAAGATGAGAAAATTATGCTTTCTGCCAAGTGCTTTGAAAAGAATTAGTATGCAAGTAAGGTAACGGCACTATATTCCGAGTCATTTCAAAAACTTTCAGGTAAATCGATGCACCAATAATGTCTTCAGTCTCTATATCTGAGGGTCCATTCATATTAGATTTCATGATTGTGGAAATCCTGATCCCCTGTCCACATCACCAAACTGCAGTCGTATTAAAGACAGTGATTAAAAATGAAATTTTACCTGCCATTCTGGAATTTCTAAATGTTCCCTTAGCTTTTCGATGTCCGCAATAAGATCCCATGTGGTGTTTTCTTCCAAGCAAGCATGGGGTGTACTTTTTCCTGCACCTCTCTGGGGAAAGGAGATATTTCTCAGCGAAAATGGCAGATCCAACATATATTTGCGCAATCAACTAAAGAGGTTACCTGGTCAAAAAGGATTATCCGATAAAATTCAGGGTCAAAGAACCTACGGTTGCTGGGGGCCGTGCCCCCTCCCGGACCTCCATGGAGAAAGACAACTGGCTGCAAGATATTTCATAAAGGTAAAAGAAAAGGAGTAAGGCAAGCAAATATAGGTAGGAACCCCTTATTGATGTAGTGCTAAAAATGTAAACTTTAACCAAGATCATCAAGCCAAAAAAAAAAGAAAAAATTCCCGATACCAATATAAATCAGGCAGAAATTGTCAATTCGCGTGCGAGAGAGAGAGAGAGAGAGGAGAACGCAAAATAGTCATCCTCTTCCAAAAAGCAGCTTGCATATCAACAGAGTCATACATCACCACCAGCTTTTGCCTTTTCTATCGTTTTGAAATCATCACCAAGACAAAGCATGAGCACAACTAGACTGCTGTCGTTTTTGGCATTCGCAGCACAAGTGAACTAAACTAATTTGGCATATAATTCATGCCGATATATCATCACACCACCATCCATTAGATCCATGAAAACGAGCGAAATGGACAATTGCATAATCCGTCATCGGCAGCAGATAATGGATACTCACATATCCACTGGGGTTTCCGGATTGCTCCCAATAGAGGCCGTGAAGATCGGAAACCTTCAAGAACCCCGAGCTATACGGCTCTATAGGAGAATAAAGCTCCCGGTTCACCTCCGTCGCTTCCTTCGGCGATTCAGTGGGTCCGCTCGACATGGTCTCGGCCGCGAGACTCGAACTCCGAACGCGCAGGCCGAAGCTCCTCCTTCCTGGACAAATTCAAAACAGCGCGCAAAATGAAGGATAGAGGAGAAACCGATCGACTGAAATTGGACGAAGGCGCACTCTCCACTGGCGCCACCGCTAAGACCCTTTATATATCGACACAAAGGGTCAACGAAACCGAGGCGATCCACGCCATTGGGATCCGAGAACAAAGGTGGGTATCGCTTCGCTTGTCAGCAACGTTCGTGGTGTAAAGCATCGACGGAAATCAATGTCAAATCAACCCAGCCAGCTCACATACATTCCACAGAGAGAGAGAGAGAGAGAGAGAGAGAGAGAGAGAGAGAACCTGAGAGGACGAGATTGCGAGTGCGATTGGGAATGGCAGAGAAGTGGGGAGAGAGGAGTCGAAGGCAGGGTAGTCGATTGGAGAGGGAGAGATTCGGAATGCGAAATAGAAGCCCCGACGAGTTCATGGTTTTTTTAAAGTTGCGATTTTTATTGCTCTTTTTGTTCTCGTAGGTTGCGTCCCAACTTTATCAACTGCGCATGCATGGCCTGTCTCGCTTGTCAATCAGTTCGCTACCGCCAAAATGCGCCTCCTCAAAAAAAAACATTACAAATTCGACCAAACAATAAAAATAATAAGGGTCTGTTTGGCAACTTGCCAATAATAATAATTTATATTATTTTATTTTTGAGAATAAATTTGAAATAAAATTTATTTAGTAAAATTTTTGTTCTCAGAAATAAATTTGTATATTTTTATTCTTAGAAATGGATTTTGAATATAATTGAGAAGTAAAAAAAATGTTGATTTTTTTGTTTTGGGAACAATTTTAGAATCAACTAACCTATTTTCTCTCTTTTCTTTTTTCTTGTTCTTGTTCTCTCTTTCTTCTTCTTCAATTGTTGCCGCTGTCGCCAGTTGCCGACTACAGATTGGGCAAGGCCCGCCTGGCCACTAATGAAGCTTGATCGACGAGGCATGGCCTTGCTAAGGCCAGTGACGCTTCAGTGAGGTCATTGGTCCTTGTCTAGCTAGTTGCTAGTCATCCCAAGGCAAGCGACTGGCAACTTTGAAGAAAAAGAAGAGGAGAAAGAAAAGAAGAAAAAAAAAAGGAAAAAATAAAATAAAATAATTTAAAAATTAAAAGAAAACGATTTGAAGTAGATATTTTGAGGACAATGTCAAACGTAATTCTATTCTGGGAATTGAAATTTTATATAGTTATCAAACGATTTAAAATGTTTAGAAATTGTTCATAGGAATAAAAAAAAATCATTTTTGATAAGAAATTATTCGAAAATAGAAGTGTTACCAAACGCACCTTACTTTTTTTTTTTCGACCGGATGGAAATCCATTATTGGGTACTTGATGGATTCGAATTTTTTTATTCAATTTTATCCTCTTTTTGTCGTATCTGATTCTAGATATATACTATATTTATGCACATTTTGAAATAGGGAGCCATCCCTAATTATTATTTAAACTTCAATTTCAAGATTACATTGAAGTTTTTCTTACTACTCTATCAAGAAAATTTGGGCTTCCGATTTTCCAGATTCTGAATGCAGATTTGTCTTTGCTTAATTGAGAAAATAAGGAATTGACGTGAAACGCTTGGGTATGTTTACTTCCGGTTATTCAAGGTAAAACAAGTTAATCAATCATGCGGGCGTGCGGAAATGGCGCAAAAAGAAAAAGATGGAACAGCATCTAAAGGATGCTAATGACAACGTGAAATTTAAGCAAATGATAGACAGGAAGATTTATGTGAATAGTTAAAGCTTCATTGATCCATGTTTTTATACAGTGTCTGAAGTTCTTTAACCGTCATATCTGGAGCCCGCCCAAAGGGGGAAAAAGGGGGGGAAGACTTTACAGTTGATCTTCTTCTTCAAGCACCTCGATGTAAAAAAATATCTAAGGCCTGACTAATTTATAATGTGAAGGTCTCAGGCCTGACTGATTTATAATGTGAAGGGGTTGGAAGGAGGATGGACGATGGGCATCTTCGACATGGTCATGTTGTTCGAGAGCATGCTCGGAGCTACTGTGTCCTCCACCATGAGAGGATTGACCTGCATCACCCTCTCAGGTACGATCTTCTCACCATCAATTTTGGCCAGCACCTCAAAGTGCATGCTCACCGATTCGGGCTTCGACCTCCATGCGGGGAAACCTTCCAGTTCGCTGTCGTCTGCCTTCAATTTCCTCTCTACTCCGAACCCGATCTTCAGAAATGTCTGAGCAGATACGTCCGCCTTCAGTAGCCTGAAGGAACCTTCCATGTCAGCCTTGGGACCCAGAACAGAAGAGAGCAGTGCCTCGAAGCCTCGAAGATTAGAGTTAGAACCATTGACTGAGGCAACCGGCCACAAGGTGGCGAAATGTTTTGGGGTTAGCAGGGTCATAGCATCTTCTGATGGTTCGACGCGTTCAATAGTTTTGCTTTTTGATGGCAAGGACAGTTCCACAAGGCCAGGTGCAAGGCGCTTGAGCTTGAGCCGGTTGCTGAAGAGGTGGAGGATGGAGATGGTGAGGCAAGCGAGGTCGGGCCAACTATGCGGAGGGAAAGGAGTGGTTCACCTTGATCATGGGATGCTTGACGCAGCCGTTCAGCAAGAGCAAGAAGACCAGAGGCAAACCCATCACCGGTCCTATTTAAAGGAAGCGGCAGCTCTACAGGTCGACGAAGGCTCACTGATCTGGCACCCTTGACAGTGACCACAGCACCCTCTGCCAAGATTACTTTCTTCAGGATGCCGGCATCCACATCATGCTGCATAGATCAATGGGACAACAATGATAATTGGTAACAAATTGACTTTCAGTCTTCATATACAATGACAATCATCCATCTTAGCTCCATTCTAGAAAATAACAGACAAACAGTGCTTTGCTGCAATGCATAATGTCAAAAAAAATAAAGAGAAACTTGAAGGGACTAAATGATCACTTTTCAAAGCAAGAGTTCAATTTGTGGATACATCTTTGAAAGAAAGGGCATTTTATTGCATGATCAAAGCACTTCTCCACCAAGGAATTTCTCAACAGTTCAATGAATTCATTTTTTCAGTTCCACACGTTGCACACAATTCCCTCTAAATCTACAACGTTGTGAAAGAACTATGCATTAGTACCATCAAAATAACTCTCTAACATCGCACCATCAATTGCCGAATCAACAACAAATCAATTTCCTACATCCATCATCCATGTCTATTCCCCGAATTAATCTTAACAAGAACTTTGAAAAGATGATGCATTGCAAAGCGTGATTGATAAGGGCATATTAACAAATGATCACTTACTGGCAATGAGATCCGCATGTCTTTTGCATCCTGAATCCACAGTTCCATCGGCCCAGCCAGCTGAAACGGAGCCAGCACAGGCAGGGCGCGATCCAACTTCCTCTTCTCAATCAACGCATTCCCTCCACCTGCTCGGACCGCATCCTCGGCCCGGAATATGGGCAGATCCACGTACTCCCACCGGTTCACGTCCTCCAATAGCTTCAATGGAAGCACCTTGTCGTCAATCTCCACATCAAACTCATAGGCCACGGCGTGACCCACGAGCGCGTCCCCGACATCGAATCCGGACACTTTGAAATCATCCGCCTGGAAACCCAGCCCTTTAACAATCGCTTCCTTCAAATCCTACAAGGGCCACACACACATCACGTCAACAAATTCCGATTCGATTACGAAATCCCACCCCAAAATTCCCACGAGTCCCTCAACAATCAGAAACCGTTCCGCACAACCCCCAACCTTCCAACCCAATTCCGCAATTAATAAATCAAGCCGCGAGAATAACTAACTCGACCTCGACTGTGCTAAAACCAAAGATCAATACATCAATCAAGAAACATCAATTTCGGCGAAATCAAAGAAATCTCCCAAAAAAAAAAAAGTGCAACGTCGCATCATCATCCGGACCCCGCTAATAATCCGCTCAAGCAAAACCAGAACAAGAGAATCGAAATCATTCCACACAGCCCCCAACCTAACCTCCCAAATCAATTCCACAATTAATAAATCGAGCTCGACCCAGATAGAACCAAGATCGATCTATCCATCCAGAAGCATCAATTTCGCGAAATCAAATAAAACTCTCGCAAGAGAACCGGATCGAGAGAATCGGGCAAAGCTAGGAGGACTCACGGATATGGCCTTGGGGTAGGCGGAGTGGACGCCGGGCGCCGTGATCAGGGCCGTCGAGAGCGGCAGGATCGCCGCGAGTGCCAGGAACAGGGGCACAGCTGAACCGCTCTGAAAGCCATCAGAGCGGCAAGAGCGCAATCGAGGCGACGGGATCGAGCTGACGGATAGAGAGAGAGAGGGTTTTTGCCTTTGCCTTTTCGCCGGTTGATATCGGAATCGGATTGGGATTCGGATTTGTAGGAAGCAGCTGCGATGGTTTTTTTCTAACTCCCTACGGGGCACAAGATTCCCGACATTTCTAGGAAGGACGACGACGACGGTTCTGGACACGCGGCGGGGGATTACGTGGAGGGTGGTGACGTGGACCAATGAGGGGAGGGGAAGTGATCCGACGGGCGCGCGCGATTGGTCGGTTGACTGGGTATGGAGCGTGGCGTCGGCGACGTGGGTTTCGGGGGCATTTTGTGGCCTCGGGGTCTCTGATGGGCCCGAGAATCTCGCCGATGAATGGGCCGGACCGGGGGCCCACTATTCTGCGTAAATCGCGCGGCATAGGGGGAACGACGTCGTTTGTACCACGGAGATGGAAAAGAAAAAGGAAATATGGGAAAGGACTGGCGTCGCCCGGGTTCGAACCGGAGACCTTCAGTGTGTTAGACTGACGTGATAACCAACTACACCACGACACCGTTGTTGAAGTTCACTTCATTAGAATTATATAAATACGTTAATAAAGTTCATTTAAAGGATATCCCCATCTCTAGCGTTTATTTATTTTCTTAATAACCCAAGAGGGAAATGATTGATACGTGGGCTCACCAAATCTGTTATTTCGTTTGCAGGGAAATGTCTAGAAAGTCCGGAATTAATGTATTTTTGTAATTTAGCTTTAAACATTTTGATTTTATCAATTGAGTTCTAAATTTTTGCACATTTTGTCAATTGAGTCTATCTACCAATTTTAGCCAGAAATCACTGACGTGGATATTAACCGTCCTATGTAGCACGATTGGCGTTGATGTAGATAATTTTTATAATTTCTTTTTTCCATTTTTAAATCTAATGAGAGTCGTAACTCTTGCCTAGATCTAGTGAGGGTTGCAGCCCAATGTTGAATTTGGGCAAGAGCCAAGGCCCTAGTCTACAACTGGTAAGGGCTTCGTGGCCCTCACTTGTGACCATTTGGGTTAGCCTACAACCCTCACTTGACTTGGTAAAAAGAAGAAAAAGAAGGAATAAAAAGAACCATTTTTTTTTGAAAAAATTATAAAGAATTGTCAACATTAGTGCCTATTCTATATAGCACTACCCATATCCATGTCAATGATTTTAACTCAATCGGTAAAATTGAAAAACAAAACTAAATTGACAAAAGTCTAATAAGTTTAGAATTGTTTGAACAATTTTTAGAACTAAATTGGTTAGAGGCTTAAAGCGCAATAGATTCGCAATTTTTGGGATAATTTTTTCTTCATATGCCAGATGATAGTACTCAACGTTTCACTGCAGACCGCGAGCTCAGTTTCTTCAGTCAAAAAACGACACCTCCGTAGCAAGAAAATCATTCGGGCAATTGGAGAAGAATCAGTGGGATCCTTGATATTTTTGTCAACGATAGGCGAGCAATTATAAGCTGGAACCTATGACTCTTTAACTCGGTGGCATGGAGTGGAAATCAAGCCAACTCGTTGAAGACTTTATTCCGCAGTGGCCAATCTAGTAATGCCACGTTAGTAACGCAAGAATCTGACACAATCTTCAAGCCTTAAATGGTGCTCTAATGAAGCGGAATGATCTGTAAGTTTTTGACGTTTATGCTAAGTCTGATTAGTGATGTCATAGTCCAAGAAGTTGTCCAGTCCATGAAGAAAGCCAGCTTTAAATTAATCAATGAGAGGAGAGAGATTCACAATCAAAATCAAGATCCACAATCTTTGGTGGGGACAGCTCTGATGACAGATGGTTGCACTAAGTTTTTAGGTCAGCTTATGGTTTGATTGGCTTCTGCAGAGCTGGCACTCCCACATTTCTGGGATCAGACTCTATTGTATTGGAGCTGTCAATTTCTCTTTAAGTCAATGTTCATCTACCAATTCACTAAACTAATTAAGGGCAGCACTGGCTATAATCCTACACCTCACCTAATTGACATCAACCTCCATACTGAACTTAGTTTGAACACAGAGTTACCACAGCGTTAGTGTCATAAGTAACTGCAGAAAGTTACACAGTAAATCCTCTTAGCAGTCTAAGTGAAAGCGATTAGACATCCCAGTCAGATTCCATATGAAACCAAAGCTTTTGCGGTCTCTCCAATATGATAAAGCCAGAGTTTCTCCTTGTACCGAATTGTAGGAATTATATACTGCAAAAGCTTCAAAGATTGCTGATTTTCCCATCAATTTACCCTGTAACTAAGTGAATTTCAGGAAGATGCATTGCATGGCAGTAGAGCCGACTGGACGACTGTTGGCAAGGCTTTCCGTATTCAGAAGACCGGACAATAGCATGTAAATATAACAAGGCAACTGATTTTATTTTTACTACCTTGAAATAAACTACTACAAGGAAAAGAGGCTCATCGACTTTTTAAGATGCCTCTAAAACACTGACAGAACCAAGTACGGAAACAAAGGCCACAAGCTCCACGCTCCTAAAAAACCAGTCTCTTCAGATTAAAAGGAGAGACCTTGAAGAGCCATGAGAAGAACAATCTTGAACAGGATGGCCATGAACATGATCAACAGATTGACCATGCAAAAATCAGATGGAGAGCCCTCCTGCAAAATGAGCCTCACAGCAAAAAAAAAAAAAAAAAAACCGTTGATGGTAAATGGTCTTGGAGCACAGAGCATCACAGGCCTTGTAAACAGATTAATATAGATGATATTGAGATTGTTTGAATGGACTCTTCCTTGTTCTCGAAGCTCCTGAACACAGGAAGTGAACAGAAATGGCTGTTATTCTGTATATGAACAGAAGCAAGGAGTTATTCTCTTGTGGAGTTCTTTCTTCTTTCCGTCACATGAATGACTTGAAAGCTGTGCGCAGATTTTTCACAAGATCCTTCACAGGCATGCAGAATTCAGGATTCATCTGCAATAGTTAAAGGAGATGAAGGATTACTTTGCAGTACAATTAAACTCACAAACTTATGAGCTGTAACTACATTTGTGACTTGCCTAATTTATTCACTAAAGAAGGAATATCTGATTAATTTGATGCACTTAAGAAAACTGCAGAATATTTTTCCCAAATATTAAATCTAAGACCGAAAGCAAAGGGAAGGAGAGAAGTTACCTGAGCAAGAATGGTTATATCAACAGCTGATGTCCCAAAAGTCATTAAACTGCTGTTGATGATGGTCAAATGAAGTTTCTCAACTTCACCAATAATCTTTTCCAGAACTCCCTTACTTTTCTCACAGTGAACTTTTAAGAGGACATCATTGTCGCAAATTCTTGCTTCAACTTCTGGTAGCAGCTCATCACAGGGACCACTAGAGAAATTCTCGTCTGTAGAAGAATTCATGCCATCTTCAAATACCTGAGATTTTTTCACAAAGACTACTGACTCCATGCTTCTCTTTCGAGTCTGCTCCTCAAGTATCTTGATTCTTTCTTGGAGTTGCTTCAAGTACTTAATTGCATCACCAAGAACAGAAGCTTTGTCCATCTGTTAATGAAAGGCCAAAGCAGGGTAAACAAGAGATGATATAATTGAAGAGGAGGACAAGCAAAACATATAGCAACCAAAGCCCCAACTGTCCAACTGCTCTATTAATTTTAACATGTATTGCTCCAAAACTTCCACCAAAGAAACTTTCCATATGATAATATTGGATCATGTCAAGGAAAAAACGTTCCAAGAAAGAAAATTTCCCACCTTCTTTAGTCCAGGGACAAGGGCAGATAAGGCGATAAACCGTTGACTGAGCTTTTCTCGCCGTTTTCTCTCTGCTATCATGTGATCTTGTGTCTGAGATAGACTATTGTTTGTACTTACCCTTTTACCTCCATGACAAGCCTTAAGTACATAATTTTGGTTCCCAAATGAACCCTGAGGAAAAGCATATCAGAAGAGACATTGCCCATGCTCTTAGAACCGATTGCCTCCTCTTTAGGTTTCACAACTCTACTTTGATTTGTGAAGTTGGAAGAGACGAAAGAAAGAACATTGGGGGGAGAGAAAGATTGAGGAGTTGACACAGGATCAACTCTGCATGAATCCCAGCTATTTGTTTTGAGCTGTTTTACTGGTCTGTTGATCACGGAGTTAGAAGCATCCGTGGAAGCTTTGAAATTGATGTTCGGTTGAGGGAAAAAGCCTTGCATATGTTCACCCAGTGCAGCTGCTAGCGGAAGCGTGTGAAGCTCATCAAATGAATGCATTTGCCACGGATTGATGAAGCTGGAATCCTCCACTCCCTGTGAAATCAACGTGGAATTTATATTATTTGATACATATTACTTGTATTGCAGTCATCACAAATCCAGGAGTTGTTCATTGATATCTCGTTGTCTCAAATCTAACCTAAGTTGAACTTCTCCTGGTTGAAAACTTAGTCAGATTTTACCAATACCTTGGAAGGAAGGGATCCTCATGATGAAAAATAGTCAGACAAGAGACGATCAACAGAAAACTTACCATATCTGGGAGTCCTCTCATGGTAGTTACTTCCATTGAAGAAGCTTCTTTCAGATTGAAAGAGCAAGTCGGAGAATCCTACGATCAATCAAACAAACATGTCACTTGATCTTGAGGACATATATATTAAAGAAGTTGCTACATTCAAACTTATGCATCTCCCAAAAAGCATGCCAAATCATATAAATATGGACAAGCTTTTGAACTTATGCGATTGTGATTGCAAAGAGCAGAAAGTTAAAGAGTAATCAACTTAATTGGCTAAACAAATAAGAAATCAGCTTAAGTTGCAGAACTCTAAGAATATGACTAGAATTCCTCACCCTTAGATGTTGAACGAAGTTTCCCCTTTTGCTCTCCCCCTCTACAGAAGAAGACCTTGTGCTTGTTCAATCTTATAGCTCTTACGCAACGCAATTCCCTCACATAAGGTTGAGTTCCTGATGGGAAAACGCCTCTTGCATTTGACACCGATGCTTGTCATAATTTAATCAAGAAAAACCCATATTATATACTAGTGGGTCGCTATTGCTGACAATGTTACTTTCATGGACAAGTCACTTTTGTTGCCTAGCGAGACTTTTTAAAGCACAACCATCACCAGCCCCAGCAAAATTTTAGGGAGATTTTATCTACCAACCGGCCGTTGAAATCGCGTTCAAGCTTTAAAAATTTTCACAAACAGGCGGCATAATAGCGTGGACCCTCCAAGATCCACCCCCCAGGGCCACCTCACACATGCGTTCAAAAGCCAATAAGAAAGGAGGGAAGCTCCCTAGTGAGCCAGCCACCCCCAACATTATTGGAGCGTCCTCGTACAGGCCAATCATCAAACAGTTTGTGCTCGTGTGAACAGGGGCACACCCCATAATCACAAAAAGTTTCCTTTTGACTTTTTTTACCACCCTCCGTCCAATGAAACGCCGACGTGTCCCCAGACAGCTCGTGGGTATTTCTAGAACCTGATGTCTGCCATGGCCGTACCACCAATCAAGAAATTCTTGGGTTGGCAATGGCCGGTCCCGCATTCAGAAAAAATCGCATCTTTATTTCTTCACATTGCTGACCAGGGCTTAGAAACTGGGGGGAAAGGCCATCGGGGAGGATCAAGAAACGGACAATTACTGAAGCTTGAAGAGCTTCTTGCTCTTTTTATCTCGATCTGATCCACGCTTTGCCAGCTTGTGTAGCATTGTGGTCAAGCTTGCTTTCTTGAGATCCGGACAATATGCTTTATCGTATTCATCGTCAAAGATCCTCGAGTACATTTCACTACATTAAACTACGGCAGATCTCGTCGTAGCTTCATGCTCAAACACCAATTATTGTGGGGGAGTCCTTGTCACGGACTCAAAGTAGACGCTATGGTCCCCTCGTTTGATCAAGTTTTTCGGTGAGCGTGGTTTCGCACGTACACACCTACGAGTACGACGAACAATCAAAGGCTGGGCAGTTGAATTAATTCGGCACAAATGGCGAATGGTATTTGGGAGGACGGATCGAGTGAACAGATTTTCAAATATAATCACCAATGTCATTACGTGTGGCGGATAACCCCGATTCGATGAACTAGAGTTTGGGATCTTATGTTAAAATCCGTGACAGATGTGGGCAATAGCCACAAGATAAGGTGATGAAGATGGAACGACATCAGCCGTCCCAAATCCGTCTTGTTTCTACCTCTAATGTTTATCATAGAAGGATGAGATGCATCATAATTATGATCGATCGAATATCGTGAAATCCGGTATTGGGTAGAATTCGACAGGGTCATATTATGTACATGAGACGTGATTTTCATTTTTGCTGCTTCTTAAGATCCTTTAGTAGCTTGCGGTCCGAAGGATAAACTGACCTACCTGTGAGAAAGACCAGAACAAAGAACACCACTGGCCATAGACAATCAGATTAAGGATTTTCTTGTTCCAGCCAATTTAGATTTTCTTGTTCCAGCCAATTTGTAGACCGGGGAAAAACTAAGAACTTGCATGATAATGTTCCTGTTTCTTTTGTTTCTTTGTTTTATTTATTTTTATTTCTTGAAATAGAATAATGGTTAGGGAACGGAATTAAAATAAAAACAATAAATAAAATAAAATAACTTCCTAATTCCAAGAATAATTTCTAGAAATAAATATTTTTATATATGTATATATTTTTTCACTTCTAATCAATTGATGGAGACTCCCCAGTGGTTGAAGACTCCCCAGTGGTCCCTGGCCCACCGTCGCCCGCGGCTAGAGGAGGAGAAAGAAGAAAATAAAAAGATAAAAAAGTATTAAAATATTAAAGAAATTTTATGGTTAAAAAAATTTATGGATCAATCAAACATATTCTTATTGTTTTACTATTCCAAAATTAGAAATTTAGTATAATTATCAAATGCGTCAATATACTTAGAAATTATTTCAGGGGATAAAAATAAAAAAAATTAAATTTGAAAAGAAATTATTTTTCAGAAGAGAAATATTATTAAACACACACTAAACCTTTGTCCTCTGCTCCAGATTCTCTCATAAAACAAGACAGACGGAACAGAACATGTAGCTATAATCTTCCGCGGATTGAAGAAGATACACTGCTAGAAATTGTAAAATTCAGTTGCACAATCTGAAAACTCCAGTGACTTCTTTGCCATCCCTAATCAATCAAATTCATGTATACATGTACAGCAACCGGGGTATCAACTATATCCGTTTGTGGTGTTAGTGAAGGGACAACCTCTCCGGTACATGGATATGAGCTATGGACCATGGAGTGAACTTCCCACAACTATTCAAAGAGGTACACGCAAACTGAATCGTAAAGAACTGTTGTGACATCTGGGTGTCAGCTGATATAGATAATTAGGAGACCCAGGGAACTCTGTACTAATCACGCACAAAGTCCTCCCCGAATGGTGCTAACTATGAACTTGTGGTAATGAAGGCCATGCAATCTCATTGTCATCAGTATATCCATGGATAAGAAAATCAGCACAGTTCTTCTGGCACCCATGGTTGTAGGGATTATGGAAACGCCCGTCTGGACCACGAAGATACCCGTACCGGATGGCATTGGCTAGCTCATTGGTGGTGATATTCCGGGCTATCTGCATCAAAGATGGAAGTTGGAAAATTGCTCCTTACGTTCTTGAGAAAGTAACAGACAAAATGCAGCACAGAGGAAGTTGCTCGAGTGAGTAAAGAAAAGAAAAGGGTATGTATGAGTACGCATGATGAGCAGATATCATGAGAACAATCTTTAAGAATAATGCAAAAAGGATTGATGCAAACACGCATACATTTAAATAATATCATATGCATCAATATAGGTTAATTATTGTGATAAGGATTTCATATGTCATCTGCATCAACAAATTACATTGGATTCTGTTTTACAGTGCAACTAGTTCAGAAAGAGTCCAGCATCCTGTTATCTTCTACCAACCAACTTAAGAAGTAATGCGCATAGATCAACCATGTGTTAGATGGACAAAGATCAACCTAAATCAAAATGACACCATGTCAAAGAAATAAACTATCTGTTCCAGTTAAACCATATTATGACACTGTTCAATCAACTATTATGGATGAGAAATAGGTTACAAACTGCCTGAATCTAGACAAGTACCTGAGATGCCTGTGCAGTTGTCAAAGTTGTAACAGCAATCAACACAATGCCATCGAGAAGCAAAAATACAGCAATTCCAGGATGTTGAACCATGACATAATGAATCCATGACTTGCCCGTTGGAAATGCAGCTGTGGCAGTCCATATCCCTGCCAAAAGTTTACTTTCATTGAGTCAACAATAAATCTGGATGGCAACATAAAAAAAAATTGGGAGACAAAGGATGGAACATACTTTGAACTGCAACGGCAGCACCAAGAAATGACGTCATTGTGGCCATACAAATCAAAACAAAGAAGTCCCATTTGTTCTTCTGCAATAGGCAAGTGAATTTTAGTTGTGAAACGAAGAGTAACAAGAGATATCTTTAAAGAATAACAAACAATTTTTTATGAGGTGCAGAAACATTATGCGAGAGAGCTAAAACATGGTACTTTCTTGGAGAAAGAAGAAGAAACCAAGTAGCAGAACTCAGACGATACTCAACATTGACAAGTAAAAGCCCAGGCTTCAATGAAACAACCATGGACAAAGATCCCATGAAAATACAGAAGGGTCTCACAATAAAACAGCATTTTCAGATCTATTGTTTTACTTCGTCATGTCAACATGATGAGAGGAAGCCATGAACATACTGATGGTAAAAATTTCTACACTTCTTTTCTCAGTCTAACCAGCAAGAAAGCAACTTCTTACCTTCCCAACACAGTTAGATATCCAAGGGCAATGATGATCAAACTGTTCAACACAGTGCTTACATGAAGGACAATGTTTTGAGCGGACAGGTCGAACAATCTGCATGGAAAACCATGACAATAAGTCAAATGCACATGAACAAATCCGTACTCATGAGGATAACAAGGAGATAACACAAAGGCATATCAAGCAAACCTTGCAAGTTGGGCAAAGCTGAGACCATTTTCCGGTCCATTGAGAGGAATTGTTAACATCAATACTCAGCAAAGGATCCTGTAAAATGAAAAATTACTGTAAAAACACTGACAAAGGTAGTTTTTCTATAGAAAAAATCTAAACTACGTAATATGTTGGCCGAAAAGAAGTCCTGCAACATAATCTTTGGACTTTTCACATTTCAGGACCACATACTTTCCTCATGATCTCAACCAGGATACCCGGCTTCATTATTAAGAAAAGTGCTTTACAGAGTCACCAACTGCTCTCATTATTGTGTTACATGAGGATATCCTAGTTAGAATCATTTGAGGAAAGTTGAGATGAGCTTAAATGCCTTTTTCCTTCCTAGCTGTCATTTCAACCCATGCAACCATTTTGTCTGAAAATTACCATCATATATACAGTTGCTTTTGCAAAGCCCAGAATAAATTAATACAAATTACATCAGTAATCATTTGTAGATACATTCTGTACCTCAGCATCCTGATGATTGCCCAGCTCCCTTGGTGTCTTTATATAGCCTGGGTCTTTGCTGCATCCACAGGCAATAAGCAATTATAATCTGATACCAACATAAACATTCCAAAGGCAATCATGAAACTCTAAATATTTCACTGCAGGCATTGTGCGCACAGCCTATCCACAATAATGTAAACTCTACACTGTTCTTTTGAGTTTTGTACTTTCAATCATCGAATCAAAAGTGAGTAAGTTGTGTAATGCAGAATAATGTCCAATTTCATCTTACCAAAGAAGATTGACCCCATGAACTGCGGTCTATAGTCAAAAGATACTTAAACGGGAAACCAGAATCTAAAATTAAGTTCTCATTCAGAATACAAACAAATGCTACAGAGCGTCTACACCTTTCACGCAAAAGAAAAGTTTTCTTCTCATATAGGTGCTCTCTCTTTCATAGAAATTATACACTTATTAAAGAGAGAGGAAAAAACAAGGAATCAAGGAAGCTAAAAAATAAAACACTAAATAATCTGATGTGGAGGTGTGCTGAACTCTCCAGCAAATGAAGATTAACAAGAGACAGGTGCCAATTCCTACCAAAGTTCACTTTAAACATGTGAACAAAAGATTTACAAAAGAGAAGACAGTTCAAACTTCAAATCAAGTGTGGCATTGAAAAAGAGTTACCTCCAACACCTGAAGAACATTATCAATGAACCAACTGCCAATGAGATAGCTGTCCATGCCCAAAGGCCAACAGCTGCAGTCACCTTTGGGAGATCAGGTGCTGGTAACATGAACAAGAATTGATTTATAACAAGCAAACAAGGGCATAATTATCTCCAAAAAGTAAATTATTATATTAGCTTTTTACCGGCAAGAACTGAGTTGATGAAGAGTATGGTACAACCAATGATAATGCACAACAAAATGGGAGCATAACCACTATCACCAAACTTCCCACTTCGAATTTTGTCAGTCCAATGATTGCTCATTGCTCGCTCCGCATTAGACTAGATGAATGAAAAAAAAACGTTGTGAGTGTTGGTAAACAAAAGAACACGTTTTTCTGGAGAAATATACTATTCCACTGAGCAAGTCTGAGGGACTACCATCGCATGGATTCTAGATCAACAGTAATCAAAGAGACAAAATCAAATAATTTAATATTGCATACATAAAGCCCGTATTAGCAACAGTGGCTATATGTTAGTTCCTTCAAAGTTAGCCTCAAAGATGTGAGGAAGATACATACAAGGAAATTAGCGACAGCCCAGTGACCTTTATTTGAAGCAAGTTGGGCTGGAGTAACTCCTGCATTATCTTTAACCTTTAACTCCTGCTTTGTGCCTGCATGGACAAGCACTGTGCATGCCTCAACATTTCCTCTTAATGCGGCCCAGTGCAGTGGGGTACAACCTAAAAACATAGATACAAAAAAAGTACCACATTAGAAAAAGTGACTGCTCCCATTTTTAGCATTAAAAACTTGCTTTAATCGAATAAAATTCAAAGCCTAATACAGCATGCCAAAATCACAAGAAAGGTTATCCAACAGAAGTGCTGATGGTTTTATACATGGATCCGAGCAACTGATAAACCATCTCATCATGAGGACCAATAAAACTGAAGTAAGATAGCAACTAAGAAATCTAAAAAAGTTCATGTACATTGCATGCAATAGACCATAAAATGGAAAAGAAAACCAAAGAAACATGTATTGCCCCACCCCACAATTTGTAAAAACCAGCTGTTAAACAAGATCAAGTTGGTCCACACAGTCAAATTTTTTAAAGACCAGCTGCTAAACCTTTATTAAGTCCCTCCAAGCTGCTGCACCACAGCCTATTGTTTTGCCTTCACCATTCACAACAGAGAGAAACTAATCTATTTAGTTAGCAGTATGAGGATTCCCAAGGTTTGTGCTAATATATTTTCATCTCATTAATATTAATAAATGACTCAATTAGACTAAAAAACCATTGCCTAGGCAATTCATCATGCATCACAAACCATCTATTACAACTATCAACAGTATGGTCCATTCAGGCTCATCTGCAAACTTCATTTTTGGAACATCATGAGAAAACACAATCCAAAATGCAGCATTTTCTGGACCAGTCGCTGCTAGAACAACTAAAAGTGCCCACAAGAAAGTAAATGTTTAGTTCTCCTGACATCTGGAAGTGATTGCCATGCATATACTCACTACACCTTCTTTATCTTGTCTCCCCTGGGAAGCTTCTCTAAAAAGAAGTAATCTGATTGTGTCAGCATATCCTTTATATGCAGCCCTGATCAAAGCAAGAGAACAAGCATCATTGACAATTCATATAGTACAATGTGGGACAAAAAGAAGGATGAATATGCTGTTATCATTAAAAGAAAGTTTCTAGTTAACTTCAAGATGATAACAATGATGATGGTGACGACGACGATGGTGATGATGACGTCAGTGGCAGTGACAATGATGATGATGATGTTTTGTTGCCATGACAAGAAAATTTCCAGTTGATTACAGTATAGTTAAATCAGAAGGTGTTGAATTCCTGAATTCAATCATGGATGGAGACATAACAAAACATAGAGCAGGGCATAAAAATTCCTATCAGAAAGAGCTGCAGGGTAAAGTAATATGAAATGAAATGGGAACTATCTTTCATGACATTTTAAAGTAAATCCTTCCCAATCATCCCTCATTACAACAAGGAACTTGAACTTGAACCATCTATAGCCATCATAGATCATTCATTCAGACAAGCAAGCAGTACTGTTTGTTCAGCAAAAGTTCAGCTTGTGACCTCCAAATAAACAAGGTTCAGTTGAAAAACTAATGATGAGTTATTCACGCTTCCTCCAGATTTGCATCAGTGTCTTATCAAACATGTTTTGACTCTGAATTCAATGCAGAGATTTTGAAATCATGTGAAGGTCTTCTCTGCTAAAGCAACTCACAATTAAATTAGGCCAGGCACCAAGCATCTAATCGAACTATTCATTCTTTTCATTTATATAAGAGCATCTTATCGAACTATGTGCACCTCACACAGCTTTCTCAATCTTCCATCATGATTTCTACAACATCAGGATGTTAATCATATAAGAAAGAAAAAGAAAAACGATCATGATGAATTCCAGAGACAAATTGCTATCGACAGAGAACTTCGCACCTCCTAACCATTCAAATCGTCATAGGCCATAAAACCAGGTTTAAGAAATTCACAAGCAAAAGAGATTGTAGAGAGAGAAAAGAGAAACTACCATATTATATTTCCATGAATGTACATAAGACATCACATTTGACAATGCTCAACTACATCAACCATGCATTGCAGAGTAAGCAAATAATTTACTCCTTCGATGTCATGAAACTCTGTAGAAATAGCATTTCAGATGATGAGCACAACAATGATTCTTTCCATTAAAGGAATTTTCCCCTATATTGGATAAGCCGTTCATTGATAAAAATGGAGCTTTTAGGTCAAGAAACAAGTGTGTCCAACTTTGTCCACTTATTTTCCAGAAAGCAGTTTCATGACATTCATGCGACTTAACATCCAGCGCAATTTTAACATACCAATGAAGAGGACTTCTTCCATCATTATCTGGCGCGTCATCATCAGCATGATACCTTCCAACAATGTGATTTAAGAAGGCTGTCTGGCCATACTGGGCAGCAACATGAACTGCCTGCAGTGGAGAGGCTAGCAAATGAAGAATGGTCATTAAAGAAAAAATTAACACCAGAAGAAGTACGACAAGGAACAACCCTTCTCAATGAACAACATGGAGAAAAATGGTTAAACAGAATAAATCACGACTTCAGAAAATAAAATTCCATGATCTTTGGCAGAAAATGGTTCCATAAAATTTGAAATGACCACTACAGCCAGTGGCATCACACCTTCCTCTTTATCAGCACAGCATAAAAAGTTACCCATGAAAAGCTCCAAATCCTTTCTTAACTCAAGAAGAAACCTAATAATTATCAAATTCGTTCTTTTACTTCATGCCAACGCTATAATTCATCTAACAACGGTAAGTAAATAAAATTCTTAAAAGAAAGATGTGGAGAATGAATAAGTACCCGATACCCATTTATATCAGCTGCCTCTACCCAAGCTCCATTTTGCAAAAGCACATCCGCAACCGCAACGGATCCCCGAACAGCGGCCCAATGCAGTGCAGTCTGCTTCAAGTTGTCCGTCGCATTCACATTACCCCCATTCTTCAATCAATTCATCATCCAACACCGACATACACGAAGAACAACAATAATTAGTACGTTCAGACAGAAACAAGCAGGAAGCAAATGCTTCAAGCAGCAACTTTATACACACCCCAAATTCAGGACCGCGTCGCGAGGAACGCGCGATTGGGCGCGCAAAATCATTCACGGCGGGCGGAAGGAAGAAGAAGCGAGGGACGGAAAGGCGCAATACCTCGATGATGTACTGGACGACGTCGGCGAAGTTGTTGAGGGCGGCCCACTGGAGAGCGTAGTACCCGTTAGCGTCGGGGGTCGAGAGGGAGGCGCCTCCTTGCTCCACGAACCTCCTCAGTTGCTCCAAATTGCCATACGCGGAGGCGGAGAACACGTCGACGACGGCCGCCGCCGCCGCCGCTTCGCCGGGAGGGTCTTGGGCGGTCGCCGCTCCGGGGACTCGGTGACTTCGATCTCCGACGAAGCCATTACGAGCGTCGCGGCATGCGATCACTGCGTGAAAAGATCAAATGGGGGAATTGAAGGAATCGTTGGATTAGTTTGGGGGGGGTTTATACCCGCCTTGCTCACTGGGAGCTTCGATTTCTGCGTCGAACCCGAATCTATTCTTTCATCTTTTTCTTTTTTTCTCTTTTCCTTTTAAACCCCAATTTTTTTTATTGAGAAAATGACAGAATTAATCCCTAAATTTTGGCTCAAAATACATTATTATCCTTAAATAATTAGCGCCTATTTGTTTGTGTTTTTTTTTTGTTCCGGAGAAAAAAAAACGCGTTTGTTTATACTTTTGTTTCTATGAACAAAAAATCTTGTTACTAGAAATAAAGAAACACTTTTTTTCTCATTTTTCATCTTTTTTTTATATTATTATTTCCTTCTTCTTCTTCCTTTTGCCGTCATTGGCCTTGGCCATGGCCGGCACCAGCGACTGGCTAGACGAGGGCCGGCAATGAGCATCACCAGCCCAAGCATCGTCGTGGCCGCGTGAGGCTTGGCCTTGTTGAGCCATCGCTAGGTGACGCCATCCTGGAGGTGGCCTGGCGAGGTCGAGCCTCGCCGGTGGCTAGGCGAGGTCAGCCTCGCCAGATCTAGGCGAGGTCGACCTCACACGGCCACATCAAAGCTCTGATTGGCACACTAGATCTTAAGGCCGTCGAAGTTGACAAGGAGGGTGTTAGCCCGGAGATTGTCGTCGTGCTTCCAGATCCGGTATGTGTCGGAGGGGGCGATCTTCCCGATGAACGGGATGACGGAGTTCTCGAAATGGAACGAGATCTCCATGTAGAAGTCGTGCATGTGGTGGAGCACGATGATCACCGGGGGAGGTGATGGCGCCACTTGCACCAGGCGGAGCGGTAGTGGTGCTCCAGGAGGACGGACGTGATCTTGACATTCCACCAGCAAAGCGCCTTCTAGAGTGGGTTCCACTCGACAACATTCTAGAGTGAGGTGTCGATGCTGGTGGAGGCCGAGCCTGCCGGTGGGTGGGTGAGCTTGGCCTTGTCGGATTTGGGCAAACTCGAGCTTGCCCAACCAAGGTGAGGCCGCCGACCCTTGTTGGCCAGTCGCCGGCCATGGCTGAGGCAGGCGACCCGCCGAAAAAAAAAAAAAAAAAGAAAAGAAAAATATTAAAAAGTTAAAAGAAACGAAAAAATTATACAAGTTTACAAAACGTATTTCTGTTCTTTTTCTATTTTATGAATATAAATTATACAAGTTTACCAAACGCGTTCTTCTGTTTAAAAAATATTCTCCGGAATAGAAATAGTATTTCTATTTTTGTTCCCAAGAATAATTTTTGAACAAAAACGTTATCAAACGCAGCCTTAGTTTGTTCAAATGTTATCTGAATTTTGTTTAATGTGTAATGTGATCTTTGAACATTTAGTTTGTTTAATGCGATCCTTGGATTTTTGGTACATATTCGATTTAATTTTTGAATTATATGAAAATAGTTAATGTTGTCCCCAAACTTAAATTAATGTAAGGACAACATGAAACATATTCATATAGTTTAGTGATTTAATTGAATATGTACAGAGATTATATTGCGTAAATTAAAAGTTTGATAATCACGTTACATATTAAACTAAAATTTAGATATCACATTGAACAGATGATAAATTCAGGGATGATATTACATATTGAATTAAAGTTTGTGAATCATTTGCATTATTATCCGTTCGAGGAGATTTTGGGAAAAAAAGAAAAAGAAGAGCAGATTCTTTTACATGGGCTTGAGATTCAGAATTCATCTTCTTAAGGTGCCAAAAGAAAATTACGCATTCGGTTTAGAGTTGATCCAAGCATTCCTTTGCATAACCATAGAAATCAAAACCTTTTGGCTTGTGAAATTGAATAAGATAGGATTAGAACACTAATTTCATCAGAATAGAATAGAGCACAAATAGGAATCGAATATCTACCTAGCGTGGTTTGCAAAATCTTTATCTATGTTTTTTTTTTTGGTGACTAAGGGAACCCGCGCACTGTACCAACACGGGCAGCTCGAAAGGCCTGGGGTAACGAAGGTAAACCCTGGGGGCAACACGTGCTAGTCACCACACACTTACCACCACATAAGTCACCTTGCGATGCCCAGGAATCGAACTCCTCTCCTTGCGTTAGGGGGAGAAGCTCGCCACTAGCAGCGCCACCCAGGTGGGTGGTAAATCTTTATCTATGTTAATATATAATAACTACGTCTTTTCTAGGGGTTACTCTAAAGGTTAACATATAAAACTGCGATTTGTAAGAGATTAATCATTCTTTTTTTATACAATCCAGCGGCTGTGGTGGCTCCGTTGAATAGGCTTTAGTGAACCTTTGCGAGAGAGGTGAGGAGTTCGAAACCTTTGCAAAGTGTTGGAGAAATTCTCTTGAAGTATTTTGAAGCTGACAAAACATTTCCATCATTCTAGTCTGAAGGTTTCCAAACTCTGCCATTTAAAGTCTGAAGACCTCCGGACAGCCAGACTTAAGACTCAAAGTCTATCCTCATTGACAGTCTCTAATCCGTTGAAGAAAGGTTGCCCAGAACTGGATGTTTTGTTAAGGGCTTGACCTTATCAACTGGAGAAGATCTCGTGGCTGGAATAGACACAACGGAATTCCTTGATTGATCGAGATTGACTCGAAGATTAAGGAATCAATGATTGCCTAAATATTCTTGGAAGGTTCTACTTATGGAAACCGAGATCCTGATTGTTATGGGCGAACATGATTGATGGGCTATCGACACGTTCCTTTAATAGTCGAATGATCTTCCTAATTGATTCCGTCCAACGGGTAGATTGGATGAATTCCTTTGGTAAGTGCCAACGGGTGTGATGGCATAAAGGAGTATATAAGGAAGAATTTTAAGTTGTTGAGGTGTGCGCGATAGAAGAATTTTAAAGTCTGAAGCTCCTTGTTGTTTAGACAATTCCTTTGAGCGAATACTTGTATACAAAAGAGAGTCTATATTTGTGAGAAACCTTGAGGAGGTGTGATAGAACATCTACACTGTAGAATCAAGGAAAAGCTGAGTTGTAACTTCTCTTTTATTTATAGTGAAATCCAGCCGGTGGGCTGTCAGTGCGGAAGAGTGGACGTAGGCTTGGATTAAGCCGAACCACTATAAAACCTGTGTTCAATCTTCTCTCCCTTACTCTCTTTACTTTGATCGTAAATCATTTTGTGAACTCGTTTCTATCGGCTGTCTAGAATCGCTTCCGTATATTGATAAAATTGTTTGTGTACCTATTCACCCCCCTCTAGGTACTTATACTAGCTATCTCACAAAGCATAGGCTATGGCGGAGTTACTTGGTGACTTAAGTGTGCTGCCGGGGGTGGTGAGTCCTCCCGCTTACGTAGCATCTAGGGGTTTACGCTTTCGGCTACCGACTAAGGCGGTTCCTCCAGCACCAAAAAAAAAAAAAAGAATTATTCTTTTTACAAGTGGCGTTTTCTTACATTTTGCACTCCTTTTACTTCAGTTTAGAACACGTGCTTTTTGATTCCACGAGTTTTGTTAGAGAACAAACGGTTTAAATGAGCTTCAATGTTGCAAGCTAGTTATTATTAGAAATTTCAACATTTCCTGTACCATCCTTCTATCACGACCACCAAATTTCGGGATTTAGATTCAAGTTCTTAGTCACTAATCTATTTTTGGTGGGTCGATTAGAAACCAAGTAATTTACTCCGACGAATCAGAAATTTATAAGTTCGGGGACTTGATTACGCTAGATTTCTCTAACGCCATTTTTGGTATTTTTCTCTTTTATTTTTGAAAAGAATATTTTTGCAAGCAGCTTGAATTAATTTTAAATCTATTTTCCTAACACGTGAGGCGATCATGCGGGTGCGCAAACCACCAATTTAACACCCAGATAAAATAGTGAATAAATTGCAAAAACTTACCTCAAAGCAACGAAAGCATCCGCAATATTAAATTAAAATTCAAATCGACAGTCCTAGATATGATCTCTAATTAACATACAATTTTTGTTTTTCACTTATTTAATGAAGATCATGCAATATGCAATGCGTGCTACTAATCTAACATGAAATAATATGACATGGTAATGTGGTCTAAACTACATGACATAAATAAAATGTAATTTATCCTAAAGAATGAAATTGATTTATTCTAAGACAATTTTTGTCATTTTCCATGAAATTTCGAAATTAGAAAAATGCCAAAATTACCTAGCTAGATTAAGATTCTATCAAACTTATATTAAGAATTAGGTTGGGCTAAACCCTAATTTAAACTAAGATATTATCTTAACTTAGTAATCTCTAACTTAAGATGCAATCTATCTAGAAAAATCAACCTAAACTTAAAATGAAACATGCAATTTTAACCTAATATGCAATGACGTACAAATAATGCCATAATTCTACATGATCTATGCATGATGACCTTTTTTATTTTTTTTTTTTTTTTTTTTTTTTTGTTTTTGGTTTTTATTAATTTTGAAATTACAAATTGTCAAATAATTAAACATGCAACCTATGTTTTTTTTTTTTTTTTTTTTAAAAAAACTAGCAACCTAAATTGATTGATTTTTTTTTTTTTTTTTTAATTTTTAATTTTAAAAATTCGAAATAAAATTCCTATTCTAAATATGCAAAAACCCTAAAACAAGAAATAAACCTAATCTAACTCACATTTTATTTTATTTTATTTACAAAAGCAAAATTCAACTCAAATAACACGCCAACAAAATCAAGTATGATAAGATTGATATTCATAAATTGATGAATCATATTTAGCGCATGAGATCAAGTTGGCCAATTTTAAACAAAATCACAAATCGAATTTTGAGCGTGAGATCGGATCGGCAATTTTTCTATGCGATTGTGAGTTAGATTTCGGACGTGAAAATCGGACCGTCAATCGTATGCACGTTGTGAAATTAAGGATTAATACCTAATTTAAAAGGCTACTAGAGAAACATGGGTCAACATAACATCGTTCGGGGGTTTAATCAAGAATGCAACACCTTAAATGAACAAACGAAATATTTGAGAATTAACTTAGATGGGAATCTTACCTACCTTGATCATTATCTCCTAGTTTGGACGGGTATAGATCGCAAGAGTCACGATCAACTTTGCTTCACAGTAGCTAGTTCACGATGGCGTCTTGGGAATCGCTCGCGACACTTGACGGTGGAGAGGGCTCTCGGCTCAGTAAGGGCTGCGTCAATATTATCGGACACAACCAAAAGCGGACTTTCTTATTTGCTGATCGTCCCCTATTAGGAGCCTTTCTATATTTGAAATAGCTAGTACGAGTACCTAGAGGGGGGGAATAGGTATAACAAAATTTCTCGAAACTTGCACGATATTTAAACAGTTAGAGGATTTGCAACAGTTAAAGATTCAATCGCAAGACTGAGTAAGGGAAAGAGAGAATTGAACACTCGGTTTATAGTGGTTCGGCTTGATTCAAGCCTACGTCCACTCTTCTGCACTGACAGCCGATTGGCTGGATTCCACTATGATCAAGAGATGTTACAGTGTTGATCTTCCTTGATTTCTAGGTGTAGACAATCTACCACACTCACTCAAGGCGTCACCAAGTATATACTCTCTCGTATACAATTTCGCTCGAACAGTCTCAACTAACAATCAAGCGATCTTCGCAGACTCCGAATTTTTCTATCAATCACACACTTAAAACAACTAGACGTCTTAATATAACCCCCGGAATCAATCAAGAAGATCATCCGAGCTATTTATCGATGATAGTTCCTTTAACCCCGATCTTAGATTTGAAGATTATCCAACCAAAGAATCTATTCCTCATTAACCTGCAGAGGTGAGAATAGACTTAAAAAAAATATTTAATGCGAAGAGCGCCCGAAAGAAAGCCTTCAAAATAGGCAATATTTTAATATTGGTGTGACTCTTCCACGAGCCCAGCAGCGCCACCGATGGTGGGATGAAGCTTAACCTGCCGAGGGCGAAGAGTGCCCAAGAGGCGTCGATGGTAGGATGAAGATGAGGGGGAACAGCAGCTTCGTTGTCCGTGCGGCGAGACCAGAAAAGCAGCACCGTCGTGGGGCAAGGCCACAACAGCAGAGGAGTCGCCCGGTGTTAGGGACTTGCGATGACCGAATTTGGCTGTTTTAGCCGTGGAACTTCAACGTCAGAGATGGCTTGAATGGACTGAGGTGTCTGCAAAACAGAACTTCGAGGTGCGGCAGGAAGAGATTATGGAAAAGCGATGGCAACGAGTAAACTTATTCCTATGTAGGCCTCTTTGCGTGTATATTTTTATTCAAGCTCCTAACCGGTCAAAATAATGAAAAGAACAAATCTTACCGTTTGAACATTCCCTTTTTCTTACCAGATTTTATTTGAAAGAATCAACTCAAAATCAAGGAAAGCATCCAATCACCCAAAATATTGGCTCGGTGCATGGTCGGGGGACCAGACAAAGCGGTGGCCGGCAATGGATCAACAAAGCAGTGCTCGTGGTGATGGGGGCCGGCCCGATGGTGTCTTGGCCAAGGAAAAAACAGTTCGGTGGGGACTGCTCCTAAATGACAAGTCGGAAGAAACCGTGGTGGGCATTGCTCACAGTGTCGCCAGAGAATCTCTTGCACTTCCGGCAAGACCCAAACAAACCTGCAAGTAATTCAAATTGGATCCAACGAAGTCTTTGACCGAGGAAAGCAGCCTTCTCTCTCACTCTTTCGTGGCCTTGTATTCCATTGTGTGGAATCCCTGCTTTGTGTAGTGTAGCAACCTTTTTATAGGTGAGTGGACTAATGCTTTATTTCCTTCTATTGCATTGCATGAATATTCCCTTGAAATCTTGCATGTATTATTCACTTGTCTTGCTGACCACCCATCATGATTTCTTTCTTATTCTTGCAACTTTTCTTTCGATGGATATGTGAAGACTAAACCCCACTTTCCCTTTTTCGTTGATTTCCTTTGTACGAAGCTGATCCTCCTCCTTGCATTACGGTCAACAGAATTGTACAAGGATTTTGAGAATATTGACTCAATTTCATGGGTGCTCAAGATGGTCTCTCTCGTGGCCAAATCTTTGTCCGCACGCTTTCATCTTTTTTCTTGGAAGATATTTTTTTCTGTCCTTATGCAGATTGAATATTCTCCAACCAAATACTTGCGCACAAATTGGTCGAACATTAGGCTAAAATTCAAGATTGTAATGGAATCTTTTCAAATTCTTAATCTTGGAAAGATGAGCTCGCAATCCACCATGATATCATTGAATATTGGAATAATAATACGAATCTTTTCCGAAATGCACCCATCTCCCAACTTGTCAAATTAAAGCTTATCCGTCACTGGTCCATGCAAATGCAATAAATAAATAAAAACACTTTTAAAATTATATGCTGCAATTTAATATTTTTGTTTAGGTGCTAAAGTTCAGTTCTCTAATTTTTTATAAATAAATGATCGGGTTGTCAAAATTTAGGTGTCAACACCTTCTAAGCATTTCCTTCGAAGTTTTGTATTATTTTCCTCGCTATAACAATAATGCGGTTAATTAAATATAAGATTTCCCTAAAGAAACACGTGTCAAATATTTAATGGACTTCTTTTTTGATTTTTCTTTTCATTATATACGTACTCCCTATGTTTCATATTTAGATCTCTCCCCTCTTTTCACATCTGATCCAGATTTCAAATATTCTAAAAATTTTGCGAAACCCTAGATTTCATAGATTATTCTGTAGAAACTAATCTTATACATACATTTTTACCAAAAAAAAAAAAACTAATCTTATACATACATAAACGCAGGAGCTATGGATAATACAGCAAATTAGATTTTTTTTGGCTGTATTCTCTCTTTCCTTTAGTTACCCAACTTTGAAATCGTCGATTTTTTGGTTTTTTTTTTTTTTTTTTTTTTTTGCTTCTGTTCGTTAGTGAGAGATTTTCATTTTCATCATTTGATTGAGTATTAGGAAAACAAATTTGGTCAACAAAAGTCTGATGACAATCGCGCACTTACATCCACAACTAGCTTCTAGTAATGGAGTTCCAAGTTGTGGTTTTCTTCTTTTAAACTTTATTTACATATTGTGTTTATCATTTGGAGATTCGTATTTGCTTTGTTTGGTTAATCGATAATTTATTAGACAAAGAGGTTGATGAGTTATTTTGTTTTTACAAGAAGGTGATTGACAATAAAGCATAAAATGCATTTTCTTTTTTGTATTGAAAATATAATTGAATGATTTTTTATACTTCTTCTTCACAAGATTCTTATGTTCCTCCACCATTATGGTTTTACGACTATCATTTTATTAAAAGCACACTATCATGTGTTGAATATGTTTTAATTACTATAATTTCACTGTAATTTTTACTCTTAAGTTTTCTTGATTTTGTGTATATGAATATTTAAATGTGAAAAGATGTTCGTTTTTATTTATTGAATTTGCATATTATGTATCTATGAAAATTAAAATGAACTTATACGTAAACCAAATTAGCTGGCAAGGCATGGATTAACCGTTAATGGTCTAGTGGAATAACCATTCCAAGACTTATCTTCTTTTTTGGTTTACCAGTTGCATGGAGAATAAGCTAGGAATGATAAAGTAAAAACACATCATACACTTCATGAGATATAATCAGAGTCTACGTTCATCTATTATCACATTATTCATAAACCATAAATGAAAAATTAATACAATTTATGAAAATTCATAATATTATTATGTCTAATAATTGTTAGAACACAATTTTGTATTCTAATTAATTGCATTAATAATAATTAAATTATCATAAAAATTATATTATGTAAGCTAATAAGCTAAAAGTAATATTATTTTTTAAACTCCATAATTATTATCATTCATATAATCTAATTATTGTATGTTATTTTTAAATTAAATAGTTGATAATAAATAATAACATAGGATTTTTTTTTTCTCAAGAGATAATCAATGACGACAATAGTAATGTAATAACAACTTTAAAATCATAATTTAGTTATAAATTCACATTTTAAATTTTGTTTACTTCAACTATCTATAAATTGGACTTATAGCTATTAGGGAAATCTCTTATGATATTTTGAAGATGACAAAAGAAATCAAAAGTTGCCGATATGTTTAATGATTGAGTAACAGACTATGTAGATGATAGAATGTATAAATTACATTATCAATGATTATACTTGGAAAAACCAGAAGATAGACTTTATGTTGAAGATAGATTTATTCAAACTATGTATAGACTTTAAGGCTAAATATGTTCAGAAGCATAATATGTTCAGACTTACATCTATTTGTAAAGTCTACTTTATACGAAAGACACTCAAATATTACATTTAGAATGAGACATAAGTCTAGAACATGACAAGGTCGGATGGAGGCACATGATCCAGAACGTGATGAAACAAGTTCATAACGTAATATGTACAAAACGAGACAACTTGACAAAACGCGACACAAGCCCAAACGTATAGCGGCTAGTGATCTAATTTAAATTCTACATCAACATAGATTTGATTGACAATTACATCTTGAAGACAAGAATTTTTTAAACAAAGAAGCTCTACTTATGGAAACTAATATTTTGTTTGTATGGACAATCAAAATCGACTTGAGATTCTACTTCTGTCACTTAATGGCTATTAAATCTTCTTGATACAGATTTGTCCAATAGGTAGATTAGAAGATGATCATCTAGATACTATCCAACAACTAGTTTGGAAGTGGAGGTATATTTAAGGAGAACAAGGACCGAGGAGCAAGTAACAAATGAAGCGTAAAATCTAATGTATGAGAGTTGACGTAGGTCACTATAAATTTCGTATGCAATATTCTCTTCCCTCAACTCATATTACTTAAGTTTGTTGCATACTTAAATGTTATTTCAGAAGTTTGTTTTATTGTATAACAGATTTTGAACATCTATAAAAAAAATTTGGTGGCTTGTTTATTAGACTTTAATCCTTATTTAGACTTTGCTCACAACTTATTTTATTCCGCATTTATTTATCAAGACTTCTTTTAAACATCTATTTAGCCCCTTTAGGTGTTCGCACTAGCATTATCAATAGCATTATCAAAAGAAAATTATAAATTTAATATTTGATGAGAAGATACTAAAATGAAAATATTCATTATATTTCTCTACAAATTTATTATCTTACAATATAATTTAAAGATTATAATGGGATTAGTTAAATATTTAATATCATAGACAGAAATCCTCATTCGATTTTAGTACGGGAATCGAGGAACTCCCATTTTATATGATTGTCCTAGGCCGGTCCATCTTCTCATGCTCGTCACTCTTGGATTAACCAATTAGCAAAATTAAATGTCAAGGTGACTTATTTTGGACATTAGGTTCTTATTAATTTGGAAAAAAATTAACGACCAATATCCAAATGAATTATAATGGACTTGAATTGTGTATTTATATTTAAAATTAATCCTTTTAACAATTTCACTCCCAATTTAAGAGCCAACTCGAAGAGGGAGTGCTGGCCTCAACCTTGGGTCATGTTGTGATTGAGAAGGTCTATTTACGTATTCATGCGTATCTCTGTCTGTAATTTCATAATAATCGTTAGATGACTATCTATATGGTTATTTTCTTCATTTTCCTTTCTTTGACGACTAGTTTCCCCATCCAAAATATTACCTCAACTGCTCCTTGGAGCATCTTCACAGTTAATCATCCGATCATGTGAAATTTGACACGGCCAACTCATGTTCAAGGAAATAATAAACAAATAAAAATATTCGTACAATCACAAGCCAGAGAAAAAAAAGAAGAAGAAAAATCTTGGGGAGGGAGTAGGTTTAATCTAATATGGTTCCAGACGCGCTCCAATAGAATTAAGATGCGATCCCACCCTTCCGAAAAAGCCAACGATCCTACCTTTGCCTGGTTTTGGTGGGATGCAAAATTTCTCATCCTTTGACCCTTCTTTCCTCCCAAATAGCCTGTAAGTGGTCTCCGTGGTACGTATTCTCAGGTTATGGATGATAGTGTTAGGACTGTTTCCATTTCTGTTAATCAAACCCGATATTGAAACCAGACGCTCCTTGGGATAATCCAGCTTGATCTGCAAGAACAACAGGGCGAAACATGTTTTTACTTGTGAAAACATAACGAAGGTTCAAGATATAGGATGCCAAAAGAAGTGCCCTTATTCTTTTATGAAAAGATACTGTGCTACGTCAAGTCGAGAACAACTGTGAAGAGCAACGTGTAAACCTGAACAACATCCAGACACGCAACAGACTCTAAAGACAAGAGAGACGGAAAGATTAAGGTATGGACTAACCTGCCAGGTAGATGAGGTTTTTCTGCCATGATGAGAGCATTGGACTAAGGAACCATTGTTATCGTACACAATCCCTATGCCGCAGGCTCCGTGGCTGGCGAAATGAATATTAATCTCCCTCACATCAGTATGGACTCCGTCGTCCCATGGAGTGCCACCAGAGCCTCCAAAGGGTCTTTAAAAGGATACATGTGTGATATGGACTCCGCATACACTCCTATGGAATTGAGAGTTTCCCCGCATCTTCCATAAAAGCCGATGATTTTGCTTCGGGTCTGTGGATACCAAAAGTACTTCCCCTTCTCCTCGCCAAAGGGACCGTGTGTTCTTGTATTGCTATGAAATGTAAGCGATTGAACGATAGCGTTTTCGATGTTGTTGTGACCATCCTCTCGCTTGTATTCAGAGACCGATATCAAGTACTCCCACGGATAATCTAATCTAACCTGTGCAATCTCGAAAGTATCTCTTAAAATTGGATGAGTGGAGGAAATAAGACCCAATTGTAAAGTTTAAATTGTGAGCACACACTAGAAACATTGTCTCGAAGGATTAGATATGAGTAAGCAAACAACAACCAATCAAAGAGCGGAAAAAGAAATACTAACCCTGGTGACCTTGGCCTTGTCTTCTCTAGTATAGCCACCGTGCATAACTGAGCAAATTTGTTCACCGCTCTTGTCGTACACAAACATAACATAACAAAGACTATTGTTGTACATTACCTTAATTTCCCTTACACCGGTGAATTTCCCATCGTCCCAAGCACGTCCCCGAGGCCTCCAAATGGCCCAATTGATTTAATTGGGTAGAGATGTGGGATCGGTTCAAAATATGCTCCAATTGCTTCAAGATGTACTATACTCCTCCCATAAAATCCAACAATTTTGCCACCCGTTGCGGGAGATGAGAAGTGTGTTGCCCCATTTTCATCACCGATAGGTCCAATCATTTTTTTGTTAGTTTGAAACGTGAGTGACTTAATGCCTTCATCAGAAAAACACCCGGATATTGAAGTCAAATACTCATCTGGATCATGTATTTTGATCTGCAATAATAGATGTAACCATCATATTCATGATTTAAGTCTCGAAAGAGTCTCCCACTTACAGAGGCTATAAAAGTTTCTTATGGATTTTACAAAGCATATGTATGTATGGGAACATATCGTATGGATCTCGACATTCCGTACTATGTGGAAGTAGTTTATATCAAAGCCACCATGTGTCCCTGATTGCCACAATTCTTTATTGTCCTCTTCATACTGAAACGTGATTGATCGGATCCATGGCCCTATACCTGCTTGAAATTCAACAATGATTTTCCTTACATTGGTATGCTTATTGCCATCATCCCAAAAAGATGCATCGGAACTCCCAAATAACCCCACAGACTTAAAGGGATAGAGCTTGTTGGAGTACAGCTCTACGTGTGCTTCGATAGATTCAAGAAATTCACCACTTGTCCCGAAAATGCTAATAACTTTCCCAGCTTCCATTGGTAAGGAGAAGTACTCGCCTTCCTCTCTACCAATGGGTCCCAATATTCTTTGGTGGTTCAAAATGTGAGTGAGTTGATTAGAGTGCCATTATCCTTTGCATTTTTGAGATATCCGGCAAAAGAAGTTATGTACTCTCCATTTCTCAATTTAACTTGCAAATAGGCCATAAAGCCATATTCGACATGAGTGACTATATGTTGCATCGGTCACTGAGCAAAATAAATTAGTAGGTTCTTTTGGAATACAATTCTAATCTATGCAATAAGTTTATATATGTTATGATTGATATAAATTATGTTTCAAATAAATTTGTTAGTAAACTTCATTTTGTAAATCAAAAGTTAAATTACTTTTTGTTTATGGCTTGGTTTATCTTTGCCTAATTTTAATAAAGTGAAGTCATTAATTTTTTCCATTTGGTTTTATAACGATCATGTATGGGGAAATTATCAAAAAAAAAAGTTCTAAACTTATTGCAATTGTGACAATCTATTTTTAAACTTTTTTTTTTTTTTGGTCAATTAAGTCATATTATGCCAATTTAGTTTATTCGGCCAATTTTGACCGGCCTCACTATTGGTAAAAAAAAAAAAAGTTTAAGAATGAATTGTCATAATTATAATAAGTTTAGTACTCTTTTTTTTTTTTTTAATTCTCTCAATCACGTTGATCCTCAAGTACTTTGGTTTGAACTTTTCATGTGCATTTACGAAGCAAATGTTAAGAATCTCAAGGTTCATAATGGCGTAATCAGACTAATGTTATGATAAGCTCGATGAATACACTTACATCAATCAAGTAGGAACGGAAAAAGAGAAAAGGGAAGAGTCTAAATACAACCTTGTAAGTCCTATGCCCGCCATTTCCACCATAAATAGTTTCCGGTTCGGAGCTGGTGGCGTCGTCGACCTTAAAAGCAATGGACTCGATGAAGTCTGCGCAATGAACAACAATCCCCTTTATATCAACGAAATTCCAGGATTTTTGGCCTTTGCCTCCAAAAGGCCCGAAAACTTTAACAGGATATGTATGAGGAATCGGCTCATAAAAAGCTCCGATGGACTCGAGATGAGGGCCATCGCAACTCCCATGAAACCAAACAATTTTGCCACCGGTGTATGGAAATGAAAAATGCCTCCTTTATTGGCTGTTCCGATCGGTCCATGATCCCTTCTGCTAGTATGGATTGTCAGTGACTGAAGAATGGTGAGTCCGGAAACTTCTTCAGTATAGCCCGAGATGGATGTCAAGTACTCAATTGGATGGTCGAGCTTAATCTGAGAAAGAAAAAAGGATAAAAATTAAAGAATTCTAAAACAGGTATCTACTTTCACAATGAAGAGATAAAGTTACCAGGGAAAAAAATAATAAAGTATCGAGGATATCAACAAAATCACATATACTGTTGGTGATATTCATATCAAAGCTCACCGTATATGTTTTGCCTCCTCCACTTGTGCCATGTGTGAACGGACCAACCGGACGTCCGCGTTCATCATACAAGATAGAGATAGACTTAATTGCCGAATCGAAGCCTACGACGATTTGCCTCACATCTGTGTGTTTTCCGTCGTCCCAAATATGCATACCACTATCACCACCGTCCCACGACATCATATGGATACACATGAGAAATTGCCCCGAAATGGGCTCCGATTGAGTGGAGATGGCTGCTACATTTTCCATGAAACCCGATAATCTGTCTACCAGAATGTGAGAGGTCAAAAGGCCGTCCTCTTTCTGAACCAAATGGTCCGTACGTCTTCTTGTTGCTGTGGATCTTGAGAGACCGAACAACATCATGACCTCCATCATCATCGATATGGCCTGATACAGAAAGCAGGTATTCCCTTGGATGATCCAATATCACCAGCTGCAAGAGGTGCAAAAGGTTTCATGAGTGTTACCAGCAACGCATCCATCTAACACCTAGTATATATTGACTTTGAGCTTTTTGTATGAATATAAATTACTTTACTGGGAAAGATAAATTATTTAGCCGAATTCGGTTTAAGTACATATCCCCTAATTTAAAAGGAACAAAGGAATATTTTTGAGCTTTCATCCTTCAGCAAAGCTGCCGCATGCCCATTTTGGCGCAAATGAAAGTCAAGATAATAAAGTCTCATAAACAAATCAAAAGGAGACGAAGTAAATACATAAAAGAAGCAAAGAAGAAAAAGGAATGACAAAATTTATAACTTCATACTTGGGAAAGTTACGTGAAGTAGTAACACACTAACACTTCCGTAGATGTTTACATGTTGGCCATCCTCTCCTGACAAACTTCTTCGTTCTGATAATTTTTGAAGTAGATTTTACTATAGACGCACAATAATGATATTCAACGCGTAATTGATTCTGTTTTCGTTCTTATAAGCGTTGAGTAGTAAAATATATAATCAGTCTGCTAGAGTGGCAGAAAACTGACCGTTTCATCGTCATGGGCATGTCCACCATGCTGGGAGGATCTCACGAAACACCCATCGTGATCATAATCGATGGTGATGGATTCAATAATTGATTGTCCATACAGCCTAATTTGCCTCACCCCATTGTGTGTCCCATCATCAAAAGCATCACCGCCTTGACCGCCATATGGCCCAGCTGATTCGAAGGAATGAATGAGCGAATCGAGATAAGGGCTTCTAACCAAGTTCTCCATTATGTGAGGCCATTGTTGTTTCGGCATGCCGTTTAGGAATGAGCCCAACCTTTAAGAGACTCCGGATGACCTCCTGCATAATGAGCTAGATTTCGGGACAGCTCCTCATAGCCTTCTTGAGGTTCTTCTCTCTTCCAGGAATGGCGACAAAAGAGCCGGAGCGCTTCATTCGGGTCCAATCCTTTGACGATATACTTGTCGTCTACCTTGAGATCTTTTAGCAAGTTTTGGTCTCGGGATGTGATCAGAATTCTGCTCCCAGGACACAGCAGTTCTCGGTCTCCTGCCCAGAAGTAGTCAATCTGTTCTTTATTAGTAACATTGTCAAGAACAAGAAGTATCCTTTTAAAGCACATGTTACTATTTATCTCGTTGATGTTGGTCTGAATGTCGCCGTAGGTCCTCAATCCTTCCACCTTCATGAGATTATGGAGCAGCTTCTTTTGTAGGCCTAATATATCAACTCGATCTGCTTCTCCGATTTTATCAAGAAAGACAAAGCATTCGAAATCGCGACGAATGCGCTCGCAGATGACTGCTGCCGCCACCATCTTGCCTATTCCTCCTACTCCACATATACCTATGACGCGCACGTCCTCCTCTTGTTCCATTCTAATTAAAGAAATCACCTCGCCTACCAACAAGTGCACTCCAATTGCGTTTCTCGCAAAGTGGAGTTGCCGTGTCTCGCGGATTTTCTCGACAAGGTAATCTACTATTATGTCCACGAGTCTCCTTTCATTCCTGATGTTGAGTGTAGTTAAGAGTATAAGAGAAATAAACGTAAATATATGCACCGAGAGACAATACGTTTGAGATATTTCACATTCATATGATTAGAAAAACATCCAACTTGGCTTAGATCAGTGCTTGTTGTTAAGTTTTTCTGCTGATGTAGCATGCGCTTATCACCAATTATTTCACATTGGGAATCCTGTGCGGTGGATGTTCAATGGTGCCTCTGGGGAGGCACTTACGCTTTTTTTTTTTAATGCATTGTTTCAATGGTCCATTCTTTTTTCTTTATGAGAAAAATTTGAAATGTCTACTCTTAATTTTTTATACTTTAGGGGCACGACCGTAATTGCCTGATTATCTAGAGGAAAATTAGCAAAGCACCCCCCAACAATGGCCCCCACTTAGATCTAAATTCTCAAGGAAAAAATCGAACCTACAACCATTGGATCCTTAATGCATAAGAAAACCCTTATTATTGGATGGGTAAAATATCATTTAATTGTAATATAATGTAAATTGTCAAATGATTGTGACTTTGTCAAAGTTCTGCAATTTGATAAATGAGGTACACATAGATGACGAATCGAACATATATTTTACTACACTTTGCAGAAAACAAAGAAGAAAAAGCAATATGTAGAGGCGATGAGGAGAGCTGGTTACGTCCTAAAACCATTCTAGCACCGCCCCTATAGACTTCCTCAAGAGTCTTGCGACCACTAGCTTTGGGAACAGGGACCGTCGGGAGTTTGCACTATAACGGCGAGCAGAGCGGCCGTCACTGGTACCTTAACGGCAAGAATAGAGGCAATAGGCAGCGACGGTCAGCGTGTTTTTTTTTTTTTTTTTTTATGATCCAAATAACCCCGTACAGCTGGTAGCTGGCGAGCAAACCCTGAGATGACGCTAGTGGATAACCCACCACCGGGTGCCACACTTAAGACACCAAATGCCTCCATTGGGTTTTGCACCCCTCACCTTTGGGAAGGATTAATGAAGCTCTTATCCAGCGGAGCTACCACGGCCGGTGGTAAAGGTTGGCGTGTTTTTAAGGCCTTAAGAAATGAGAAGTTTCACCCCTAGTGAAGTAACATTGCTCACCGACCAAAAAAAAAAAGTAACATTGCTCTACATTAAAACTAAATGATTAGAATCCCAACAAATTATCTATAAATTGAAATCTTTGAACGATCTCTCGGGCAAAAAGTACTAAAGCAGATCATTTTGGATTTTGATGCTTATTAAGGAAACAAATTCAACTTAGCAAAATTCTCTACTTGTTTATCATCTGATTAGGATAAAGAAAAAACTTATTGCCAAAGGAAAATTATTTTCCGACTTTACAATATTTTCAGGAGGATAAATGGTTTGTATGAGCCTATCATGGACCTTAGAATGGCAAAAACTTGAAAGAGTTTGAATTTTCATTCAACATCAAATATGCATAACTCTAAATCAAAGATGATCCCCGTCACAAAATGATAATGCAATGTACGTGAGGAAGAGATACGTACTCTCCGGCATCGTTCCTCAAGTCGAATCCTGTCAAATGCTTAGTTTCTTTCAAGGCGTTTGTCCATCTTTGTTTCTGCACTTCATCTCTTTCGCCTCCACACAATCTCTCAAAACCTTGAGCGAATTCACTTTCGCTCGTCAAATTCGAAACGTCTGCGGTTTTTACCTCGTGGAAGATGGGAACAACTAGGTGACCATGGTTTCCAGAACCTCTTCCTGCACTCTAGAATCTCGACCAGCTCGTTCATGCACCACTTCGAGTCGGCGTAGTTCCTGGAGAACACGATTAGGGCAATCCTCGCATGCCAAATCGCTTTGAAAAGCTTGGATCTGATTTCTTCCCCAATGTCTTCTCTCGCGTTGTCACTGAAGCATGAGAAAATATTCAACAGCTTGTTCTCATTTCGTATCAGCTGATATGGCGAGCAATTTTGTGCTCATATCCAGCAACAGCTCCGCACTTAAACGCCGACGTGAAATTAAATAAATTAAGAATTAAATATAATTAATAACTTCATTTCTCTCTCTTCCTCCACCGTGACAACCCTGGCCATACATTACCGCCCTAGCACAACTCAAGCGGCCGCAACCTTTATCCTCGAGCCCTCCGCGTCGTCCATGGCTGGTGTCTCCAGATCCGGCTCGGACACGGCCATGCTCCAGATCTAGACTCGGCCATGCCTCCAAATCTCTGGTCCGAAGGCGGTCTGGAGGCCGTGCTGGTGACGGCAGGGGAGGCGCGGAGGTCAAGGGGGGAAGAGAGAGAAACCAGGTGGTCTGAATAGATTTTACCTGAAGTACTGGATCGTGGCCTGCCTCAAAGCGGAGGAGGTGCGATATGAAGTTTCGCCTCACATCCTTGCCTCGGAAACTCACGAACACATCGTATTTCCATTGAGGAGGACGGCGAGGAGGAGAAGGTGGAGGAGGTGGAAGAGGTGGAGGAGAAGGGGAAGTCAACATGGTCTTAGAATTGATTCAATGCTCCTCTTGTGCAAGAGCAATACCAGAAGAGGCAAGGGGTATGATGGAAACCATTAAAAATTTTCCTCGCAGGCGAAGCCTATAAATGAGAGAGAGAAGGTGCAAGCGGTGAACGAGAGGGGACGAAAATATCAAAGCTTCGCCATCGGTAGGTGCTCTGCTTCTTTCATTGAATTTCCGGACCAGCCGGCTGGTGAGACCCGCTGTTCGAAGAACCCAAGAAACTTGCTCGGTCGAGGACGATTCAAAGATAAGGTTTTGAATCGTCAAAACCAGACCACGACCATGAACCGAATCTCTCTCAAAATCTGCGCGACAGAGACACGTCTGAAAAATCGCAGACATGGATTTGAAGCTTCAGTCCTTGATGGTAGAAGGGAGATTCCACGCTATCTTACATGGCCGCATGTAAATACTAAGTTATGATTTCTTGGAAAACTTTTCTTCGTCATCTCTTTCTTTCCCTTTTATCTGTGGAGAAAAGCGAAGAGCATCCAGATAGTCAATGACAGCATATCACCTAATTTCACGAAAAATTATTAGAAAGATGCCAAAAGAAAATTACACATTTTGGTCCAAATTTGGTCCAAGCATTCTTTTGCAGGACCACAGGAAACGAAAACTTCAGCTTGCGAAATTGAATAAGATAGGAATAGAACAATTATTTCATTAGAATAGAACAGAGTACGAATAGGAATCGCATATATGCCTAGCACGGTTTGCAAAATCTTTATCTATGTAAATACATAATAACTACAATTCACAAAATCTAATTGTTGCTTGATATTTTTAAACTAAATAATTGATAACAAATAATAACTTATTATTTTTTTCTCAATGGGTTATCAATGATAACAATGATGATAGAATAATGACATAATAATCATAACTTAATTATAAATTGTCAATTAGTTGATTGTCTTTACTTAAACGATCTATAAATTAGCCATAGAGCTGTGAATAGAAATGGATAGTAAATTTATATTTCTGAGGAGGAGCTACTAAAACGACAATACTAATTATATTTCTCTCCAAATTTATTACCTAATAATTTAATTTACAGATTATAAATGGATAGTGCAGGAGTGGGCCTAGGCTATTTCATCTTCCTTGGCACGCGACTCTTGGATTAACCAATCGACAAATTTAAGTGTTAAGACAACATTTCTTTAGACAATAAGTTATTAGTTTGAAGAGTTGACAGGCTATAACCAAGTGGATTATCATGTGTATGAAAAAAGATCACGCATGTCGTATTTATATGCATCGCTTGTTACGAAATCGCACGTCGATTCCAGAAAAATAACGCTTGCAAACAATTCACCAAACATAATATAGTAATAAAAGAGCAGAATCAGATGAACACGCCAGAAAATTTGTTATCGAAGTTTACCCAAACCTGGGCTATGTTTCCGCGCAGAGGCATTCTGCGAATCCACTAGACTTCGGAAAAGTTGGAATACAACGACGATCTTCTCTCAAGATCAAGGCACAAAGAGATTGATAACCCTCATCAAGAAAAAACTCACTTTTTTTCTTCTCTCTTTTTCTTGTCTCTCTATTTCCTTTTTCAACGTCTTGACGGCTAGGGTCTTGCCATCGCTAATATAAAGATACAACTTTTAACCTAAAAGGAAATCTAATAGAAAAGACAAAAAAGCCCCTAAAAACAAATATTTGGCTTCATCTATAACAATCTCCCACTTGAAGACAAATATACCCAAGCACCAAGCAACTTTGTATTCATCTTCTTCAAAAAATAGTAGTTAAAAAACTTGTGTCTCTGCAATACTCCTTATCAATCAACATGGAGTAATACCGATGGTAGTAGTACAGAAAATATGCTTCTCTCTGTCTACTACCTTGGTCATCATGTCAGTTGGATTCTTTGAGCCATCAATCTTCTGTAGCTTTAACTTATTATCTTTCAATACTGACCTGATAAAGTGATAACGCTTCTTGATATGTCTAGTCCTTGAGTGATAAGCTACATTCTTTGCTAAGTGTACTGCACTTTGACTATCACTCCACAATGTACTGACTGGCTGTTTTCGATGTAACTCCTCCATATAATCTTGTAATCACATGATTTCCTTGGAGGCTTCTGTGATCACCATGCATTCTGTCTCTGTCGTCGATAAAGCCACTACTTTTTGTAGTTGAGATACCCAACTCACTGCTATACCTGCAATTGTAAAGACATATACAGTGGTACTTTTACTACTATCTCGATCACCCGAATGATTTGCATCTACATAACCTTGCAACTCTAAAGATGTACCACCATAACAAAATGAGTAATTGGAAGTACTTGCTAGATATCTCAATATCCATTTTACTGCATTCCAATGCTCTATGCCTGGGTTCTGCATATATCGACTCACAACTCTCATTGCTTGTGCAATGTTTGGTCTCGTGCTCACCATGGCATACATCAAACTCCCCACTGCTGATGCATATGAAACTACCGCCATCTCATCTTTCAAAGCCTGAGTGCTTGGACACATATCCTTGGAAAGTTTAAAGTGACTCGCTAGAGGAGTTGCAACCGGTTTTTCCTTGTCCATGTTAAATCTCTTTAACACCTTGTTCACATAGTCTTCCTGTGACAACCATAATTTCTTATTTTTCCTGTTCCTGATGATTTTCATGCCTAAAATACTCTTGTCCTCTCTCAAGTCTTTCATAACAAACTGTGATGACAACATCTTTTTCACTTCTACGATTCTCTTCATATTGGAACTAGCCACCAACATGTCATCCACATATAAAGAGAGATACACAATGTCACCATCATCATATTTGCGAAAATAAACACAGTGATCAGACTCACAGTGTGCAAATCCTTTTTTTTTTGCATGAAACCATCAAATTTAGGTACCATTGCCGTGGAGCTTGTTTCAAGCCATACAAGCTTTTCTTCAAGCGACATACCATGTGCTCCTTACCTTTGACTTCAAAACCTTTAGGTTGTGCCATGTATAGTTCTTTATCTAAGTCACCGTGTAAAAACGTTGTTTTTACGTCTAATTGCTCAAGATGAAGATCCTCCACTGCAACTATATTCAGCAGAACTTTAATTGATGTCATTTTCACTACAGGTGAAAATATCTCGGAGTAGTCGATCCCTTCTTTTTGAGAAAAGCCCTTGACAACAAGTCTCGCCTTGTATCTAATACTACCATCTGCTTCATTCTTAATCCTGTACATTCATTTGTTTAATAAAACTTTTTTACTTGTGTGCAACTTGGTCAACTCCCAAGTTTTGTTTTGAAGTAATGAGCTCATCTCGTCTTTCATAGCACACTCCCACTGCAAATGAGACGTGTCTGCCTTTGCCTCATCGTAAGTCTCCGGTTCTCCCGAATCTATATATAAGACATGGCTCATAACAGTATTAGCTGATGGATCAAAAATTACCTTTGGCTTTCTCACACGTGTAGACCTTCTCAAGACAGGTGCTTCAGGGTCATTCGTTTGCTTCGAATCACTACGTTCCTCTTGAACTACCTGTTCACTGATAATAGGCTCATCTTAAACCTCTCTTTTAGGTGAACTTTGATCTACTGGAAACATCTTCATGGGCATTGTGTCTAATTCAACATATTCTGGTTGTACTACCTTCTCATGCTCTGTCTTTGTCTGACGATCCTTGTACATCTTTTCTTCATGGAATACCACATTACGATTGCCGATGACTTTGTTATTCTCATAATCCCAAAGCCTATAGCCATCTTCGTCGCCACCATATCCGATAAAGACGCACTTCTGGGACTTAGCATCAAGTTTTTTTTTTCTATCCTCCCTGTTAATCAAAGCATAAGCAATACAACCAAACACCTTTAGATGTAAATAATTAATCTTTTTACCTGACCACCGCTCTTGTGGTATTTCTCCATCCAATGAACTAGATGGACTTCTGTTGATAAGATAAACAGCTGCATCAACTGTGACAGCCCATAAGTATAGCGGGAGACCCGCGTGTAGTCTCATGCATCTCGCACGTTCTAGAATAGTCCTATTCATCCTTTCAACTACACCGTTCTCTTGAGGAGTTCTAGGAATAGTCTTTAACCCGTCTATGCCTTTTCGACTCAAATATTTTGCAAATTCCTTACTTGTGTATTCATCACCATTATCAGACTTCAGAGCTTTAATCTGATAACCTGTTTCTTTTTCTACCATAGTCTTCCACATCTTGAACATCCCAAATACTTCTGATTTTTCTCTAAGAGCATAGACCCAAGTCTTCCTTGTTGCATCATCAATGAATGTGACAAAATATCTTTTACCACCATAAGAGAGTTCCTGAGTAGGTCCCCATACATCAGTATAGACCAACTCTAGCTTCTGGTCTTTATTTTGTCGCCCATTCAATTGAAAACTAACAGTTTTCTGTTTTCCATAAATGCAACTCTAACAAAAATCTAATTCAACTTTTTGTAAACCCGGAAGTAATTTCCTCGAGTGTAACTGCTTTACACCTTTTTCACAAAGATGTCCCAAACGATAATGCCAAAGAGTAGATAAATTACCTGTAGCCATTGTAGTTGCAACCATATCACTGATATTGTCTCCTTGGAGAAGGTAAAGTGTACTTGTATGCTTTCCCTTTGCTACTATTCTTACTCCTGAGATTATCTTCCACTATCTGCAACCAAAGGTTATTACCAAACCTTCTTGGTCAAGTTTACTGGTTGAAATCAGATTTTTCTTTAATTCCGAAATATGCCTAGTTTCACGCAAAACTAGACGTCCTCCACCTGAGATGTTCACAGTCACGGTTCATTTCCCAACAATTGGACACATGTGGCCGTTTCCCACAACCACTTGTCCAAAATCTCCACTAGCATAATCATCAAATATGTCTCTTTGCGAGGTACAATGAAAAGAAGCACCATAATCAATAAACCATTTATCTGTTGTCAAGTCAAACCCTGCAGACAAACACAAGTTATCCAGCAAAGATTCATTGCTAACCACATTAGCTCCTTGATTCTCATCGTGCTGCTTCTTTTTATAGGTTTCACACTGAAATCTCTGGTGTTCGGTTTTGTGACAAAACCAACACTTATCTTTTGCAACCTGTCTCTTACCCCTTGATTGTGATCTGCCACGCCCGCTGAAATTTCCTCTACTTTTACTTCTTCCACGGTTCTCCACTGCAAGTGCCGTTGAAGATGTAAATGCAGAAAAATTATCTCCACCTAAGACTTTCCTTCACATCTCTTCATCTATGATACTACTCATAGCATCATCAAGAGTTAAATCATCATTCATGGTGCTCGAAATTCCCTGCACTGCGGTATTGTAGCTTTCTGGAAGAGAACATAAAAATAATAAAGCTTGAAGCTTCATATCTAAATTTATTCCTGCGGATTTCAATTGACCCGTGACCTGCGTGAAACTATTAATATGTTCTGCCACAGAACCTCTATCAGATAACTTCATATTAACCAGTTTCTTAAGCAAAAATACCTAATTTGATGTGGACGACTTCTCCAAAATATTCGTTAGAATATCCATTGCTTTTTTTTTTGCAGTTTTTGCTTTCGCGATGTGGTACCCTGTCTTTTTCGTCAACCCTAGACGAATTGCACCTAATGCTTTTTGATCAAGAATTTTCCATCCGGCTTCTGCTGTCGGATCCACTTCCGCCATCTCGGGTTTCCAACCCTCAAGTGGTGCATAGAGATCTTTTTGATAAAGATAATCCTCTATTTGTAGTTTCCACCATCCGAAATCCTCTCCATTGAACTTATCGATTTTGATTTTATTTTCTGCCATACTGTTTGCTTTCAATCGAACGTCACCAAAAAACCCTCAATGTTCTCGATTAGCCAACCTAGGCTCTGATACCAGTTGTTACGAAATCGCACGTCGATTCCAGAAAAATAACACTCGCAAACAATTCACTAAACAGAATATAGTAATAAAATAGCAGAATCAGATGAACACGCCAGAAAATTTGTTATCGAAGTTCACCCAAACCTGGGCTACGTCTCCGCGCAGAGGCACTCTACGAATCCACTAGACTTCGAAAAAGTTGGAATACAACGACGATCTTCTCTCAAGATCAGGGCACAAAGAGATTGAGAACCCTCATCAAGAAAAAACTCACTTTTTTTCTTCTCTCTTTTTCTTGCCTCTCTATTTCCTTTTTCAGCGTCTTGACGGCTAGGGTCTTGCCATCGCTAATATAACGATACAACTTTTAACCTAAAAGGAAATCTAATAGAAAAGACAAAAAAGCCCCTAAAAACAAATATTTGGCTTCATCTATAACATCGTTGTCTCTAATTTAAAGACGGTTTTTGGATAATTAAAAATGTGCTCCAATAGAATTAAAATATGATCCCACCCTTCCAAAAAAGCCAACGATCCTGCCATCACCTGGTACTAGTGGGATACGTAATTCCTTTAACCTTCCAAGAGCATCCTCCGATCCGAAGGGCCTGTAAGTGGTCTCCGTAGGTTGTATTTTCAGGTTATGGATGATAGTCTGTGGAGCATTTCCATTTCTGTTCATCCAACCCGATATCGCAACTAGACACTCCTTGGGATAATCTAGACCGACCCACAAGAATAGCAGAGAGAAACATGTTTTACTTGGGTTCGAGATATAAGATGCCAAAAGAAGTGCCTCAGTCTTTGTCGAAAAGGAACCGTGCCACAAGAAGCTAAGAACATCGTGAAAAGCAACTTGTCTACACAAACCCTCGAGAACACCGAACATCTTGGTTATCTCATCAACAGGTTTCCCAATTGCATTGAGTTGATCACAAATGGACTTAAACTCCCTAAGATACACAGACAATGTTCGATCTCTTTTCTGGCAAGCTTGTAACTTTCCTCTTAGCTCAAACTCTTTGGCTACTGATTTTTGCGTAAAGCGATTAAGGAGAGTTTGCCATACCTCATATGAGGTTTCCAATCCGATGATCAAGCTCAAAATATGCTCAAATACAGCTCCACTTATCCAAGATGATATCAGCTGATTTGTTTTTACCCAGTCTGTATGATCAGGATTTACTATTTTAGATTCTTGCCCTTCAATCTCAACTTGCAACATTGGAGCTGGTGATGGTGTTTCACCATTGATGAAACCAAACAGATCTTGACTTCGCAGGAATCTATGAAACTGTGCTTGCCAGAGCAAGAAATTATCTTCAGCTAACTTGATTGTAACAAAGTTGGATATATTGACATGAATCGGGAAGGGATATTTCTATGTTCTTGTTGTCATTTTTGTATTCACAGAAATTTCAACGATGCATTTGCAGAATCACAATCACCTGTAGATTCTACTCAAACTTAAGATCAAAGAACTTCACCTGAAGAACTTTTCATAGCTCATGATCACCTGTATTCAATCAGAGAGAACTTCAGGGGTTGCTTTGTGACATCGTCTGGATTTTGACGAACTCTGTGTTGCAGAGATGAATCGAGCTCTCAGGATCAGCTCTGATACCATGTGAAGAATATGAACAGAGAATGCAAAAGGAAGAGAATTGAAAGAATCGAGTAATTCTCTGTATTTCATGAACAAAGGCAATACATTTCTCTGAGAGCTCAATCACACACTTTCTATATCTCTCTCTCCGCTTTTATATCATCGCTAGAATACAAAAATGAAGAAGAAAAAGATGAAAACAGAATTTAACAGATTCTGTTATGTTTGTAAAACTGAATAACTGTTCTCTAATAATAACGCACGTGTACAAGAACACTGGGAGCTCTGAGCTGTGTTTCCAGTAGAGGTCAGAGTCGAGCTTCTAACTTCACCAAATCTATTCTTCGCAACAGCTCCATGTTCACGCATAGACGGCATAGCTATCATCACTCTTGCAGCAATACAGTCTTCAACCTTTGGTTCTTCATCCTTCTTCACTTCCACAAGCTATGTTTCGAACTCTGTTTTATTATGCTTCTGTTCCTTAACAAACGACTTCCAGACGGAAAAAGCAGGAAAAGAAAAAGAAGAAGAAGGGAGAGAGAGGGATTGAGATATGGACTGACCAGGGTGTCTTGCGGCCCGTCTCGGCCATGTTGAGAGCATCGGACGGTGGATGGAGTGAATTACGTGGCTGGCACTGGCAATGATACGAAAGTCCCTCTCATTCCTGTTCATCAGTACAGCATAAAAGTCACCCATGAATAGCTCAAAATTCTTTCTTAACTCAAGACGAAATCTAATAATTATCAAATTCGCACTTTACTTCATGCCAATGCTGTAATTCCCCTAACTACGATAACTAAATAAATAAGAATAACAATTATCTCAAAAGAAAGATGCGGAGAATGAACAAGTACCCGATACCCATTTATATTAGCTGCCTCTACCCAAGCTCCCTTTTGCAAAAACACATCCGGAACCGCAACGGATCCCCGAACGGCGGCCCAATGCAGTGCAGTCTGCTTCAAGTTGTCCATCGCATTCACATTACCCCAATTCTTCAATGGCCATTTCAAAAGCAATTCATCATCCAAGGCCGACATACAAAAAGAACTAGCACGTCAAGACACAAACAACTAGGAAGCAAATGCTCCAAGCAGCAACTTCCTACACCCCCCAAATTCAGGAACACCTCGCGAGGAATGGGCGATTGGGCGCGCAAAATCATTCACGAGGGTGGAAGGAAGAAGAAGCAAGTGACGGAAAGGCACAATACCTCGACGATGTACTGGACTCCATCGGCGAAGTTGTTGAGAGCGGCCCACTGGAGAGCGTAGTACCCGTTAGCATCGGGAACCGAGAGGGAGACGCCTCCTTGCTCCATGAACCTCCTCAATTGCTCCAAATCGCCGTACGTGGAGGTGGAGAACACGTCGACGGCCGCCGCCGCCGCTGCCGCCTCTGCTTCGCCGGCAAGGTCTTGGGCGGTCGCCGCTCTGGGGGACTCGGTGACTTTGATCTCCGATGAAGCCATTACGAGCGTCACTGCATGCGATCACTGCGTGAAAAGATCGTGGTTTAGTTGGGAGGGTTTACACCCGCTTTGCTCCCTGGGAGCTTCGATCTCTGTGTCGAACCCGAATGTGTCCTTCATCTTTTTATTTTTTATTTTTTATTTTTTATTTTTTATTTTAAATCTTTTTCAATTGATCCATGAATTTTTTTACCCAATATACACTATCATCCTTGAATAATTGATTTGTTCAATGTAATATCTGAATTTGAGCTCAATATATAATGTGATCTCCAAACATTTAGTTTGTTCAATGCAATTTTCGGATTTTGATATATATTCAATTTATTCCTTAAACTGTATAAAAATGATTAATGTTATCCCTAAACTTAAATTAATGGAATGACAGTATAGAATATATTCATATAGTTCAGCAATTTAATTGAACGTGTATCAAAATTCAGATATTACATTAAACAAATTAAAGCTTTGAGAATCATTTTGTATATTGGGTTAAAATTCAAAGACTACATTAAATAAATGAAAACAAATATCATCTAAAGTAATAATATTTTTTAAACTCTATCAGTTCCTTAAGATAACTATTATTATCATTCATATAATTTAATTATTGCTCGTTATTGTAAAACTAAATAGCTAATTATAAATGATAACCCATGATTTTTTTTTCTCAATGGATAATCAATGATAACAATAATGATGTAATAAAAACCTACAAATCATATTTCAACTATAAATTCACATTTATTAAATTGTTTACTTCAACTTTCTATAAATTTTACTTATGGCTACTGAAAAAAAAGATTATAAATTTAATATCTGATGAGAAGATACTGAAACAATAATATCCATTGTATTTCTCTACAAATTTCTTGTCTTACAATATAATTTATAGATTATAATTGGATTAGTTAAATATATAATATAATAGACTGAAATCCTTATTCAATTTTAGTAAGGGAATCAAGGAGTTCCCATCTTACATGATTGTCCTAGGTCATTGCATCTTCTTTTCCTCGTCACTCCTGGATTAACCAATTGGCAAAAGTAAATCTCAAGATGACTTATTGTTGGACATTAGGTTCTTATTAGTTTGGAAAAAAAATTATGAACTATATTCAGATGAATTATAATGGATGTAAATTGTGTATCTATATTTAAAATTAATCCTTTTAACAATTTCACTCCCAATTCAAGAGCCAACGTAAAGAGGGAGTGCTGGCCTAACTCTTGGATCTATAAAAATAATAATAATAATAATAATAATAATAATAATAATAATAATAATAATAATAATAATAATAATAATAATAATAATAATAATAATAATAATAATAATAATAAATTCAAGGGTCATGTTGTGATTGAGAAGTTCTATTCACGTATTCATGTCTCTAAGTTGAGAATAATCCTTAGATGGCTATTTATGCAATTATTTTCTTCATTTTCCTTGCTTTGACAACTAGTTTTCCCATCCAAATATTACCTTAGCTACTCCTTGGAGTATCCTCACAGCTAATTATCCATTTATGTGAAACTTGCCATGACCAACATAGATTAGATGAAATAAGAAATGAGCACTGCTAACCTAACAATACTATTAAGTAGGGGTGTCAAAAAAACTTGACCCAAACCGAACACAACCTGAACACGAAACAAGTATAATACATATTTCGAGTCTTAATACTGTTCGAGTAACAGATACAAAACAAGTAACGACATATGTTTAGGATTGGGTCAAGTTTGAAACATTGTTCGACCTAGAACACATTAACTCCAAATTTTAAACAAGCAAACAAATACAAACATGTTCTCATCTTTACCCCCAAACAGTCAAACACATACTTCGTCGGCTCTGCCTTCTTCTCCGACGACTGTGCCTTCTCGTGGATTCTGCTGCCGCCTCTGATCGACGCGCCTCCGCCTCGCCGTCGCCATCGCCACCCTTCGTCTCAACGCCAGAACCCTAGCCGCCACTGCCGAATCAGTCAATCGTCGCCGTCCGTTGCCAAAAACCCCTCCCCTTCCCCTTCCCAAATCCCTTCCACTCCGGTCCCTCAAGCCCTACCTCCTCTCCCAGTCCGGGCCTGTCCTCCTCGGCTGGCTCTGCAGCGCGGTCTCCGCGCTCTCTCTCTCCAAGCTCGTCCCCCGGATTGGCAAACTCTCCTCGGCTGGCGCCGATGTTTTCAAATTGAGGGGCGAGGGCTTCGCGCTGGGGGTTTTGGTGCTGGCTCGGGCTGTGTCGAGCTACCTGCAGCACGCGTTTCTTTGGGACGCCGCGTTGAACGCTGTGTACAGGGTTCGCGTGGATGTGTTTGAGAGGGTTCTCGAGAGGGGTTTGGGGTTCTTTGAAGGCGGGGGTGGGGTTCTGGTGAAGTTCAGTTCCAGGGAATCAAGTTCTTTGTCTGCCGGAGGTCTCGGATACTTGTCCAAAGCCATACGTGCAAGTGGTGATTCTGGTGAAGTTCAGTTCTAACGAATTATACAATTTTGCTCTATTTGTCTTTAAGACTTATGCTTCTTTAGCTTTCCAGGTTTAGAGGCAGTGATTACAGTCTTTACAGATCCGAAGGACAATGCAGTAACTTTGAAAAATGCCAAGATAGTTGTAGAGTCCCAGACAGAAGGTCAGATGCAAGTGAGCCCTTCTCTCTCTTTCTCTCTAGATTTTATTTATTAAGTGTTCGTACTACTACTTTGGAGCAAAATTAGAGAAAATTTTGACTACTTCCGTGGGCTATTTGACCCTTGTGCTGAGTGACTTGATATGTCATAGTAATGGTCAGTTCAGAGCATAGCATTCCATGCAAGTAGCTTACCTTACTGCGTCTATTGAGATTGTGTGGTCTATCGTCATATTTACCTGGTGGGAACTTTCTTTCATGTTTATTATTTTGCTCTTTCTGACTCATTTTGCCTAACCTTTGATGCCCCTCTACTTCGAGACCTGCCAAAGCGGAGAAGAGGTGCGATATGATGTGTTCGTGAGTTTCCGAGGGAAGGATCTGAGGAGAAACTTCATATCGCACCTCTTCTCCGCTTTGAGGCAGGCCTTGATCCAATACTTCAGGTGAAATCTATTCAGATCAAATTAAAAAAAAAAAAAGAATCTATTCAGACCTGAGACCACCTAGTTTCTCTCTCTTCCCCCCTTGACCTCTGCGCCTCCCCCGCCGTCACCAGTGCGGCCTCCAGACCGCCTCCACTCCTGCCATCCACTTTAACCTCCTGAACTAACCCTAAAGTTAAGAGCCGTTTGACGAATAGCTTTCTTCGGGAAAATTTCAAAGGGTAGTCCAAAGACTTGGACGCAGAAATTACAGTGAGATAACATATAACCGTGGGGAGGTGTGCTAGGTATCCAAGGTTGCAAAAGGAGTAATGGTTTGCAAAGCACCACAGACCCGATTCTAGTACCCTATTCTTCTCAATCTCAGTTTTGAAAGTAATGGCAAACACTCTTAGATCGACTAGGGTGGAATTGACATCATCCAAATGCCAAGCCTTCTTCCTAGTATTCTGGGGTGCCCGAACGTTTACATTCGGTTTGGAGAACAATTGCCCAAAGAGAGTGACTCGGCATTCTTCAATTTTTGTTCTGTTACAGCATCATCCAGAATAGCAATTTTTGTTATTGTTCCAGAGATACCTAGTCTCCTGCAAAGTAGGTTAGGTCTTGCATCTGCTAACTCCCAGTTCTCCATTGTTTTGCAGGTAGCAGGATTTAAAGCTTCAGAAAGGGACCAAAAAGACCACCACAACACCTAGTCACTCGCGCAACCACCTGTCAGAGCGGTTCCAAGCCCCATGAAGATTTGTTTCTCATCTACGCATCAAAAGCCGGTTTGGTGTATAAAAAAGGGAATGGGGTGATGAGAGCAGGGAGAAAGAGCAGGGCAAATGATAGAGAAGAGGTTTAAGGTGGGTCTTGGGGTTTAGGATTCTGCCACCAAATGGGGTAGACGGCAACTCTTCCATGAGAAAGCGGTGATTTATCGGTAGAGTCAGTCGAATTGCCAGATCCTCGACTCTAAATGGGCTTTGAGATTGATTATTCATTTTCTAAAGGTGCCAAAAGAAAATTACAGATTTGGTACAAATGTGGTCTAAGCATTCTTTTGCACGACCATAGAAATCGAAGCCTTTAGCTTGCGAAATCGGATAAGATGGGAATAGAACAATTATTTCATGAAAGCAGAATAGAGCACGAACAGAAATTGGGTATTTGCTTGGTGTGGTTTGTAAAATCTTTATCTATGTAAATATATAATAACTATTTATTTTCTAAGGGTTGCTACTAAGATTGACATATAGGATTGTAAGAGATTGAATAGAATTGTGATTTGTAAGAGATTGATGATTCTCCTTACACCTTACAAGGGTGCTTTCTAACATACTCGCTTTACTTCAGTTTAGGACATTTGCTTTTCAATTCCATGAGTTTTGTTAAAGAACAAATAGTTTTATTGAGATTTAACGCTGCAGATGACTTATCATTAGACATTTTTAACATTTCCTGTACCTCTTCCTACTAAGTACTTCCTTCAAAGATTTTCAATATTTTCCACAATGTAACAGTAATGCAGTTAATTTCATATAAGATTTCCCTAAAGTAACAAGTGTCAAATATTTAATAGATGCCTTTTTTTACTCTTTGCTTTCTTTAGTATATATAGTGTTGACATCTAAATTTTGACTCACAATTTAGGAATAACTACATAAAAAAATGATATTAACATTTAACCCTAACAAAAGTATTATATTGCATAACATATAATTTTATCATAAAATTTAGTTCATTAACTGCATTTGCATTGAACTAGCGGTGGTAGATGGGCATGAATTAGTAGCTTGGATGGGGCCCACACATACCAAAATTTGGCCAAGCATAGAAGGGATGACAGACTGATAATTCCAGCCCTTAACTAGGGCGTTTTGTGCGTTAATTAGGTTGAGTTTGGCCCATTATGTTTAACATGACTTGCCAATTCAAGCCCGCAAAGGACCAATTTTCAGCCTGTCATTTCGATAAGGCTTAAGCCAAGTCTGACTAATTGACCTAGATTAATACTATAAATACATCATTATACCTCATAATTCGAGGTCAGCAATTCATAATTCATAAAGCATACATTCAGTGAAACACTTGAGGAAGAGGGAGAGAGCAAGTCACGTCCAAGAACTCGCTTCTTGGCCGCACTCCCTTGCCGCCGCACTCCCCTGCCACCTCCGACCGTGACTGATTGCCTTCATGACCGTGAGACCTTCAACACCGGCACTGCTTCCCTATTCTGGCCTTGCCAATCCAGACCAGCGGTTGCTTTTCCAGCCGTGATGCGCTCGACAATCAGCCGAGCCGCTCCCATCCTGATAAGCAGCCTGGACCACCAGAGAGTGATATCGAGTCGAGTTGCCACCCCCCTTCGACACTGTTGTTGTTTGCTCCTCCTGCAACGAGACGCATAGCTGTCGCTGCCCCACGACGAGTCCAGCCATCGCCAGCAACGCCTATTGCTTTGTTCCCTGCACCGTGATGAGGCCCGATATTGTTGCCTAGCTAATGATGAGCTGCTGCTTCTGCCGATCACCACTGCCTTGATCAGCCAACATTGCCCAACTAATTCTATTGCTGTTGAAATATGTCTTGAGTTTGAATCCGTTGAATGAAACTGAATTGATAAGAATATATGAACTCAATCATGTGCAAGTCAAAAATTAGCATATGAGAATTGATCAAATGAAATTGTCTGAAGAAGAAGATTGCATGTGGATTTCATTTATGAGCCACAAGCGTGAAGAATTAACTCCTCATGGTTTCCTTTGTTGTCTTCTACTCATCTCAGCAAGTTGGACTTTTGGACTTGGGAAATGATTATTCTTTTTTGTTTTTTTTATGTAAGTTCTACTCTACACCTATTTTAACTCTCATTATAAGAATTTTGCCTTTACAAGGCATGGGAGTTGAAACTCATACCGAAACTAAATTATCCTCGCCCTAACCCTTCCTGAGATTGAGGGAATTCGAAGCCCCTATCTCTCCCTTCCCATATGGGGAGAATGACCACTTGGGCAAACCCCAATGGTTAAATGATTATTCATTTGTCATGATGGGGTTAAGCTCTCTCTAACACAACAAAAGAAAGAGTCAAAGAAAGAGGAAATAAGAGTCCATGCACATCCATTTTCTTCTCTTCCTCATTAATGCATGCACATAAATTTGGTGGATGTTAGTGCTGTGGGTGCCTGTGCTGCTATTGAATAGTTTATATTTGCATAGTTCCTCCTATGAAAGGAGATAAAATCTGAAGATGAGAAGTAGTGAGAGCCTTCCCAAAGAAAAGGCAGAAGCTCTCAGCAGAGGTTGTTGTAATTACACTGCAATTATGAATCTCATGGAGAGTTCAATCCTGGCTCAGGATGAATGCTTGTGGCATGATTGTATGTGTGATGGCATCTACCATTCTAGGAATATCAATGAACCCAATTATTGCAAGAATAAGTACATTCGATTGAATAGAATTATTTTACTATATCCAAACTAATATCTATTCAACCCATTATAGAAGAAAAGGTTCTCTATGAGATAGGATAGAGAAAGGGGAAAAAAACGGAAGGCAGATTCCCAACACAACATAAGATTCATCTTCTTGAAATCCAGAAAACATATGGAATTCAAGGCCTACTGCAAGCGTTCATCTTGAGCCAGGATCAAACTCTCTAGGACTTGGGTCTCTTTCTTGGGCGAGAAATCGAGTATGTGTATCTTTGCCAATTAACCGATTTCTAAACAAGTGATTTAGCCAATTAAATTATTGTGATTAGAATTTGTGTAATGTCATGAGTAATTTAGTTAGCTAAATTTTTGTGATTAGAATTTGTATAATTTGTTGAGTGAAATTTCACTAGGCATTGGGGTGTAATTGGGGGTTGGAAAACACCAAGAGAGTATTTGAATATTCAAGTGATTGCAATCTCTGTTATGTTACGTATTTCTATAGTGAAATTCAGTAGTGCTCTCTCCATAGATGTAGGTTGTAATAATTGGATTGAACCATTTAAATATGGTGTTTGATTTCCTTTCCTTCCTTTCAATTAATTTTTTGCTCGCCCTCCTTATTCTGCAACAGTCATGCTGATCCTAGTCAAGACAAGCCGACGCCATCCCTCTCTCGACGAGAAGCTGATTTTCCATTGGCCCGACGACGACCCCACTACCCTAGTGCGAGCGGCGATGACCAGCATTCTCTTTGACAAGTTTTGCAGGTTAACTCATGATGAACTAACCAAGAATTGACGCCAACCAACCACCAAGCCAAGCCACTCGGAGTCCCGCCGGCCACCTTTGCTGAACCGTGAACCGTACGAGAGTCCCCCACCGCGAGCCCCCGCACCATTGTCCGTTCGTCCAGATTGGAAGCAAACATTCAAATTAGGTAATCAATATTCTCCGATTCAATTTACTGAAATTATTTCCTAAAGTGAATTATCAATATCTAATTTGAAATACTCGGGTGATATCGCATATCTTTGAGATTTTTTAGGATAACACAACTTAGGATTTTCTTTTTTTCCCTAGTTCATAACGTGCACATAGGCGGCAATCTGATCTCAACCTGAGATATAATTCCTATTTGTAGGGAAAATCAGCCATTCCAACCATAACCCTTTGGATATGATTGTCGTCTATTTGTTTCCAAATTTGAACAATTCAATATTTGTTGTGATTATTCTTTGTGATTTGATGAATATTGTCTTGGTCGGCAATTTTTTTAATTATTATTATTGTTTCCCAAAAGAAAATTCAAAAATTGCTAATTAGATTGGATTAGATTAGATTTTTTTAGATTAATTTTAGGTAATTTTCCTTTAATAATTAGGGTAGATTTGATTTCTCAAACAATCTTGCATGTTTAAGTAGATTCTTTGGAGCTAATTTTAGGTTAGAATCATCTAGATAGAATTTCCCTATTAAGTTACGATTTTCCAGATAGATAGCATATCTAGATGAATTCTAAAAGATTATAAATAAATTCCAATTTAAATTAGGATTTAATGCAAATCACTTCCTCGTTTAAGTTAGACATTATTCTGACCTTGGTAATTCATTTAGGATAATTTTTGTTCCAAAATTTAATAACAAAAATTAATTGTCATCTTAGAATATATTATATTTCTTTTCTTAGATATAATCACATATTTAAATTGGGTTGTTCTTACTTACAAATTTCAATGATTAATACCAAAAATATCATGCGCATGTCATATAAATTAGCGTCATAAACCACACATCATTTAATAATTGTATGCTAGGTTCATTTAATTAAATTGCACGTCATGTAGAGTAATTAAATTAAAAGTTGCATGTCATGTTAGTGACATGTTTTGTACTTCATTGCATTTGAAGTTATTGCATTACGTGCATCGCACATAGGGTTGTTCTCCTTTAAATAAGAGAAAACTCCAAAAAGATTTGAGCAGACTTACCTAGTAATTAAAAAACATATTTAGGTTAAATATGTGTTTTTTAAATTAACATTGTAGATGCCTTACCTTGCTTCAAGGTAAGTACTCCTTTCCTGTATTATAAATTTATTTAGTACTTTAATTATTAAGTGTTAAATTAATATTTGCACACTTGCATGATTATCTCAAACGTTAGTGGCTAAGCTAAAATCGGTTCAAGCTGTCGAAAAAAATATTTTTCCTAAAAAATAAAGGTACCGAAAGGAAAATCTAGGGTAATTTTTATTTAGGAGCATCTTGTGTTTTTAATTGACCCATTAAGAAATAGATTAGTGACAACTCTTAAATAAAAATGATTTGCACATTAATAACTTAAATTGTGACATCCTGAAATTCGATCCCGTTTCGATAAAATGAAATGTGCATATCGTCGACGCGCCTATGGTTCTTTTTCTCTGAGCTGATCATTCACGAGTTACTAACCTATTGGGTGAAGCCGTTAAGAGATGTATCCGCGGTAAAATCCCTAAAAGCTATCTAATTTGTTGGATTGGACTAAAATCACGTCCGGTCGATTTTAACCATGAAATTTGATTCGGTTTTGGGAATCGAATATCCGAGCATGTCACAATTCATTTTTAAGACTGTCTCATCGTCCGTCAAATTATCGACGAGTCCGAAATTTCAATAAAAAAATTATCGAAGGAAAAATCGAAGACCAAAAGAAAATAGAAAGAGAAATGGAAAGAGAAAAGAAAAAGAGGATAATGGTACTATTCTTTTCTTTTCTTTTTTCTCTCTCTCCATTTTCTCTCTTTTTCTTTCTCTCTTCTCTCTCCTCTCCCCTCCCCCTCGTGCGCAGCCCCCCCCCCCCCAACCAACCGAATGCTTGGCTGGCTCCCACTTTGCTTTTCTTCTTTGACTTTTCAAACACTTAGGGGTTGCATGGTAATGTTTCTGTTTTTTTTATTCTAGGGAACATAAACAAAAAAAAGTGTTTTTGTTTAGGGAACATTTTTTGAACAAAAGAATGCATTTGGTAACGTTTGTTCGGAATAAAAAATGAATAGAAACACGTTTGGTAAATTTTATTCTTTTTTTGTTTATTTTAATTTTTTAATATTTTTATTTTATTTTTCATTTTTTCCTTTCTTTTTATTTTTTCTTCTTTCAGCCGGTTGCCGGCCTCCGGCGACCGGCCGACGGGGCCGGCAGCCTCGCCCAGCCACAGCGAGGCTTGGCCTCACCAGATCTGGGCGAGCTTGAGCTGGCCCAGCCATGGCGAGGCTCGGCCTCACCGGATCTAGGCCAGCCCGAGCTCGCCCAGCCAAGGCAAGGCCCGGCCTCGCCCACGCACAGCGAGCTCGAGCTCACCTAGATCTGGCGAGGCCGAGCCTCGCTGGGGGCCGGCGACGCTCGGTCTCGCCGGATCTGGGAGAGGCCGAGCTCGCCGGATCTGGGCGAGGCCGAGCTTGCCCAGCCAAGGCGAGGCTCGGCCTCGCCGGCGAGGTCGTCGACCCTCGACGGTGTCGCCGGCCCTCGACGGCCAGTCGTCGGCCATGGCCGAGGCCGGCGACCGGCGAAAGAAAAAAGAAGAAAAAAAGAAGAAGAAAAGAAGAAGAAAAGAGAAGAGAGAGAAGAAGAAAAGAGAAGCGTTTCTTTAAAATCGTTTCTAGAACAAGAAACAACTTTTTTTTGTTTCTTGTTTCTATTCTTTTTGTGTTCCGGGAACAAAAAAACAAAAAAATTGTTCAAAAACAGAAACAAGGAGTGTTTCCATGCAGGCCCTTATCCTCTCTCTCTCTCTCTCTCTCTCTTCTTCCCTCATCTCTCTCACGGAACCAACCCTCTTTCCCCTCCCCCCCTCTTGTGCGAACGAAGATAGAGACAGCAGCTTGTCGTCGCCGTCGTCTCACCGCCTGTGCCCGCGCTCGCGCTCCGCCGTCCACCACCTCCACCAAGCTGCCGTTCCTCCCTTCCGCCAGTCTGGTCGTCGTCCAGCTCTTGCCACCTCTGTCCAGCCCCATTCAGCCACCACAGGCCGCGGTTTGACCAGCTTCGGTCGCCGGGAACCGTCGTGCAGCCTCGCCGGACTGCCACCTGCTCTCCCGACCCCTTACCGTCCCCAACGAACTCTTTTTCTCCCTGTTTTGTAGCAAGGGCAGTAAACCCACGAGTGGGTTTCCAGCGGTTTTAGGCCCACTTTTGGGCCGTTTCCGGGCCCCGAACCCGAGCCGTGCTTTAGAGTTTATCGTCCCTTGCGCCGTCCCTCGCGCCGTCCCTGTCGGATTGATCTGATTTGCGCGCGATTCCGGTGAGTAATCTCACTAATCCCTGATTAGTTGGCTAATTATGCTTAAGGGTGGTTTAGTTTTAATTAATTAGTTTTATGTGGTTAAATTAGTATGGATTAGTGTTTATTAGTCAATTGTGATGCGAATTAGACAAATTGATTGCGCAATTAGCAAGTAGACATGGTCTACTATTTATTGAAAGTATCTCGGGATTTTTCCCGACCCTTAGTGGGCTTCAATTAGGCTTTTTGGGCCTAAGTGGAATTTTTGGTATTTAAATATTATTTTTCGAAATTAAATTAATTAATTAATTATTTTCCGAAAATTCAATTGCGATGGCTAGTGACCAAATTTTTATGCTGATGATTGTGGTGCAACCCGTTTATTTAATTGGGCTTTATTTTGAGCTAAATTGGATTTATTGTAATTAATTATTAATTTTCGAAATTAATTAATTAATTAATTATTTTTCTGAAATTAAGACTGAGATGGCCGACGACCGAAATCTCGTGCTGATCGTTGTGGCACAGTCCATTTATTTAATTGAGCTGCAATTTGTATGGAATTGATTTAATTATGAATTTTTAGGAGTTATTCATATTGACTTGATGGTTAATTATTTGATTGAGAAATCGTTGGGTATTGGTTATCACCTGAAAGGAAATACATGGGCTCGGTGAATCGGAATATCACTTGGAGAATGCACGTGTGTTCAGTGGTTGAATATGTCATCTTGGCGAAGAGGTTGCCTTAGAGAATGCACGTAAATTGTTGAATATTGATCATGCCTGTGTTGCGATAGTTGATTATGCTTGTGTGGTGATAATTGATGGCCGTATTTCTGTGTGTCGAGTATCATGCTTGTGTGGCGTAGATCGTGCCTGTGTGGCCGTATTTCCGTGTGTCGAGTATCGTGCCCATGTGGCTGAAGGTAATTGGAATGCCTAAGAGTATGCACATAAAGTGTTTATTGTACATCACCTTGGCAAATAGACGCCCGAGAGCATTACTGTAGCTCTGTGACTGAGTGTACTGTTGGGGATTATATGGTGTGGAGTGAGATGATCTAGAAATGGTCCAACTGACATGTAATCGACTAGGTCGATTGATCATTGCTTTGATATGATATTGTGAAATGATTGATTGAATGGAAATGACCGTGAGTGGTCTTGTTGGCGTGTGATCGATTGGGTCGATTGATCGAGATATCGATCTGTGATGTGATTGCTTGGGTGCCTATTGAATTGTGCTAATATGCAGGTGGAATCTGAGGCCAAGGTAAGTCCTCTGCCCTATGCGTGTTTATAGGGCAGCCTATAGTATAATAGTTTACTAATCGGGCCTTAGTAGGGTAGAACTCGCTGAGACGTAGTCTCATTTCGGTTTGGGGAAAACATTTCAGGACCCCGATGAGAAGCTGAGGAGGAGGAATCTGAGTGGGAGAACTCTGAGGTGAAACCTGAGGAGAAGAATTTTGGAAGAAGAAGATAATCCTGAAAGGGGCCTTGAGTACGGCCCGGATGGACTGAGATTCCATCTTCTTTTGTGAACTCCATTTTGATGTGAATAGTTATCAAGTTCTCTGGTTTGTGTTTTGTATAAAATTTTGGTTATAGGTTTAAATATGAAAGATATGGCCTTGCTTTTCTATCCCATTGATTTACTGTCTGGGGATTTATAACTGCTTCCGCATATGCTTAATAAATGAAAGGGTCGGCGATATAAAGTCCTGGGATATCGCATTATAAAATCGACCAATAGAGAAGGATGTGTGCGTGCCCGAGGATCAGGGCGTGACATAAATCTTGAGTTGTAAATTAGTATGGGCTTGGAAGAGATCGAGTTAAGTTTAGGCTTGATAATCCAGTAACCAAATCCCTAGATGGTCCATCCGGTGAGGTAAGGTCGCAACCTACATATTTGGATGTTTCAACTCTTTTCATTTGACCCAGATTTCAAAGATTCTAAAAATTAGGCAAATCCTAGATTTCATAGATTATTATGTAAAAACTAATATTCTAAATACATACATGGAGAGCTATGGATAATAAAGAATATTACATTTAATTGGCTGCATTTTTTTTTCTCCCTTTTATTTACCCAACGTTGAAAGCTTTGATTTGGCTTTTTGTTTTTTTTTTTGTTTTTGTCGGTTAGTGACAGATTTTTATTTTCATTATTTGATTAAGCTCTAATGTATTAGGAAAAAAAATTGGCCCACAAAAAGCTGATGACAATCGCACTTACATCTACAATGAGCTTTTAGTAATGGAATTCCAACTTGTGATTTTCTTCTTTTCAATTTTATATTCATATTATGTTATTAGTTGGAGATTGTATTTGTTTTATCTAGTTAATCGATAATCTCTTAGACAAAAGAGGCTGATAAGTTATTCTGTTTTTACAAGAAGGCAATTGATGATAAAGCATAAAGCTGTATTTTCTATTTAGTATTGAAAAAATAATTGAATGATTTCTTATCCTTCTTCTTCATAAGATTCTTATATTCTCACTCAATCAAAGTTTTGCAACTATCATTTTATAAAAATCATTCTATCACATTTCGAATATGTTTCAATCATTATAATTTCATTGTAAATTTCAATTAATCTTCATTGTTAAGTTTTTTTTTTTTTTTTTTTTTTTTTTTTTTTTGTATATGTGAATCTTTAAATGTGAGAAGATATTCTTTTTCTTAATTGAAATTTGCATATTATATACATCTATGAAGATTAAAATGGTGAAAAGAAACTTAAACTAAGGGTGCATTTGTTTAACAGAAAACTCAATGATAAAGGAAAATAGTTTCCGGGAAAGTATTTTTCCAATAATACGGTTTGTTTTCCTTTGTTTGGTACTGTATAATTGAAAATGTTTTCTGTCATTTGGATCCCACTAAAAAATAATTTCACACTTCATCGCAGGAAAAAAAATGAATTTTTAATTTAAAAAACTTCAAATTTTTAATATTGTTGTTTTTTATTTACTTTTATTTTCTATTTTTTATTTTCTTTCTATTTATTCCTTTTTTTTCCTTTTTCCTTCTTCTTGTCCTTCACTCCTTAGCTTCCTCATGCCATCCCTTTTGCTTCCTCTGGCAATTCGTTCCTGGCTAGTTTACAAGGGGTGAGCTCTAGCTGTCACCAGAGGCAGTGAGCTCGTCCAATCTATCGAGGCTTGAGCCTCATCGCCAGAGGCCACGAGATCACTTGATTTAGTGAGGCTTGAGGCTCATTGGCCTTGGGCAAGCTCAAGCCTTGTTGTCAAAGGCCATGAGATTGCTCGATCTAGTGAGACCAAAGCTCACTAGCCGTCCTTGTGGCCAGTGACGGGTAAAGAAGAAACAAAAAGAAAAAGAAAAAGAAGCAAATTTGAATTTTTTATTTTTATTTTTAAAATGTTTTCCAAATTTTAATTTTTTTTAAAGTAAAAAAATAAAAAATTCAATTTCAATTTTTTTAAATACATTTTTATAAGAATAAATGTTTGTAAACCAAGCATCAAATCTAAGCTTTGGAAGATTCGGAAAACGTTTTTCGGTCTTTTCAAAGGGGAAATCATTTTCCTAAATTTAAACTTTGCTAGGAAAACATTTTTCATTGACTAGGAAAACGTTTTCCGTTGACTCATTTTCCTAAGCGACCCAAACGCCAGAAAATGAGGAAAATGTTTTCCTCGAAAATGTATTCTGCAAAACAAACGCACCTTAAGTAATCTTGTAAAGCAAGGATTTATGGTCTAGCAGAATAACCATTCCAAGACTATCTTCTTGTTTAGTTTGCTAGAGTTGCATAGATAATAAGTTAGCAATGATAAAGAAAAAATGCATCATGCACTTCATGAGACATAATCAACGCCTAAGCTATTCAATTATCACATTATCCAAAACCATAAATGAAAAATTACCACAATCTATAGATAATTATAATATTTTAACGTCTATTAATAGTTAGGACACAATTTTGCATTATAATTAACTTTATTATGGTTTGAAGAAACTCCTACAAATGAACAAAATCTGGAGGGAAACTAAGGCTCGGTGCTTTTGGAGAAAAAATTAGGTGTTGGTTTTGAAGGGAAAAAAATTGGGGCTCGATGCCGGAGGGAGGAATATCACAAAAGAAAATGTAAGTTATTGTTTTTGGTGAGTGTGGTGCTGTTTAGCGACAAAGTCGGTCATTATTCATTCGATTTGGTTTGATTGTGGGGATGTCATGTGAAGTTATCGTCCTTTTTGTATTATGATCCCAAAACTTAATTTGTTTTGTCTAGGGTGCAAAATTGGCATTATGAGAATGGCTATTGCAAAGAAGAAAACATATGGGACCAGAAGGCCATATCAATTACCTATAGCTCCAGTTTTAGTTAGAAAGAGTGTAAGGACCGTGAATCAAACAAAAAGTCCATCAAAAGAAAAGGAACTAAAGGAATTGTTTAGATTGGTTATTGAAAAGTCGCTCACTATGGTTTTTACTGCGTTTTGGGAAGGGGAAGGGATATTCGGATTGAGTGATGTATTTATTTAGATTTTTGGTTGATTTTGGTTTGTTTTGTTTATTGAATGATTGATTGATGGATATAATGTAAAGAAGCACTTGAATGAAAAAGGCAATGGTGTTTTTGTCCACGTTTAGAAGTTCCAGTTTTTTTCCTTGCTTTTAGCCGATGCTGCACGTGGCTGTTATGTTTTGTCTTATACTACTAGTGCAAGCACAAGACTGCAACAAAAGGTCTAGTTTTGCACTGGCAAGTTTGGTGCAGTGTTCAGTTAGCACCAGCAATTGTTTGTTTTATTGGTGCAAGCACAACACTGCACCAGCGAGTCTGATTTTCACCTACAAGTCTGGTAGTGTTTTTCTTCCACTTGTTTGTGCTCTAGTGCAGGCACAAAATTGCCCTAGCAAACCTAGTTTTGCACTAGCAAGTCAAGTGTAGTCCTGTGCTAGCATCTGACACTTGTTTGTGCTGTTGGTGCAAGCATAACGTTGCACCAGGAAGTACTCATGCCTTTTTGTAAGTTGGGCTGGGGACGTGTTTCAGATAGTGAAACCAACTTATAACTTTTTAATAAGTTAAAAATCATAAGTGGTCGTTTTTAACAATAATTGGCATTAAGTTTCAACGTTTAACAAATATTGGCAGTCAAGCCATCAGTTGTGGACTTGTGATGCAGGTATTGTCCTTCAATCTCATGTATATATTAGCCAACACTAGTCACAAAAAACACAACCATTGATGCCTAGTTGACCATTTCAAGATAAATTGCCGTACAAAACTTAGTGAAAAGACATCATTCACCAAATTGACCCTACAAGAGGCCATTCTACCCCCTTTACGCAATCACCTAAAACACCAGTGGATGGGTGGTTACTTTGCTTGACCAGCAATTCTTGGGCATAAGAGTTAACCAACAATTACATCATCATAGAAAGTTGCAGAAAACTAGTTAAAGCTTGTTTTGTTTTTTTTTTTTTTTTTTTTTTTAAAGTTAAAGCTTGTTTAGTAGGCTAAGTTTATTTTACATTTGAGCAACAAGGTTCGTCATGGTTCTCAAGCTATATTCCTTAGCTTATCATGGTTCTCAACCTCTTGGTGGCTGCCATCTTGATCCTCATGCTGCTGTCCGAAGTCGCAAATCGGTAGGCCTGCCATCATCATGTGATTTACAGCAACACTTACAACCTCACCCTCTTGATGAAAGATTTGTGGCTCGCAATCTACATTGCAGACGCGATGCTTGTGTTTTTCGTCGTCTCCTTTGCTTCATGTGGTTTACAAACTTGGTTTCTTAGCTCTGGATGTTGCTCAGTTTTGGAAATGGTGTTTTGTAATAAATGTAAGTATCATTTTTCTTTAATATGCATCATAAAATGATTTGAATGATGTTAAAGTTTGAGTCAAGTAAGAAAAGTCAATTGCAATCATCTTAGAGATTCAAAACATTTAAGTTGAACTGGTAAATGATCACAAGATTATAATAGCTAAGTTGATTATTTGAATCAAGGCAGGCTGAAGCCATCAAGCGGCTCACTAACCTAAATTAATAGCTGATTGTCTATGATATATTTTATGATGTGTTAATAAACTGTAAATAAATGAAAATTCTGTTAATTTTACTTTACTATATTAGATGAGTTAATGAGCAAAGGCTCAACCTTTACATTGAATCAAATCAGATCTCCTACCAATCTATACTTCAGTTCGTGGCTCGGAACAATTGTGATGGTGCTCCTTGTCCATTTCTAACATTTACTTTTCAGTCACTTTTTGGGCTCCAAAAATTGCATGTAATCAACTTTAGTCCGATTTGACATTTGACTCCTCTGCTTCTCTCTCTGTCTGCGCATGCGCGTGCGCGTGTGCTTTTTATAAGAGGCAACTTGACAGTTAGGTTCCCAACGAACATTTCCCATTAGTCGTCCCTTGCAAAACCTGCGTGGTAATTTGTTTCTTTTAGGGGGATCGGTATAGTTCTTAACTTTTGTTTGACATGTGGTTAACATAGTCTATTAGGCTAAGTCGTCACGTCTTCTAGGTTAAAAACAAAAAAACAAGACACGTTAATTTTCCTTCTTTTTTTCCTTGTCATAAGACCCGTTAATTGACTTAATTGACTGTTCGTGTATGTGGGGGTGCGGGCGTTGGTAAGTGAACAGACAAATCATTGCTCAAAAAAAAAAAAAATAACAGACAAATCAGATTTATATTCGAAAAAGATCACGAAGTTCCATACTCAGGCATCGGGAAGTGAACAGACAAGTCAGATTGCGACAAAATAAAAATAGAACAGACAAATCAGATTTATATTGGAAAAAGATCACGAAGTTCCATACCCAGGCATTGGTAAGTGAACGGACAAATCAGATTGCGACAAAAAAAAAAAGAACAGACAAATCAGATCTTTATTCGAAAAAGATCACGAAGTTCCATACTCAGACATTGGTAGGTGAACAGACAAATCAGATTGCGACCAAAAAAAGACAAAAAAGAACAGACAACAGATTTATATTCGAAAAAGATGTCAAAGTGCCATACTCGACAATTATGAAATTGTTCGACGTGGATCTCAAAAGATACTTGACAATTATCCATCCTTAAGAGAAATTGTTTGACGTGAATCTCAAAAATCCCCAAGGATGGGGTCAATTAATATACCCGACAATTATCCATCCTTAAAAGAAATTATTGAGCGTGGATCTCAAAAATCCCCAAAGGTGGGGAGAATTAATATTCTTTTTCAGTTGATTTTTAAATTATTTTTTATTTTATTTTCTTTTTTCATCGATCGGTCGCCGATCCTCGTGACAGTTGGCAATTAGCCACAAGCTACCTTGAGCCTCCCCATAGGCTGGCTAGGCTCCAACTTGCAAGATACCTACCAGATCAAGCCTTGTCGCCTTGTGACGAGGCCGAGCTCTACCGAGACTGACAAGTTGAGCAAGGCTTGCCTCGACCTAAAGTGAGCTCAGGAGAGGTGAGGCTTGAGCTCCCTTGTGGCCGGTTGTCGATTGCCTCCATGGTAGACAACTGGCCAAAGAAGAAAGGGAGGAAAAAAAAAGAAATAAAAGAAAAGGAATTTAAAAAAATACAAAATTCAAAATTTTAAAAAAATGAAAATGAAAAGGTGTTTGATGAAAAAAAAAAGTGTTTGATTTAAAAGTGAAAGAAAAAGGATGGGAAAGTTTTTATGCTTTCTAAAAAGTGAAAAATATTTTGCCTATTTTTAAAGACTTTTTTTCGTTGATGAAAAAATGTTTTCCATAACCAATTGATTTTTCATGAAACGAATACTAGAAAATCTAAAAAATGTTTTGCTGAAAGTTGTTTTATGCAAAAAGAATCGAGTCTCTGAATTATTTGAAGAACGCATCCTCCAAAATCCGTGTTGGATGCATTATTTCTCTTTTTAGATTGGGGATAAAACTATCATAATTTTTATATTGCTCTCACTTACCTTTCATAATTTCTTTTTTGGTTTCTCGAGTGCCAAATTATTTAAAAATATTTTATTTGAGTGTCATTGGTGATTTTTGTGATCGAAAGTCTGACATGGTAGAAATTCATTATAAATTGGCTCATAGGAAAAATCCAATAAGCAAAAATCATAAGATATGACCTTATTTTGGCCCTATCCGTAAAAGGGAAACTAATAAAGAAAAACTAAAGTAAGGAAGAGAGAAAGAGAGAGATTAGTTGCTCACCGAATCCTCTATTTCTCTCTACTACTCTAGTGGCAGAGAGTCTAGAGAAATGGTTTCTCAATAGAACTTAGTCATTTAACGTAAGTATAAAATTGACAAAAAGAATATATATGGACAATCGAGTGTTCCAAAAAAGAAAAAAAAAGATCGAGCAGATTAGGTGGAGGGGTTTTTGGCACTATAAAACCGTGAACTTAGGCAATTTTTTTTTTTTGGGTGGAATGGTTGAGAGTGGAAGCTTGTGGTGCATTTAGCAATTTTGTTTATGGGAATAATTTCTATTCAAAAATAAAATTTTCTAATTATGTTTGTTGTATGAGTTTTTGAGTATTCGAAGGTATTTAGTAACTGCACAAAATGTCTATTCTCGGAATAGAAATACATTTGGTACAATTTTCAATTTTTGGTGACTTAAAAGTTCTTTTAATTTTGTAATAATCTTATTATATTTTCTTTTTTTTTCATTTCCCTTCTTCTTCTTCTTCTTCTTCTTCTTCCTCTAGTCAGCTATTGGCCAAGGTTAAGGCCAGCGACCAACTAGATGAGAGTTGGCAACCTTACCTAGCCTTGGTGAGGCCGACCTCATGGCAATTGGGTAAGGCTCAGCCTCGCCAAGTCTAAGTGACCTAGCCAAGCCAAATCTCGCCTAGCCACGGCAAGGCTCTATGGAGGTGGTTGGATCTCATCTAGCTGGTTGCTAACCATTCCTGTGGCCGGCAATCGGCTAAAAGAAGAAGAAGAGGAAGAGAAAATGAAAGAAAAGAAAAGAGGAAAAAAAAAAGGTTAGGCTTGACTCTTGAGTTGTTTAGAAATAAAAAAGTAATTTTTTTTCTACTTCTTGATTTTGTTTCAAATCTATTACTAAGAATAAGAATTTTACCATACTGATTTCTATTCTTTTTTTTTTTTTTGGTTACGGAGAAAAAAAGAACAGAAATAGTTATTATTTGACTAGTTACGACACATGCCTCAATATTATGAAAGCTTGAGGGTGAAAGGTTAGAGAAAGAGAAGAGGATCGGCACAACAGAGAAGAGGATCGGCACAACAAAGAAAGAAAAAGCAACAGTGGTCAAGGAGAGATATAGTGGAGTAAGATGTTGATGATTTTCCACATATACTCCTATAAAATTAACACGGAAAATATTTAACCTTGCATTTAAATCAATGAGAGAGAACCAAAGAAATAAATAACAATTAAAAATACCGAATATATACGTAGTTTGATTTAAGTGTACATCCACAAAGAAAGTTAATAGCATATAATTCACTATAAGCGGAGAATTAGAGTTATAATGACTTACATACTCGAGTGTTTTTCACACCTTGACTAAATCCAAACTCAAATTGATTATAAATAAAAAATTCTATTTACATGCAAAACTCACGACACAAATCACCATTTATATATATAATATGAAGATCTCCTTTTTGTCCAGACCTTTGCTTTGTATGGCATAAAATAGAATGCTTCACTGAAATGGAAAATAATATCTCATTGAAGACCTACAAGTATCTCACTTCCCTAATACAATTCACTTCATTTCTGACACGCTTACCGGGACTCCACAAAATTTTATATAATTAATAAAGACCGGGAGCCCCTTATTTTGTCTTGTGGTGGCAGAGAACTCCTCCTTTATTTTCTTCTTTTTGTGCGGTTAAAAGGAATCTCTTCCTGTAGCCAATATAAAAGTTTAATCCTTCACCAGTAAGCGTTCGGTTAAGAGTTTCGATCCACCTTATTCAACTCAGATCGAGTTTCGCACCCGTCTCAGATTCGAAATATATTTTAACAAATGCATCCAATGTGCTGTCTCCATCACCTTCGACTTTTTTGCGATTTGTAGGATTCTGCAAGCACCCCAAACCCAATGATGTCTGCATCAAGCGCAACTCCCTGCATCACACTATTAGAATCATTACCGTCTCAACCCCACTAAGGTCGATTTAACCGGTCCCCTTAATGTTATTTGTGAGTTCCAACCTCTCCACTGCTCATCTCAAGTTCAAAACTCCCCATTGCTCAAGCTTTTCGACCATCCCCTCTCTAGAATTTAGGGTTTCATTTTGAAATGAATTCGAGGAATAAAAGGCCAAAAAGGATATTATATATGTTGGAATTAAGTTTCTTATAGAAAAGCCATGTCACAATCTCACGTAGCAATTCGCTAGAGTAGACACTTAAGACAATGATTTTTCATTAATGTGGCACTTAAACGAGTGTTGTACGAAAATTATGATATTTATAGTATCATTATCCCCTTTAAATTGTAATATATGTGCTTTAGGATGAATGGGATGCCATAATATTTCTGAAAAGTCACATTTGTAGTGAGAAGTAGAGAAAAGTATCAAAAAAATCTTAAATCTATTTCATTGATATCAATTCAATCATAAACATTTTAATTATACTAATTTAGGCCTAAATCATTGACACAAATTCAATCCATTCAATCAATTCGAGCTAGAAATTATTGACGTGGATGTTGGCTATCCTATGTGGCAAGACCGACACTGATGTGAACATATTTAAATAAATTTTATTTTTCTTTTTTTCCCTTTTTTTTCTTATTCTTTTTCTTTGGACTTTGGCTGGTATTGGCCATTGGTCATAGGCCAAGGCACAACCCTTGTAGCTTGGGCGAAGGCGGCCCTTGTTGGATCTAGCTTGGGCTCGACCCTTGCCCAAGCGATGAGGATCCACCACAATCCAAATAAAAAAGAATAGGAAAAAAAAAGGAAAGAAAAAGAAAAAGAAAAATATTTTTAAAATAACAATAAAAATTTAAAAAATAAAAATTATTTAAATTATTTTTATGTTAGCGCCAATTGTGCTACGTGGAATGACCAGTGTCCATGTTAGCGACTTCTGACATAAATCGATTGGATGGATTGAATTAGTAGGAATACAAAAAGGTTTAAGATTAAATTGGTTTAATTGAAATGTTTATGACTGAATTGATATTAATGTAATAAATTTAAGTTTTTTGGTACTTTTCCCACGAGAAGCATGATATTTATGTTGGTGCCAATAGTAAAACGCTTTCTCAATGCCAAGAACAGAACTTAGTACTTAAAACCCCCCTGTTGCAAAATAAGGGCACAAGGACAGGAATCCCAGAGGGTACTGCCAACTCTCTTCGGCAGTGAAAGAACATGATAATCTTCATTCAACTTGCCAACTTTAACAAAACAGCTGTCATAGTTGAAATTTGAACACGTTGCGGATGTATCCCAGGATGGTTTCGATATCAAGCCATGAATATCATAATTATGCTGAAGGAGTGGGATTGGGATAATGATGAGGGAGGCTTTGTCACTACATAAGCAAGGTCTTTCATTTGTCTAAAACTTGGAGAATTTCTCTTTTTACTAACGTGGAACTTAATATTTCGACTGGGCGGCATTTTGTTCGAAAACGAGAAACCTGTCTTTAATTCTACAAATAGTTGGATTTATCTGAGCACCAAAGCCAGTTCATATGTGTTTCGAGTGCGGTGCTTACCACCCGATGCCTGATAATTATCGAAGCATTGTAACTCCATAAAAAAAGTGGCATGAAGGCATCGCTTGTCCTTACTTGCTTTTTTTTTTTTTTTGAAAATGTTCAATCAATTCTTTTCTTTTTTTATTTTTGGTTCCATCGCTCTTTTGTTCACATTAGCCGTTCAGCTTAAAAAGTGAGACTGCTGACGTAGCCGTTTAAGTGCTATGCTAGCGTCATAAGTGACTTGCTACCTCAAAAACCTTAACAAAATAAATACTTTTTAAGTCTCAGAAAAAACGGAAAATTTGAAAGGAGAAAACAGAATAAGTGAGATAGAAGAGGGAGAGGAAACTACGACAGGGGCGCGTCTAGTGCACATTAAGGGTAAGCCGTCCTCCTCGGGCCACCATTGTCGAGAGGAAGACTGTTGAGAGGAAGACCCTTCCTAGTCTCTCTCTCTTTCTAAGAATTTTACCAAAACATATTTCTATCATAAGAATAGAAATTTTATGAAATTACCAAACATATTCTTTTGTTAGAAATGATTTTATGAGAAAAAAATTAGAAAAAATTATTTTTGATAAAAAATTGTTTCTTGAAACAAAATTATCACCAAATGTGTCCTAAAAAAAAAACTTGCAGATCTGATTATGAGCATGGCAACTAAATGACCTCGCCAGGCTCTAGGCAATGGCATGCAATAATAAGACTACCCAAACTGACTAGGATCAATTCAAGCCCAACTAACATGAAAGAGTGTTACTTATGTTTTTCGTCGATAGGTGAGTCTAAGCCACGATTCTGGCTCAATGCAATGTCCCCATTAGATCTACATATTAAACACCTCAAATTGCAAGGGGTGATGTCATGTTTTAAATGACTTGTAAAGGAGGTTTACTATCAGGGGTTGGGTGAATCGAAATATAAAGATTGAAATTTTTTGAAAAATTAAGGTGCCTACGTGTCCAGCGTACCTTAACCCTTGATGTCGAATAATCTTCGGTGAGAACTGTGATCTCCGAGCTCAAGTGCACCGAATTCAATTATGTACCCAGAACTTCTCGCGATTGGGAGATAAGGTACGAGAAAACCGGCTAAAAGTTCGGAGTCGAGCGCCCGATGGAGATGGAAAGCCGATCCGACAGTGGAGGGACCACCGGACCAACATGCAGGGACGAGTCAGGTGGGCCCCATCCTATGTCTCTGTTCCCTCGTTCAAGGGGAAGCAGACAATTTTGCCACAATTAATCCGCGTGTTATCATCCTCACTTCGACGCACAAAATAACAAATAAAGAAATAAATATGAATATAGGAAAAATACTATACATATAGGGCATTAACACTGTAATACAATATGAAAACATTCTCCTTACATGCCTAAAGGCAGTAATACCGCTTATCAACTCATTTTCCGTGATTGAGCTAGAAAAACCCTCACGATAAGGGGAAAAATCAACCCCGTAGAAAAAGATGAAAACTCAGAAAATTAGCCACTGTTGTATTGGCAAATTTCTTTAAAATCTAGCAATTAAACAAAAATATATGTGAGTGCAAAGACAGCAACTTCAGCACGTCATCCTTATTGACACGAGAGGGTGCTACTTTTATAAGACTATTTTTGATATATATATATATATATATATATATATATATTTTGTTTATACGGATTTATTTAATCATCAATAGCAAAAAACTAATGGAAATAGCGCAAATCTTTTAGCTTAAATACAAGCAAGCTCAATGCAGATATTATATATATATAAAGAAATAATAATACATTATTTATATTCAGACATTAATGCGTAAAAACTAAACGATGAGATATACTCACTCTTGCTTTCACCGGCCGATTATTTTACTCTTGAATGACAGTCCGTCGATTGTAAATCCGACGGACAGCATCAAAAGGCCTGGATCTTTGACTGTCGCATGCACATAACCACAACATTCTAATTCATGAAACTCTCGCAACTTCCCCTATAGACGAGCACACTCCCCACTTCACTCATCTCTGCGTCTCTCTCTCTCTCTCTCTCTGATAGGCATCGAGTCCAGCAACTTGGTCTAGAGTTCCTGCAACGATGGCATTGGTCTCAGTCCTCATGATGGAGATCGGGATCCCAGTCTGCGCCGTCATTGGGATTGTGTTCTCCCTGGTGCAGTGGCGCTGCAGGTTGTGCTATAACGACAAAGAAGTAGGAGACCGAACCGACCGGGATGTTGTTAAAGGCGAGTATGATGCGATAAAGACTAAGATCTCTGAAGGTGACTTTATACAGATCCTTTAGCTTCACAACTTGCCTGCTTAATGGAACTTTTCCTCTTTGTGGCACTGGGGATTGATAGCCGTACATTCTTAAACATCTCAGGTCTTTCGGTAATGAAATTCGATGGTCCCCTTTTTCAATAAAGTTCGTAATTTAGCACATTTTCGTTGTCTGAGAGAGAAAAAGGAAAAAACGAAGACAGAGAATGAAGTACATTTGATTTTCTGGATTGCGAGTCTTTCTTTTTCTGGGCATAGAGAGGTTGGAGTTCAACCCCCTTCTTTCTATGTCTCACGCACACTGTTCATTAAAAGATTTTTTCGGGTCAATCTCGCATCTGCCTGAGCAACAGCAACAAATTCGAGTCTTGTAATCTGATGATAGCTCAGCGGAATCATGAGCTTCTGCTGCTTGTGGGGCGAGTCATTATTAGGGTTTGTCACAGCTGCTAGAGCTTTGAGCGACGTATCTCAGCACAGTAGTATAATATTTACTCATTGAGATCTCTTCTCAGGAAGATGGATGGAATGATGTTGGTGGTCTTTGTCGTGTTCTTGGGCGGAGGGTTAACCGTGGTAGCTCTTGTCCTTCTGGCTTTTGCCATTCGTCTTATTTTCTCAACAAGTTCGCGCTTTGCTTGGACTCGGTAAATGCACGTGTTGTGCATGTCAAGTTAATGTTTTCGTCTCTTTACTCACCAACAAAGGCCCTGTTTGGCAAATTTTTGTTTTTGTTTCTTAGAACACAATTTTTGTTCTTTTACTCCGGGGAAGAAAAAAAGAACAGAAACGGATTTGTTTACACTTTTATTTTTGAGAACAAAAAATCTAATTTTTTTGTTTCTGGAAACAGAAACAAAAAGTAGAAAAAGCTTGTTTTTTATTCTCGGAAACACTTCCGAAAAACACTTTTTTTCTTCTTCTTTTTTCTCTTTCTTTTCTTATTCTTCTTTTTCCATTTGCCGGTCACTGGCCTTGGCCATGGGCGGCATCGGCGACTAGCCAGACAAGGGCCGTTGACCTCGCCGGAGCATTGCCAGCCTGAGCCTTGCCGTGACCGCGCGAGACTGACCTCGCCTGAGTTGGGCAAGGCTGACCTCGCCTAGATCTGGGGAGGCCGCACTCACCTAGCCATCGGCCAGGCTTGGCCTCGCCGGGCCACCTCTAGGACGGCGTTGCCTGGCGATGGCCCAATGATGAGGCCAGGCCTTGCCAAGCTAGTCATCGGAGGCTAGCCTGGCCCTAGCGAGGCTCGTTGGGGCTAGGCTGGCCTCCTACGAGCTCGTTGGGCCTCGCCCTGGCCTGGCGAGGCTCTAGCAAGCTCGCTAGACGTCTCCTAGCCGGTCACCGGCCATGGCGGTGGCTGGCGACCTGCCAAAGAGATAAAGAAAAATGAAAAAGAAAAAAGAAAAAAGGAAAAAAAGGAAAAATATAATAAAAATATTAAAAATTTAAAAGAAATAAAAAATTATATGAGTTTACTAAACGCGTTCTTATACTTAGAAATTGTTCCCTAAAATAGAAATAAAAAAAACTATTTCTATTTAAAAATTGTTCTCAGAACAGAAACATTACTAAACGCGCCATAAATTGCAGATTCCAACGGTACTGGGAGGCAATTTATTTTATCACATTACACAACAAGACTGTTCATAATATAGCATAGCTGTTTCAAAAATTTTATTTGATTAATGTCTGGGGATAACCTACGAATAGTTGCACGTATTAAAAGATTAATTGATTAGTTAGCTGAAGAATTGGTTTGAGTAAGTCAAACTGGGTGTCGCATTTGGGCTTGTGTACGTTTGTAAGACAGATTGCATTTGATGATAGGCTAAGGGTGTACTTGTGCCGTTGAAAGGAATTTCTGTGAAAAAGATTTTCTAGACTTTTTGATGTTTGGAACGATCAAAATAATAAGTCAGTTAAGAAAGCATTTCCAATCAAAGAAAGTACTTGTTTTTAAAATCAAGGAAAAGGATTTATCCTTCCTAATAAGAGGAGTTATTCCATGTCACACCGCAGCAAAGAACTTCAACCAACTCTCTCTCTCTCTCATTTGCTTCCAGGATTTCTTTTCTCTATTGACAAGTCGACAAGTCATGTTTTCATCTATAATAAAGTAATACGTTTAATCTGTGATTTATGTCAAGTCGCCTGGGCCTGGTTACCCGACTCAGCATCTGGGCTCGAGTCCAGTGAGGCCAGGCCTATGTCTCCAATTCCCGCCCTCGGGTTTATAGTGGCTGAGCCCAAGAAACCCCAGCTCCTCCAATCGGGACCACATTAGCTGGGCCCAAGTCCCCAAAGCTCAAGTCGGGGTCCTCGAAATTGAGTCCAGGTTCCTGATGGTGGAACTTGGGACCCTTGAAGCCTAGCCCGAGACCTTGGCATCATGCCTGCGTGCCTTTGCTAGTCGCTCACAAGTCCCCAGTACCCCTGCTCCCAATCCCAAGTACCCCAACGCTGGGCCCGGCGCCTAATCTCAAGGCCGGGTACTATTAGAGAAAAAATTAGTCGTTTACAATTTATAGACGTATTGAAGTTATGAAATTTGATTCGATAAAATTATAATTAAAATTTGGTGATATAACACGTGGAGTCCTTATATCACACAACTATTGCATTTTTTTCAGAAAATAAAAGCAATAATTTTCAGTTCATTTCAAATTTCAGTTGAATATAAAAAAAAATATTGTGATTTTCTAGAAAAATGACTAATTCAAGCACATTTTTTAGAAATGTCAAGTTATCCATGAAACAAATGGAACCTAGGTTTAATTTCTTTCTTCCATATGATTTGTGTTAGTTATAGGAAGCTTGGTTTATGCAACCAACGACACAATGTCAAATTAATTAAAGTTGGGATAGTAATTTTTATATGTAATTGGCTTTAGTACAAGCACATTGTATTAGAAAGGTGAATTGCTGAGATGTACAACCTTTAATTCTAAAGCATATCTTCACTTCATCTGTGAATGTGTTTCGGGTTTTATCATCATATGTTGTGATTTGATGCAGAAAATTTCTAATTTTCATGAGATCGTTATCCTTTATTTATCATACTTATGACAAAACACTAATTCTATAGGATTAGTTAAGAATATATAGGTAAAGAGCTGTGCTTATATTTCTCTAAAGTTCTCTTTTGTGTTACATTCTTGCTTCTCCTAACTAAAGTCCTTATATGTAACAATGTTTCATTCCTATTTCTCATCATTCTGATTTGAATAATCTTTCGAACTTGAGCATTATCAGTTCTATTGTGAAATTAATTTGTTTTATTTGTTTTATTTTTTTCCAATCATTTTTCCCTGGTTGCAGTTCACCCTTCGCCTCTTCTAGTTCTAACATCTAAGTTCAGTTCTCACTTTAGTTCTGCTGTTTTTCCAACTCTCGGTTTTATTTCTGGTCCTAACCAACCGTTTACCATTGTAGGTCATAATTTGTATCTACTTTCCTCTTTGTTTGTAATGCTTTAATTCAAAGTAATGTTTAAGATGTTTTTACAATAATATTCTGGGTCTGGGACTATATACTGAATATTCAGTTCTTTTTATTTGCGGAAGTAGATACTTTCATTCTTTCATCCTTTTCCTCCTCTTGCCCTACTCATTATGTTCTCGTCACTCTTCCGCTGGTTGGATTTAACACATACGCTGTCCACCTAGCCAAAGGTGAATCGTAACATAAACCGTATCATCTTTTGAGTTATTCTTTTAAAGGAGCTGTAGGTTAGGCTTTCTTATTTCTTGGAACTAGGTTCAACAAAATTAGGGAAATGAATAACGTAAATGGATTTAACTAAGTTATACCTTATTTCGTCACACATATTGTAGAATGTCAAGAATCAGATTTGTTGCTTTATTTGCTTGATAGAGAGGGCTCAATTATCGTTTGTGTTTGTAACAGGTGTGGACTCCTTTCTGTTAATGAAGTACCAGTATGCTGGAGTTTTCGTGGCTGCTTTTGCGATTGTAATCTTCCTCTTACTTGGCTCTGTTGAGAGGTTCAGCACCCAAAGCCGGCCTTGCACGTCTAATCATTCAAAAACGTGCAAACCTGCACTTTTCACTGCCGTTTTCAGTACAGTTTCATTCCTACTTGGTGCTTTCACATCAGTCCTCTTTGGTTCCCTTGGCACGACAATTGCTATATATGCTAACGCAAGCACTGCCTTGAAAAAGGAGAACATCGCTGCAAGAACATTCAGGTCTGCCACGGTTATGGGGTTTCTTCTTGCTGCAATCGATCTTCTTGTGCTCTATCTTGCAATCATTTTGTTCAAGTTGTACTATGGCAATGACTGGGAAGGTCTTTTTGAGGCTATTACCGGTTATGTTCTTGGTGGATCTTTCATGGCTCTCTTTGGAAGAGCGAGTGGGGGAATTTATGCCAAAGCTGCTGATGTTTGTGTCCATCTGGTTAAAAAGATTGTGCAAAATAGACCACCAGATAATAAAAACCCAGCTGTATGTACTCTCTTACTGTAGCTTTATCTATTAAGTATATCATTCACTTTTAATCATAAATGGCGTTGACCTTAATCATTCAGGTGATTACTAATTATGTTGGTGATATTGTTGGAGATATTGCTGGTATGGGACCTGATCTTTTTGGCTCTTACGCTGAATCGTCCTGCGCTGTCCTTGTTCTTGCTTCCATCTCTTCTTTTGGAATGGAACACAACTTCACCGCTGTGTGTTATCCCCTGCTTATCAGCTCTATGGGTATTCTCGTTTGCTTGATCTCAACTTTCTGGTGGGAAATCAGGCCCGCATCGAAGAAGGAACAACTTCTTATTTCCGCATTTCTAATGACTGGCGGAATTGCCATTGTCAGCTGGATTTCTCTGCCGTCATCATTCACAATTTACAACATTGGATTGCCGAAAGTTGTGAAGAAGTGGTAAACTCTTTGATGTTCCTTTTTAACCTTCTGATCCTAAAAGCTGCTTTATTCTAATGTGAATTGGAACATGCTTTAATGTCAGCGGGCTTTTACGGGATTAAGTCAACACGTTGAGCGTATGCAGTCGCTAATTATGGATATGATCTTGCAGGCAGCTGTTCTCGTGTGTTGTTGTTGGTCTTTGGGTAGGGCTAATTAGTGAGTTCGTGAATAAATATTACACCAACGATGACTTCAGGTATTAAATTTGCTAAATTGACGCTCCATTCATTTTGCAAAAATTGTGGTATTTCCAGAAATTATTTTCCAAAAAGCCATTTTCTGGGAAAATGATCATTTTTTTTTAGTATTTGGCTGAAATTTGAAATTGAATTAGAAAATCTTTTCCTGCATGTATTTATTTTCAATAATTTTTATTATTTTTTTTAAATCGATTTTAAATTTCTAATCTTTTTTCCTTTCCTTTCCTTTTTTTCTTTTTTTTTTTTTTTTTCTTTTATTAGCTTTCCTTTTTTTTCTTCTTCCTTGGCCTTGATTAGTCGCCGCTACCTGACACGGACGGTTGGCGGCCGGCCATTGGCAAGCTCTAGCCTTGCCGGCCTAGGGCAAGGCTCAAGCCTCGCCATAATTTTTATTATTTTTTTAAAGGTTCCTTTCCTTTCACTACCTTTCCTGCGACCTCTAATAGGTGGCATATCACGGCCTTTTTTTTTTTCTTCTTCCTTGGGATTGGCGCTACCGTGGCTCTAGTGGTATTGGCAAGCTCTAGGCCTTGCAAGGCTCAAGCCTCGCCTAAGGTCACTAGAGGTTGGCAAGGCTCTAGTGGTAGGGCATTTCGGCGATAGAAAAGTCGGTCGCCAAATTTTGGCGAGGTCAAGCCTTGCCACAAAGCCTCACCAGCTTGTGGCAAGGTTAAAGCTCACCAATGATCGGTCACCGGCCGTCGCCGTGGCTGGTGACCGGTCAAGGAAGAAGAAGAAGAAAAAAAGAAAGAAAAAGAAAAAAGAAAACATAAAAATAAAAGGAACATGCATTTGGTGAAAGAAAGTGAGGTAGAAGAAGTTATGAAGAATGTTTTCCACTTTCTGAAAAGTGAAAAACAATTTCTCCACTTTTGAAGGTATTTTTTTCTAAGAGCGGAAAACGTTTTCCTTAACTAGTTTATTTTCTATAAAACGAATGTTGAAAAATTCGAAAAATGTTTTTTGAAAATTATTTTCCATGAAAAGAACAAGCTCTAACTGAATGATATTAATCTTTACAACCGTCGATGGTCATTTGTTGACCAAGTAATGATCCTCATTTCAGCCGCTGTCTCCAACATGTTGCAAATGCTGCCAACAATATCTGCAGCTGTCTCCAGGGTGATGCTGCCACCAATTCCTGCACCTGTGTCCAATATGTTGCAAATGCTGCCAACAATATCTGCAGCTGTCTCCAGGGTGATGCTGCCACCAATTCCTACACCTGTATCCAAAATCTTGCCGGCGACGATTCCCGCAGCGGTCTCCAAGCCGCTCTCAAGGACGTTAGTGTTGCCCTTGGCTCTATCAGTATTCCATTTTTTGCCGCCGTTAGCATTTTCCTGAGTTACCGTCTTGCGGCCACGTATGGAATTGCTGTGGCTGCCCTTGGGATGCGAAGTACCATTGCCACTCGATTGGCCATAGATGCTTCCGGTCCCATCAGCGACAATGCTGAACGTATTGCTATGATGGCTCGCGGTAGAGCCCGCGAAACTGACGGCAATAATACAGCTGCCATTGGAAAGGTACAGGCAATCCTTGCATGTGAATATAGTATCGACACCGTCCTGTTGTCCTTTTAGTATATTATTTTGATAAAATCCATGACATAGCAGAGGAAACGGTATCTGTGCGTAGGAACTTTTCATGAGATTATATTCACGTCCTCCAGAATCTGTGCACATTGTCCAATTATCTTCTTTTTCACCGTAAATGGCTAAATATTACGTTAGTTATGTGAGTCATTTTGGATTCTTGCTGGGGTGGCATGATGTTTGGCTAAAATCGCCTTTCTTTCCTTTAGGTGCTTCCTTTCATCTATCGTTCTCAATATTAGCCTTATCGGCAAATGCTACTTTCTCGTTCTTTAAATCTAATATTAGATGGACCTTTTTTCGTTTCTTGTCTGGTATGTAGGAATTTGCCATTGAATCAGCTGCCCTGGTGTGTATCGCTGTGTTGGGTGCATTTGTGAATCGTCCAGGAATGTCGTCTTCTGTTGATGTTCTGACACCCAAGATCATCGTCGGTTTGATCATAGGCACCTGGCTTCCTTACTATTTCTCTGCTATGAACATGAAAAGGGTGGGACGTGCAGGATTCAAGATGTTTCTGAAGGTCCGCGAACAGTTGCCAGATTCAACGTCAAAATATGCTGAATGCTTCGAAATTTCAACCGAGAACTCTTTCAGGGGGATGATTGGACCTACTGTCCTTGTCGTGTTTACACCACTTATCATCGGGACCCTCTTCGGTGTGGAGATGCTGTCTGGTCTTTTGGCTGGCTCTCTCGGTTCTGTTGTTCAGGTAATCTTTACCAAAGCAATCAATGTCCATCTATTTTGATAGTTTGCGTTGCTCAAGGTATGTCTCTATTGAGAATCACTGCCTCTCTCTTCCATTTCCAGATCTTTCTCTTTTGGCAAAGATAATTCCAGAATAATTTAGTCTTTCTTCGTCCAAGCAAGTTGTAGTGTAATAATAAAATGCCTGTGATATTTGTATTGGAATTTTCTGGAGAAATATCAAAGTCGGTTAGTTGACCGACTTTACACCTACAAATAGGAGTGATTGCTCCCTTGCGCGGAGTGTTGTGTTGCAGTGGGTGGCGTGCAGCAGAGAAAGTGGTGCAGGAAATTAGTGGTCCCCTCATCGTGTTGGCATAGGAGTCTACAAAAGGGATTGTGTGTAGAAAAGCAGGAGCGAGTCCCAAATGTGAGTGAAGTAACAGACTTGTGAGTTTGAGACAAGTGCGCGCATTTGTGTAATAACTATCTCATATTAAAGGTATTTTGCTATTTAGAAAAATAGCAAGTGCTAGATTCTCTCAACAAAAGTAATATCAGAGTTGTGAATCTGAAGTTCAACAGTCTCCTGATAGAATGCTTATTAAATCGGGTTAAGATATGGTAGTTTCTTCATTGTTGGAAAAAATTTGCGTAGGTTGGTGAACTGCTATCGTCATATCTATGATAATGTGGGAGCTTTGCATCGGTTGTCTCATTTGATTGTAGTATTTTCCTGATGAATATTATTCTGTGGGCTTGGTTTCAAACAGATTGCGAAATCGGCATCCAAGACTGAGGGAGCATGGAACCAAGCAAAAGATGATATTAAGGTATGCAGCTGCTCCAACCGCTCGACAGCTAGTTTTTGTCGATTATACTCTATCTGTGGTGGTTCAGTGACCTGCCGAGAAAACTTGTTTGACTCAACAAATTTTTTTCCCTCAATATCTTGAATTTGCTTTCAGGCTGGTGCTTTGGAATATGCCGAGACCCATTGCCCTGAAGATCGAGAGCTTCTCGGAATTGCTCGAAGAGGAGAGACCATTGGCGATTTACAGAAGGACACTTCAGGCCCACCACTCAACATCTTCATTCAGCTAATGGCGGTGGAGTCGCTCGTGTTCGCTCCCTTCTTTGCTAGATACGGTGGTCTGCTCTTCAAGTCTCTCTGAGGGAGGTGACAGACGACTTCCCTTCTGTAGCAACGGCAGCAGCAGCGTTGTCATCCAATCAATTTGTACTTTAGCATCTATTTCCTTATTGTCTGCACGAGCATATAAACCTCTCTAGCTCCTCCACTGCTTCAGACGATTTGAGCAAGATCTTTTAAATAAGGTTTTGGATTATCCAAATTACTTGGTTTGAGTTGAAAAAACAAAATCAAGAACAAGGATGAGAGGGGTGGTCTTGGCCATTCAAAGTAGAAATACGACATCATGATAACAATAAGTTGAAAGCTGCTTAAACACTCGGGTGCTAAAGCATGTATATAGTGCTCCATCTTCGCTAAATCACCCTGCGTAAAGGTGAGGCAGCATTCAACAAGAACCACGCATCAATCCAAAGTACACAAACCCTACTTTTAAATATGGAGAAACCGTCTACTGGTGCTGATAATGGAGACGTTACGCGAGCCGAAAAGGCCAGGACCATAAAGAAGAGCATCGACCGTGGAGGCGGGACTGAAGTCGATGCTGATGCCATCGTGAATATTACGGTCGACGGAGCACGCAAATCCATATGATGGGATAATGTTGTAAAGTATCTGGTTGGATTACGATGCCTTTTTTCTTTATTTATTTTTGAGAATTTTAATCCCACAATCAATCTTTAATGTTGTTATTTCTTCAATTAAAGTTTTGACTCACTCTGAATTCTAAGAAACTGGACAAGAACTAATTAACCGCTAAATAAAGGAGCAGTGACATGTTTTACAAGCATATCTTATGTCAAATTCAACTTGTTTGTAATCAAGAATTTCCTACATTCTCAACTCAAAGTAATAAAAATAATTGTAGTTCCTTCGATATATGTTGAGATAATAAATTGATAGGTTTGTCAGTGTTGAGAAAACTCTTATCAGATTTTGAAGTTATTCAAATTTTCTACTTCTAATATTTATTTTTAGAATAGATTGATTATAAGTTGCTTTTGAGTTTTTAAAGACTTTCCAGAAACATATCTCACTCGACGAGACCAGAACAAGATTGTGTCAAGGCCAGAATGAGGAGTCAAGAACCAAACTTAACAAAGTTGCGACATAGATCCAGAATGAGCCTTATTTGGAATCTATTCTACAACGACTAGTTTTCTGGTAAAGGATTTTACTTCCCATCTATATATATATATTGATTGAGTCAATCACAAATTGACAAAATCAATCTTGAAGATAAGTTCCATATGAGAAAGCATCACTTATGGAAATCAAGATCCTATTTGTATGGATGGCCAAGATCAAGTGGAAATTTCATTCTTGACTTCAACGGCTACAAGATCCCTATAAGATATTATGTTCAATGGACAGATTGGAAGAATTTTCTCTGGAGAATTCAACAACTAGTGTTGTATGGAGGAATATTTAAGGAGGTCTTTCGGTCATGAAGATTAAAGGAACGTGAATATAAAATTCTAAAGTCTGAAAGTATTTTCAATTACTTGTCTTCATCCTTGAGCGTTTCAAAGTGTGATCAAGAGAGAAAACACAAAAAGAATGTTTTAGTGAGCTAGAGAGATCTATAACTGAGTATCTGTACTCCTAAACTATAATCTTTTGTTAATCTTATAGTAAAATTCAGCCGGTAGGCTATCAGCGTGGGAGAGTGGACGTTGATTTAATCTAAGCTGAACCACTATAAATTTGTATACAATTTTCTCTTTCCTTAACTCTCTTTATTTAAGTCTGTTGCTCACTTACTATTTTTACAGAAGTCTAATGTTTTGCAAAACTACTTCTAAACCTTATGCAAACTTTATTTGCAACTTGTTTAATTCCGCAAATATTTGTCAAAATCTCCTTCAAACATCTATTCACCCCCTCTAGATGTTAATACTAGCTTTCTCAGCCAGCCTTCTAGATGTTAATACTAGATTTCTCAGCCAGCCTTTTTCGATGTAAGTCATCCTATCTCTTTTCCCACCTTTATTTTTCTGTGTGTAATTTTAATATCAGAGTTAAATCATCCTTAAGAAAATATGATTAACAAACATGCACTTTTCCAAGTGCCTAGCCACTTGGCAATAGAAGAAAAGTAATTAGACATAAAAGTCAATCCGTAATTAGTTGTTATCAATTATGTAACGTGCAAAAGTCTTGCTATTTCCGCCATTAATTAATTCTTTTATCCACCACTTGTTTTTTTTTTTTTTTTGTCGGATTTTTATCAACCACTTTAAAAGTGCATTTATAGCAATTCGATATTTTTTTTGTTTGTTCATTGTTTTGAAAGTTGCAGTGCTCATCATCACGGACAAATCCCAAGGCCAAGTGAATCTTTCACCACATTGTGTTTTTCTCACCACAACTTGCCTCAAATGAACAGGATAGTGGGACAAAAATCGCACTGTTAATGTCTCCTTGAAATGTCAAATTATCCACTAAACAAACAGAGCCTAGATTTAATGTATCTCTTCAATACATGACTTCTCAAACTCTATAAATTGAATTGATTTGAAATATTATTCATTTTGAGAGAAGGAGAAACAACACTACCAACGCATTCAGAAGCAAATGCCACATGCCTCTCCATGTTACTGTAAAACCAACACTTATGGACCAGTTCTCCGGTAGAAAGGAGGCGCCTACACATAGACGATCGCCTATGATGCCAAAGAAGACTAGTGGAAGAACAAGGACTCAGATGGTCTCTCCTCAGCGAAAATCAGATCATTGCAGTTCAAGCTCTCGAAGCTCATATATTAGCAGGACCCACTATGAACCAGCACGAGTAGCGGCAATAGTGAGGCCTATTCAAAAACCGACTCGTCCACCGGACCCAGAAGAACATCGGATGAGAGCAGCTCTTATTACTCTGTCCCAACGTGCAATGGTCAGGTGGGTACCCCACGTAAACTGGACCGAAAGGAGAGGGTCTATATCGAACCGTCCTTGAGCCGTCCTACTAATTATGACAAGGGAGTTGGTCCGCTGAGAAGAATGAAGAACAAATTGGGCCTCATATTCCACCACCACAATATCGAGCCGTCCTACTAATTATGACAAGGGAGTTGGTCCACTGAGAAGAATGAAGAACAAATTGGGCCTCATATTCCACCACCACCATCAAGAAGTTTCCGAGAACCAAGATAATATATGGCAGGGATGCCCCACGACTTCCCTGTGGAAGCAAATGCGTGACACGTTCCATGGGAGAAGCAAGAGAGATTTGAATCAAGTGCCAAAGTCGGTTAAACACCAAGTTGGCCTTTTTCATGCTCTGGTAGAAGGGATTTTGAGGCATCTACAACACGCTAAGAATTCAAAGGCATCAAGGGGGAACCGTATGAGACTCTACAAGAAGGAAAATGGCGTTGGTGGCCAAAGTTGACGCATCGTGGCTGGATGAAGTTGCTGAATCGAGGACGGATGAAGCTAAAGTTTCCTAGTAAAAGGCCACATATGAAAGCTCTCAGAATGCATCAATTGCTAATCAAAATTAACAAGTTGCGCCACGATGAATCATCTTCTAAATTTTTTAATTTTATTAAATGCACAATATCTGTTGTAAATTTAGACCTCATTCATTATGGGATATCAGTCTTCTTATTAATGTCTTCTTATCAATTAGTAACTTGATTTAAGGTCAGCAATTTGTCCACATAGGTTAGAAATTCACATAGAAGAATCACATATACTTTTCCACACATTCAACCATAAGTGTTTGAAAGACATTGCCCTTTTCATATATCCAAACATATACTTGGTTACAACCAATATATGTAATCCATATGTATTTCGCAGTATTAGCATAATTGTCATGTACACATTGTACTTCTCGATCGCCGCCATTGCTTTCTCTCCATTTTGTCTGACCAACTCAGGTCACTAGACTCAACGCCCTATAGTCAGTCATCCATCAAATTTGTTGGAATATAATATGCGAGAACAACAGGATTTTACAATTTATGTAAACGCGAAATCGTTAGAGAAATAAACGAGAAATAATAAGGACACCAGAAATTTACGTGGTTCGGTTTGAGTATCGGTACCTACATCCATAGGGAGAGCCAGCAGCAAATAATCCACTATAATTGGAGAATCAGAGTTTACAATCGCTCACACGCTTGAGTGTTTCCCACACCTAGATTTAACCCTAAACCCAAAGTGTTTATAAATAAACAACTCACTTGGACATAAACTCATGACAGAAAATTACCGCTCATTCAAGCTCAAAGTAAAACACTTTACATATGCCGAAAAGAAGAACTCGTATGCTTCTTCCCTCTTCGTGCGTGGCTCTCTTCAGCTTGTCTTGCGGCTTCTACTGCAGCTTGTGCGTGCGTCTATCACTAGCATAAAGAAAAGAAAACCTAGGCGTGTGTTGTGCCCAAAGTCAAAAGGTGGACCTTGGGCCCCACTTTTCTTTCATTCTTTAAAAGAGGGATTCGTACACTGCACGATGGACAAGAAAACCTTCCCCCTTTTTTTTCTTCCTTTTTCTTTTATCTCTTATTTCCTCTTTTGTTTGGTTTTGCACATCCAAAAGAGAAAGTCCAAGAAAGGAAATTATCTTCTTTCTTCATCCAATTTCCAATCTTTCGAAGAAAAACTTTATCGACAAATTCAGTTTAACAAATCATTATCCGAATTCAAACTCGAGACATTAATTTAACAATTCTTCACCTTGGCTCGTTGTTTGAAGCCAAATTATAGTGCTTATCATCCATGTTGCTCTCCCAACGCCTCGACCGATGCTCACTCTCTACAGATGCTAATAGAGCTCAAGCAAAGCTTGAGCTTTGCTAAAGGAACAGACTTAGTTATTATGTTTGCAAGGTTATTTGCTATAACAACCTTTTTAACAATAACATTACCCTTAGCTAAGACATTTCGGATGAAGTGGTACATGATGTTGATATTCTTTGTTCACTCGTGATAAACTGAATTATACGCTAAATATATCGTACCTTGGTTATCACAGTGTATATCCACACTTTTCCGTTCTAACCCAAAGTCCGAGAGCAAACTTTGTAATCATATTGCTTTTTTCGCTACAAAAGTTAGTGCCATGTACTTTGCCTCAGTCGAAGACAAGGCAATATCATCCTGTAATGATGCTTTCCAACTAATTGCACCACCCGCTAGCGTAATCACGTACCCTGCTAAAGACCTGCAATCATCCAAGTCACCGGCATGATCTGAATCCACAAAACCAGTGGTCTCACTACTATTGCTGTCCCTCTAGTACACTATACCTACGTCTATTGTCTCCTTCAAATATCTGAGGATCTACTTCATAGCTTCCCAATGAGCTTTACTATGATACTTCATATAGCGATTAACCACGTTCACAACTTGTGAAATATTAGGCCTAGTGCACACCATAGCATACATAATACTACCCACGGCACTAGAATAAGGAATACGGGACATATGCTCCTCCTCCTCTTCAATCTGCGGTGATAATTTATCTGAAAGTTTAAAGTGTTTTGCTAAAGGTATACTTATAGATTTTGCCGATTGCATATTAAAACGTGCCACGATCTTCTCAATATATTTCTTCTGAGATTGACGTAAAATTCCTATAGTCCTGTCACACAAAATCTCCATATTCAATATTTTCTTTGCAGCACCTAAATCTTTCATCTCAAATTTAGCATTTAATTGCCTCTTCAGCACATCAATATCAGACATATTCTTAACTGCTATCAGCATATCATCAACATATAAGAGTAGATAAATCAAAGAATCATTCTCCAATCTCCTAAAGTAGACACAGCTATCCATATGACTTTTTGTGTAGTCTTAACTAGCCATGAAAGCATCAAAACGTTTATACCACTGCTTAGGAGACTGTTGTAGCCCATACAAAGATTTCTTCAACAAGCAAACATGATCTTCCTTACCCGGAATAGTACATCCCTCTGGTTGCCTCATGTAAATATGCTCCTCCAACTCACTGTGAAAAAACCATTTTTTACATTTAGCTGCTCAAACTCGAGATCGTGTGAAGCAACCAAGGCAAGTAAAACACGAATAGAAGTATGTTTTACCATAGGAGAGAACACCTCATTATAGTCAATGCCTTCACACTGTGTATATCCCTTTGCCACAAGTCTCGCCTTATACCTCGCTACCTCGACACCGAGAATGCCCTTTTTCCGTTTAAAGATCCATTTACTTTCGACAATCTTTTGGCTCTTAGGTACTTTGATTAGCTCCCATGTCTGATTTCGATGGAGTGATTCTATCTCTTCACTCATAGACCCTAGCCACTGCGACAACTCTGAACTAGCCATTGCCTCAGAGTAAGACGAAGGCTCATCTGTCTCTACCTCATCACCTACAGTCAATGCATAAGCAATATATGTATAACCGTAACGTACTAATGATTTAATTTGCCTTCTTTATCTATCTGTGGCTATAGTGTGCTGCGGTTGTGCTGATTGTTCATTATCACTAACTTCAGAAACTGCGACTTCATCTGTAATCTCAACTTCAGTTACCTTTGAGGACTCTGGAGTCTCCACCCGAAGCTCCATTTCACTAATGACACCATGATTAGTCTTCTCTGCTAGTTGTGTCTTAGAACCCCTATGTTAAATCATTGTAGTCTCATCGAAGATCACATCTTCGATGATTAGAAAATCGGGTGATTTGGGATTAGTGCACCACCACCGGTAGCCTTTCACCCCATGTGCATAACCCAGAAATATGCACTTCTTCGCCCTCGGCTTAAGCTTACCATCACTCGTATGAGTATACGCAGGACATCTGAATATACGTAATCCAGAATAATCAACAGGTTTCCCTAACCATACTTCCTCAGGAGTCTTCCACTCAATAGTAGATGATGTAAATCGATTAACCAGGTAACATGCCATATTCACTCTTCGGCCTAAAATTCCTTGCTAAGTCCTGCATGCGAAAACATGCATCAAGCTTGCTCAAACAAAGTTCTGTTCTTCTGTTCTGCCACGCCATTCAGCTGTGGTGTCCCAGGTACTGTACGGTGTCTCACAACACATTCTTTCTTGCAGAACTCGGTAAAATCTTTACCACATAACTCTATGCCATTATCGGTTCTCAAGCACTTGATTTATTTATCTGACTGCTTCTCAATCAATGCCTTAAATTTCTTGAATTGATCAAATACATCATATTTGTGCTTCATAAAGTATATCCATACTTTCCTCGAATAATCGTCGATAAATGTCAGCATATATTGGGCACCTCATTTCAAAGGAATCGAAGACAGGCCCCATACGTCTGAATGAATATATTTAACTGGTCGTTTGGTTGAATGAATAGTTGTAGTAAACATAACTCGGTGTTGCTTCCCAAAGATGCAGTGCTCACATAAGTCCAGCTTCCCTGCCTTTTGATCATTCAATAACCCCCTTTCACTCAGTATTGTCATACCTGCCTCACTCATATGCCTAAACGCATATGCCATAACTGAGTCAAGTTAGAGTCTGATTCACCTAATAAAACTGCAGCGGTTTCGGTCACGGTCTCTCCCAGTAGATGATTGAGAGTATTTACTTTCTTCCCCTTCATCACTGTCATGGCACCTCGAGAGATTTTCAGTACTCCACCTTTAGCGGTGTACCTCTACCTGATGTCATCGAGTGTCCTCAGAGAAATAAGGTTCTTTTTGAGCTCTGGTACATGCCTTACATTTGTTAATGTGCGCACCACCCGATCATGCATCCAAATTCGAATTGTCCCTATCCTCATAACCTTACAGACTGCATTATTCTCCAAAAGAACTCTACTTCCATCTGCAGTCTAGTAAGTAGTACACCAGTCCTTATGAGGCATCATATGATAAGAACACCCTAAATCCAGCATTCATTCATCTTCTGACGAAGTAGTAGTCACACATAAAACAACTTCTACATCACTATTACTCCTCTTGACAATGTTTGCAATACTACTTGTGGCATTCTGCCTATCAGTTTTATTCCTCTGCTTTGGACAATCTCTCCCGATGTGCCCCTCCTCGTGACATTTAAAGCACTTCACGCATCCCTTGAACTTTCTATGGCGTGATTTTGATCTGCTTTTACCTCTGCTGCTGGTAGGCTCTCGATGTTGTTCTCTACTCCTAATCGTCAGTGCTTGCGCTACTTCTTGCGCCAGATTGTCATCTTGCAACTTTCTCTGCCACTTCTTAGAGCATAAGGCGGACTTTACCTCTTCTGAGGTAATTGTAGTACGCCCCTGCAACTGTGAATCAGTAAAGTGTTCTCATGACTCTAGTAAAGAGGTTAACAACATCATGCCCTGTTTTTCATCAAGTATCTTATCGACGTTCTTCAGATCCATCATGAGTTTATTAAATTCATCTGGATGGGTTTTGAAAGACGTACCTTCAGTATATCTAAATTGAAACATCTTCTTCAATATGTACAAGCGATTGTTTTCTTCACATAGAGTGCTTGAAGTTTTGCCCATAACGCTACGGCATCTTTCTCCTCAACAACTTCTATTAAAACCTCATCCGACAAATTTAACAAGATTATGCTCTTTGCTCTTTCCATTAGCTCTACCCTCTTAAAGGCTTTCATTATAATATGCAACTCATCTTCACCATCCAGTGCCTTGGCCAAATCTTGAGTTGTCAATAAAGCCCGCATCTTGATGCTCCATAACACAAAGTTGTTACTTCCATTAAACTTCTCAATTTCAAAATTTTCTCGGACATAATTGCAATAACAGAATTTACAGATAATAATCAAACAAACAAAAGCTCCAAATCACAATCAAGAAATCTGATCCCAAGCTTCGATACCAATTGTTGGAATATAATACGCAGAAACGACATGATCTTGAAGGCTACCGGTCCCTAAGATACAACCTCGAGGGCTACCAGTATTATACATATGAAAACAACCATCTATCGTATGACTGCCTCCCATCCATACATAGGAGTCAAGGCTTGTTAGAAGAAGGAACTTTCGTTCATCATGACTTATCTCCCAATGAACTACTAAGCTTGTCACTTGACCATGAGGATGACATAAACGCCTCATCCTCGTTTGGTGATTTTAACCCGGAAGAAAGCAATGAGATAATCCCGGTAGAGCTCAACTTTCCTAAAGTGGCAGAATTCACCACCGTAATGAATATGCAATGGGAAAACCAGTGGCTTAACCAAGACACACTAGGCCCGTCTTGCCCTCATAGGATCATGACTCCTAGAGAAATGTGGACACCTAATCTCCGTAAGTATAACGGCACGACTTGCCCCGTAGCCCACTTGTAATATTTCCACGCAAAAATGAGTTGGCACTACAGCCTGATGTCATTCACAACTCAGGCTTTTTAAGAAAGTCTTACAGGGTCTGCATTGTAATGGTTCGTCACGACCAATATCTACCTCATGAGGGATAAGGATGAGCAGTCTTCTACATTCCCGCTTCAGTACCAAAACCAGATTGGAACTGAACTACCTTGTGAGAACTTGGTTCACTTCAGAAGAAGACCAGTGGAGGATTTCCGGGCATATGCAAAAAGGTGGGAGGCTTTTATGATGCAAATCTACCTTCAACTGGACGAAGAAGAAATGATAAAGTTGTTCATTAGAGCTTTACCCCGCAAGCACCGCTGTTGGTTACATGGATTATACTTTCGTAGCTTCAATGAAATGATCCTCTCATGTGAATACTTCGAGTCTACTGGAGGCGAAGAACTCAAAGGCACTTGATTTCAGGACTGACATTATCAAAGTGCCCCTTTTCGTAGGAGTTTTCATGGGTTCTAGTTGTTTTTATAATCTCATGTTTTCTATCCTGTTCAGTATGTTACTGTTACATTTTCTTTTCAGTAATCTAACGTACAGTTCTAATATTTTCTTTTGAAAGCATGAGGCGGTATTCCAAACCAGCCCGGTGATGCTATCCAATCATGAAAAGAAAATATCATCCAAGGAGAATACTGAGGGTTGGGCTTCCTCATGCTCTCCCCCCCAAAGATATACACTTTTGAAAATAAAAAATATTTCATTGCCAAAAGCTTTTGTCAAAACAAAATGTTAAATTTTTCTGACTTATTCACTTCACGTCTCAGAATATTATCCCCTTTTGACTTAGTGTGACAGGGGGCATTTGAAACTAGCGCATCATATGAACTTGCCGAATTCGAAGACACCCTTTCAAGAAAGCAGGGGGAAACAGAAAGGATCATCTTGTTTCAAAAAGGGTAAGTCTTATTCCCTGAACGTAGTGTTCGAAATGATGTCCCATCTCTTCTATTTACAGGATACGAAAGATGGGACGTAATAGGTACAGGAATACTGTTGAACTCGGAGCATGCATAACATGGTAACTAAGGGCAGGGTAGCCTCCTCCATGCTACTCTCAGCCTTCCCATTTTGCGAGCTGTCCCCAGGAGCTCTATGCACTCCACCTTACTCCTACACAACTCCGTCTCAAGTCTGAGCAATGTCCTCTTTGTACAATGTGCCCGAGCAACTAGACATTGCGGTTTCATTGAAGAGATTTCCAGCTTTGACGAGCTAAGAAGCACCAGGAAGAAATTTCTTCTATTCATTTGAATTGGCTACTATCAATAGGGAGAAAATCTAGACAGTCGAAGCGGGTTTCTAGCCCCCTATTTTAGATGATGACGTTAGGGCCTAGAAACCTCACTTCTTGCTCCAGACGCATGCTCTCCCAAGAAGTGATTGCCATTAGAGAATTCGAGGTTTTGATTGTCCATCTCAGATTCCATGGAAGCTTGAGGTACATGACCTTGCCTAATGCCGCTAATGATCAGATAGTCAAAGATAGAAAGAAAAAATTCCACAGAAGGAGAGCATTGAAGATGAATCAACAACCATCAATCGTGCGCACATGGCCATAAACAACAAGGGCCAATCAAAGGAGACGTTGAATTGTGTTAAGACAAAAGACTGTCATTGACATTCAAATATCCCTAGGAGTCAGTAAATACATATTCTGGGGAAGGGTAACTTGGTATCTTTTCCAATACTCTCTCTCTCTGAACACATTTTTGACATATTTTCTCTATCATCAGGAAGCATCAGGATTCAAGATCCAAATTTGATGGTTAGGTTTGCCAAATCAATACTAGCCAAGCTAGTATATGGAAATGACCCGTATCGAATTCACCTGACTCTGTGTAAATGGACGTGTCATCCATAAACCAATTAAGGAGAATAATTGACCTGACGAAATGAGAGACATAAGACTTTGTGTCCTCCTTGTACTCCAGGTCCACTCAATCATTTGCAAAACCAGTGAAGGGTAATGTTGTATTGCTTCCAATTATTCAACTCTTGGAAGAGTTCGTGACTAAGATGATCCCTCTTATCTGTTGTAGGATCGCTTGACCATCAAAGATATGGATAACAAGTTAATGCGAGATATGTTAGACTTTGATAAGCTCTCCCAAACAAAATGGCGCCGCAAATATCATCAAAGCAGATGGCAGAAACCTTTTAGGCCTCAAGTCATGTTTGACTTTGGCCCTACCAATTGATCTATTTTTGTATCCTCTCTTCTACAGGGGTAAAAGTAGAAATGCTCACCAAATCAATGATCAAATTCCCAACCTCGGTTGATCATTCTCAAAAATCAAAGCTGAGCAAGGAGCAGGGGATGGTTCTAAGGCATGAACCCCCCATTTTTTTTTTTTTTTGGTCGAAAATACGGATGAGATGCATTACTTAACCGAGTTCTATGCAAATACATCAAGAGTATCAGCACATAGCAAATCTAAAAGTGCATATGAGGGGTTAGTAACCCAATTACTAGAAAGACAATTCATGCGTTGGGCTTTCACAAGTCAATCTGCTGTTTTATTCGTCTTTCGGCTGCAATGGGCTAGTGTAAGGCCAAAAATTGCTTGCATCTTTGTCTTGGCCCAGTCCACCAATGGTTGTGCATCCCAGTTGAACTCCTCCATGTTAGGGAAATCCCTTGATGTTTTGAAGATGACAAAATAAATCAAAGGCTACTAACGTGTTTAATGGTTGAGTAATAGACTATGCAAATGATGGAATGTGTAAATAATATTGTCGAAGTCTATACTTGAAAGAACTAGAAGATAAACTCTATGCTGAAGCTGAACTTATTCAGACCGTGTCTAGACCTTAAGGCTAAATATGTTCAAAAGCAAAATATATTCAGACTTACGTTTAGATTGTAAAGTCTATTTCAGACAAGAAACATTCAAACTCTACTTCAGACAGAACACACTCGGACTTTGCATCTAGAACGAGACATAAGTCCAGAATGAGACTCGAGTTCAGAACGTAATAGATTCAGAATGAAGCATGTTCAGAACGAGACAATTTGACATAACGTAACATAAGCCCCAAACATATAACGGCTAGTGATCTAGTTTGAATTCTACATCAAGATAGATTTGATTGACTCAATCTAATTGATTGACAATTGGATATTGAAGACAAGAACTTTCTATACGATTGAGGTTTACTTAGATTCTGTTTGTATGGGCGATCGGAATCAATTTGGGATTCTACTTTTGTCACTCAACGGCTACTAAATTATCTAGATACAAATCTATCAAATGGATAGATTGGAAGATGATCCTTTAGATATTGTCCAACGGCTAGTTTGGAAGTGGAGTAGTATTTAAGGAGACCAAGGACCAATGAGCAAGTAAGAGACGGAGCGTAGAATTTATAATTCCAAAGTCTGAGTGAACTTCTATCATACACTTGTCTTTCATGAGCTTAAACGTTTGTGATCGTGAGAGAAATACTAAAAGAGTGACTTAGTGAGATAGTGTGATCTATCCGAGTGTTTGCACTCAAAGTTGTAATTTCTTGTTGATCACATAGTGAAATCTAACCAGAAGGCTGTTAGTGTGGGAGAGTGGACGTAGGCTTAATCTAAGTCGAACCACTTTAAATTTCATATGCAATATTCTCTTTTCTTAACTCTTCATATTTAAGTCTGTTGCATACTTACAGGTTATTTCAGAAGTCTGTTCCATCGCATAACAGATTCTGAACATCTACCAGAAGTCTGGTGACTGGCTTATTAGACTCTGATCCTTATTCAGACTTTGCTCGAAATTTATTTTATTCCGCATTTATTTGCTAAGGTTTATTTTAAACACATATTCAGCCCCCTCCAGATGGTTTTACTAACCCTTTTCACTCTAAAGTAAAAACGCTATGCACGAGCCTGCTACAGTCGGATTGTACTTGCAACTTCAATATAGTTCTGTTCGGGGGAAACTTGGTGGAGATAAAATCTAGGGTTTTGACGAGCGCTGCAGCCTCTTAATGCAGCGATCGCATTCGAGGACCCTCGCGTGGCCTCATTAGAGATCGAAGTCATTGCGTCGTCCGAAGCGTCGAACACCCTAAGCCCTCCCCACGAGAGGCCGTCATCAATATGTCCTCTGCCTTTGCATACGGCAATTTGGAGAAATTGAGCAAGTTCGTGGAGCAAGAAGGAACCTCTCTCTCGAGTCCAGATGTTGTTGGGTACTAAAGCTCTCCAATGGGCTGCTCTCAACAACTTCGCTGGTGTCGTTCGGTACATCATTGAGGTATTCACTTTTCGTCGCTCGCTTCTTCTTCCTTCTCTTTCGTGAAAGCCTTTGTGCGCCAATTGTGCATTTTTCGCAACATAGTCCTAAATTTGGGTGTGTAAAGTTGCTACTAGAAGCATCTGCTTCATACTTGGTACTTGCTTAACATACTTTACTGCTGTTGTTTACGTATGTCGGTGTTGGATGATAATTTTTTTTTTTAATATGGCCATTGAAGAATAGGGGTAACATAAATGCGATGGACCATGTGAAGCAGATTGCACTGCATTGGGCCGCTGTTCGTGGATCCGTTGCGGTTGCAGATATGCTTTTGCAATATGGAGATTGGGTAGAGGTGTCTGATATAAATGATAAGTGGGTATTGGGTATTTTATTCGTTCTCTCATTTTACTATTGATATATAGTTATTCTCAGTAACTTACCGTAGTTAAAGAAATAATAGCATTGGCATGCTTATTTGAGCAAAGAACGAATTTGATAATTATAGCATTGGCGTGCTAGGTTTCGTCTTCGGTTGAAAAGGAATTTTGAGCGTTTTATACGTAACTTCTATGCTTTACTGATAAGTAGCAATGATTGATACAACCAGGCACTGGCTATAGTGGCCATTTCCATTTTATGAAACTATTTCTGCGAAAGACCATGGAATTTCATCTTCTGAAGTCGTGATTTATTGTGTTTGACTATATTTCTCCATTTGGTTAAGGTTTAACAGTTATTCCTTTTGTCAATTCCTCTAGTGTCATTCTTTTAATTTTTTTTTTTATTGAATAACGATTCTTCATTTGCTAGCCTCTCTGCTGCAGGTAGTCCATGTTGCTGCCCAACATGGCCAGACAACCTTCTTAAATCACATTGTTGCTGTTAGAGAAAACTCCTTTGATGTTTTGAAGTTGACAAAACTTATTCAAAGTCTATTATGAAGATTTCTAGACTTCTGTGTCAAAGTCTGAAGACGACTAGACTTTAGTGTCAAAGTCTGAAGATGACCAGACTGTAGTGTCAAAGTCTGAAGATGACCAGACTTTAGTGTCAAAGTCTGCTCAACATCAGAAGTTTGCCCACTTGACAAATTCCAGACTGAACACTATTGAAGAAAGAAGACTTATCCAGATGCAAGATTATCTTCCTTACTTCAAGAGTTCGATTCGTACAGGTTTTATATGGCCTTCTGGATGGATATATCACCTATGAAATTGAATATCTTTATTGGAATCAATTTAGATACATCAAATCTTTTTGAAGGGCAAGTAAATATGGAAAAAATCTATTTATGGAAACCAAGATTCTAATTGTATAGGCAAACATGATTGATGGGCTTTCATCACAATCTTCAAATGGCTCGAGATCTCTTTAATTGATTCTGTCTAACGGGTTGATTGGAAGAATTCCTTTGGAAAGTGTCAACGGTCTAGAAGGCATGAAGGAGTATTTAAGGAGGACTCTCTAGTTGTTCGATAGAGTGCGTGAAAGAGAAATTCCAAAATTTAAAGCTTTCTATTCCCTTGTTACTTCTTACTCTGAGCTCAAAGTTGTATTCAAAAGAGAGAGACTGATAGTGTGACATCGTGAGAGACAAGTAGAGACTCTTCACTATGAAGTTGAGATCACAAGGCTGTAAAATTTCTTTTGTTTTATAATGGAATTCAACCCGAAGGCTGTCAGCGTGGGAGAGTGGACGTAGGCTTGATCTAAGCGGAACCACTATAAATTATGTGTTCTTATTCTCTTCCCTGAACTCCTTTATGTTTTTCATAGTTCTATTTAACTGCTAAAGTTTGAACTCGCTCAAAGTCTGTTGTTCTTCATACTCTGTTTCAAAATCAAAATATTTTACTATATTTCGTAAAAAAATTTCTTCACACCTATTCACCCTCCTCTAGGTGTTCATACTAGCACTTACAGTTGCAAGGTATAATGCTGATTATGATGAACCAGATAATGATGGAAGAAGTCCTCTTGATCTGTATGTTAAAATTGCTTTGGATCTCAAGACGCGTGAATGTCATGAAACTGCTTTCTAGAAAACAAGTGGACAAATTTGGATGCACTCATTCCTTTGACCTTAAAGCTCCATTTTTATCGATGACGGGCTTATCTGATATGGTAGACATTCCTTTGGTGGAAAGGAGCATAGTAACGCTCATCATCTCAAATGCTATTTCTATAGAGTTTCATGACATCAAAGGAATGAATTATTTGCTTACTCTGCAATGCATGGTCGATGTAGTTGAGCATTGTCAAATGTGATGTCTTATGAACATTCATGGAAATATAATATAGTAGTTCGTCTCTACTTGCTTTGTGAATCTCTTTGGCTTGTGAAGTTCTGAAACCTGGTTGTTTAGCCTATTATGATTTGAATGGTTAGGAGTTTTGAAGTTTTCATTTGATAATAGTATGTCTCTGGAATTCATCTTTTTTGTTTTGCTTTTCTTTTTTACATGATTTACATCCTGAAGTTCTAGAAATTACGTTGGAAGATTGAAAAAGTAGTATGAGGTGGGGATGATTTGATGAGATGCTCCTACATATATAAAAAAAAAATGAAATAATTTGGTAGATGCTTTGGTGCCTGGCCTAATTTAATTGTAAGTTGCTTTAGCATAGAAGACCTTTGCCTGATTTTAAAATTCTTGCATTGAATTCAGGGTCTAAACATGTTTGAGAAGACATTTATGCATATATGGAAGAAGCATGAATAATTCATCATTAGTTGCTCAATTGAATCAATCTCATGGAGGTTACAAGCTGAACTGTTTCTGAATAGTACCACTTGCTTGTCTGAATGAGTGATTTTGTTTAGAAAACTCCTATTAGGTTTTGAAGTTGACAAAATTTTCCTACTCTTATTTTGAAGAATACTAGACTTCTGTGCTATATCATGGAATGTTGTCAAAGTCTATTTTACTCTAGAAGTCTTTCCCACTTTGACGAGATCCAAACCGAACCCAAGTCAATAACAGAGATATAATCAGACTCAGGATTAATGATCTTTCAACAAAGATTCAGTATGTACAATATTTATCCTTAATATTTGGCTTTCTGGTGAAGAATCTCACTTACCTTTTCTAAATATATTGATGAAATCAATCACAAATTGATGAAATCAATCTTGAAGACAAGTTCCTTTTTGGGAAGCATCTACCTATGGAAACCTAGATTATGATTGTATGGGCGACCATAATCATCGGATTTTCACCTCAATCTTCAAATGGCTACAAGATCTCCTTAATCGATTCTATCTAACGGTTTGATTGGAAGAAATTCCTCTGGAGAATGCCAACGATTTGAAAGGCATAGATGAGTATTTAATGAGGTCATTCAGTCCATTTGGGATAGTGCGTGAAAATTAAAATTCCAAAGTTTGAGGCATTTTCAATCACTTGTTCTTCATCAACAATGCTTACAAATTGTATTCAAGAGAAAAAAACACAAAAGGAGTGAGTAGTGAGAGAAAAAGAAATTCTTCATTGAGTGTTCGTACTCAAATTGTTATACTTCTCTATTGATACATTAGTGAAATTCAGCTAGAAGGTTGTCAACGTGGGAGAGTGGACGTAGGCTTGATTAAGCCGAACAACTATAAATCTCATGTCCAATTTTCTCTTCCCTTAACTCTTTTGATTTGTTTGTTGCAATCTTTTTTCTGAGTTCTACTAACTTCTAAACCATCTTATTTGAGTTTGAACTTATATAAGAAAGTTGGTGTCGGTTTTAGTAAGACTTTGTTTGCGAAAATAACTTTTACTGCTTTTATTGGCTTAATTTGTTTTTACAACTATTAACCCCACCTCTAGGTGGTAATACTAGCACTTTCAATTGGTATTAGAGCCGCGGTACTTATTTTATTGAAGTTTTTTTACTTTTAAGTTAAAGATCTTCTATGACTAGCATCTTAGCTCTAAGACTGGTTGAAGGACAAAGTAATACCGAGACCACCCTACTTTGATGGAAAAGAATACAATATGTGGAAGAATAAAATGAAGGCGTTCCTAAGATTCAGGGATCCTCTAGAATGGGATGTTGTGGAAGAAAAAATCAATCCAAAGGCAACATCAGCTTTAGACAAGGGAAAATAAATGATAGATAAAGATGCTGAGGATTCCATTCAAGCAAAAATTACTAAGAGATAGGCTCTTGATATTAAAGCTATTTATTCCTTATATTGTGCTTTATTTCCTGCTGAATATAATAGAATTTCTTCATATGAAATAGTTAAAGAAGTCTGGAATAGGTTTCACGTCACTTATGAAGGAACTGATCGTGTAAATGAGACAAAAATAAACATCTTACTTGGACAATATGAGTCTTTTAGAATGAAGCCTAAAGAGTCTATTGGTGATATGTTTAGTTGCTTTACGGAAATTGTAAATGGATTGGCATATAAAGGTCAACCAATTTCTGCTCCAATGAAGGTCAACAAATTACTACGAAGACTTTCAAATGACCAGAACCATGTGAAGACTTCAATTAGGAAGACATAAAGGATCATGCCTCTTTCTGTTGACGAGCTGATAGGCACTCTTTAATCGTATGAAGTGGAATACATCAATGATGAAGAGGATCCAAAAGGTAAGAAGTCAATTGTACTTAAGTCTAATGCTGATTCTGATGACATAGATACAAACGATGACATGGATGATGAGGAGATGACCCTTATGATAAAGAAATTCAGAAAAATGAATAGGAAAGGAAGAAGATTGAATTGGAAGAAGCAAAGCAAGCAAAATTCCTAGAAGAAATCAATGGAAGATGTTGAAACAAGTAAGGATGTAATATGCTTTGAGTGCAAGAAGAATGGACACATCAAGTCTAACTGTCCCTTGTTGAAAAAGAAGAAAGGGAAGTATGAGAAATACAAGAAAACTCTTAAAACAGAAACCTGGAGTAACACAAAATGTGAGGAAAGTGAAGAGAAATTTACAAATATCTGTCTGATGGCTCATTCAGAATTAGACTCAGACACATACTCAAAATCTAACAAGGAAATTGAGGTAAGTCACTTAGAAATTCCCATTAAAGTTTATAAGTTTATAGATGAACTTTGCCTCAACCTCAAATTTTCTCTTAAAAGGATTTTTGAATTAAAAAAGGAAAATTTAAAACTCAGGCAATAGGATAACTCTTGGAGAGAAAAGTTTGAGAGTTTGAAAAATGATTTTGATGGTTTGAAAGAAAATGCTGATTCTCTTTCAAAAGAAAACAAACATTTGAAAAAGGAGATTTCAGATATTTCTACAAAGTTTTCCAAAGGATCAGAACCGTTAGAGAAAATTCTTTTAGCTCAAATACCCTATTTTAACAAATCTGGTTTGGGTATGAACAATAAAACTACTCATTCGATTGATTTTCCTAAAGTGAAGGAAACACTTAGACAAAGACTCCCAAAGTCTTTTTACAAAAATCATTTTCAAAAAGTTTTTGTATAACCTGTTGGCCGAAATGCTCTTAAATGTTCTAAGTATAATAGTTCGGAACATTTTGAGAATGAATATCCCAAAGTTTGGAGACTTGTTAAGAAGGATTGGGCAAATGTTGTTTTTAAAACTAACTCTCCTCGACCCAAGAAAATTTGAATACCAAAGAAAGTTTGAAATTTCCTTTTGACTGCAGGTCATTGTTAAAAAAAAAAAAAAACAAATGGTACTTGGACAGTAGCTGTTCTAGGCATATGACCAGAGATTCAAGTGATTTCGTGAAGTTAGAAGAACAAAAAAGAAGAAATGTCTCTTTTGGTGGGAACAACAAAGGAAAAATTATCGGATATGGAACAGTGAAGATTGAAACTTTAATCATCAATAATGTTTCGCTGGTAAAAGATTTGAATTATAATCTTTTGAGCATAAGTAAGCTATGTGATACAGGATTCAGAATTAACTTTCAAGAAGATGTCTGCTTTGGAGTCACTTGAGATTTATCTTAATCGTTCACTGGGCGAAGACATGGCAATATTTATCTTCTGGACATAAGTCCAGAGAGCTCTCAATGCCTCATTTCAATTCAAGATGAAGCATATCTCTAACATCGCAAGCTTGGACATGTGAATATGAAACATATTGCTAAACTTTCTTTTAAGAAGCTGGCTCGAGGTCTTCCCAAAATAGCTTACCAGAAGTCTAAATTATGTACTCTATGTATTTTGGGAAAACAAGTCTGAAGTTCTTTTAAACTAGTAAATTAAGTATCTATCAATTGTGTCTTTTAGCTCCTTCATATGGATCTTTTTGGACAAACAAGAATACAGAGTATTGGTGGAAAGAAATATTGTTTAGTAATTTTGGATGATTATTTATGATTCACTTGGGTTTTCTTCTTGGCAAATAAGTCCGAAACCTTCTCTTACTTTTTAAAGTTTCCTAAGAAAGTTCTGAACGAGAAAAGTTATGTTATTTCAAGCATAAGGAAGGATCATGGGGGAGAATTTGAAAATAAAAACTTTGCAAATTTCTGTGATCAGTGTGGTCTTCAACATGTTTTCTCCTCTTCATATACCCCTGAACAAAATAGGGTTGTAGAAAGGAAAAATAGATCGTTATAGGAAATGACAAGAACTCTACTAATAGAAAGTAAAATCTCTTTTCGCTTTTGGGTAGAAGCAGTTTCTACTATCTGTTATATAATTAACAAAGTTTTTTAAGGCTCATCCTACAGAAACAAAGTTTTTTAAGGCTCATCCTACAGAAGACTCCCTATGAAGTGTATGAAGGAAAAAAGCCAAATATCTCTTACTTTCATGTGTTGGAATGCAAGTGTTTTATTTTAAAGAATGCAAATGATCAATTTGGAAAATTTGAAGAAAGATTGGATGAAGGAATATTTCTTAATTACTCTACATCAAGCAAAGCTTATAGGGTCTTCAAACAAAATACTCAAACTGTCAAGAATCTATGAACGTCAGATCTCAAGAAAGTATTTAGAACTAACAAGATCAGACTCAACTTGAAGATTATGAACTAGTTCTAGACTTAATAAAGTCCAATTCCCCCGAAGGACTTCCGTCTTCTGGTGATCAAAGTCAAGCATAACAAAAGTTAGAAGAGTCAAAGAAAACAGACGATCAACAAATCTTAACAGGAAATGACAAACCAAATAGCAATTGGAAGCATAAATCAAGTCATCCCAAAAAACTCATCATTGGTAATTTAGAAGAAAGAATCTGCACCAAATTCAAAGCAAAAGAAGATTCTAGTGCATTAGCACTTATTTCATAAATACAACCAAAAGGAGTAGAAGAAGCACTATTTGACGAAAGATGGATAGAAGCAATATAGGAATAACTCAGACAATTCAATATCAATAATAACTAAGAGCTAGTTCCAAAACCGAAAGGTAAATTAGTGATTAAAATGAAGTGGGTATTCAAAAACAATATGGATGAAAAGGGCAAAGTAACCAGGTACAAAGCAAGCCTTGTGGCAAAAAGATATACACAAGAGGAATGAATAGACTATGATGAGACTTATGCACCTGTAGCCAGGTTAGAAGCCATTACATTACTACTCACATATGCATGCTTTCAGAAATTTCAAGTTATTTCAAATGGATGTTAAGAGTGCTTTCCTAAATGGATTTATATAAGGAGAAGTCTATGTGGAACAACCACCACTAGAAAACCAGATTTTGTCTATAGACTAAAGAAGGCGTTGTACAATCTGAAACAGGCACCTTGAGACTGGTGTGAGAGACCGATTGACAAGAAAAGTACTTCAGGAACATGTCAACTATTGGGACAAATGCTAGTGTCTTGGTTCTCAAGAAAGCAGAACACTGTAGCTCTTTCAACAGTAAAAGCAGAGTATGTTGCTATTGGAAGTTGCTGTTCACAGATTCTCTAGATTAAGCAACAACTAAGGGATTTTGAAATAGAAGAATCTTGCGCCGAAATCAGATGTGACAATACAAGTGCGATCAATCTTACCAGAAATCCATTCTTCATTCAAGGGCAAAGCATATTGAAATTCGCCATCATTTCATAAGAGATCATGTGCAAAATGGCGAAATCAATGTTCAATTCATTGATTCGAAAAATCAACTAGCAGATATCTTCACCAAGCCATTGGAGAAAGGCTTATTCGAGTCCTTCCGTGAAAAGATAAATATCACCCTTGCATCTAACTAAAGTCTATGGATGAACAGGCTCAACAGATCAACATGTGGAAAATACATCATTTTGAAAGTCTTCCAAACTCAGGTAGTTTTATTTTAAATTTTGGCGTGTAAGTTTCCTTCCTTATTGAACGAGCATGTTTATTCTCAATTTATCACTTGCCTTTTATATTTTTGGAAATTATAATATCTCAGTTGATTTTTCAGAATTTATTTAAAAAATTATTGACGGTTACTTTTTAATTTTTTTTTGAAAATGCAATTTCTTTTTATGACGGTTCAATTGCTGTACTTCATTTTCTTAAAATCATTCAAATTTTGCTTCTCAATTACAAACTGTCTTCAAACCCTAACTCTCGAACCTTGACCTCTCTTGAATCCTCTCTCAAATCCTCTACAATTTCCCACTCATTCTTACACAAACATGTCATCGAAGTCCTTTAAGTCTGCTTCGATGTCATACCAAAAGAAATCCTCTCGTATTGCTAGTTGTGGGCCTCGGACTATTCCTAAAGGTCCGACGCATTTTGATCTGACTGAGGGCAATTCGCCTCGAAGCTTTCCTCATCGCTCTGCAGATAAGGAAGTCACTCAGGAAGCAACTCCCATTTCCATAAGAAGGCTTGAGGTACTTCTTAAACATTATAAATTTTTGAAGTTGGGAGGAATTACTATGGATTTCATAAGTAATTTTCTGAAAGAAAATGATTATGGGAATGAAACCCTATTTTTGAGAGCCATGGAGAAGTTAGGACTAGTAGAGGCTAGAACTGCAGAAAATGAATTTTCAAACTTTCCTTCTGATCCTCGCTTTGGGAGAGAGGGTCAGCCCAAAAACAAAAAGGAAGATGATGATGATGAGAGGGTTTTCAAGAATTTTCAACCAAAGATTGGTGTTGTTGCTAAGATCGCTGGAGAAAAGACAAAATTATTTCGTTCGAAAGATCACAAGAAAGTGTCTCTCAAATGTTGAACATAGGGATTATCAACCCTCGTACTATGGATTTTGATTTTCTAGATTTCATTAAGGTTAACTTGAGAGAAAAGTTTGCTGAACTTCAGATGGAGAAGTTCTATGCGGAGATGTCAGAAGCTTACCCTGAATTGACGGCATACTTTTATTCCAACCTATCTATTTTGGATCCCACTCATATTCAATTTACTATGTTTGATGGAGTGTTTGATGTTGACGTAAATCTGTTGGTTGACATTCTGGGAGTAGAAAGGAGTAGATTCCTACCCATTAATGTGTCTAAGGTGCAGGTCACTAAGTTTTTGATAAGAGACAAGATTCCTAGTAGGATTATTACATACTCTCAAACGTTTGCTTCCAATATCTTCCTGCATAAAATAGTCATCAACTGCATCAAACCCAAGGCTGCATCAAAGATTGATGTTTCCAGATTAGAAGCAAAGATGATGTGGGCCATCTGTAATGATGTCGCCTTTTCACTCCCTTAACTATCATTTTGTACATGTACAAGACTATTATGAAAGGGAAATGATAACTACCATATATTGCATTGATAACCAGACTCTTCAGACACTTTCAAATTCAACCATCATCTTAGCTTCGCTCCAAAACCCTCGCTCCGATGCAAATTGGATTGAAAATGATTTCAAAGAAGTGATTGAAGGATCTCTCTAGAGCCCTGACTCTTCTAAAGAAATAATCTGTTAGGAAAGTCAAGCCAAGATTTGCTACTGATAAGAAACGCAAAGGGAAAAGTGTTTTCTCGAAAACACCAAAAAAGAAGAGACATATTCTTCTCTAGGATGAAGAAGAGGAACATGATGATGAGACAATCTCTGCTATTGTCTTGCATAATCTTCAAGGTTTCGCTAACTTTGAGGAGGAAGAAGAGGATGTCACGCTCCGATCCTCAAACACGTGCCCATCTCTCGGTGGTCGACTAAAACCGTGATGTCCTAGGACATGTCGCCAACCCATTCATTTTAATACTCATGTGGAAATGAATAAATAAATCCCTAGACAACACAAAGATGGGATAGAAAGTAGAGCCACACTTTTGGAAAACCACAACACACTTTATATACATATCAGACTAAGTTATATATATAAGTCTAGTATATATATACAAGTCTGCGAAAATAGAGAGGCTACAAATCCTCTAAGCATTCGAACCCTCCACGGAAGACTCCGGGGACTTCGGATCCGAAAGACTCGAGTCTACCACTGAACCACCAGGAGGATCAGCCGTGCCTTTGCTAAAAGCTATCTCTATCATCGACATAGGGATCTCGGATTCCGGTAGGGGGCCTTCCTTAGGTCCATATCGTTTGTAACGATGGATCTTACGATTTCGTAGACCCAAGCTCCTTGGCTTCCAGGGAGAGGAATTCGAGAGACCTGTTCGGTGACCTTCTTCGGCTGGTCAAAACGCTCAGGAGGTATTGCCATCTAAGGACCTGAAAATGTTAGCCCACAGCGGGGTGAGACAATGTCTCAGCAAGTTCACCCCCTAAACTTTGACTAGGAAGGAAATACACCTAGAGGCAGCTATACACATAAGTTAGAAGACTTACCTTGCCACAGTTCATAATTCAACCAATCAATTCCTCAATCCAATCAATCAATCGACTCAATGCGATCATTCAATCCAAATCTATACTAGTTATCAATCAGTACTATCTATCACCTATTATTATCTATTAGTCAATACCGTCTATCAATTCGTTCATTGATATGATAACTGCTCGCCCAAGCTGAAATATAAATAGACTCTAGCTCACTAAAGCTGATATAGATAAATAGTAGCTCGCAAAAGCTGATATAAATTAATATTGCTCACCAAAGCTAATACATATATATTATAGCTCACCAAAGCTGATATATGTATATCATAGCTCACCAAAGCTACTTAACGATTATAATGCTCACCATAGCCGATTAATGCTCACTTAAGCTGATTAATGCTCACCAAAGCTGATTAATGGTATAATTTCCAATTAAAATACCCAAATTTCACAATACCGCATTCAATTATAAAAACTAAACACATCACTGCAATCAGCTCAAAATTCTATTGAGCAGCTCTCTTGATATAATTTCCGAAAAATAATAATTAATTAATAATTAAATAAATTCCGAAAATTAAATTAATCTAATAATAAAATAATACAATAAAATAATTTTTAATTTGAATAAATAATTAAATAAATAAAATAATTAATTAAAAGTCTAATCATGCTTACACAAATCTAATTGCATAATTAGACTAATTAATCCATCCACTAAATAATCATTCATCTAATCTAATTAACATTTAAATAAACTAATCTAACCACCTAAACATGCTTAGTCTAATTTAAACACTCCTTAAGTATCATTAACTCCTTAAGCAGAGTTTAGTGAGTAAGCTCACCGGTTTAGCGTTTCGGTGAGTCCACGACGGCGGCAACGCCAAGCCGGGCAATAAACCTCCAAGCGGCAACACCAACCAAGGCTCGGAAGACACCTAAAATGGGCCTTGAAGCTTCAAGATCCTTGCTTGCTTCAGCTACTGATCTTGGGCCGAGCAACTGGAACCGGCGGCGGTTTAGCGCAAAAACGGCGAGGAAAGGGACTGGCAGAGCTGCTGCAGATTGGACGGGTGACGGCGGTGGCAGATGGCAACTCCGGCGACCTAAATGGCAATGGACAATGGCCTGGCAACCTGCTAGACGTGTGAGCAGGGGCGGATGATAACCAGGGACGCATGGGCAAGCAACTGGGCGCGAAGGGCTCGCGAGCGACAGCGTGTGGCGGTTTGGTGGTCGAATGGGTGGCTCGATGGCAAGGGGAGGGCTAGCCAATTTTTCTTTGGTTTTCTAAGCTTTCTCTAAGCCTCTACAATGGAGAAAGCAAGCTGGTTGAGGGAGAAGAAGTGAGCTGAAGAGAGGGGTCCCCAAGGTGGCCTTCAAACCTCCAACACTTGTCTATTTCACTCATTACTTGTCCCCACTAGCCATCAGCCCTATCCTCAGCCATGTTGCAGTCCACAAGCTTCCTTAGCAAGCCATTGAAGAGGTCCAAATGTTGTCTCCCCCATGGCCTATGAATTTGTAACACTTCTCCTTCAATTCCAATCAATTCTCACTCAAATCAATCCAATTGAAGCCTAAACAATTTAGCCAAGGTGTCCTTGTCCCTTTTATGATTTTTCCCCATCAATTGATCCAACATGATGGCTAAAGATGCAACCAAAAATGGCCCTCTAACTTTCCCGATCAAAAATGACCTTACTTTGATTTTCCGCCAAAAATCTCGATCTGCAGAAAAATCTTCTGAGGATGAGTCGACGTTCCTAAAATGACTTGTGACATGACAGAACTTTCAATTTCTGAAATCGGGTTTAAATTCGCGATTAATTTTAAGCTAGTGCAATTTGAGCGCGACATAATCTACTAGGTAGCTTTTAGGAATTTTAGTGCAATTGACCTGTAGTTGATTATTTTCAAGCCATGACATAAATCTTCGATACATTGGCGACTCTCGGTTGTCATGAAAATCTCGAGGTTTCAAATACGGACACAGGGTACCCAAAATGACAGAAGAACCGGTCTAGTGCCGATCAACGAGAATATTGCAATCAGGTGGAATCACCCACACACTAATCACATATCTTAGTTGAATCGACCTATCTCTGATCTCTGATTGATTTTGATAGTGCCGTAATGATCCTTGTAGACTAGCACGATCGGGCAGTTGTTTCCTAGTCGAATTCTCAAGTCTATTGCGTTTAGATTCCTTAACGGTTTCACTTGATAGACTAGTTATCTCGTAAGTGATCAGCTCGGAGAATAGAACTATAGGCGCATCGATGAAAAGCCCGACTTATTTAATTGAAAATAGAATAAAAAATTTGGGATTTCACATAGGATGAAAGCGAGAAAGAACTAGAAGAAGAAAGTGATGGTGAAGAAACTGAAGTGAAAGAGATTGATGATGATGACTCAAAAGGAGGTGCTGATGTGAACAAAGAACAGGATGAGACTAACAAGGAAGGAGAACATATAAGGGAAATTGATGCCCTAGATGATGAGGAGATGGAAACTACTAAACAAACTCGTGCTAGCAAAGAAAAGGTTCAAGAAGAGGAAGTAACTTCTCAGACTGAAGGCACCAAGACAGGGGGAGTAGGTGAGAAAACTCCCATTGCTGAACTAACTGCTAATGATGGCATCGGTCGATCTCCTTCAGATGCGGAAGATATTTTTGCATCTCATTTCCCTAAAGTCTCACCTGAGGGTCTACAAAAAGAAGCTAATGTTTAGGGTGAGCAAAGAACTACACACGTTTAGGTTGATGTTCCTTCACTTCTTGATACTCCACAGGTACAATTCGCTGAAGTTAGTGCCCAAACAGAACCAGAATCAAACTATCCTCAGATAGTAGAACTCCTCTTGGAGATTAAGCCACGGTAATATGCAGTGGAGTTTGAAATTCAGAAATTACATGCTGCTCGCGGTACCACCTCGGCTTTTCTTACAGGAAAGGTAGAATATCTTGATAATCAAGTTCAGAATTTGAATCAATAGGCTTCGCAAAATTTGGCGAAAGTGGAGACTGTTTATCATCAATGCCTGACTAAACTTGAGGAGACCGTGCAGACCTTGGAGGATTTCCAACTTGTTCGTGTTCCCAAACAACCTTGATCTTTTTCAACTCGACCTCTTTATGCCTACCTGCTTTTATCTTTTTGCTGCTGAAAAAAAAAGGGGGAGAGGTTATGCAAATTGAATCTTTTGAATCTTATCTTTGACTTGTGGTTGTGTTTGAATTTGTGTTGGAAATTTTCTTGGTATGTTTTGCAGACTAATGTGTTTTGTGGATGTAGACTACTATGCATATTTATTACAATTATTGTCTTTTCCATTTATTAATTATCACGTGTTGCTAAAGTGTTGTTTTACAGGATATAGTTTTCATATTATGATTAAATCTGCATGAAAAGTTTTGTCACCATAAAAAATGAGGAGATTGTTGAGAAAACTCCTATCAGGTTTTGAAATTGACAAACTTTCCTACTCTTATTCTGAAGAATACTAGACTTCTAAAGTATGGCCCAAGGCACCGTACCTTGCACTCAAATGTCTCAATTAAAATGATGAACCTGGCCTTTTTCTCCATATTAAAAATATATGGTAAAATAATCGTGTGTGGGTACACGATCAACTCGACCTAGAAAAATTGATATCTTTCAATTTAAAATCCCATTGTTTTATATAGTATATAAAACCATTTTCAGTGTTAAAATCCGACCCCTGGAATTTTTTGAATAAATATTGGAAATTCATAATTTTTGGAATTAAATATCCAAAAATCCAATCAGCACTCAATTTGCGCAAATTAACACTCAATTGCAGAAATTAATCACACCATTGCAATCAGCACGAAATCCCGGTCACAAACTATCCCGGTCTAATTTCCGAAAAAATAATTAATAATTAATTAATTTCTAAAATTAATTTAATAATTTAATTTAAATTCTAAAAATACTAACCTAGGCCAAAATTGCTAAATTAAATACCGATACAGCCCGAAAAATTCCCAAACCCTTCTAGATAAATGATACAATTTATATAGGCCTCACTTAATCTAATCTATCCACCTAACATGTATAATTGAATAATTAAATTACTAATTTAATCTAACTAACCACATAATTCCTAATTAAATTAAACTAAACATCCCTTAAACGTCATAAGCCTACTAAGAAGAGTTTAGTGCATAGATTCATCGGTTTAATGCGGAAACCTGTTCACCGCGACGACGGCGCGACAGCGGCCAAAATCCAAATTTTCAGCAGCGTCGACGGACACTTGGACTAGGCCAAAAGCCTTGCAAGCCCACAGCAAATTGCTGAGCTTGGTCTGGGCTTTGGCTTAGCTGCGGGCTGGGCCTGCTTTGCTGGCCAAAGATGGGCTGAATTGTAGAACAAGAAGATGGGGTGAGCTAGGCTGGCTTCTTGGGTTGCGGCAATTGATTTCATGGAGATGGGCTCACGTGCAAGCGGGCTGAGCTGCCGCAGGCATGGGACTTGGGCCAAATGTGCAAGCTTCTAGGCTCATAGGCGCGAAGGCAGCTACGGAAGGCAGAGGGGAAATGCTAGAGGCGTTGGGGCTGGCTTTGCTTGACTTCACGTGGCCAGATGGAGACAGAAGCAGCAAAGATGGATGAACTTCGGTGGAGATGAAGACATGAGGCAGAAGGAGCTGGGGCTAGCTACCAGAGGAAATTCATGGATGCGGGGTCAACGAAGGGCTTCTGTTGGGCTCATTCGTTGACCAGGTGTGGGACGTGAACGCGGAGAGAGCACGATCTGGCGGAAGTTGGGACGTGGTAGCGGCGGAGCTTGTTTTCGGTGGAGGAAGAAGCAAGCTGAGGGGATGCTATCGTGAGAGAAATAAATGGAGAGAGAGAGAGAGAATTTAAGGGGATGAAGCTGCGGTCTTCGACGGAGATGAGGGGAAACAGAAACAAAATGGGAAAAGGATCGAGAAGCTGTGAAGAGGAAGCCAAGGAGGGGGGCCCCAAAATCAACAAACCTTAGCCACTCCATTAAATCACTTGTCCCCTAATACTTTCCACAATTTAAATCTCACCATAAAATCCAAATTAATGCAAAAATTCCAACCAATAAACCGGCCTCCAAATTTACTTCATAAAACTTCAATTTCCTTTACGATTTCTCCAAATTGAGGTCCAATTTCGATGAAGAAAAATCCCGTACAATTTTCTGCAAGTCCCCAACACCCAAAGGCTCGGCTTGGAAGTCCAAATTCCCTTCAATTTAGCCCATCTGAATTTCTGTTAATTTTTCGAATCATCTTAATTGATTTTTCGTAAAAATCTCGGAATCTCCGAAAATTTTTCTGAGGATGAGTTGACGTTTCTAAAATAAATCGTGACATGATAGAACTTTCAATTTCTGAAATCAGGTTCAAATTCGCGGTTAATTTCAATCTGGCACGATTTTAGTGTGACTTAGTCTACCAAGTAGTTTTTAGGAATTTTTAGTGCAATTGACCCATGATCGATTTATCTTGAGTCACTTTGTACATCTTCGACACATTGGCGACTCTCGGTTATCGTGAAAATCTCAAGGTCTTAAATACGGACACAAGGTACCCAAAAACGACAGAAAATCAATTTAGTGCCGAAAGACTAGAATTTTGCAATCAGGTGGAATCACCCACACTTAAACACACACCTCAGTCGAATCGACCTATCTCCGGTCTCTAGTTGATTTTTAATTGTGCCGTAATGACCCTTGCAAATTAGCACGGTCGAGCAGTCAATTTTTGGTCAAATTCTCAAGTCTTTTGTGTTAAAATCCCTTAATGACTTTCCTAGATAGTCTAGTTATCTCATGAGTGATCAACTCAGAGAATAGCACTATCAGCGCATCGATGAAAGGCCCAATTTATTTAATCGAAAAAAAATTATGAAAATTCAGGCTGTCACACTAATGTTACGCGAGGTATGGGCTTAGAAGAGCCCGCGCTTAATCATGGGCCTTAGGTCCGTCATTTAGGCAATACCCCTAAACTTGCTCCCTCCCCCCGAGGGGTAGGTGACAACAGCTTGGCGACTCCACTGAGGATTTGGTTTTAGACCTTAGAGGACTTAGGCCTAAATTTATCTTGTTCAAAAATATTTTTATTTGGCAGCGAGGATTCCAAGTACGCCCCTAACATTAAAAGGTGTTAAATGTTTTTGCAGAATGGGAGGTATAAGGGAAGTGTTTGCTCACCTTTGTCTTGCAGGGAGGTGTAAGAATGTATGGTTTATTTTTTATATATGGAGTGTTGTTTGCCTATGAATTGTTGTGCATGTATCATTTGCATTGCACTACACCATAGCACACACAACCTGCCGCCGGACCTGGGCCGCATAGGATTTCTTAGGATTGTGTGGAGATGGATACCACTCCAACTACAATCATGTAATACGAGTCACCTATCTCGACCCCAAAATTTCTTTCTTGATGTCAATGGTCCCCACCCCGAGTCTACAATTGCGCGACACGAGTCAGTTTTTTTACGAAGTCGGAGTCATGGGTAACACGACCCAGCCGCGATCTTGTTGGTTCAGTCTGGTGATCCTATGACTCCATTTTGAGCCGTATAGAGTAGAAATCGAACCACATCCTATGTACATGTCTATGTAATTAAATAAAAAAAAAAAACAGAGACAAAGGTTGGTACCCATTGTAAGTATCATTTTCCTTTTTATTTGCTCATTTTGTATTGAACCTCCATCTTGAAATTCGCGAACATCAATCGATTGCCCTTGGTGCTATAAGCTTATAATTGAAAAAATTGGCAATCATATTTGGTAAGTGAACATTGAATGCAAGTTCTAAATACTTTGATTTGGCCCTGTTGAACACATGGTTTTTTTTTTTTTAATTTCTAATTATGGGCTCGAAATCATATTGAAAAAAAAAAAACTTTTAAGTTGTGATTTTATATTGGGGCACAAAAATTGAAATAACATTTTTTTATTAAATTCTCTCATTCTCACATTTTGTGACTGAAATGCAAATCACATTTTGTGTATAGATTTCTCAAAATAGAAGTCACTTCATTTTTTGCAAGAGTAAAATCATAAAATCAATCTCTTCAAAAAAAAAAAATCAATGCCACTTTTGCATATGAAACTGTTAGAATAAGACTAGACATTCGATCGATAGCCGTCAATCGATCTTTTAATGATGCCCCTTATCTTATGATAAATCTTGGCGACAAACTAAAACCTTGTAAAAAGGACTATGGGGGCATGTACCATTGCCTCGATTTTGTTGTAAGAAGCGACCTCATTGAGAGATCATTTTCTCATTCACATACTGACATTGCCATCTCTTTTGCAGGTTATGCGTGATGCACCTTGACTGTAGAAGTATCACCTCTAACAAGAAAGCATGTTGAGACTTGACCACCCATTTGGCGTAAAAGGATGTATATAGTTCCTAAATGATCTCCAACCCAGTGTAGAAATACCATGTTCAATCTTTTCTTTACAGGTAATAAATGGGGAAGACATCAGACACTTAAGGGAAAATGTAAGTGAAGGGTAATGTTGAGTTACCAAATATCCACGAGGGTGAATCCAAGAAATATTAGCACCCAAAGGATAAAAGAGAGTGAAGGGTAATAATGTATCGTTTCCAACATTTCAATCTCTAAAGATTTTTGCACTAACATATTCTTTCACATTCTTTATAGGGTTATCGGGTTACCATGCTGCAAGTAAGTACCCTCATCTAAAAATTTAAAAAAAAAAGAATTTCCATTACAAAAAAGAACATTTTGCGCTTTCCTAGAGACAAGCACAAAAATGAATAATTGAAAAAAAAAACTTTCCACAAGCTTTTTGAACATCATTTTTATCTCAAAATTGTTTTCTCATTTTGGGGATTATTCATTTTAAATCAAAATTCCCTATGGAGATTAATCTACTCAGACGATCTCAGCAAAGTGAAATTGAGATGTTAATCATGCCAAGGAGAGGATACTTAGGATGAGGAAAGGCAAGCCATTTCCAAACACATCCTTCAAACACTTTTTGGAGTTGAGTGAAAGGCGACCTTCTCCTAGGACGAAGGATTCATTCGCATTGAGCGCAAAGATCGAAATGATAAAGGTGTTTTCTTCATCAATCCCAAGCACCGAGATGACATATTGCTACCCTTTTGGGCCGAATAAAGATGATCCTTCAAAGTACCCTATCGAGAATGACCCTACTTTGGGGCAGCATAGGAGGTTACGGTCGTGTTGTTGAGCAAAAGATTGAGAAAGATTCTATTACTTTCACTTGCATCAATCTTCTGGTGATAGCTTTAGAGGAATTTTCATTAGAGCTTGACTCATGCCAAGGTGAAGAAGAGTATTTCCTTCTCTACCCAAACACTGATACACATTGTTTTAACCAATTTGGGCATGATTATTTATTTCTGAACCTCGAGTGGTGATCATCTCCCTTCATTGGGGCAAGGCATAAGAATTGACCAAATACAATGGACAGTTACGAGAAAATGTGAAAAGCATCTCGAAAGTCATAAGAGTTACAAAAGTTCAAAGAGCAAAAAGTTCAACAAACTAGGGGGCATGAAAAAACAATGTGCTTGGTAAAAGCAAGGCCAATGCTCGTCAAGAAAAAGAGCCAAAAGGCTGCATCTTATGTGAAATTTTTTTTTATCAAAATCCAAGTGCCTGCGTAAAAATCATCGCAAGTGCAAAGGAAATTAGAAAAAGGAGCAAAGCTTCCATGCAGAAATGATTAGTCAATGGACTTTCGAGATGCGCTGTGTTTCAAAAGCCAAATGATTTCGAAAGATCGAGTGACTTGGTCACGATGCCATAATGATCACTGACTCATAAAAACCCTCTTGAAAATTTTAAGCCTTTCGAGCCTCTCCCAAGCCAACATTACAACCCTCTTTCGAAGTCTCTTCTGATTAGGATGGTTTGAGTGAAAATGAGAATGCCACAAAGAAGCTATTGCTTGAAGGAGTGGAGGTAATTCTATCTTGTCTTATTTTCTAAGTTCTCGACATGTAAACCCGATTAAAATGGCGACAAATGTTCCTTTATTGGCCTCAAAGTAATAATCCCTCTATGTAAGCCCATGACCAAATTTATATTGTGGTCTTTTCAAAAGACCTTTTTGATCGATCAAATTGTGCTCATTGTGAATGTTTCTGAAATCCTTTGACATGGGTTATGTGAGATACCCTCAGCAATTAGTTACTTCCCACGCGAATGGATAAGATGAAGCAGCCATTTTATCGAGAGTGTATGAGAAACCCTTTCTGACTAAGAAGCTCTAGTTTGGCATGCTTAATAAGCCTTTTTCATGAGTCGTAGCCATTCTGATAAGAACTTGACTCCTAGAAAATTTGATGATTAATGATACATCCCAGAGCAAGATGACAGTTTTGCGCCACAAGATGTCGAATATTTAAAAAAAAAAAACACTCAGACTTAGCTTGATTAGCTTGTTCAATTAATGCTGCATTATTGCCAATACGTCCTTAATGACAATTTCTCAAGTTGAGTTCGATAGGATTCCTTAGTGAAGTCATGCAGTTTCAAGGAGTTAGCGGGTGGTTCCCTAAAACTCAAAAGTTTATGGTTAGCCTTAAACCATGTCATCTCCAAAGATTCATGGTCAGCTTTAAACCATGTCATCTCCTAAGGTTCATGGTCAGCCTTAAACCATGTCATCTACAAAGGTTTATGGTCAGCCTTAAACCATGCCATCTCCAAAGGTTCATGGTCAACCTTAAACCATGTCATCTCCAAAGGTTCATGGTCAGCCTTAAACCATGTCATTTCCAAGGTTGGTGGGTTTATCCTTAAACCACGGGACTGGTGGCTTTTCCTAAACCACACGGTTCGTGGGTCATCATTAAACCACAAGGTTGGTGAGTTTATCCTTAAACCACGGGGTTTGTGGCTATTCTTAAACCACACGGTTCATGGGTCTATCCTTAAACCCCACAGTTGGCGGGTTTATCCTTAAACCATGGGGTTGGTGGCTTTTCCTAAACCACACGGTTCGTGTGTCATCTTAAAACCACAAGATTGGTGGGTTTATCATCCTTAAACCACAGGGTTTGTGGCTTTTCCTTAACCACACGATTTGTGGGTCTATCCTTAAACCACATGATTTGTGGGTCTATCCTTAAACCACACGATTGGTGAGTTTATCCTTAAACCATAGGGTTGATGGCTTTTCCTAAACCACACGGTTTGTGGATCATCCTTAAACCACGCTTTGAAAATGTTCATGAGTCTATCTTTGAACTGCGATTTTCAAAAGGTTCATGGTCAACCTTAAACTATGTTATGTACAAAGGCTCATGAGTTTTCCTTAAATCATGCATTTCCAACCCGGTCGAAACCCATTGTTACATGGTGAGACCTTATTTTTCTTCCTTCTTATAACACGGCATGCTTTTGTAGCCCAGGGTCTTTTCTTTCTTCTTATGACACGGCGTACTTCTGTAGCCCGGGGTCTCTTCTTCTCCTTATGACATGGCGTGTTTTTGTAGCCCGCAGTCTTTCCTTCTTCTTATGACACGGCGTGCTTCTGTAGCCCGAGGTCTTTTCTTTCCTCTTATGTCACGGCATGCTTTTGTAACCCGGGGTCTTTTTCTTATGACACGGAGTGCTTTTATAGCTCGGGGTCTCTCATTCTTTTTATTACACGGCGTACTTCTGTAGCCTAGGGTCTTCTTCTTATGACACGGCGTGCTTCTGTAGCCCAGGGTCTTCTTCTTATGACATGGCGTGCTTCTGTAGGTTTAGGTCTTTCCTTCTTTTCATGACACGCCGTGCTTCTATAGCCTGGGGTCTTTTCTTTCTTCTTATGACATGGTGTGCTTTTGTAGCCTAGACTCTTTTCTTTCTTCTTTTGACACGGCGTGATCTGTAGCCCAAGGTCTCTTTTTCTTCCTATGACACGGTGTGCTTCTGTAACCCAGAGTCTTTCTTCCTCTTATCAACACGACACACTTCCATAGCCCTGAATCCTTTCTGTCGACTTGGTGCGTGCCTATGCACCAAAGGTCTCTCTCTCGTCGAAATAATTTAGGTGTCTTCTATCTTTGAATGCAACCTCTTCGAGCTTTCATTCAAAGAAGGGCAGCTATTGACACCTAAATTTTACTAATTTACTTAAAAATTAATCGCATACAAAATTAGGAATTAGTTGCTTAAAAAAAACAAAAACAAAACAAAACAAAAATACAAAAAAAATGGGGACGCGTGAGGGGCCAAGTTGGGCTGAATCTGGCCTTAACCCAACCCGGCCCTCCTCTTTTCCATACTCTTTTGCGTGCGGGGCCCGGCCTAGCTCCTTCCTCTTTTGGCCCAGCCCATGCCCACTGTCTTCCTCCTTCGCAGGCACTTGCAAAATGGGAGATAGGCAGCAATAGAGGCGAGAAGAGGGGGAGAGCTCGAGATTGAGGAAATCAGGGAGAGGGAGCGAGAGAAAGACAGGGGGGCACGTGAGTAGGAGCCTCCGAGCCACTGTCACCGTCGCTGACGAGCCACCTAATCAACGCCATTTGCCACCATCTTCCCCGGAATCTAGATCTGAAGCACGGGAGAAAAAGAAAAGCAGCAAGGGAGAGAAAAAAACAAAAAGAAAGAGAGAGCTCGAGGGAGAGAGGGAAAAAAATTTGGGGGGGATAAGGATGGCGACCGAGGAGAGAGGAGGCCTCGCCGCCTCAACCCAACACCGCCCGAGTGTCACCACTACTGCTCTACTTCCCCATGTCCAAACCCGCGATGCCAGCAACCTAAGCCGATCGCCGAACCCCCTTGCCACCCGACTTGCAACACCTACCGTTGCTGCTGCTGGCCACTGCCACTCCTAGTCCCCTCGCCAACAACACTGCTCGAGCTTGAAAACCACGGCGCCGTCCTCGACGAAGAAGTCCTGATGCCATTCCTGAGCTACCCATTGCAAGATCCACCGTGTAGGGCCGTTGTCGCCTCGCCAAGCCACGCCATCAACCACCACCATGCTGCTTCCCCCCATTGACGCCTGCTGCTGCAGTTCCGCCACCAAACGCTGTCCCTCGGTCGAGCCCCATGCCATCAAACTTGACATCCACCTCGGAGATCAACCTGCTGCCACCGTCCGATGCATTGCCGCCACCTTCAATGGCAAGCCGCCGCTTCTCGGCACCGTCCCGGCCACCTCCAGTGACCGCCGATGCTGCCTGTCCCAGCTGCCCTCCTTGACGTCGATAAGAAGCCGAAATGTAGAAGTTGCAGAAGTTGGGTTAGCACTAGGTCGGGCGAAAACCCCCATTGGGTAGGGTTTCAACCAAAACCAGGTCGGGCGAGTGGGTCAGCCGGGCCGAGCTCCTGTTTTCTTGGGCCTGGCACATATGGGGCCTTGAAAACTCCATGGGCTGGCTTTGTGGGCTGTTTCCTTTTAAAAGAAATAGGGAGGCTCGATTTGGGCCCGTGTGGTATGCCCGTTCGGGCCGTTAGTGGGCGACCCGGGTCGGCCCCAACCCAGGAATCCGACTCGGGTCGTTTTAAATATATTATAATATTAAAATAATATTTTTAAAAAAATTAAAAAAATTAAAAAATGTAGGGTTTGGTTAGGAATTGCCATATTTTTCCTTCTTAGTGTAATTAGGCCTTTACTTGCTCGTATTTTGATTATATCATATGTTTAATTTGCATATCTAATTATGTTTAATTGCATGTGTTTAATTTTATTGCAATTAGAATCTTGGTAGCTATGATTGTTATTATAATGATTGCGCATCGGCATGATTACCTCAAATGTTAGTGGATAGGTGTAAAAATCAATCCAAACTGCTTGATAAAAATATTTTCTTTTAAAATGAACAAGATTAGGTACCGAAATGGTACTAATTGATCAATTAGTGTAATCATGTAACATCCAGATTTTCGGGTTTTAATTTGATTGGATAAATAAGATCCTGTCTCATCGCTCGTCAATTTATTGACGGGTCCGAAATTTCAATAAAGAAATTATCGGAAGAAAAATTTGAAGCCCGAAAAGAAATAGAAAGGAAAAGAGAAAAGAAAAGAAAATTAAGGCTATTGTTTTATTTCTTTTCTCTCTCTCCCTCTCTTTTCCTTTCTTTTATTTCTTTTCTTTCTTTTTCTTTCTTTTCTCTCTCTTCTCTCTCCTCTCCCCTCCCCAACGTGCGGACAGCTTTCTTTTTCCCCCCACCGCTCACTTTTCTCTCCCTTATCTCTTCCCTCTCTCTCCTCTCTCTTCTCTCCCACTTTTCCCCCACGTGACCGAAGGCTTCCCCTTCCCTTCGTTTCTCGCTCGTGAAAACCAGAAACGAGGAAGAAGAAGCCACACGGCTGCAGCTCAACGGAGCAGCTCGTCCCGCCGCCGCACCGCCGCCCGCGTCCGCGCCACGCCCGAGTGCCCGCCGCTCGCCATCGTCTCGCCGTCCCGCGCGATCCAGCCGCGAATCAGCCCTGTTTCGCCCCTGTTTGCACCGACCAGCCACCTCCGGCCACTGCCTAACTCCGCCCGACCTCCCCGACGTTCCCCTCGCCCTCCGCCGGCCTTGCTCCGCCATCTCAGCCACCGGAACAGCCTCGTTTGGCCATGAACAGCAGCTAGAAAAATGGGTTTCCAGCACTGTTCAAGGCCGTTTTGGGCCGTTTCCCGGCCCCGAACCCAAGCCGTGCTTTGGGGACAATCGTTCCTCGCGTCGTCGCCGTCGGATTGATCCGATTTGCGCGCGATTTGGTGAGTAATCTCACTAATCCTGGATTAGTTGGCTAATTATGCTTTAGGTTGGTTTAGTTTTAATTAATTATGTTTAGGTTGTTAGATTAGAATTAATTAGCAATTATTAGTCAATTGTGATGCGATTTAGATAAATTGATCGCGCAATTAACAAGTAGACGTGGTCTACTATTTATTGGGAGTGTCTCGGGAATTTTCGGACCCCTATTTGGGCTTCAATTTGGTGATTCGGGCCTAAGGGAGATTTTTGGCATTTAAATATTAATTTTCGGAATTAAATTAAATAATTATTTATTTTCCGAAAATTCAAGGGAGATGGTCTGGAACCGGAATATTATGCTGATGATCGAAGTCCGTTTATTTAATCAGACTTTATTTTAAGTTAAATTGAATTTTTAATATTAATTAATTTTCGAAATTAATTAAATAATTATTTATTTCTTGAAAATTCAATTGGGATGGCCCGTGACCGGAAAATTATGCTGATGACCGTGGTGAAGTTTGTTTATTAAATTGGGCCTTATTTTGAGCTAAACGAAATTTGTAATATTTAATAATTAATTTTCGAAATTAATTAATTAATTGTTTATTTTTGGGAAATTAAGTTTGAGATGGCCGACGACCAAATCTCGTGCTGATTGTCGTGGGCGCAGTTCGTTTATTTATTTGAGCTTTGAATTGTGCCAAATTGATTTAATTGTGGATATTTAGGATATGTTCCTAAAGTGATTATTTGGGTAAATTGGGTACGAATTAAGGTTGTGGATAATTACTTTAGAAATTGGATGAATCATCATGAAAGGCACGGGGCTTGATGATTAGATATATCACCTCGGAGAAGGCACATGGCTCAGTGACGAAGTATGTCGCATTGGAGAATGCATGTGGCTCGGTGATTGGTTCTATCAGTTATGACTGAATAGCAATTTATTATCAGCTTTGGGTGAGCATGTGGTATACTATATCGACCTACGGGCGATATGTCAGCTTTGGGTGAGCAGTATACCTTATTATCAGCTTTGGGTGAGCATGTGGTATACTCTATCGGCCTTCGGGCGATATGCCAGCTTTGGGTGAGCAGTATACCTTATTATCAGCTTTGGGCGAGCTATGCTATCTATTTATCAGCTTTGGGTGAGCAGTCCTGATTTGATAGGACTTTATAGATAGTATTGAATGTGCCGACCAAGCATGGGTCGTGATGACGCGTAATCGACTAGGTCGATTGATCATTGCTTGATCTGATGTTGTGAATTGATCGATTGATTGGAAATGACCATGAGATGGTCTGATTGACTTGTAATTGACTAGGACGATTGATCGATAATTCGATCTGAGTGTGACTTGATATGATTCATTGCTTTGATTTGATGTCGTGGATTGATTGACTGATTAAAAATGACCGTGAATGGTCTTGTTGGCATTTAATCGACTAGGTCGATTTGATCGATGCTTCGATCAGTGATATGATTGTTTGGGTGCATATTATGAATTGTACTGACTTGCAGGTGGGATACGAGGCCAAGGTATGTCTTCTGCCCTATGCGTGTATAGGTAGCCTATAGTATAATAGTTTACTAATTGGGCTTAGTGGGGTAGAACTCGCTGAGACGTAGTCTCATCCCAGTTTGGGGAAAAACATTTCAGGACCCCGTTGAGGAGCTAAGGAGGAATCTGAGAAGGAGAACTCGGAGGTGAAACCTGAGTAGAAGAACTTTTGGAAGAAGAAGATAATATCGAGAGAGATTTTGAGTATGACTTGAAGGGATTGAGATTTCATCTTCTTTTGTGAACTCCAATTGATGTGAATAGTTATGAAGTTCTTTAGTTGATGTCATGTACAAAAGTTTGGTTATAAATTTCAATATGAAAAATATGGTCCTGCTTTTCTATCCCATCGTTTTATTGTCTGGGGATTTTAACTGCTTCCGCATGTGCTTAAAAATGAAAGGGTCGGCGATACATTGTCCTGAGATATCGCATTATAAAATCGACGAAGTGAGACGGATGTGTGCGTGCCTGAGGATCGGGGCGTGACAAATCAAGTTCCCGACCCCAGATTCTCTGGTTGCGTAGGACGCGAGGTACATTCCCTGCCTCATTTGGTTTCTAGCCGACCCCAATAGGCTAGTGGCAACTCATTTTTGCAAAATTCTTAAAAATACCCAAATGTCACGCGAGGTATGGACTTGGGAGAGCCTGCGCCTAATCATGGGCCTTAGGTCTGTCATTTAGGCAATACCCTTAAACCTGCTTCCTCCCCCTGAGGGGTAGGTCGCGACAATGCATACTTGATGATATGGGTGACTTGTGACATGCTTGGAACTTGTGCATGATATGTGAATGGTTGTGCCATGGTGATGGTTTATGGTCATGGCAAAAGATGGCTATTTAAAGATGAGATGATGTGTTGAGGCAATCACATGTGTTGTGAGAAAGTAAAGGACTAAGTGCTACACGATAACGAAACTTCGTGTGAGCCACCTCTAGAGCCTTGTACCGATGCTACTTGTAGTCGAGGGCTAAGTGCTACATGGTGACTTGAGTCCCATGGGAGCCACCTCTAGAGCCTTGCACTACTGTCAGGTATAGTCAAGGGCTAAGTGCTACACAACAGCGTAACTTCATGGGAGCCACTTCTAGAGCCTTACATTATTGTCGTACATAGTAAAAGACTAAGTGCTACATGATAATGAAACTTCGTGTGAGCCACCTCTAGAGCCTCGTATTATTGCTCAGTGGGGTCAAGGACTAAGTGCTGCAGGATAATGTAAATTCGTGAAAGCCACCTCTAAAGCCATGAGTTTGAATATGGAGTTTGAACAGTGATTTGAGTATTGGATATTGAGAGTGAATATCAGGTATGGATTGGACCTCCGATATGAGTTATCCGTGTTTAATTATGGGACGAAATTATGTGGCACGGAATGGGACATGTTATAACGATTTAGCCCTATAATCGGGACTCTTGTGAATTGTTTGATGAGTGATATGATGAGTTTTAGTTATTGAATGCATTTACTTTATGCTTATGTTTTATGAGAGGCACTAATATGTAGGAAGATGCTGAGGTGAGATAAGTTCTGAGTGGTGCATGTTTAGGACACCTCTGAATGAATTCTCGTCCTAATCGGGGTTTAGGTTGTTGACTCGCTGAGATTTATTCTCACCCTGTCGTGGTTTTCAATTTTTCAAGTCCTTAGTCTGGAGATACCAGAGGGTGTCGTGGAGGATCCTGAGCTAGAGTCGAAGGGATCGGGAGTATATGTTGTTCGGTAGTTCTTTTTGGGGTAGACCTTTAGTGTACAGACTTATAGGACTGACTTGGTTTGTATATAAAGTGTGATTTGTGAAAATTGAGTGTTCTACTTTTCTATCCCATGTTTATTGTTGTCAAGGTGTCTGTTTAAATTTCGTTTCTGCATGTACATTAAAAGAAAGGGTGGGCAACACGTTCTAGGAACGTCACAATTTAGTCGACCGCCCAGAGATGTTCGCATACCCAGGGTTCGGAGTGTGACATAGAGTCAACCCTCCAAGTGACCCTCTGGCTAGGAAGGACCTTCCCAGATTAGTGGCCTTCAAAGAAGAGGAAGGACTTGGTGAGAGCATCTCTGTAGTTGTAGCGAAGCAAGGATGGCGGTGCTTCAATGGGAAATGGCATTGTAGAGAAACAAAAGCAGAGCGAAAGAGTGGAGGAAGAAGAGTCACGGAGGAGAGAGGGATAACGGAGGAGGAAAGAGAGATGAGAGAAGAAATCTGAAAAAGTGGGGCCAGTTGGACATGTGGCGATCAGTGAGTGGAGCCATTTGTGGTTCGAACCCTAAGCTATCTATCCTTCTCTCTCTCTCTACGTCTTTTAGAACTTTCCTACTTTATTGAAGAAAAGAAGACGAGCAGGCTTTTGGCAGAAAAATGAGGAAAAAAAAAAAAGATGAGCAGATTTTGTGAGATAGGCTTGGGATTCATAGTTCATTTTCCGAAAGTGCCAAAAGAAAATTAGAAAATTCGGTTCACATATAATTTTAGCATTCTTCTACCTACACAACCTTAGAAGTTAATCGCAACCTTTACCTTGTGAAATTGAATAAAATAGGGATGGAATAACTGTTCCATTTGAATAGAATTGAGCACAGACAAAATTGAAATATCCATCAATTTGGTTTGTGAAATCTGTACTTATATAAATATATAATAATTATATCTTTTTTCCAGGTTGCTACTAAGGTTTGACACATAGGACTATGATTTGCAAGGGATCGATGATTCTTCGTACAAGAGATACTTTCTTATAATTTCCACTCATTTTATTTCAAATTACTATTCGCAGCTAATTAATTATATTTAATTAAAATTAATCCTTTTGACAATTTGACTCCCGATTCATGAGCCAATGTGAAAGATGGAGTGCCAATTTAATTCTTTGATCTATTAAAACTATCCAAGGGTTATGTCATGGTTGAGGAGTCCCTCATTTTCTTGTCTTTTACAACTAGCTTTCCCATCCGAGTATAACTTGAGTTGCGCTTTAGCGCATCTTATAGTTGCTCATCAAATCAGGTGGAACTGTTGTGACCAGAAGAAGAATAATAACTTTCAAAATTTCGAACAAGAGCACAAATAAAGACCAGAGGGAACTTTTTTATTGGAATGCAAATGTTGTTGCTTCGAGGGTGTGTCCACAAATCTGAAGTTCACAACTTTTTGTTAGTGGCTAGACGCACACAACTTAGCACAAAATGTCTGACGACATCGAACGAAGAAAAACAAGAAAGTCCACAAAGGTAACAAAAGCACACAAACAAAGTCGATACGATAAATGCATTATATGAAGACAAGGATAGCGTAGCAATCCGTGGAGAACGCTTGGATGACCTTTGTTGGCATTCTTGGTCTTCATCCTTCAGTAGCTCTTCTTCATTAAATGCTTGCAGCTTTCTTTGAAGAAGATGGAAGAACGCCAACAACTGAATCGGGAAACCAGCAACAAACGTGCTCACAAATTGTGAGTTATTTCATCGTCATCTCAAAAGGGAAACAAAGAAGAAGATTCTTGCAAGCACAAGCCAAACAGTGGGGAAAGGAAAAAAAAATTAAAAGCTTGCAGGAGGGTGGTTGTTTAATCTATTAAGGCTCCAAACGCGCTCCAATAGAATTAAGATGATCTTCTCCCGCCGTTCCGAAAAAGCCAACGATCCTCCTGCCCTCCTTTGTTTCATCCGGGATCTTGAACTTTTTGTTTATCTTCAGGTCGAATGACTCTAGGTCTCCTCTATTTGCGTACGTATGGACAGTCCTGGACCTATCCGTGGTAAATATTTCCAAGTTATGAATGATAGTCTGACCAGATTTACTGCTAAGATGATAACCCTCTATGCGAAGTAGACGCTCCTCGGGAAAATTCAGCATTTTCTGCAAGAAAAGCAAAGCGAGACATGTAGTACTTGTGAGAACAGATGAAGATTCGGACCATAAACTCTATATATAGGATGCCAAAATAAGTGCCTCAGCCTTCGATGGATAGAAACCCGTGCTACATGAAGCTCCCAACATTCTGGAAAGCAACATGTATGCAGGAAAGAGACGATAGAGAAAAAGGACAGAGAGAGGGATTGACATCTATGGACTAACCCATGAGCCTTCAGACGGGTCTCCTCCGCCATGTCGAGAGCCTTCGACCAAGGAACCATTGTTTTCGTACATAAAAGTGATGGACTCGATTTTTAGGCTTCCCCTTCCCCGACATGAGTCACACGAAATCCTACCACATTAGAATGCACTCCATCTTCCCATCTATGTCCGCCAGAGCCTTCAAAGGGTGTACAATCGGAAGTATTCCAGTCCAGTATCGGCTCCTCGTACACTCCTATGGATTTGAGAGTCTTGCCACATGTTCCATAAAAGCCGATGATTTTGCTTTTGTAGGATGGATACCCGAAGTACTCCCCACCCTCGGAGTTGCCTAAGGTTTTTGTTCTTCTATTACTGTGAAATGTAAGCGACTGGATAGAATCATAATTTCGCGTGTAACCAGAGATTGATGTCAAGTGTTCCCCTGGAGAATCCAAGTCAACCTGCGCAATCTCAAAAGTATCTCTTAAAGTTGGACAAGTGGTGTAAATAAGACCTATTTGTCGAGTTTAATTTATTAAATCACATGACTGGACACATACCAAAATTGTCACGGCAGATGAGATAAATCTAAAAGGGATAAAGAACAAAAAACTCTAACCTTTTGTTCCCCGTCGGAGAGTCCTTTGGTGTAGTCACCGTGAATAACTGTGTGACCGTCTTCACTACCGTTGTCATACACAATCTTAATGTAACGGATATTATCATCTTTAAATATGTAAAATTTCTTCACACCTTTGAATTTTCCGTCATCCCAAGCATTTCCTCCTCCAAATGGCCCGATTGATTTAATTGGGTGGAGATCTGGCATTGGTTTAAAATGTGCTCCAATTCCACGAAGAAGATGTTGATCACTCCATCCGTAAAATCCAACAATCTTGTAACCCGTTGCAGGAGATGAGAAGTGGGTTTCCTTTCCATCACCAATAGTTATGGTGTTTTTTTTGTTAGTCAGAAACGTGAGAGATGCAATACCGCCGTCAATTATGATATCCGGATATTGAAGAGAGGTACTCATCTGAATCATGTATTTTAAACTGCGATGATAGACATAACCATCAGACTCATTATTTAATAAGCCTCACAAAAGTTCTTCGCTAACGGATGCAATGCAAGCTTCCTGAGGATTTTACAAAGCACATATGTGTATGGGGACATACCTCCATGTGCCGTTCTTCATCGTTGCCACGTGGCCGCCATTCTCCATTGTCATACTGAAACGCGAGTGATCGGATGCATCCATTCCCACTTGAATCGCGTACTGCCCTGATTCCTTTTACAGTGGTATGCCGATTGCCATCATTCCAATGTTCCCCACCTTTACTCCCCAAAAACCACGCAGGATGGGTGACCTCAGGGGACTGCTCGCCACGTGTTAGCTCCACACGTGCTCCAATTGATGTGAGAAACCCATCCCCACTTTCGCTCCCGAAAAACTCGAGAACTTTCCCGGCGCCTGACGGTAATGGTACGGAAAAGTAGTCCTCTCGCCCGTCATTAATCCGTCCCACTCCCACATCTCGACCACGGGTTGTTCGAAACCTCAGGGCCTTGAATTTAATACGGCCACCCCGTGCCTCTTGGAAATGTCCATGAAAAGAAATTATGTCCTCTCCTGTGTTCAATTTAACCTGCATACAGGCCACAAAAAGACATATTCCACGTGAGCGACTCTATTTTACATCATTCGATGAGGAAAATAAATGTGTAGATCTCTTTTGAAATACAATTGTGATCTATACAATAAGTCATATATCCTGATATTTGTGTAAATTACGTTTTCAATCAATCGATTACATTTCATTTTGTAAACCAAAAGTTAAGTTACCTTTTGTTTTATGGCTAGGTTTGTCTTTGCCGAAGTATAGAATTTTAATGAAGTGAAAGTTATCATTTTTTCCAATTGGTTTTCTAACGATCATTCCGATCCTCATATATCGTTGGTATGAGAATTTCATGTCCATTTGCAAAGCAATTGTTAAGAATCTCAAGGTTCACGATTCCGTAATCAACTAATGTTATGATTAAGTTAGAGAAAATGAATTTATGACATTCAAGTAAAACGAAAAGGAGAAAAAGGAAAGAGTCTAGATATGACCTTGTGGGATCCTTCCCGTCCTTTTTACCCTCTTGCTCGTGGGCGGTGGTGTTAAAAGTTTTGAATGAAATCCGTGTAGAGAATTTGAATCCCTTTTATTTCATCAGAATGCCAGGGCTTTTTACTGCTGCCTCCGAAAGGCCCAAAAACCTTGAAGGAATATAGAGACCGAATCTCATTGACAAGGTGCTTGACTATTGTTTTAATGAGCTCCGAGTCAATGCTGAGATAAAGTGTTAGTACAAAAAATTTATGAGCAATATGTACGATAAAATGAACATAAACATACATGTTACACCCCAAGGGATGACATACGAAAAACATTTTACGCAAATTTCTACATGGGTATATGATATATGAATAGAAAGAAGATCGAGCTTGACTAAATCACCATAGGCACTGGCATGTGTAACAAAGAAATGGTGATTAACTAAGCTCCACTTTCAATAGAAAACTCACCCTGCGGCAAAGGAGGGTGCGCCGTACCATCCGTACCGAGAAACAACACATATTCCTCACTGAGGCCGTAAAAACAGCAAATATTAAGTAAAAATGGGTGCATCATCGACGCTTTTCCCAATTTCTACTATGTTATCATGTACTTAAGTATGAGACGACAAAGATTGGGCCACAAAAGGCATGAAAGCTCAAAAGGAACTCGTAGCAGAAGATAAATAGTTTACCCTATTATACACTTTTTGGATTGAACTATAATTCAAACCTAGTATCTATCTTGTTTGCATTTCTCTCACTTTATAGTTTTCATTTTCGTTCCACAATTTTTTACAGTGCTCGCTACGAACTTGGGGAATATTTAATACGGCCATTTTGCTTTGGCTTTCATTTATATATATATATATATAATATTGCTGTGAAAATATAAAAAAGTATCTTCACATTGCAACTCGGTGTCAACTTGCACCTTAAGTTTTCCAAACCCACAATTAGCATCGTAATTGCATCTAGCATCTCGTCTTATCTATGAACTGCTCGTTTTCCTCCCAATTTTGCATATTTCACCATTTCAAATTCACTCACATTGAAAATTCACTTGCCCAGATCCCTAACCCCACCCCCCACAGCTCAAGCCCTCCCCTCCCGTCTTCATTGATGCACGCCGCGCTGTCGCCACCCACCACCAACCACCACCACCCCAACTGAGTCACGACCGTGAGCTCAACTAAGATTTGAGCCGACTCAAACCATAGTCTGGCTCAACGCCGACCATGGCCAAGAAGAGGGAGACATGGAGAGCATCTTGGGAGAGAAAGGAGGGGGGGGGGGGGTGTGGCTCGGTAGGGGTCGTTAGCGACGCGGTGACTGTCGGAGTCAGTGGTAGAAGACCACGACGGAGAGATAGCAAGGGTGAGAAAGCCAGACCAAGGGTGAGAGAAAGAGGGAAAACAGGGGAATGGTTCAAGGTATGGATGAGTTAGAGGTAGACGGGTCTTTTTGAATTTGAGGATTAGGAAGTGCAAATTGTAGGTTTTCTAAACTCAGGATTAGAATTGCTATTAGAATGAAAAGTTGAGATGATTTTTTATATTATTCGTATTTTATATCTGAAATCTTTAAATTAACACGTAAAATCACATCATGTTTTTCATAATTTTTTGAAAAATGGCAACGAGAAATTCAGGAAAGTTGAAAGAGTTGTTCCGTTCTCTTAAGAAAACCAATTCTGTCGATCACACAAAAATTTCATCTATAAAGCAGACAGACCAGAGGAATAACAGCAAAATAGAAAAACCGTAGATTGCGATACTAGGCTTCGACAAGGAGTAAGAATCACAGGTACGTACCCATTGGCGTCTTTCTGCAAATCGTAACCCGGAATCTTCTCAACCTCTGCTAGGGCACGCCCCCATTCTTCCTTCTTCCCATCTTTCTCGTTCTTAGGGAAGCTGCGGAGAGCTTTCTTGAATTCGTCTTTTGCCCCAGACTCCATAACCTTGGCTGGGACTATGCCATGAAAGATGGGAATAACCACGAGTCTGGGGTACTTGGAATTCCCTCTGCGAAGGAGGATATCGACCAGCTCTGTCAGGCGCTGGCCGGAGTTGGCATAGTTCTTGGAGAACACGACGAGGGCGAACCTCGCCTGGTAGATTGCGTCCAAGAGGTCATCGGCCCTTTCGCGGGAGTCTCTGAAGCCAATCCCCACCTGCTCCAGCTTTGCGAAGAGGATCGATGTGAAGCTCTCCGCGTTACTGTCAGTGACTTCGTAACTCACGAATACGTCGGGTGTCCATAGACGAGAATTATCAGAAGGCATGGCTTTTGTCTTGTTGATGCGTGGTATAGAAACTTTGATTGAGAGGCCGTATGTGTATTTTGGTTTGAAAGACATTAAGAGGAAAACCATGCCTCTTTATACTTGAACATGCATGTCTCATCGTACAATAATTTAACAGGTAAAAAAAAATGATTGGTGGGATGCAACTCTTTCACCAAAAATGTCAGTTAACTTAATCAGAGACTTGTCCGTGATTGGTTTTAGGATCAAACTTGGATTTACTTGACAAATTTTGTCAGTTCTCACTGACAGTTGAAAACGAAAATGGATTGAATAGCAGGGGCAGAAATCTCTCTCCGAATATTCTACGTTCAACTTCGTAGCATGGAGAATCTAATATAGAATATTTGCACGCAAATTGAGAAACCATACTCAAATCAAGCAGAAAACGTGATTGAAATTGAAATATAGAGGCAATTAATGGCAACATAGTATGAATAACAAAAGTCATGTTGATAAGTTACACTTTCTTCCTAAAATCACGAAAAAAATTGTTTAGATCCATATTCATCGGACTTGATTTATATCAATGGTCGATTATGTGAATCTTTTATTTAGGCCCATGTGAGGCCCAACAGTTGGTCCAGCTCCCCATCCATTTGCCAATAAGGATTTTCAATCTTGTAGATAAAAAATAATCATATTTGTGCTTATTCACAATCAAGGTTTTTCATGTGCTATTCTTAACATAACGTAGGCAACTCTCAGCATAAAACTCAATAAAAAAAAAGACCAAATAACACGTGTCGATAAGGGGGCTTTCAAGAATAGAAATGGAATTAGCAACACGAGGGTATCGCAAACAAAACGGAGGGGTGCTCTGCATAAGACATCTACTTCTCCAAAATTAGGGGGCAATACGGCAGAGAACGTCAAGTAATGTGACGATGACCAAATTACATATACTAGCATCTTCTAAGAATGGTAAAGGATGTACACTAGAAATCTCATGTGCCTGCAAAGTATATGCGGCATCCAAGCACGCTTGTCCAGCTCTCAATAATAGTGTCCTATATGTCTAGTGATTCGATAAGGGTTCCAGACCTTCCATGAAATCCAATGATCTTTCCACCGGTTGAAGGAAATGAAATTACTTCCCTTTCTCCATACCAAGTGGTCCATGAGTTTCTTTTGTTACTCTGAAATGTGGGGAGCTAATAAAAACTGATCCAAAATCATCCCTTAATTTTAATCTGCAAAAAAAAAAAAAAAATGTAAGCATTTTCATCACAAGCTCTTCCCACTACAAACAGAACCCCCTTGGTTAACCGAGTTAGACTAATAAGGCATAAGATTGCGACAGAACATTTCAGTGCACAAAGCAGTCCAGTACTGTGTAAGACTTTTTAACATTAAGACACCTTTTTTGCACAAGTTAACTCTAAGTTGCGACATTGCAAAATAGTTTGATATTAAACCATATGCAGTCAATTAACATCTGCGAAAAATTAAAAATGATAGTACCACGGAGAAGACCAGGATGGCAAAACTCAAATTTGAAGGAATTATAATGTAGCGGCAGGAAACGTAATCCTCAATTAATGTATTCTAAAGTCCAAAATCCTTCCCATTAAATTTGTCGATTTTAATTTTTCTTTCTACTATCCCATTAATTCACTTCAACTTAGCCAAGCATGGTTCTAATATTAATTATTGCAAAAAACAAATGATCAAATATAAAACAATGATATAAATCGAATATTGGATTTACATGGTTTGGTCAATGTGACCTATGTTATGAGGAGATCAATAAAGAATTCCACTATAGATTGAGCAATGCAATGAAGATAATAACCACTTGAGTCACTCAAACACATCTCAGTATTTCTTGCCTTTAATTATATCTAACAACTCACAAGGTATTTGACCCCCACGATTTTTTGCAAAACAATATCTTAATTTCACAGAAGAATACATAATTCGTATTGCAAGTATTATTGGCTCTCCTTTGATTACTTCATAGTGTAATTTACAGAAAAGTCATCTCGTGGATGCTCTTCATAAAAAAGACCCACTTTTTATATAAGTAAGAATTGGATCCAAAATATAAAAGCTCTCTTCAAGTAACTTACTCAAGCTATGAACCCCACTCAAACTAAGAAATCAATTCAAACAAGAAAAGTTTTCCTTTTAGATTTAAACTCGAGATGAGAATGATGGATAATGTACATTGCAAAAAGCATCTCGTGCAAAGTATACACAACAGGCATAAACGCATGCACACTTAGTCAACTCTCAATAATAATGTCCTATATGTGTCCCAAGTGAATCGAGATGGGCTCCAAACCTTCCCATGGAATTCGATGATCTTTCCACCTTTGAAACTCATGAATACGTCTAGTTTCCAATGACAAGAAGAAAAAGAAGAAAATACGACTTTTGTCTTGTTGATATGTGGTGTACCCACTTGGGCCACTTCCATGGAAGGCCGTGCACGTGTTTGGTTAAGAAGGCATTAAGAGAAACCCATGGCTTCTTTTCTTGAACGTGCGTCTCCTTGTCGTACAATAATTAAAAGGGAAAAATAATGATTGGATGCAATTCTTTTACCAGAAAAGTCCGTTAACTTAACCAAAAACTTGTTCATCACTGGTTTCACTTTTGAAATCTGGAACCGCAACTTGAATTTTTTTGACAAATTTGTCGGTTCCCACTAACACTTGTTAAGAAAAATGGATTTAATCGCGGGAGTAAAATCTCTTTCTCTCAAAAAATTCTAGAAAAAAATTCAAATAGAAACTGAAATGGAGTAATATTCTCAAAAAGGTTTAGAGTAAACTTTATCTCAAATAAGAGTCGACAAGCATGTGACTATTATAGTAAAAAAGTTCTAAGTGTATATTTTTTTAATTTTTAATTTTCCTTTTTCATTCTTTCCTCCCTCGGCCATGGCTGGACCATGTTGATGGCCCTTGTTGATGGCGGCGCAGGTTGCTGTCCTTGGTCCAGATTTGCCCGTCAGATCGATGAGAGCAACCCTAGCCTTCGCATGGCACCGCCAACCCATGCAAGGGCAGTGCTCACCCCCCAAGTAAGGTTGAGACAGCCCTGAGTTTGGCGACCTCCGTCGGCCAACAATGAGGCGCGGTGATGGTCGACGGAGGGAAGAGGGGAAAAGTATAAGAAAAAAATAGAAAAGAAAATGTAAAAATTAAAAAAATAATAATAATACACCTATAATTTTTTTTTTTATAACTAAAATACCCATTCTTCGATGACCAGAACAGCCATATGCTCATCGGTTGGCCAAAGATTTGGTTGGCCTGCGATCTCAACCCGTTATTTAAGATAATTTGGCTACTTTAAATCCTTATTTGAGACATTAATCACTTTAAGTTCTTATTTTAAATAATGTCCACTTTGTACTCTGTTTTTTGAGAAAAAAAAAACTCTTATTTAAAATTTTCCGCAAATTCTACATTCAACCATGGAGCATGCGGAACCTAATATAAAATATTTGGACGTAAACCTACAGCACTCTGCAATACGATGTTGACAATTCACCGTTAGATTTCCAAAAACGTATTATCCGAGTTTGGTGGACGCATCCAGGCCTTTTAATATCTTTCTAGTTGTTCTTTTTCATTCGAATTTGTGAGAAGAATTAAATGCGGTCATCGGACTCTTCATCGACCATAATTAATTAGGGAGCTAATGTTCTTGGGATTCAGTACGAGATGCTCAAATCGTTTTTAAATGTTGTATTATAACCATACTAACATTTAGCAGTGAGTGAATTTAAAATATAGAGGCAATTATGGTAGGGAAAAAAACCACCAAAAACCCTAAACTTTGCCCAAAGTGACAAATTTAGCCCAAACTTTTTTTTTTGTGACACGAAAAATCCCAAACTTTGCAAACTGTGACATATTTACCCAATTAAGGGCATTTTCGTCTTATTCTATCTGTTTTTTCTTTTTATTTTTTTAATTTTTTTCTTCTTCTCTCTGCCGGTGCCGGCGAGGGTTGCCCTTGCCAGATTTGGTGAGGGTTTGGCGAGGGAGGCCCTTGCCCAATGCCGACGAGGGCCACCCTCGCCTGCGTCGGGCGAGGGCACCCCTCGCCAGCATCCCGCGAGGGCCTCCCTCGCCAGATCTAGCGATGGTTTGGTGAGGGCACCCCTTGCCGGCGTCTCGCGAAGGCTGCCCTTGTCGACGAGGGTCTGGCGAGGGAGGCCCTCACTCGATGCCAACGAGGGTCGCCCTCGCCTGCATCGGGCGATGGCGGCCCTCACGAGATGCCAGCGAGGGGTGCCCTCGCTCGACACAGGCGAGGGCGACCCTCGTTGGCATCGAGCAAGGGCCTCCCTTGCCAGACCCTCCCGGATCCAGCGACGGAGGCCCTCGCCGGACATCTACGAGGGTGCCCTTGCCGCGTCGGGCATGCGACGGTGCCCTCATCAGATCTAGCGAGGGAGGCCCTCGCTTGGCGTCGACAAGGGTCGACCTCGCTGGACCCCGGCGAGGGCGGCCCTCGCCGGATGTCTGCTTCCCTCCACCATGGTCGACAGAGGGAAGAAAGAAGAAAAAAAAAAGTAAAAAGACCAAAATGCCCCTATGATTTAGGGTAAATGTGTCACACAAATAAAAGTTCAGGGTTTTTTGTGTCACAAAAAAAAAGTTTGGGGTAAATTTGTCACTTTAGGCAAAATTTGAGATTTTTTGTGGTTTTTTCCTTAATGGTAATCTAATCTCAATACCAAAAAAAAAATAAAAATCATTTATTATGTACGTCAAACCTGAGAAAGAAGATAGAATATGGCTACACCATATATGCACTTGTTCAAAACTTACATTTAGGATTTCTATTGAACATATCTCTTAGAGGCAATTAATGGCAATCAAATCTCAATATAAAAAAGAAACATTGGATTATTATGCACGTCAAACCCGAGAGAGAGTATCGCATAAAAGTAGCATTTTCCTTTGGGGATTAGGGAAAAATTTGTTTGGATCTATATGCACCAGCCTTCACTTATCTCAAAATTTGATTATGTCAATATTTTATTTAGGACCCACTGAGACCCAACAACTCGGTCGAGCTTTGCATGCTTTCACCAATGAATATCTATAGCCTTGTAGTTAGAAAACAGCTACACCATATATGCACTTGTCCAAACCTTACATTTAAGACTTTGAGCGAACATATCTCTTAGAAGTAATTAATGGCAACCGAATCTCAATACAAAAAGGAAACAATGGATTACTATGCACATCAACAAAGAGAAAAATATCGCAAAAAAGTCACGTTTTCCTCTAGGGATCAGGAAAAAATTTGTCTAGATCTGGATTCATTGGACTTCAATTATCTCAAAGTTTGATTATATTAATCATTTGTTTAGGGCCCACGTCAGCTCTAATAGCCGGGTCGAGCTTTGCTGCATTCATCAATGAACATCTATAGCCTTGTAGATAGAAAATAGCTACATCATATATGCACTTATGCACACCCAACTTTTTTGCACGCAATTCTTAGCACACTTCTTTAAGCGTAACACTTGAGATTAAAAAAAAAAACACCATATGTGAAGAAAGGGGTATTCAAGAATAGAAATGGAATTAGCTAGGACTTGAAGATATCTCAAAACGAAGCAAGGGGTGCTCTACATGCGTCATCTGCTTCTCCAAATATACTGGCAATTACTAATTTCTTATATTGACATGTTCTAAGTGTTGCGAAAAACAAGTCGAACCAATAATAAAGGAAATAAGGAAATGAAGTGGACAATAGATTTATGTGGTTAGATCAGCTTGACTTACACTTGCATGGAGAGTAGGAAAGAGTTCTACTATAGATTGAGCGACAATAGAGATTACAAACAGCACAAGTCACTCAAACCAAACTTGATAGATTTTGTGGAATTAATAAAATTGAGTTTGGTTATGCATGAACAATTTAATATATACAAATATATGAATTCAAGTGTAAGCTGAATATGTCAAGTGCAATATGCTCTTGTCAACCAAGTACTTAAATAAAATAGAGAGAGATAGAAGAGTTGCATGCACATTTTATAGAGGTTCAGCCTAAATTATGCCAACATCTACTCTTTCAGACTAACAACCACCAATAGATTGGATTTGGCTAGTGGTTCTTTGAGAAGTTACGACATAGCTCGTGTTTTTTCTACTAATTCCCACGCACTAATACAACACCCATGCATTTCACAACGGAGATTACAATCAGTGAGTCAGTCACTCTCGTCAATAATGAGTTGCTTGCGCAATAACAAGAAGATGTGTTATTCAATTTGTAGACGTTCTTGCAATAAATGTCTTCCTCAGCGTATGTTCATTTTTTTTTTTTTTTAATAGTCTTCGAGATCCACACCTCTGAAACTCACGAATATGTCTGTGTTTCTGTTGATGAGAAGAAATAGAAGAAGACGACATGGTTTTTGTCTTGTTGATGCGTGGCGCAGAATCTTTGATCAAGACCCAAGTCTTCTTCTTCTTCTTGAACGTGCATGTCTACTTGTCAGACAATACTTTATCAGGGAAAACCAAAAATTGGTGGGATGCAATTCTTTCAACAAAAATGTCGGTTAACTTAATCAGAGACTTGTTCCTGATTGGTCTTAGGGAATGTCGAATCTGCAACTTGGATTTATTTGACAATATCCTATCAGCTCCCACTGACATTTGTAAGAGAAAATGGATTGAATGGCAGGGGCAGAAATTTCTCTCTCTTCGAAGGTACATCGTTCAGCTTCGTAAGATGCAGAACCTAATAAAAAATATTGGCAGCTTTATTGACGGCACTGAAACTAGAGCTGCAATACGATGTTGACAGTTACACCGTTGACTTCCTAGAACGCATCATCCGGGTCTGATGGACATTTTGACGTCTTTTAATATGCCCTTCTAGTTGTTCTTTTTCGTTCCAATTATTGAGTAGAATTAAATGCGGCTCATCGGATCCTTCATAGACTATAATTAATTAGGAAGCTAATGATCCTAGCATTCAGAACAATATGCTCAAATTGTTTTTAAATGTTCTATTATAACCATACTGACATTTAGCAGAGAACATGAATGAATTTGAAATGTAGAAGCAATTAATTGTAACCTAACATCAATATAAAAGAAACATCGGATTCAACCCAAGGGCGAAAATATCGCAAATAAGTCGCGTTTTCTTCTGGGGATCATGAAAAAATTTGTCCGGATCTGGATTCACCAAACTTCAATTATCTCAAAGATTGATTATGTTAATATTTTTTTTAGGGCACACATGAGACCCAACAGCTGGGTCAAGCTTTGCATTCTTTTAGTATGATTCAATACGAGATGCTCAAATTGTTTTAAAATGTTTTATTATAACCGTATTTTCTTGAATGAATTTGAAATGTAGAGATAATTAATGGTAACTTAACCTCAATACAAAAAGAAATATTTGAATATTATGCACGTTCAACCCAAGAGAGAAAATATTGCAAACAAGTCACATTTTCCTCTAGGGATCACGAGAAAATTTGTCTGGATATGGATTCACCAAACTTTAATTATCTCGAAGGTTGATTATGTTAATCTGTTTATTTATGGTCCACAAGAGACCCAACAGCCGAGTCAAGCTTTGCTTGCTTTTAATATGTTTTAATACGAGATGCTCAAATTGTTTTTAAATGTTCTAGTATAATCACACTGGCATTTGGCAAAAAGCGTGAATGAATTTGAAATGTAGAGGCAATTAATGGTAACCTAACCTCAATACAATATATATATATATGATTATTTTGCACGTCCAACCCAAGAGAGAAAATATAGCAAATAAGTCGGGTTTACCTCTAGGGATAGGGAAAAAATTTGTCTTGATCTGGATTCATCGGACTTCAATTATCTCAGGATGATTATGTTAATCTTTTATTTTGGGTCCACATGAGACCCATTAGTCAGATCAAGCTTTGCATGCTTTTAGTATGATTCAGTATGAGATGCTCAAATTGTTTTTGAATGTTCTATTATAACCATACCGACAATTAGTAGAAAACGTGAATGAATTTGATATGTAGAAGCAATTAATAGTAACCTAACCTCAATACAAAAAGAAACATTTGATTATTTTCCATGTTCAACTCCAGAGAGAAAATATCACAAACAAGTCGTGTTTTTCTTTAGGGATCATGAACAAATTTGTCTTGATCCGACTTCAATTATCTCAAAGGTTGATTATGTTAATCTTTTATTTGGGGTCCACATGAGACCCAACAGCCGGGTCGAGCTTTGCATGCTTATAGTATGATTCAGTATGAGATGCTCAAATTGTTTTTTGATGTTCTATTATAACTAAATTGACATTTAGTAGAAAACATGAGGCAATTAATGGTAACCTAACCTCAATACAAAAAGATACATTTAATTATTTTGCATGTTCAACCCAGGAGAGAAAATATTGTAGACAAGTTGTGTTTTCCTCTGGGGATCATGAAAAAATTTGTTTGGATCTGGATTCACCGGACTTCAATTATCTCAAAGGTTGATTATGTTAATCTTTTAGTTAAGGCCCACATGAGACACAACCACCGGTCGAGCTTTGCACGCTCTCACCAATGGATATCTCTATAGGCTTGTAGATAGAAAATGGCTCCCCCATATAAGCACTTATTCACACGCAATTCTTAGCATAGGCTACCCTAAGTGTAATACTTGAGATTTGAAAAAAAAAAAAAAAAAAACCAAATACCATATGTGAATAAAGGGGTATTCAAGAACAGAAATGAAATTAGCTAGGGCTTGAAGATATCACAGACCAGACCAAGGGGTGCTCTACATATGTCATCTACTTCTCCAAATATATTGGCAATGACTAATTTCGGGTGGTGGCACGTTATAAGTGTTGCAAAAAATAAGCGATCAAACATAAAATAAACAAAACAAGGAAATGAACTAAATAATAGATTTATGTGGTTCGATCGGCTTGACGTATGTTTGTGGAAAGAGTAGCAAAGAGTTTTACTATAGATCAAGTGACAATCAAGACTAAAAACCACCCGAGTCACTCAAGTGAAACTTAATAGACTTTGCAGAATTTTTAAAATCAAGTTTAGCTAAGCATGAACAATTATATATATATATATGAAAGCAAGTGTAGGCTGAATATATCAAGTGCAATATGCTCCTATCAACCAAGTACTTAAATAAAATAGAGAGAGATAGAAGAGTTGCGTGCACATTTTATGGTGATTCAGCTTAGATTATTTTAATATCTTATCAATTTCTACTAACGTTTGTAAGAGAAAACTGATTGTGCCAGAGCAGAAATCTCTTCATCTCCTAAGATTCATCAAGTGTAGGCTGAATATATCAAGTGCAATATGCTCCTATCAACCAAGTACTTAAATAAAATAGAGAGATATAGAAGAGTTGCGTGCACATTTTATGGTGATTCAGCTTAGATTATTCTAATATCTTATCAATTTCTACTAATGTTTGTAAGAGAAAATTGATTGAACGGCCAGAGCAGAAATCTCTTCATCTCCTAAGATTCATCGTTCGTCTTCGTAGGATGCGGAATTCGATATAGAATATTTGCACGTTAATTGACGGCACTGAAACTAGGAACGAGATTAGAGTCGCGAAACAATGTTGACCGTTGACCATTGACCTCCAAGAGCGCATCGTCCGGGTTTGGTGGACATGCCAAGGTCTTTTAATATCATGCTGGTTTTTATTTATTTGTTTATATCTATTTTGTTCGAAGCTTATGCGTAGAATTAAATGCGGTCTATTGTTAAATATTTTCTTCCTCAAAGTGGGAGTGCACCGGGGTTCTTTAAGGACCAAGGGTAGCAAATGGTCTTGGGATACCGTGTGCGATGTGGAAAAAATTACCAAAAAACTCATAAATATATTGTAATTGTGTAAATTTAGTTATAAACTTTCTTGTTTTGTTAATTGATCCTAGGCTTTATGCATTTGTGTCAATTTTAACTGAAAATTGCTAACTTAGACATTGATTGTCCTATGTTGTGTGGCAGACGCAGACTTAGAAATTTTTCAATAATATTTTAATATTTTTTGATTGATTTATTTATTTGTTCTTTTCTTCCCTTCTTCTTATTCTTCCTCCTCTAGTTTATCGCCATACCTCAGCGATCAGCCAGAGATGAGGGCCGGCGAGACTCGACCCACCCTTGCTATCTCAGCGAGCAACTTGGGTGAGGACACCCTCGTGACCTCTAGCGAGGGAGCTCCAGCCATGGCGAGGCTCACCCAAGGCCAACAAGGTCAACCTCTCCGACCCTCGCCTCTTGTGGGTCGCTAAGGAGAAGAAGGCAAGGGGAAAAAAAAAAAGAGCGAGAGAGAGAAAGAGAAGATTAAAAAGAAAAAAATAAATTAATAACTTGAAACCATATTAAAATGCTATTAAAAATCATTCACTTTCATGCATGCTGGGTCATGTAGGACAGTTGACGTCCATGTCTGCGATTTATGGTTAAATTAGCCGACTGGACTAAATCGGCATAAATGCAAAAAGTTTAAAATTCAATTGACAAAAAGAAAAATTTTAAATTGATACAATTGCAATAGATTTAAAATTCTTTTGATAATTTTCCTCACGCGATGTTCAAATCATTTTAAATGTCTCCTTAAAACCATACCATAGCAGAAAACGTGAGTGATTTGTCCAGGCAATTAAGGGCTACAGAATCCGAGTACAAGAAGAAACATTAAATTATTATACCCATCCAACCCGGGAGAGAAAATAATGCAAACAAGTCACCATTCCCTCTGTGGTCCTGAATTTCCATCGATCGGACTTGATTTGTCTCAATTTTTGATTATGTGAACCTTTTATTTAGAGCTGACATGAGATCCAAATTATGGGGCAATATAGGAAAGAATGTCGAGGAATATGACGATGACCAATTACATACAATGGCATGTCCTAAGAAGGATGAACGTACACTTGAAAGCACGCGCCCCTGCAAAGCGTGCAGGACAAGCAAACGCACAAGCAGACATGATCAGCTCTCAATAATGGTGTCCTATAAGCGCGCCAAGCGAACTGAAATGGTTTCCCGACCTTCCATGAAATCCAACTATCCTTCTCTCTGTTGAAGGAAATGAAAAGTACTTCCCTTTCTCAATAGTAAATGGTCCATGAGTTCTTTCGTTGCTCTGCAAAGCGATGGAGCGAATAACATTAGATCCAAAATCATCTCTAGCTGGAATACGAAGTCTACTGCTCGCCGGGGCAATCGAGCTTCATCTGCAAAAATTAAACGGTAGACATTTTAATGACAAGCTCTTCACTGTAGAATTGTAGTAGTGTCAACAAACAGAACCCACTGGTTGACCTAGTTAGATTAACACAGCACCAGACCAGAATGTCGCAACCTCTCTTTTTCCATTCAGGGAAAAAGAAAGAAGGTTTAGGGGTATTTGCCTAAATAGGCGGACTAACGGCCCTAAATTCGGCGTGGGCTCTCACAAGTCCATACCTCGCGCAACATTGGATTTTGAATTTTAGTTCTTAACAATTTATGTATTTCTAGGAGTCGCCACTAGCCTATTGAGGTTGGCTAGAAACCAATCAAGACGCGAGAGTGTTGTCTCAATTCCTACGCAACCAGAGATTTCTAGGAACGGAGACTTGTTTACATCAATGTTTCTATTAGCACCCTTGCGGTACCACTAACTTGGAAGGTTATTTATCTAAATGGCCACACAATCTTGATTACAAATTATAATCTTCATGAAACCGCTAAGTGTCCATGTAAATGTTTTTTTGTAGTTTTTTTTTTTTTTAATGTCTAGACTAATGCTAAAATAATTTAGAAAAGAAATTTAGACTCAAATTATTGAAAAGCGGTGCGGTAAATAAACATCCAAGAAATTGAAAGGACTTGAAAGTAATGGGGAAAAGAAAGACTCGATACAAGTCGGGCAAATAATATTACATGGCCTTGTTATCACGCCCGTGAGCAAAATGAGAATTTAAATATGCATGAAATTACTCTAAATACTTTTAATCTTCGCAAAATGGAATATGTACAAAAATGATTATAGAATATCAAAATAGCATCAATTTAGGACAACGACTTTATAAAATTAGGAAAATCTCATAAATGTCATTTATGCCCTAATTTGATACTATCTAACATTTTTAAATTTTTTTTGAAATTTTCAGATTTTTCTCTTTTTTATTATTTTTTTTAAAATATTAATAATAATTCTTTAAATCGAGAATAACACAACACATGAATATCACAATAATCAAGCTCAAATCGACCATTTCAAGATCGAAACTTGGTTTGGGCATTTCGTCGAACAAGTGGTGTACATCAACCCACCTTAAGCAACTTTCCCGAGCCATATTCGTGACCTTCAAACTTGACCCATGAGCAATTTAATGTGGAACTAAAGTATCAAGATTATACTACCACATGCAATGAGCAAGATTAGATAGAAATAATAACTTAAAACACACAAGAACTAAGTTGAAATTGGTCTCAAATATGTGGGTTTGAGCTGATTTTGCAAATCTGGGTTTGAACCCAAGTCAAGCAAATGTGTTGCATGCCCATATTCAAGTCCCGACACTCATCACATACGAGATCTAAGGGAAACATTACTTCATCCAAGTGAAAGTAGGTAATATGAGCTTTCAAATGCAACAAATATCATAGAGAATAACCAACCAAACACATCAAAATGACCTCTCCAAGAAGCACACATGCAAAGTCCACACTAACCAGCCATGAATCAATGTGGATAGGTTTGGTTTTTAGCCAAAGTTTTAAATGATCTCATAGTTCACACGGGAATTTAGAGACCAAATCAAGCTAACCTCAGCATCATTTGTACTCCCATACAACATTAATCAAGCTCGTGAAGATAGAAAACACATGCAAAGGGGAGTAGCAAGTCAAACATGTATGGCTCTTGAAGAAACTTCAAACACTCAGAAAAATTTTAGCCTCAGAAATAAGTTTTCTGGGCTAGTTTTCCTCTTGATTTTTCACTATTAAAACACGTTCAAAATCAAACAAAAATACATCTAGGATACTTACCTTGCTTCCTAATTTCTTTTGCAAGTGGTTCTTGGCCATGGAAACCAAGAAATTATCCTCGGGGAGCATGTGGAACTTGGCTCCTTCAAACTGAAAATGAGATCTGTAGAAATAAGAATTGACAACAAAGGTTTTCGTTGACCTCTAAAATTAGATTTTAGGATCTCTTTTGTTGGAAAATTTAACACCAAAGCAAACTATATGTATTCTAGTTTGGGGTGAAAGTCAAGATTTTCCTCATTTGTCTTTCAGTTTTCTCAAAAACACTCACTTTCCCTCACCCGTGACCAACCGGGCTCCACACTAAGAAAAATTTTCGGACTTTCTTGGCTCGCCAGGAAGGTGGTTTTCGGGGGGCTTTAGGAGACCTTCCCAAACTCCATTTGGGATGTGCGACCTATTGATGAAAATATCTTTGAGTAAAGTTTCACTCTCTAGTCAAAGATTTTGGCTAATTTTGGCCATAGGTATGTGAAAATTTCACTTTTCTCTCTTAAGGTTGGTCTGGAATTTTTGGATTTTGCTTTTTTGGAGTTGCTTCTGAGGGCCTCTTTGGCATGAATTTTTTTACAATGAGACAACTTTGTTGTACGTGTTAACTCTAAGTTGCAAAATTCTAGGATGGATAGATATTGAACCATCTTTTGTAATGTGACTCTGCAAAAATTAAAATGATACTGCAAGTGACAAGGTCGGGACTTTAAACTCAAATCTGAAAAAGTTATATCGAAGAAGCAAAAAGAAAAAGAAATCCTTAACTTGTTGTATTCAATTAACATTTACTTGATCTACTTCTTGCATTCTCTGCAACACAATCCCATGTTAATGTGGACAGATCGGGTGAGGGTTGCCGGAGTGGCGGAGGTCAACACAGTTCTACCTCGCCTAAGTTTTCCTTCTTCTTTTTCTTTTTTTTGGGTTTTTTTTCTTATTCTTAATATAATTTTAGTGATAAATCATATCTTTAGCAAAATTTAAATTCATGTTTAGCTCCATATTGTCATAATAGAATTCACGACCATTCGGCTTATTTTAGCGTAATATAGGTCTTGGAATATGTTATTCTGAATAGAAATGAAAAACGACCAAAAAAAAAATCTTAAAAAGAAAGAAGGGGTAAAGATGGCATTTAATAAAAAATTACGCTTTTAGGATTGTTCCGTTTCATATGTAGAGACATTTCACGATAGGGCTGCATCTATTGTTAGACATTAGAAAATATAAAAATTGGATTAATTAGGGTTAGGTTAATTCGTTACTTTACCATAGCATGTTTTTTCATAAAATATTTCACCACTTAAGTCTTCTTTTAGGAGGCATGCATATTTTAGTTAGAGAGATGGGCACGTTCGGTTTGGGGCTTAACTCATGGGATCTTATCCGAGGCTTAATAACGAGGCTTTATTTACTTTTACCCGGATTTTATTTTCCCGTACTTTGTTCTGAAGGCCGCCTTTGGAAAAAGTACCATAGATCCCCCTCCGGGCTCGGTCGTAGATGTAGCAAATCTGGATTTTGAAGATCTCGGAAGTTTGGTGCAGTCTACTGAAGGCTCCAGTTGGAGTGTGGAGGATGATGAGGAGGACGAGGACCCGTAGTTTGTGGAACCCTTACCCCTGCTTGTAGACATTGTTTCTAAACTTGTTTAAGTTGAATCTGACTTAGTAGTCCGCCTCATATATATGTGCACTGGTTTGCAATGTATATAAGCGTGATTATTTTTGAAAGTTCAGAATTTAATCCTATTTGTCCATCCCATTGCTTTATTGTTTGGGGATTATTTATATGCTTCCGCATGCACATATTAAAACGAAAGGGTCGGCGATGTGTCCTAGGACGTTGCTATTAATAGACCAAGTGAGGGATGGGTGCATGCTCGAGAATCAGGGCATGACAAATACTCATATGGATCATGTATTTTGATCTACAATAATAGACGTAGCCATCATATTCATGATTTAAGTCTCGAAAGAGTCTCCCACTTACAGAGGCTATAAAAGTTTCTTATGGATTTTACAAAGCATATGTAAGTATGGGAACATACCGTATGGATCTCGACGTTGCGTACTATGTGGAAGTAGTTTATATCAAAGCCACCATGTGTCCCTGATTGCCACAATTCTTTACTGTCGTCTTCATACTGAAACGTGATTGATCGGATCCATGGCCCTATACCTGCTTGAAATTCAACAACGATTTTCCTTACATCGATATGCTTATTGCCATCATCCCAAAAAGATGCATCCGAACTCCCAAATAACCCCACATACTTAAAGGGATAGAGCTTGTTGGAGTACAGCTCTACGTGTGCTTTAGTAGATTCAAGAAAATCACCACTTGTCTCGAAAAAACTAATAACTTTCCCAACTTCCAGTGGTAAGGAGAAGTACTCGCCTTCCTCTCTACCAATGGGTCCCAATATTCTTCTGGTGGTTCGAAATGTGAGTGAGTTGATTAGAGTGCCACTATCCATTGCATTTTTGAGATGTCCGGCTAAAGAAGTTATGTACTCTCCATTTCTCAGTTTAACCTGCAAATAGGCCACAAAACCATAGTCAACATTGTTAGGGGAATCCTTTATGATATTTTGAAGATGACAAAATAAATTAAAGGCTATTAACGTGTGTAATGGTTGAGTAATAGACTATGCAGATGATAGAACATGTAAAGGATATTGTTGAAGTCTATGCTTGAAAGAACCAGAAGACAGACTCTATGTTGGAGCTAAACTTATTCAGGTTGTGTCCAGACTTTAAAACTAAATATGTTCGGAAGCAGAATATGTTCAGACTTACGTCTAGATTGTAAAGTTTATGTCGGACGGAAGACACTCAGTCTTTACTTCCGACGGAATACCCTCAGACTTTATATCCAGAACGAGACACAAGTCCAAAATGTGACACAAGTTGAGAACGTGATAGATTTAGAACAAAGCATGTTCAGAATGAAACAACTTGATAGGATGTAACACAAGCCCCAAACATATAATGGCTAGTGATCTGGTTTGGATTCTACATCAAGATAGATTTGATTGACTCAATCTAATTGATTGACAATTGGATTCTGAAGATAAGAACTTTCTAAACGAAGAAGCTCTACTTATGGAAACCAAGATTCTATTTGTATGGGCGATCAGAATCAATTTGGGATTCTACTTTTGTCACTCAACGACTACCAAATCTTCTAGATATAGATCTGTCCAATGGGTAGATTGGAAGACGATCCTCTAGATACTATTTAACGGCTAGTTTAGAAGTGGAGGAGTATTTAAGGAGATCAAAGATCGATGAGCAAGTAAGAGAGATTGAGTGTAGAATTTATAATTCCAAAGTCTGAGCAACCTTCGATCATACACTTATCTTTGGTGAGCTTAAACGTTTGTGATCGTGAGAGAAATACCAAAAGAGTGATTTAGTGAGATAGTGTGATCTACTACTGAGTGTTTACACTCAGAGTTGTAATCTCTTGTTGATTGCATAGTGGAATCCAACCAGAAGGCTATTAGCGTGGGAGAGCGAATGTAGGCTTGATCTAAGCCGAACCTTTATAAATTTCGTGTGCAGCATTCTCTTTCCTTAACTCTTCTTATTTAAGTCTGTTGCATACTTACATGTTATTTCAAAAATCTGTTCTGTAGCATAATAGATTCTAAACATCTACCAGAAGTCTGGTGGCTCGTTTAGTCAGACTCTGATCCTTATTCAGATTTTGCTCACAACTTATTTTATTCCACATTTATTTGTTAAGATTTCGTTTAAACATCTATTCGCCCCCTCTAGGTATTTATACTAGCACTTTCAATTGGTATCAAAGCCTTGGTGTTTTTTTTTTTTTTTTTTTGAAGTGTTTTTACTTCTAAGTTAAGGATCTTCTATGGCTAGTATCTTGGCTCCAAAATTGGTTGAAGGACAGAGAAACACCAGACCACCCTATTTCGATGGAAAATAGTACAATGTTTGGAAAAACAAAATGAAGGCATTCCTAAGATCAGAGATCCCTTGCAATGGGATGTTGTGGAAATATGAATCAATCCCACTGTTGTGTCTACATCAAATAAGAATGGCAAAAACAAATAAACCAAACCCCCTGCTCCTATGTCTCGGACGGAGATATCCAAAAGAGAAGCTCTTGATGCAAAAGCTATTTATTCTTTATATTGCGCTTTGTCTCATACTGAATATAACCGAATTTCTTCATGTGAAACAGTTAAGGAAGTTTGGGATAGACTTCACGTCACTTATGAGGGAACTAATCGTGTAAAGGAGACAAAAATAAACTTCCTACTTGGCAAATATGAATCCTTCAAGATGAAGCCGAGAGAGTCTATTGGAAATATGTTCAGCCGTTTTACAGAAATTGTAAATGGTTTAGCATATCAAGGTTAGCCAATTTCTGCTCCAATGAAGATCAACAAACTTCTACGAGGTCTCTCAAAAGATTGAAACCATGTTAAGACCTCGATCCAAGAGACTCAAAGGATTATGCCACTCTCAGTTGATGAATTGATCGACACTCTTCAATCCTACGAAGTGGAACAAATCAACGACGAAGATCCCAAAAGTAAAAAGTCCATTACTTTAAAATCTAACGCTAATTCTGATGATACAAACTCAGAAAATGACATAGACGACGAAGAACTTGCTTTTATGATTAAGAAATTCAAAAAGCTAAGCAGAAAAGGAAGCAAATTTAGTGGAAGAAGACATTATAAGCAGAATGGGCAGAAAAGAACCATGAAAGAAGATGACCGGCATGGAAATATATGCTTGATGGCGCATTCAGACTTAAATTCAAATTCAGAATTAGAATTAGACTCAAAATCAGAGTCTGATTCAGACACAAACTCAGAATCTAACAAGGAAATTGAGGTAAGACATTCAGGAATTCCTACTAAAGTGTTTAAGTATATAGTGTTTAAGTATATAAATGAGCTTTGCTTAAATCTCAAATCTTCTCTTAAAAAGATCTCCGAACTGAAAAAAGAGAATTCATGGCTTAGGCAACAGGATCTTTCTCGAAAAGAAAAGTTTGAAATTTTGCAAAAAGATTTTCTACAAATAAAAGAAAGTTGAGATTTACTTGTAAAAGAAAATGATTATTTAAAAAAAGAATTTTCAAATATTTCGACAAAATTTTCAAAGGGTTCAAAAACATTTGAGCATATCATTTCCATACAAGTACCTTACTATAATAAGTTGGGACTTGTTTTGAATAAGGAAAGTGATTCTCTAATAGATTTTCCTAAAGTCAAGAAGAGACTTAGACAAAGGCCTCCTAGACTTGCGTATAAGAAGTATTTTCAAAAGATCTTTACAAAACCTGTTGGTCGAAATGCCCTTAAGTGTTCAAATTGTGGAGATTCAAAACATTTTGAGAAAGAATGCCCTAAATTCTGGAGACCTATTAAGAAAGATTGGGTAAAAACAACATACTCTACTAACTCTCATGGACCCAAGAAAATATGGGTACCAAAGAAAAGATGAGCTATTTTTTTTTTTTTAAAGGAAATAAAGGAAAAGAAGAAAGAGAATTTGGTAAGGAATGCATATTTTTATTTGGTTTGAGTACATAGTTCAAAAATTCTCATTATACTTATATTCTCTTTGTGCATTGATTGATTCGGACTTTGTTATGACCATATTTTATAATTGGTTTAATTAAGGTAGAATCGTGTGATTTGTTTTTGTGATTCGAAATTTGATACGTGTGATTATTTTTGATATCCTGCTTAAAGACAATTGAGTTTATTTGGTTTGATTTTATGCTCTCAGATTTTATTATATTTTGCATAGTAGAAATCTGTTTTACATGATATTAATTTATTATGCAAAATATTCTTTCTTAGATATTCAATGATTTTATTGTGCTTTGACTAAGTGAGAATTTCATTTTCAAGATATTATTGTGCATAATGTTCTTTCTTTAAATACTTTGTTATTATGAGTTTAGAAAGAATATTTGATTATCTATGGTAATTTTATATTTTGCTCTAACGAAATGGAATGATCCAAATTGATGGATACCAAAAAGGAAATGAGTTCATTGTAGGAAATTCTATAAGGGAAGAATGATTGCGAATCTATGCCAATGTTGATGCAATCAAAAAAGTATCTCTTCGAAGATTGGTAATGATTTCTTTAGTCAATGGTATATTTCAAACATATAACTTGGGTAAGAGAATTTATTTTTTTAATCATCCCGCCTTGCAAATTTCTACGTGCATTTATCCTGATGATTGTTTATCATTTATATTGCAAATATCTCTTATCATAAATATAAGTCATTGCAATTATTTTACTTGATTTGGCGCATGATAGAAATATCATCTTTCTTTTTGCAAAATGCATCAATAATATATTTTTGAGATTTATGTTCAAAGAAATCCCTTTGATTTTTAAAGATATTATTGCATATTTATTGATACTTTTACTATATTCTTAAAAGATGTCTCATATCTAGCAAGTTTGATCCGCAATTCAGATGAAGATATTATGTGATATTTTTGCAAAGTTTGTTATCTATTATACAAGAATTTGCAGGTGGAAAAAGAATTTTCCATATGGATTTTGGAAAGCTAGATTTGAAAATCATGGAGATTCTGTACTATTTTTTGGAGGGTCAGAGATTCTCTTCCTTGTGCAAAGTTTTCGCAAATATTATCATGATGATAGGGGGAGAACGTGAATCCAAAAGAAATGGAAAGAATTGTGATCACCTCAAAAAGGCAACAAATTGAAGAGGAGCATTGATCAATTATGGAAAAATCTTTTTGAATCGATCATGATCTTGATTATTATGGAAGGAAGAAACATGTAATTGTGTTAGAACTTACCAAGTTCTACAAAATCCGGTTAATGCATCTTTTATTACCTTTTGTCATTAACAAATCTCTTATTGATATTATCGTTTTATTATGACAAAAAGAGTAAGTGAACTTTATAATGCATCCATGATTTTTATTAAATATTTTTTGATATATATGATCAAAGTCAGCTATATTACATATTTTTTATATTCGACTTACTTTGTAAAAACTGAATTTTTTTTTTTGGAAATTGTATTTCATGCAAGATATATTTTTTATCGTTTTATATTCTCTACGTGATATCATTTCCATTATTATTGCTTTTTGATTATGACAAAAAGGGGGAGAGAATATAAATATGCATATGTATTGATTGGTTGATATTATTTATTGCATAATATTGAGCTGCGATTATTTTTTTATATATTATTATGCTCAATCTATTTGCTATCTTCTACTATCTTTTGATTTAAATTGCATTGCTCTGATTTATTAATATTTCTAAAAGCATGATTACACATCTGCATATTCAGATATTGTTTTGTTATCATCAAAAAGAGGGAGATTATTAAGGAACTCCCTTATGATGTTTTGAAGATGACAAAATAAATCAAATACTATGCATATGATAGAACATGTAAAGGATATTGTTGAAGTCTATACTTGAAAGAACCAGAAAACAGACTCTTTGCTGGAACTAAACTTATTCAGATTGTGTCTAGACTTTAAGGCTAAATATGTTCAGAAGCAGAATATGTTCAGACTTACGTCTAGATTGTAAAGTCTATTTCAGATGGAAGACACTCAGACTTTACTTCCAACGGAACACCCTCAGACTTTACATCCATAACGAGACACAAGTCTAGAACATGACAAGGTCCAAAACGAGACACAAGTTCAAAACGTAACAGATTCCGAACGAAGCATGTTTATAACGAAACAACTTGACAGAACGTAACACAAGCCTCAAACATATAACAGCTAGTGATCTGGTTTGGATTCTATATCAGGATAGATCTGATTGACTTAATCTAATTGATTGACAACTGGATTTTGAAGACAAGAACTTTCTAAACGAATAAGCTCTACTTATGGAAACCAAGATTCTATTTGTATAGGCAATCAGAATCAATTTAGGATTCTACTTTTGTTACTCAATGGCTACCAAATCTTCTAGATATAGATTTGTCTAATGGGTAGATTGGAAGACAATCCTCTAAATACTGTCCAACAGCTAGTTTGAAAGTGGAGGAGTATTTAAGGAGATCAAGGACCGATAAGCAAGTAAGAGAGACGGAGCGTAGAATTTATAATTCCAAAGTTTGAGCGATTTTCGATCATACACTTGTCTTTGGTGAGCTTAAACATTTGTGATTGTGAGAGAAATACCAAAAGAGTGACTTAGTGAGATAGTGTGATCTACCACTGAGTGTTTGCACTTAAAGTTGTAATCTCTTGTTGATTGCATAGTAGAATCCAGCGAGAAGGCTGTTAGAGTGGGAGAGTGGACGTAGGCTTGATCTAAACTGAACCCGTTATAAATTTCGTGTAACATTCTCTTTCTTAACTCTTCTTATTTAAATCTGCTGCATACTTACAGGTTATTTCAGAAGTCTTTTCCATCGCATAACAGATTTTGAACATCTATCAGAAGTCTGGTGGCTCGTTTAGTTAGACTCTGATCCTTATTTAGACTTTGCTTGCAACTTATTTTATTCCGCATTTATTTGTCAAAATTTCGTTTAAAAACCTATTCACCTATTCTCTAGGTTTTCATACTAGCACTTTCAGACATGAGTGACTATATGTTGCATCGGTCGCTGAGCAAAATAAATTAGTAGATTCTTTTGGAATACAATTCTAATCTATGCAATAAGTTATATATGCTATGATTGATGTAAATTATGTTTATAATAAATTTGGTAGTAAACTTCATTTTGTAAATCAAAAGTTAAATTACTTTTTGTTTATGGCTTGGTTTATCTTTGCCTAATTTTAATAAAGTGAAGTCATTAATTTTTTCCATTTGGTTTTCAAACGATCATGTATGGGGAAATTACCAAAAAAAGTCCTAAAATTATTATAATTGTGATAATTTATTCCTAACTTTTTTTTTGGCCAATTGAGTCATATTGTGTTAATTTAGTCTATCCGGCCAATTTTGATTGGCCTCACTATTGGTAAAAAAAAAAAAGAAGTTAAAGAATGAATTGTCACAATTACAATAAGTTTATGGTTTTTTTTTTTATAATTCTCTCAATCACGTTGATCCTCAAGTACTTTGGCTTGAACTTTTCATGTGCATTTATGAAGCACATGTTAAGAATCTCAAGGTTCATAATGCCGTAATTAGACTAATGTTATGATAAGCTCGATGAATACACTTACATCAATCAAGTAGGAATGGAAAAAGAGAAAAGGGAAGAGTCTAAATACAACCTTGTAAGTCCTATGCCCACCATTTCCACCATAAATAGTTTCTGGTTCGGAACTAGTGGTGTCGTCTGAAAGGGCTAGTACGAACACCTAGAGGGGGTGAATAAGTGTTAGATGAATTTTTTGCGGAAACATTTATAAATACTTTTCTTTCGGACTAGAATCTACAAAGTAATGGACTAAAGCAAGTTCAGCAATTAAGTAAATTTATGAATGAATAAAAGAGTTCAGGGAAGAGAATAAGAACACAAAGTTTATAGTGGTTCGGCTTAGGTCAAACCTACGTCCACTCTCCAACACTAACAGCCTACCGGCTGGATTTCACTAAGAATCAAAAGAGATTTTACAGTCTCACGTCCTTGATTTTATAGTGTAGAAACTCAACTACACTATTCCAATGTATCACAAGCGTTGGCTCTCTCTTTTGAATACTAGTTAAGCTCGACAAATAAAATAGCAAAGAACTAGGAAGCTTCAGATTTTGAAAATTTTCTTTCACGCACACACTCGAACAACTTAAGGATCTGCCTTAAATACTCCTTCATGTCTTCACGACCGTTGGCACTTTCCAAAAAAATTCTTTCAATTTACCCGTTAGACATAATTAATCAAGGAGATCTCGAGTCGTTTTAGGAATGTGATGAGAGCCCATCAATCCTGCTTGCCCATATAATTAGGATCTTGGTTTCCATAAGTAGAACCTTCCAAGTATACTTCACCTTTCAAATAATTTGATTATCCAAATTGATTCTAATAAAGATAATTGATCATAAAGTGCTATATCCAGCCATAAGGTCTTCCAAAACCATACAAAACGAATCCTTGAAGATAATCCTACATCTGAATAAGTCTTCATTCTTCGGTCTAAAAACTGTCAGTGAGGGCAAACTTTGAGATTAAAGTCTAACAATTTTTAGACTTTGACAGTAATGTCCGGAATTCTTCAGACTATAATACTTGAGTCTGCAAGTCTTCAGACTAGACTTTTGGAAATGTTTTGTCAGCTTCAAAACAATTAATGAGTTTTCTTGAACATCGTCGACCTTAAAAGCAATGGACTCGATGAAGTCTGCGCAATGAACGACAATCCCCTTTATATCAACAAAATTCCAGGAATTTTGGCCTTTGCCTCCAAAAGGCCCGAAAACTTTAACAAGATATGTATGAGGAATCGGCTCATAAAAAAGCTCCGATGGACTCGAGATGAGGGCCATCGCAACTCCCATGAAACCCAACAATTTTGCCATAGGTGTATGGAAGTGAAAAATGCCTCCCTTTATTGGCTATTCCGATCGGTCCATGATCCCTTTTGCTAGTATGGATTGTCAATTACTGAAGAATGGTGAGTCCGGAAACTTCTTCAGTATAACCTGAGATGGATGTCAAGTACTCAATTGGATGGTCGAGCTTAATCTAAGAAAGAAAAAGGAAAAAAAAATTAAAGAATTCTAAAACAGGTATCTACATTCACAATGAAGAGATAGAGTTACCAGGAAAATAAAATAAAATAAAGTATCGAGGATATCAACAAAATCACATATACTGTTGGTGATCTTCATATCAAAACTCACCGTATATGTTTTGCCTCCTCCACTCGTGCCATGTGTGAACGGACCAACCGGACGTCCGCGTTCATCATATAGATAGAGATAGACTTAATTGCCGAATTGAAGCCTACGACGATTTGCCACACATCTGTGTGTTTTCCGTCGTCCCAAATGTCCATACCACTATCACCACCAAATGGTCCCACGACATCATATGGATACACATGAGAAATTGGCCCGAAATGGGCTCCGATTGAGTGGAGATGGCTGCTACATTTTCCATGAAACCCGATAATCTGTCTATCAGAATTGAGAGATCAAAAGGCCGTCCTCTTTCTGAACCAAATGGTCCGTACGTCTTCTTGTTGCTGTGGATCTTGAGAGACCGAACAACATCATGACCTCCATCATCATCGATATGGCCTGATACAGAAATCAGGTATTCCCTTGGATGGTCCAATATCACCAGCTGCAAGAGGTGCAAAAGGTTTCATGAATGTTACCAGCAACGCATCCATCTAACGCCTAGTATATATTGACGTTGAGCTTTTTGTATGAATATAAATTACTTTACCGGGAAAGATAAATTACTTAGCCGAATTCGGTTTAAGTACATATCCCTAATTTAAAAGGAACAAAGGAAATTTTTTGAGCTTTCATCCTTCAGCAAAGCTGCCGCATGCCCATTTTGCCGCAAAAGAAAGTCAAGATAATAAAGTCTCATAAACAAATCAAAAGGAGACGAAGTAAATACATAAAAGAAGAAAAGAAGAAAAAGGAATGATAGAATTTATAACTTCATACTTGGGAATGTTACGTGAAGCAGTAACACACTAACACTTCTGTAGATGTTTACATGTTGACCATCCTCTCCTAACAAACTTAAATTCTTCGTTCTGATAATTTTTGAAGTAGATTTTACTATAGACGCACAATAATGATATTCAACGTGTAATCGATTCTGTTTTCGTTCTTATAAGCGTGGAGTAGTAAAATATATAATCAGTCTGCTAGAGCGGCAGAAAACTGACCGTTTCATTGTCATGGGCATGTCCACCATGCTGGGAGGATCTCACGAAACACCCATCGTGATCATAATCGATGGTGATGGATCCAATAATTTATTGTCCACATAGCCTAATTTGACTCACCCCATTGTGTTCTTGGAGAAAATTCATTTACTATTTTGAAGTTGACAAAACCTTTCCAAAGTCTAGTCTGAAGACTTCCAGACTTTAGTGTCAAAGTTTGAAGATCGTCAGACTTTAGGTTCAAGGTCTGCCCACACTAACAAATTCCAGACTGAATTCTACGGAAGAATGAAGACTTATCCAGATGCGAGATTATTTTTACTTCTTCAATGATTCGATTCGTATGTCATATGGATGATCTTCTAGTTGGATATAGCACCTATATGATTGACTATCTTTATTGGAATCAATTATGATATTCATATCTTTTGGAAGGCAAGTAAACTTGGAAAGTTCTACTTATGGAAACCAAGATCCTGATTGTACGGGGGAATATGATTGACTGGCTTTTATCACAAATCTTCAAACGACTCGAGATCTCCTTGATTGATTATATCCAACGGGTAGATTGGAAGAATTCATTTGGAAAGTGCCAACGGTCGAGAAGGCATGAAGGAGTATTTAAGGCGGACTTTCCAGTTGTTCGAGATAGTGTGTGAAAGAAAAATTTCAAAGTTTGAAGCATCTCAGTTCCTTGTTATTTCATTCACTAAGCTCAAAGTTGTATACGAAAGAGAGAAACTCATAGTGAGACTTTGTGAGAGACCAATAGAGACTCTTCACTGTGAAATCGAGATCGCAGGACTGTAAAATCTCTTTTGCTTCTTAGTGAAATCCGGCCAGTGGGCTGTCAACACGGAAGAGTGGATGTAGGTTTGATCTAAGCCGAACCACTATAAACCTTGTGTTCTTATTCTCTTCCATGAACTCATTTATTATGTTCATAGTTTTATCTAACTGCTATAATTTGAATTCGTTCATAGTTTGTCATTTTCTAAAAGCAAACTATTTGTATTGTTCGTTGCGAAAAATTGTCTTCACACTTATTCACCCACATCTAGGTATTCATACTAGCCCTTTCAATTAGTATCAGAGCTTGTGTGCTCATTCTATTGAAGTGTTTTTACTTATGAGCTAAAGATCTATGGCTAGTATTTTGGTTCCAGGTTTGGTTAAAGGCCAAAGTAACACCAGACCCCCTTACTTTGATGGAAATGAGTACAATATGTGGAAAAACAAGATGAAGGCATTCTTGAGATTGAGAGATCTCCTGGAATGGGATGTGGTAGAAAAAAAGGATCAATCCCAAAGTTACATCAACCTCAGAAAGAGGAAATGAAATTGTAGATGCTAGCGAAATGATACAAGAAGAAATAACCAAGAGACAAGCTCTTTATGCTAAAACTATCTACTTTTTATACTGTGCCTTGTCTCCTACTGAGTATAACCGAATTTCTTCCTGTGAAACAGCGAAAGAAGTTTGGGGCAGACTACACGTTACCTATGAAGGAACTGATCGAGTAAAAGAAACCAAAATCAACATTCTACTTGGACAATACAAAGCCTTCAAGATGAAGCCTGGATAATCCATCACTAATATGTTTTGTCACTTCACAGAGATTGTAAACGATCAGGCATATCAAGGACAACTAATCTCAGGACCAATTAAGGTTAATAAACTATTGCGTAGACTCTCCAAAGATTGGAATCACGTGAAGATGTCAATTAGAGAAACCCAAAGGATCATGCCTCTTTCAGTAGACGAACTAGTTGGCACACTCCAATCGTATGAAGTGGAGCAGATCAATGAGGAAAAAGATCCTAAAGGTAAGAAGTCAATTGCTTTAAAATCTAATAATGATTCTGATGATACAGATTCAGAAGATGACATGAATGATGAGGAGCTAGCGCTTATGATTAAGAAGTTCATAAAGTTGAACAGGAAGGGAAGAAGATTCAACTGGAAGAAGCAAAGCACTCAAAAATTCCAGAACTAACTAACTGAGGATAATGAAACCAACAAAGATGTGATATACTTCGAATGCAAGAAAAAGGGACACATCGGACCTAATTGCCCTTTATTGAAGAAAAAGAAAGGAAGAATAGAGAAATACAAAAAGACTCTCAAAGCAGAAACTTGGAGCGATACCGACTGCGAGGAAAGTGATGAAGAATATGCCAACACATGTTTGATGGCTAATTCAGAATTAGACTCAAGACTTTGAAATATATTTTGATTTAGACTTAAACAAAGAAGTTGAGGTTAGTAATTTAAAAACTCATGTTAAAGTCTTGAAGTATATAGATGAACTTTGTCTCAGTTTCAAAACCTCTCTTAAAAGGATTTCCGAACTAAAAATTGAGAATTCTAAGCTAAGGCAACAGGAAACTTCTTGGAAAGAGAAGTTTGAAAGTTTGGATAAAAGTTTTGTTGATTTGAAAGTAAATCCCGATTCTCTTTCGAAGGAAAATGCCTTTTTGAAAGAAGATATCTCAAATATCACAAACAAATTTTCAAAAGGATCTGAGAAGTTGGAGAAAATTCTTTTTGTACAAAAACCTTATTTTAATAAATCTGGTTTGGGTATGACTCCATAAACTATTCATTTAATTGATTTTCCCAAAGTTAAAGAAAGAATCAAATAAAGACCTATAAAGGTATTTTACAAAAATCATTTTCAAAAGGTTTTTGTACAACCTGTTGGCCGAAGTGCTCTCAAATGTTCAAAGTGTAACAGCTCAAAATATTTCGAGAAGGAATGTCCTAAGGTTTGGAGATCTGTTAAGAGGGATTGGGCAAAGATTGTTTTCAACACTAACTCACCTAGACCCAAGAAAATATGGGTACCAAAGAAAGCTTGAGTTCTTCTTTTGATCACAAGTCACTATCAAGAAGAAGATCAAATAGTATTTGGATAGTGGTTGTTCAAGGCACATGACAGGAGATTCAAGTTGCTTTATAAAACTTGTTCAATTGAATAGTGGAAAAGTTTCTTTAGGTGGAAATAGCAAATGAAGAATTGTAGGTTGTGGAACTATAAAGATTGGAAACTTGACTATCCACAATGTTTTCTTGGTGGAAGGTTTGAATTACAATCTACTTAGCATAAGTCAATTTGTGACGCTGGATTCAAAATAAATTTCCAAGAAGGCATTTGTTCGGGGATGAGTAAAGATCTCTCTCAATCTTTCACTAGATGAAGGCATGTGAATATTACCTTCTGGATATAAAACTAGAAAGTTCTCAATGTCTTATATCCATTTAAGATGAAGCAAATCTTTGGCATCGAAAGTTTGGCCATGTCAACATGAAGCAGATTGCTAAGATTTCTTCCAAGAAGCTTGTTCGTGATCTTCCCAACTTGACTTATCAAAAGTCTGAATTATGCACTCCATGTGTTTTGGGAAAACATGTTAGAAGTTCCTTTAAACCTATTGTGGCATCCGAAAATCCCAACCATACCAATTAAGTAGACATGGAATAAGAGAGGAATTTGGACAATGGTAAATTAATTTTGTTCCAAAGGGATGGAAGTCGGCCACGCGTGAGGCACACGCCTGTTGAAAAATTAAGAGTAAAATTTTGAAGAGTTGGACTGCAGGTGGGAACTTTGGCTATGCAGTTGTATATGAAGCAATTGGATTATGAGAATGCAAAATTTATTTCTTTAAGAAAAATGATGAAATGCTTCATATTAGTGCAAAGATTATGGGTTTATATTCTAAAGTTTGTGAGCCTTTTACTTGGATTTTCTTTTGGCCCCAAAACTTTTGGGCTCAAGCGGCCCATGGAGGCCCACAAGGCCATCGACCGAAGGGAGGAGGAGACGGGTGGAGAAGCTCATGCCACCCTCTCCATTTGTCCCATGGATGAAGCCACATGTCCTTCCTTTGAATCCAAGTGTCCATTCCCATGCAAAACCTCATGATTACTAGCTAATCATGAGGGTGAAAGAAAGAAAAAGGGAGAGAGAAGGGGCAGAATGGATGAGGCATGCAACCGAGGGAGTGTTTGCAAGAGAGAGAGTGAGATCGAGTGGGCGAGCGAGCGAGAGAAAGAATCCGAGAGAAAGAGAGAGAGTTAGAGAGAAAGAGGGAATTCATGAGGGTGCATTGGCGAGGGAAGAAGGAGACCAGCCCCACTGTGCGTGCGCTTGCAGCCACCGTTGACGCCGCCTAGCTCCGCCATCGATCGAGCCTGCTGAAGCCTTGAGTCGCCGTTTTGCTTGCTTGATTTTGTTGAACTTAAGGCAAGTAAAGTACGTTAGCCTACATTTTTCTTGTTGTGGTTGTGTAATATGTAAATAGACTTGAGGATGCATAAATTTGATGCTGGATGTTGAAGTTTCGAACTAGTAGGAGTAGTTCTTTAGGATTGGTAAACTGTTTTGTGGAAACACAGCATGACCTCGGCCGATTCCGTGAATTTTGTGCAATTATCCAGTCAGAATTTGATCTCGTGTCCTTGATAAAAATTGTAGAAGACATATTGTGGAGTAACATACTAAAATTTGAGAAGAAACAGACAAGTATTGGTCGGTGAAATAATTTTTCCTTGAAAGTGTTAAATCTGGAAACCATTACCGAGGGTTAGGAAGAGTTATGGTGATTATAGCTTTTGATCTATCATGAATCTGACTTCGAGTTCTTCACAAAAATTTTACCTCTAGGTTTTTTCTATAACATATCAAAATGTCAGAATTTTCTGAGTTTATTTAGGGTTTATACCGAATTTATGTATAAAACTGTGCAAGGGTGATGTTTAAAATTTTAAGGCTGTGATGCATGGACCGTAGCGGCTCGTAAGAAATTCTTTTGATAGGGTGTTCTTCATGAAACCTTTTTCTCTAGATCTCTTTTATAACATGTTAAATTTTCAAAATTTATTAAGATCATTTACTAATTTTTCCAGAATTTTAATTAAAGAAGTGCATTATGTTTTATTCGAAAATTGTTTTATTTTCAAGAACAAATGAATTGCTCTATGAGATGTGATATCTTGGGTTGTTATTTATACAGCATATGTGGTGACATTTAGCATATCATATGATATCAAAAAGTTGATTTAAACCTTTGACATTATTGCATCAAATGCTAATTTGAAAATGAGGTATATATATGTGAATATACATTGTGATGTTGATGATACCATCGGACCCTTGAGTCGACGATGCCCCGGGAGTGTCGGGATGCCCGGAGGTGTGTGCCGGATGCCCGGAGGTGTGTGTTGGATGTCCTCAGGAGTTTTGAGATGCCCGGAGGTGTGTGCCGGAGGTTTCTCGTGATGCCAGTTGGGGTACGAGATGCCCGGAGGTGTGTGCCGGAGGTTCCTCGCGATGCCAGGTTGGGTGCGAGCGATATGAGGGATGCAAACACTGGTCCCTAGAAGAAAAAAATGAGATCCTTTTGAAAATTAAAATTGGGAATTAAATCATGCACATGTGTGTGTGCATATGGCATGAGATATAATTGTCTATGAACTTGAATTGGTATTATTTGGCATTGAGAATGCGATCATGAAGGCATTGAATGGATCTCATGGGGATATATATACATGATTGTATGGATGATATGAATCATGCGCATGTATGTGCATATGGCATGGAACATAAATTGCCTTAATGAATAAATCTCATGGAGATATAAGCATGATTGCATGGATGATATGTGCATTTCACATGAAATTTTGGTTGTCTTGCTTGTTGCATTGTGTAGTTTGATGTTACTGCTGAGTGGTTGTACTCACCCCTTTTGGGGACTAACATTTCAGATTAATAACATTTCAGATTAAGAGATGCCTCTGTTACCGGTCACGCGTGGTACTTTCTATGGCTTACCATCCGACGTTGAGGTTGAGTGTTCGGAGCATCCCTGTGTTGGTGTTCGTGGACTGGTGTTCATCCGTGTTTGAGTTTTAGTTATGTATGATGTGGGTCTACTTGATGGCCCTGTAGTCAGAGTTCCTATCCGTGCATGTCCGCCGCCACGAGGTTATGATGGGGATGCTACCGCCGCCACCAGCCGATGCACCGGGCTGGGTGTGATTGTGTGTGTGACTGGTAGCGGGTGACATTTTTTGGATAGCCGACACTAGATGATGGATCGGTGTACATGACAAATGTGGGGTCGGGTACTTTTGGGTTATAGCCGAGCTTAGTTAAAGCCTTTGCCTGTTGGATGTACCGACTCTTGATGTCCGATCAAAGTATGTAAATAAAAGTGGTTCGGCATTAGCTTATATATATATATAATGTTTAGTTGGTGTGCATTGCATTGTATTATTTAGTTTGAGTATGGGTTAGGGAGATGTTGAGTATACTTTCGTTATATGAACTGCGCTGAGACCGATTAAGATAATATAAACCCCCATAACATATGGACCCACTATAATTCAAATGGTATCAGAGTGACATGTTATTAGGACAAATGAAAGGTAAGCAAACTGTGGCGATCCTAACGGATCGAGGGTTGAGTGTCGAGGGGTGCCACACCTATAAATCAAGTTTCTACTAATCGAGCTTTACAGCTTCTACACATGGACCTCTTTGGACCAACAAAAACTCAAAGTATTGGTGGGAAGAGATACTGCCTAGTAATTGTAGATGATTACTCTCGCTTTACTTGGGTTTACTTTCTAACAAATAAGTCTGAAGCCTTCTCTCACTTCTCAAAGTTTGCCAAGAAGGTTCAAAATGAAAAAGGATATGCTATTTCGAGCATACGAATAGATCATGGAGGTGAGTTCGAAAATGAAGACTTTGCGAAATTCTGTGATGAATTTGGCTTCCAGCATATTTTCTCTTCTCCATACACTCTAGAACAAAATAGGGTTGTGGAAAGAAAGAATAGATCCTTGCAGGAGAAGGCAAGAACCCTCTTAATTGAGAGCAAAATTTCCTCTCAATTTTGGGCTGAAGCAGTTTCTACAGCTTGCTACATCATCAACAGAGTGTTCTTTAGGCCTATTCTAGAGAAAACTCCTTATGAAGTGTTTAAAGGGAAGAAGCCAAATGTTTCTTACTTCCATGTGTTTGGTTGTAAGCCTGTAAGTGTTATGTTTTGAAAAATGTAAATGATCGAACTGGGAAGTTTGAAGAAAGATCAGAAGAAGGAATTTTCCTTGGCTACTCAATCTCAAGCAAAGCATACAGAGTTTTTAACAAGAAGACTTAATCTGTGGAAGAATATATGAATGTCAAGTTTCAAGATTTTATGTAGAATCAACTGGATCAGACTCAACTTGAAGAATCTAAACTTGCTCTAGACTTTACAAAGACTACTTCCCTTGAAGTGGTTCAGACTTTTGGAGATCAGCAACAAGCAGAACTAGAAGATTCAACTGAAGTTAAGGATCAGCAGACTCTCAGACCAACCATCAATTGGAAGCATAAGTCAAGTCATCCCAAGAACTCTTCATTGGCAACATTGATGAAGGAATTCGCACTAGATCCAAAAGGCGAAAAGAGTTTAGTGCTTTAGCACTTGTTTCTGAGGTAAAACCCAAAAGTGTAGAAGAAGCCCTGTCTGATGAAAGCTGGATCGAAGCTATGCAAGAAGAGCTAAGACAGTTCAGCATCAACGATGTTTGGGATCTAATTCTTAAACCTAAAGGTAAGTCTATTATTGGGACTAAATGAGTTTTCAGGAACAAGGTGGATGAGAAAGGAAAAGTGGTCAGGAACAAAGCAACACTCGTGGCCAAAAGATATACAAAAGAAGAAGGGATGGATTATGACGAGACTTATGCACCAATAGCGAGGTTAGAAGCAATTAGATTATTATTTGCTTTTGCTTGCTATAAAGATTTCAGGTTATTATAGATGGATGTAAAGAGTGCCTTCCTAAATGGATTCATCCAATAAGAATTCTATATGAACAACCACCAGGATTTGAAGATCCAAGAAAACTACACTCAGTCTACAGACTGAAAAAGGCCTTGTATGGACTGAATTAAGCACATCGAGCTTGATATGAAATGTTAAGTAAATTCCTAACCCAAAATGGTTTTGTTAAATGAAAGATAAATACTACTTTGTTCATCAAAAGAGAGGGTAAAGACTTTCTGTTAGTTTAAATTTATGTAGATGATATTATCTTTGGATCCCCTAATGAAAATCTATGCAAGAAATTCTCTAGATGTATGCAAGATGAATTTGAGATTAGCATGATGGGTGAGTTAACTTTCTTTCTGAGATTGCAAGTTAAACAATCGAATAAAGGTATTTTTATTCACTAAGAGAAGTATCCAAAAATCTCATCATGAAATTCGAATTGGAGAATTGCAAAAAGACAGAGACACCAATGTCAAGTTCTTCAAAGCTGGACAAAGATGAAGGAAAAAAGAAAGTAGATTGGAAGCTTTACAAGAGCATTATTGATTCGCTTTTTTACTTTACTGCATCTAGGCCTAACATTTTGTTTAGCATTTGCATCTATGCTAGATTTCAATAAGATCCCAAAGAATCTCATTTAAGTGTTGCAAAATGCATCATCAAATACGTTGCAACTACTCCAAAGCTAGGTCTATGGTATCCCAAAGAATGAGACTATACTCTCCTTGGATATTTAGACGCAGATTTAGCAGGTTGTAAAGTTGATAGAAAGAGTAATTCTGGTACTTGTCAACTTCTGGGCAGCATGCTAGTATCTTGGTTCTCAAGGAAGCAAAGTACTGTAGCTTTATCAATAGCAAAAGCAGAGTATGTGGCTCTTGGGAGCTGTCGTTCTCAAATTTCGTGGATAAGGCAATAACTTAGAGATTTTGGAATTGAAGAATCATGCACTGAGATCGAATGCGACAACACTAGTACTATTAATCTCACAAAGAACCTAATTCTTCATTCAAGGGCAAAGCATATAGAAATTCGACACCATTTCATAAGAGATCATGTCCAAAATGGAGAAATTATGATTCAGTTCATTAACTCGAAAAATCGATTGACAGACATATTTACAAAGCCACTGAAGAAAAATCTATTTGAGTCAATCCACACCAAACTGAATATTATATCTCTTACTGGTTAAAGTCTGAAGCTGGTCAGACTCAGAATGTCCAGAAATTATTTCTGTAAGTTAATATCTCTTCAATTCAGGTAATTTAATTTTTAGTAAGAAGAATTCGAAAAGTTATGTTGATATTTGAATCATTGCTTGCCTATTTTATTTTTAAATCATCTTTTTCGAATTTTTGAATTTTTGGCAGTTTTTATTTTTTGAAAAATACAGATTTCCTTTTTCATTATGACGGTTCGTTTACCCCGTTTTACTTTCTTTACATACCGTCGATTTTTTCTTCTTTATTTACGATTTCTCAAACCCTAGAATACAGATTCTCTACTCTCTCATTTCTACTCTCAAGTTTGCTCTCCAAGTTTTCATCTTTTTCACTCGAACGTGTTTGAGAAATCCTCCTTGACTGTGAAGATGTCTTTCCAAAGGAAGTCATCTCAGATCTCAAGCAGGGGACCACGGAATATGCCTGAGGGTCCTACATATTTTGACTTGACCGAGGAAGAAGATTCTCCACAACAACATTTTCCATAGCATGCCACTCAAAATCCTCCACGCCAGCTAGTAGAAGAGGAAATCGTGGAAGATGTTGAACCTGTAAGGACGTTAAAACCCCTATTTCTTTTTAAACTCTACAATCAGTTGAAGTAGGGTGGTACTGCTATGACCTTTATTGATGAATTTCTGAAAGAAATATGATACAAAAATGAGACTCCGTTCTTACTATCGATGGAAAGGTTAGGCATAGCGTCTGAACGATCGGCAGACAGGGCTTTTGCTAACTTTCTAGTTGATCCTCATTTTAGTTCTTTTAATCAGCCAGAGGTCAAGGATGATGATGAGAGAATGTACATGAATTTTTAGCCTAGAATGGGCGTTGCTATTGAAGTGCGTGGTGATGGAACGAGTTTGTTTCGTTCGAAGGATCATAGGAAGACTTACTCGAAATTGCTGAAAAGAGGGGTGATGAACCCTCGAACGGTCGACTTTGATTTCTTTGATTCAATACAGGTGAACCTGAGGGAGAATCTAACTCTCCTTCAACTTGAAAGATTTTTCTTTGAGACTTTTGTTGCTTACCCTGAGTTAACTGCATATTTCTATTTGAACTTGTCTTTTCTTGACGCAAATAGATTTCGTTTTACTGTGAGGGAGAAAGAGCATGTGGTGGATGTAGACACATTGGATGATGTTATTGGTGTAGAAAGAGGTGGTTTTCAACCAATAAATGTGTCTGTTGGTCAGTCAACAAGTTTTCTTGTTAGGGACAAACTTTCTGAAGGAAGCATTACCTATTCCAAAATGTCTGCCTCAAACATTTTGCTACACAAAATCGTGATCAACTGCATTCGACCAAAGTCAACCTCCAAAATGAATGTCTCTCGTTCTGAAGCCAAACTGATGTTTGCTATCAGTAATGGAATGAAGTTCTCTTTGCCACACACAATCCTGATGCACATGTACAAGACCGTTGTGAAAGATAAAGGACAGCTCCCTTACTCAACGCTGGTCACTCAATTGTTCAAACACTTTAATATTCAGCTTCCAGCCTCTGTGTGTGTTAGAACTATTGCTCTTATGGTTATAGGATTGAAGATGGTGTCCAAGATGAGGTTAAAGGAACTAAACAAGGCCTTGGAGTGCTTGAAGGAAAAGTCCCCCAGCAAAACCAAACAAAACTCTACTGCAAAGAAAAGGAAAGACAAGGAACCTATACGTGAACCTACAAAGAAGAGAAGATCTCTTATCCTATAGGACGAAGAGGATGAGGATGATCTTACTCTCTCTATGTTTGCCTTGAAAAATCTTCAGAGTTTTGTTAGTTTTGAGTAACCACAAAACAGAGAAGAAAGAGAAAGAGGAGAAACATAGCAGGAAAAAGAAGAAAGAGCAGAGGAAAGAGAAAGAGAAGGAAGATAAAGAAGAAAAGAAAGAGAAGAAGCAGGCAAAGAAGCCAGAGAAGAAGGAAGAACAGCTGAAGATAAGGAGAGACAGGATGACTTCGTTGAACCAACCTTTGCAATCTCCTTATTTGAAGATTAAGAGAAGACTAGGAGTGGAACTGTAGGAGATAGAAGAGAAAAAGAACATCGCTTGGAAAATGAAACAAAGAAGGAACAAGAAGAAGAATTCATTTCTCCACTTGTAGCCACAGAAATAGGGGGAGCTTGTGAGAAAATAGGTACTTCTTCTTCTCCTATTTTTATCAGCGATGATGTTAGTAGATCTCTTGCCGATCCAGAGGATGTCTATGCCTCTCATTTTCCTAAAATTGATATTGAGGCATCCTCTTCAAGTCTTGATGTTCGACGCGCTGAAGTTCCCTCATCTATCAACATTTCACAAACTGAACGTGCTGAGGCTAGTACTCAAACAACAACTTATGTAGACTTTCAAAGGTTGCTAGAGCTCCTTCTGGAGTTAAAAGCACAGCAATATGGAATGGAGTGTGAAATTCAGAACCTCCAATCTGCTTTGAAATCTACTTTAGTTTCTCTTCACGAGCAGGTACGGAACCTTAAGCTTCAAATTCAAGAGACTGCCAAGGCTGAAGATATCGAGAAGGTGCATGAGTCATTGCAAAAGCTGGAGGAAATAGTTCAGTCAATGGGAGATTTCCAACTCATTTGCGTTCCTAAACACTCTTAATTTCTTTGAAGTTTTTATCCTTCTCCATTTTTTGCTGCTAACAAAAAGGGAGAGAATGTGCAGATTTAACTTTTGTTTGACTTATCTTTTGACTTATCTTTTGAACTTTTATGCTAAACTTTATTGAACTATTATTCTGTTTGACTCTATTTGACATTGACGCTTGCAACAACTTACTTTTTTGGTGATGATGTGGTGATTATGGATGGATAGTTGTTTAAGTCTCGATATTTCTCTTGTCTTTTCAAGATTAACATGTTTTTTGTGGTTGTAGAATCGATATTATCCAGATCCTAATCGATTTTTTTTTTTTATAAGATATCATGTACTGCTTAAAAGTTGTTTTGCAGGTCAAAAGTTCTTAAATCTATAGGAAAGTTGTCACAATAAAAAATGGGGAGATTGTTGGAGAAAATTCTTTTACTGTTTTGAAGTCGATAAAATCTTTCCAAAGTCTAGTTTGAAGACTTTCAGACTTTAGTGTGAAAGTCTGAAGACCGCCAGACTTTAGGTTCAAAGTCTACCCACACTGACAGATTCCAGACTGAATTCTATTGAAGAATGAAGACTTATCCAAATGCAAGATTATCTTTACTTCTTTAATGATTCAATTCGTATGGTGTATGGATGACCTTTTGGTTGGATGTAGCACCTATATGATTGACTATCTTTATTGAAATCAATTCCGATATTCAAATCTTTTGGAAAGCAAGTAAACTTGAAAGGTTCTACGTATGGAAACCAAGATTCTGATTGTATGGGCAAACATGATTGACGAGCTTTTATCACAAATCTCCAAATGACTCGAGATCTTGTTGCTTGATTTTGTCCAATGGGTAAATTGGAAGAATTCCTTTAGAAAGTGCCAACGGTCAAGAAGGCATGAAGGAGTATTTAAAGCAGACTCTCCAGTTGTTTGAGATAGTGCATGAAAGAAAAATTTCAACGTCTGAAGCTTCCTAGTTCTTTTTTATTTCATTCACTGAGCTCAAAGTTGTATACGAAAGAGAGAAACTCATAGTGAGACTTTGTGAGAGACCAGTAGAGACTCTTCACTGTGAAGTCAAGATCGCAAGACTGTAAAATCTCTTTTGCTTCTTAGTGAAATTCAGCTAGTGGGTTGTCAGCGCGGGAGAGTAGACATAGGCTTGATCTAAGTCAAACCACTATAAACCTTATGTTCTTATTCTGTTCCTGAACTACTTTATTCTGTTCATAGTTTTATCTAATTGCTATAATTTGAATTCGTTCATAGTTTGTCATTTTCTAAAAGCAAACTATTTCTACCGTTTGTTGCAAAAAATTATCTTCACACCTATTCACCCCCTCTAGGTGTTCATACTGGCCCTTTCATGTGTGTCCCATCATTAAAAGCATCACCGCCTTGACCTCCATATGGCCCAACTAATTCGAAGGAATGAATGAGCGAATCGAGATAAGGGCTTCTAACCAACTTCTCCATTATGTGAGGCCATTGTTGTTTCAATATGACGTTTAGGAAAGAGTCTAACCATTTAAGAGACAATGGATGACCTCTTGCATAATGAGCTAGATTTTGGGACAACTCCTCATAGCCTTCTTGAGGTTCTTCTCTCTTCCATGCATGGCGACAAAAGAGCCGAAGCACTTCATTCGGGTCCAATCCTTTAACGATATACTTGTCATCTACCTTGAGATCTTTTAGCAAGTTTTGGTCTCGAGTTGTGATCAAAATTCTGCTCCCAGGACACAGCAATTCTCGGTCTCCTGCCCAGAAGTAGTCAATCTATTCTTTACCAGTAACATTGTCAAGACCAAGAAGTATCCTTTTAAAGCACATGTTACTATTTATCTTATTGATGTTGGTCTGAATGTCGCCGTAGGTCCTCAATCCTTCTTCCTTCATAAGCTTATGGAGCAGCTTCTTTTATAGGCCTAATATATCAACTCGATCTGCTTCTCTGATTTTATCAAGAAAGACAAAGTGGAGAAGAGGTGCGATATGATGTGTTCGTGAGTTTCCGAGGCAAGGATTTGAGGAAAAACTTCATATCACACCTCTTCTTCGCTTTGAGGTAGGCCTTGATCCAGTACTTCAGGTGAAATCTATTCAGACCAAATTAAAAAAAAAAAATAGAAATCTATTAAGACCACCTGGTTTCTCTCTCTTCCCCCCTTGACCTCCACGCCTCCCCCACCGTCACCAGCGCGGCCTCTAGACCGCCTCCACTCCTGCCATCCACTTTAACCTCCTGAACTAACCTTAAAGTTAAGAGCCGTTTGAATAGCTTTCTTTGGGAAAATTTCAAAGGGTAGTCCAAAGACTTGGACGCAGAAATTACAGTGAGATAACAAATAACAATGGGGAGGTGTGTTAGGTATCCAAGGTTGCAAAAGGAGTAATGGTTTGCAAAGCACCACGGACCCGATTCTAGTACCCTATTCTTCTCAATCTCCATTTTGAAAGTAATGGCAAACACTCTTAGATCGACTAGGGTGGAATTGACATCATCCAAAGGCCAAGCCTTCTTCATAGTATTCTGGGGTGCCTAAACGTTTACATTCGGTTTGGAGAACAATTGCCCAAAGAGAGTGACTCGACATTCTTCAATTTTTGTTCTATTACAGCATCATCTAGAACAGCAATGTTACTATGTCACGACCTCTTTTTTTCCGTCCGGGGGAAAAGAATGATGGTTTGGGGTATTTGCCTAAAGAGGCAAACCAATGGCCCTAAATTAGGCGCGGGCTCTCCCAAGCCCATACCTCACGCGACATTGAATTTTGAATTTTAATTCTTAACAACCTATGTAATTCTAGGAGTCGCCACTAGCCTATTGGGGTCGGCTAGAAACCAATCAAGACACGAGAGTGTTGTCTCGATTCCTACGCAACCAGAGATTTCTAGGAACGGGGACTTGTTTACGCCAATGTTTCTATTAGCGCCCTTGTGGTACCACTAACTTGGAAGGTTGTTTATCTAAATGGCCACACAATCTTGATTACCAATTATAATCTTTATGAAACCACTAAGTGTCCATGCAAATGTTTTTGTAGTTTTTTTTTTTTTAATGTCTAGACTAATCCTAACATAATTTAGAAGAGAAATTTACACTCAAATTAATGAAAAGCGGCGCGTAAATAAACATCCAAGAAATTGAAATGACTTGAAAATAAATGCGGAAAAGGTAAACTCGATACAAGTCGGGCAAATAATATTACATGGCCTTGTTGTCACGCCCCGGGACAGGACCCCCATGAGCAAAATGAGAATTCAAATATGCATGAAATTACTTTAAATAATTTTAATCTACACAAAATGGATTATTTACAAAAATGGTTATAAAATACCAAAATAGTATTAAATTAGGAAAATGACCTTTTAAAATTAGGAAAATTTAATATATGTCATTTCTATCCTAATTTGATGCCATTTAACATTTTTTGATATTTTTGAAATTTTCATATTTTTCTCTTTTTTTAATTGTTTTTTTTAAATTAATAATAATTCCTTAAACCGATCTATGCTAATATAGGGTAACACAGCACATGAATATCACAATAATCAAGCTCAAATCGACCGTTTCAAGATCGAAGCTTAGTTTGGGCATTTCGTCGAACAAGGTATGCATTGAACCACCCCAAGCAACTTCTTCAAGCCATGTTTGTAGCCTTCAATCTTGGCTCATAAGCAATCTTGTATGGAACTAAAGTATCAAGATCATACTACTATATACAAAGGGCAAGATTAGATAAAAATCATAGCTTAAAACACACAAGAACCAAGCTGAAATCATCCTCCAATATGCGGGTTTGAGCTGATTTTGCAAATCTGGGTTTGAACCAAAGTCAAACAAACAGGTTGCATGCCCATATTCAAGCCCCGACACTCATCACATGCAAGATCTACATGAAACATTACTTGATCCAAGTGAAAGTAAGTAACATGGGCTAGTTTTCCAAGGCAACAAAAATCACCGAGAATGATCAACCGGACACATCAAAACGACCTCTCCAAAAAAGCACACATGCAAAACTCTTGAAGAGATTTCAACACTTAGAAAAATTCCAGCCTTAAAATCAGTTTTTTGGACTAGTTTTCCTCTTGATTTTTCACTAGTAAAACATGTTCAAGGTCGAATGAAAATACATCTAGGATACTTACCTTACATCCTAGTTTCTTTTGCAAGTAGTTCTCGGCCAAGAAAGTCGAGAAATTATCCTCGGGGGCTCGTGGAAGTTGGCTTCTTCAATTGGAAATGAGATCTGCAGAAAAAAAAGAACTGACAACGAAGGTTTTCGTTGACCTCTAAAAATGCCCCATTCGTAGATCTTATGGGTTTATCTTTTCTCTCAAGGTCGGTCTGGATTTTCTGGGTTTCTCTTTTCTGGAGTTGCTTCTGAGGGCTTCTTTGGGGATCGATTCCGAGCTCTCTCCTCTCCCTCTCGTCTCCTCTCTCTCATGCCTCCGAAAAAGCCCCCTTCATAGATCTTATCCCCTGAATTAGAGGATTTGTGGTCGGCCTTTTGTCCACCTACCAAGCCTGACAACAGGGCTACTTCACCCACTCTCTGACTTAGCCAATTTTTCAATTCTGCAGCTGTTGAGTGTGCGGACTTTGCTGTGATTTTCTCGTGCTTTCAGCAGCTTATCCCTAGCAAAATTTTGTCCACTTGTACTACCAATAATGGTCTTCCATCACGTGTAAAGATCGAGCTAAATGGGCGGTTGAGTGGGATATGGTGGGGCCATCAATATGCCTACTTAGCAGCTCCGAATTAAGACCTAACCGTGGGCCGGGTTTTGGTAGCTGGTTTGAGTGCTTTAATCCATCAATTTGGCCGTAGTTTTTGATCAATTAGCAACCTCATGTATAGTAGTTTAACATCTTGACCATTTTTCGCAATTGTCTCCACCCAATTTTGCAAAAAAATCCCTCAAAGTTGGCTATTTTCTTGACCGAGAATGCCAAATACAATGCAATTAGGTCCTTTTTTGCCCAATTCGATTAATTAGACTTGACCCAAGTTCAATTTTAACTCAATTCGGGGCCTAGATGATGATTTAAGGGATTGAGTGAAATTTTGCAAAATTTGCGAATTAGTCCCTCAACTTTTGGAAATTGCATTTTGGCCCCAATTTGCCAATTTAATTCCAATCTGACCTCTTAGACTTGGCTAGTCACATTTAGATCATTGGCCCTAACTTTTTTTTTTTTTTTCTTTTTAATCTTTTTTAATTTTTTTCAAACTTTTTTTTTTTTTTTAATTTTTTTTTTTAGGAAAAACATCTTCCATTTTAAAAAACTATACTAAACACCTAGATAATCTATATGCAATAATTTGGGCAAAAAATTAGGTTTTAACAGTTGCCCTTCTTTGGAAGGAAGCTCAAAGAGATTTCTTTCAAAAATAAGGTGACACCTAATGTTTTGTTTTTTTTGTTTTTGTTGTTTTTTTTTTTTTTTACAATAGTAAAATGAAAATGCAAGTGAGGTTAATGTAAAGAGCGTGATCTAGGGATGTACTTGTGAACAATTTGAAAAGTGTGGTTTAAGGATATATCTACGAACCTTGTGGTTTAAGACAGCCTCACTAACCGTGTGGTTTAAGGCAGTCCTACGAACCATGTGGTTTAATGCAGTCCCACTAACCATGTGGTTTAAGGCAGTCCCACTAACCTTGTGGTTTAAGGCAATCCCACTAATCGTGTGATTTAGGACAGATCTACTAACCGTGCGGTTTAAGGCAGTTCCACTAATCGTGTAAATTGTATGGTTTTAGGATGACCAAGAACCTCTTGAAAATGCATGGTTTAAGGCTAACCCATGAACCTTTTGAAATTGCGTCTTGAAAATGCATGGTTTGAGGCTAGCCCATGAACCCTTTGGAATTGTGTCTTGAAAATGCATGGTTTGAAGCTAGCCCATGAACCCTTTGGAATTGTGTGGTTTAAGGATAACCAAGAACCTCTTGAAAATACATGATTTAAGGCTAACTCATAAACCCTTTGAAATTGCAAGGTTTAAGGATAACCAAGAACCTTTTGAAAATGCATGGTTTAAGGCTAACCCATGAACCATTTGAAATTGCAAGGTTTAAGGATAACCAAGAACCTTTTGAAAATCATGGTTTAAGGCTAACCCATGAACCCTTTGAAATTGCAAGGTTTAAGGATAACCAAGAACCTTTTGAAAATGCATGGTTTAAGGCTAACCCATAAACCCTTAGAATTGCAAGGTTTAAGGATAACCAAGACCCTTTTGAAAATGCATGGTTTAAGGCTAACCCATGAACCCTTTGAAATTGCAAGGTTTAAGGATAACCAAGAACCTTTTGAAAATGCATGGTTTAAGGCTAACTCATAAACCCTTTAAAATTGCAAGGTTTAAGGATAACCAAGACCCTTTTGAAATGTATGGTTTAAGGCTAACCCATGAACCCTTTGAAATTGCAAGGTTTAAGGATAACCAAGAACCTTTTGAAAATGCATGGTTTAAGGCTAACCCATGAACCCTTTGAAATTGCAAGGTTTAAGGATAACCAAGACCCTTTTGAAAATGCATGGTTTAAGGCTAACCCATGAACCTTTAGAATTGCAAGGTTTAAGGATAACCAAGAACCTTTTGAAAATGCATGGTTTAAGGCTAACCCATGAACCCTTTGAAATTGCAAGGTTTAAGGATAACCAAGAACCTTTTGAAAATGCATGGTTTAAGGCTAACCCATGAACCCTTTGAAATTGCAAGGTTTAAGGATAACCAAGAACCTTTTGAAAATGCATGGTTTAAGGCTAACCCATGAACCCTTTAAAATTGCAAGGTTTAAGGATAACGAAGAAAAATGCATGGTTTAAGGGTAACCCAATGAACCCTTTGGAATTGCAAGGTTTAAGGAGACCAAGAACCTCTTGAAAATCATGTGGTTTTTCTGGAGAAACCTGTCATTCGAGAATATTATGAAGTGGATACTGCACATCAAATAGAATTCATTATAACAAGTATTCTAGTAGCGAAAGCATACTAGATGAGATCAATTTCAGCATATGTCATCAGAAACAATATCAAGAGTGTATCGGTAATGAGAAGGCAATGATTGCATAAACAAATCAAACTAATTCAGACCACTTGACAAATTCGCAAAACTGTCATCACTCTCGGATGATATCATTAATCTTCAAATTCTCTTGAGAGAGAAGTCCTTGTCAAAATGACCTTGACTCATGAGAAAAGTCTGTTAAGTATGCCAAGCAAGGACACCTAATCAGAAAGGGCTTCTCGCATATTCTCAAGAAAAGGGCTATTTGATCCCATCTATTCATGTGGGAAATAAACTGATCACTCAACCTCACTCTTCCAGTGTGCAAGGCTTTGAATCATTCGCAATAAGTACACATTGACCAATCTAAGAGGTCTTTTAAAAGGACCGTAGTGCAGGTTTGGTCATGGTTTTTAGCAATGGATAAGCATCATTGGCTATGAAATGAATTAATCACCAATCCACGTCTTCGCTAGGTTTACAAGTCAAGAAACCTTAAGATGAGATAAGACAACCTTACTCTCACTTCTTCGAGCAGCATCTTCTTTAGGAAGTCCTTATTTCCACTTTGAATCATCCCAATCTGAAGAGACTTTGGAAATGGGTTGTAATGTTGATTCAGGGAAAGGTTCAAAAGGCTAGCTCAAAAGGCTTAGAACTTTTTGTCAAAGGGGGATTTGGGAGTTGGTGATTATCATGGCATCATTACCATATCATCCATTTTTTAAAGCACTCAATGTTTAGAATTCAAATTGTCTCAAAAGTCCTTTGACTAATCATCTTAACATAATGGCTTTTGCATTTGCAATGATTTTCTTTTCAATGCAGGCATTTTTTTTTTTTTTGCCATTTTTGCTTTCACAGAGATATTCCACTTGATGCAATTGTTTTTCTTCCACTCTCTCTCCTTTTTTTTTTTGGCATTGGCCTTGCTTTTACCAGGCACGCTGCTTTTTCATGCCCCTTAATTTTCACTTGGCTTTTGTTCTTTTGAACTTTTTGAGCTCTTGGGACCTTCAAGATGCTTTTCAGATTCTCATGTAAACACAAATTGCATTGGTAAATCATATGCCCTGCCCCAATGTGGGGAGATAATCACCACTTGAGTTTTGGAAATGAACAATTAAGCTCAACTTGGTTTAAGCAAAGGGTATCGATGTTTGGGTAGAGAAAAGAATGCTCTTCTTCACCTTGGGATGCTTCGAGCTTCCATAAGAATTCACCTAAAGTTACCGCAAAAAGATTTATGCAAGTGAGAGCAAAGAAACCTTTCTCATCTTTCCTCTCCAAATAATGTCAACCCAAACCTCCATAATTACCTTACATCCTAGTTTCTTTTGCAAGTAGTTCTCGGCCAAGAAAGTCGAGAAATTATCCTCGGGGGCCTGTGGAAGTTGGCTTCTTCAACTGGAAATGAGATCTGCAGAAAAAAAAATTAACAACAAAGGTTTTCGTTGACCTCTAAAATTAGACTTCAAGACGTCTTTTGTTGGAAAACTTGACACCAAGCCAAACTATATGTATTCTAGTTTGGGATAAAAGTCAATATTTTCCTCATTTGTCTCTCAAATTTCTCAAAAAACACTGGCTTTCCCTCACTCGTGACCAACCGGGCTCAACACTTAGAAAAATTTCTAGTGTTTCTTGGCCCGCCAGGAGGGTGTTCTTTCGGGGGGCTTTAGGAGGCCTTCCCGATCTCCATTTGGGGCTTTAGGGTGTTCTTTCAGTGTTTCACTCCCTAGTTGAAGGTTTTGGCTAATTTTGGCCGAAGGGTTATGAAAATCTCACTTTTCTCTCTCAAGGTCGGTTTGGATTTTCTGGGTTTCTTTTTTCTGGAGTTGCTTCTGAGGGCTTCTTTGGGGATCGATTCCGAGCTCTCTCCTCTCCCTCTCGTCTCCTCTCTCTCATGCCTCCGAAAAAGCCCCATTCGTAGATCTTATCCCCTGAATTAGAGGATTTTTGGTCAGCCTTTTGTCCACCTATCAAGCCTGACAACAGGGCTACTTCACCCACTTTCTGACTTAGCCAATTTTTCAATTCTGTAGCTGTTGAGTGTGCAGATTTTGCTGTGATTTTCCCGTGCTTTCAGCAGCTTATCCTTGGAAAAATTTTGTCCACTTGTACTACCAATAATGGCCTTCCATCATGTGCAAAGATCGAGCTAAATGGGCGGCTGAGTGGGATATGGTGGGGCCACCAATATGCCTACTTAGCAACTCCGAATTAAGACCTAACCGTGGGCCGGGTTTTGGTAGCTGGTTTGAGTGCTTTAATCCATCAATTTGGCCGTGGTTTTTGATCAATTAGCAACCTCATGTATAGTAGTTTAACATCTTGACCATTTTTCGCTATTGTCTCCACCCAATTTTGCAAGAAAGTCCCTCAAAGTTGGCCATTTTCTTGACCAAGAATGCCAAATACAATGCAATTAGGTCCTTTTTGCCTGATTCGATTAATTAGACTTGACCCAAGTTCAATTTTAACTCAATTGGGGGCCCAGGTGATGATTTAAGGGATCGAGTGAAATTTTGCAAAATTTGCGAATTGGTCCCTCAACTTTTGGAAATTGCATTTTGGCCCCAATTTTCCATTTTAATTCCAATCTGACCTCTTGGGCTTGGCTAGTCACATTTAGATCATTGGCCCCAACTTTTTTCTTTTTTTCTTTTTAATCTTTTTTTAACTTTTTTAAACTTTTTTTAAAATTTTTTAAAATTTTTTTAATTAATTAATTAATTAATTTTTTTATAGCAAAAACATCTTCCATTTTAAAAAAATATACTAAACACCTAGATAATCTATATGCAATAATTTGGGCAAAAAATTAGGTGTCAACATACTATTGTTCTAGAGATTACCTAGTCTCCTGCAAAGTAGGTTAGGTCTTGCATCTGCTAACTCCCAGTTCTCCATTGTTTTGCAAGTAGCAGGATTTAAAGCTTCAGAATGGGTCAACAAACAAGACATCATGGGGTGCACACAAGTGCTGGAGTGCGACTCGACTATTGTTAACTCCTGCTGGTGTTCTGCTTCTCCTGGTGGCTTCAGCCGATCATTTTGGCTAAGATTAGGTGGTGAGGGGATTTGGTTATCTCCTCCTCTGTTGCGAGATCTGGTGAACCCTAGGCGCGGCGCTGGTGCTCTGTTTGTCTACCTCCTGGTCGAGCTGTTCCGTGGCTTCTTCGTGGGACCTGGGCTGAAGAGGTAGGCCTCGGCTGTTCCTCTCTTCACTTCGTTGAAGCGTTTCCCTGGTAGGCCCTCTTTTCTTGCAATGTCCTCCTTGTAGTTGGGTTTGCGGGTTGTGTTAGGGCTGCTAATGCGGTATGGCCTCTATTTCTGCTGTGGTAGTTGCTATAGTTAATGAGGCCCAGCCTAGTGCTACTAATGAGAGGGGAAATAGCCCTGTTTCTCGGAATTTATTAGCCCAGCCTTTTGTGCTCTCAAGCAAAGCCTTTGCTGTTGCGTTGCGGGAATACCAAGCCCCCTCTAAGGCTCCAAGCCACGTGGGTCAGTCCAGGGGATGTAGTCGAAGGAGGTCGGCCTCCAAAAGACCTCAGGCCTCACAACAACAGCGTAGATTGAAGCCTCCTCTGGCCCGTTCATGGGCGAACATCGCTCACTTGGTTGCAAAAGATTTGATTCGTACGGTTGAAGAAGATCTCACTGCTGGAGATAGCATCACGTGATCAGTTATTTGTATTGAAATCAATTTGAGTAATTAGATCTATTGATTAGTGAAGTGTACTTGGAAGATTCTACATATGAAAACCTAGATCCTAATTGTATGGGCAAGTAGGATTGGTGGGCTATCATCACATTCCTTAAATAACTCGAGATCTCCCTAATTGATTATGTCCAATGGGTAGATGGAAGAACTCCTTTGGAATGTGCCAACGGTTATGAAGGCATGGAGGAGTATATAAGGAAGACGCTCAAGTTATTCGAGGTGGTGCGTGAAAAAAAATTCCAAAGTCCGAAGCTCCTAGTTCTTTGTTATTTCATTTGCGGAGCTTAAATTATACTCAAAATAGAGTTTAAATTCTTGTGAGACCTTGAGGAAGTGTGGGAGAGGTTCTACATTATGGAATCAAGGACATGAAGTTGTAAAATCTCTTTTGATTCTTAGTAAAATCCAGCCAGTAGACTGTCAGTGCGGGAGAGTGGATGTAGGCTTGGTCTAAGCCGAATTACTATAAACTTTGTGTTTTAATTCTCTTTCCCTAATCTCTTTACTTTAATTCGTAGTCTTATACAACTATTTATAGTCTTTTACATCTTCAGTCTATCGTTCTTAAAAGATGAATTAATTTGTTAAGTCTTGCAAAAACTTCTTTAACACCTATTCACCCCCTCTAGGTGTTCTTACTAGCCCTATCAATTGGTATCAGAGCTTGTGTACTCACTTAATTGAAGTGTTTTTATTTCTAAGTTAAAGATCCATAGCTAGTATATTGGCTCCAGGATTAGTTGAAGGCCAGAGCAATACCAGATCTCCCTATTTTGATGGAAAGGAATACAGCATAAGGAAAAATAAGATGAAGGCATTCCTAAGATCAAAAGATCTTCTGGAATGGGATGTGGTAGAAAAATGAATCATTCCTAAAGTCACATTAGCTTCAGAAAGAGGAAAAGAAGTTGCAAACGCTAACAAGATGACTCAAAAAAGAAATAACCAAGAGACAAGCTCTTGATGCTAAAGTTATTTACTCCTTATATTGTGCGTTATCTCCTACTAAGTATAACAGAATATCTTCTTGTGAAACAACCAAAGAAGTCTGGGATAGGTTGCACATTACTTATGAAGGAACTGATCGAGTGAAAGAAACAAGGATTAATATTCTACTCGGTCAAGATGAAGCCTTCAAGATGAAGACAGGAGAATCTATCACTGATATATTTAGTCGTTTTACAGAAATTGTAAACAGTCTAGAGTATCAGGGACAACCAATCTTAGAACCTATGAAGGTTCACAAATTGTTACGTGGACTCTCCAAAGACTAGAATCACGTGAAGACTTCAATCAGGAAAACTCAGAGGATCATGCCACTTTTGGTAGATGAACTGGTTGGCACACTTCAGTTTTATGAAGTGGAGCAAATCAATGAGGAAGAAAATCCCAAAGGTAAGAAGTCAATTGCTTTAAAGTCTAATGATGATTCTAATGTTACAGACTCTGAAGATAATATGGACGATGAAGAGCTAGCACTTATGATCAAGAAGATTCAAAAAACTGAACAAAAATGGAAGAAGATTCAATTGGAAGAAACAAAGCACTCAAAAGTTTCAAAACAAATCAACTTAGGATGATGAATCCAATAAAGATGTGATTTGTTTTGAATGCAAAAAAAAGGGACACATCATACCCAATTGTCCTCTATTGAAGAAAAAGAAGGGAAAACCTGAGAAATACAGAAAGGCTCTCAAAACAGAAATATGGAGTGATACTGAATGCGAAGAAAGTTATGAAAATTATGTCAATATTTGTTTAATGGCAAAATCAGAATCAGACTCAGACTCTAAGATAGATACAGACTCAGACTTAGACAACGAAATTGAGGTAAGTAATTTAAAAATTCATACTAAAGTCTCGAAATACATTGATGAACTTTCTCTTAATCTCAAAACCTCTTTTAAGAGGATTTCCGAGCTAAAAAGGGAGAATTCTACATTGAAGCAACAGGAAAACTCTTGAAAAGAAAAGTTTGAAAATTTAGACAAAAGTTTGCCGTTTTAAAAGAAAATGCAGACTCTCTTTCAAAAGAAAATACATTTTTGAAAAATGACATTTCAAATATTTCAAAAAAGTTTTCAATAGGTTCTGAGAAGTTGGAAAAGATTCTTTCAGTACAAAGACCTTACTTTAACAAATCAGGCTTGGGAATGACTTCTGAAACCATTCATCTAATTGATTTTCCAAAAGTAAAGGAAAGAATCAAACAAAGACCTACAAAAACCTTTTATAGAAATCATTTTCAAAAAGTCTTTGTAAAACCTGTTGGCCGAAGTGCTCTCAAATGTTCTAAGTGTAACAGCTCATTACACTTTGAAAAAGAATGTCCTATGGTTTGGAGACCTGTTAAGAAGGATTGGGCAAAGACTGTATATTGCACTAACTCCATTGGACCCAAGAAAGTGTGGGTACCAAAGAAAGCTTGAGTTTCTTTTTTAATTGCAGGTCACTATCAAGAAAAATGTTAAATGGTATTTGGATAGTGATTGTTCAAGACACATGACATGAGATTTAAGTTGTTTTGTAAAGCTTATTCAAACAAATGGTGGAAAAGTCTCTTTTGGTGGAAATAGCAAAGGAAGAATTGTTGGATGCGGAATAGTAAAGATTGGAAGTCTTACAATCAACAATGTCTCCTTAGTGGAAAGACTAAATTACAATCTACTCAGCACTAGTCAACTGTGTGACACTGGATTCAAAATCAATTTCCAAGAAGGAATATGTTCGGGAACTAGTAAAGATCTTTCTCAATATTTTACTAGACGAAGACATGGGAATATTTATCTTCTGGATATAAAACTAGAAAGGTCTCAATGTCTAATATCAATTCAAGATGAAACAAATTGCCAAGATCTCTTCCAAGAAACTTGTTCATGGATTCCCCAACCTGAAGTTTCAAAAATCTGACTTATGTAACCATGTGTGTTGGGAAAACGGGTGAGAAGTTCTTTTAAACCAATAAATCAAGTTTCTATTAATCGTGTTTTGTAGCTTCTGCAAATGGATCTCTTTGGACCAACCAAAACTCAAAGCATTAGTGGAAAGAGATATTGCCTAGTAATTGTGGATGATTATTCTTGATTTACTTGGGTTTACTTCTTGAGAAGTAAGTCTGAAAACCTTTACTTACCTTTTAAAGTTTGCTAAGAAAGTTCAGAATGAGAAAAGATATGCTATCTCGAGCATAAGAACAGACCATGGAGGTGAATTTGAAAATCAAGACTTTGCAAAATTCTGTGATGAATCTGGTTCTAAACATATTTTCTCCTCTCCATACACTCCAGAACAAAATGGAGTTGTGAAAAGAAAGAATAGATCTTTACAAGAAATGGCTAGAACTCTTTTAATATAAAGTAATATTTCTTCTCGTTTTTGGGCTGAAGCAGTATCTACAGCTTATTATATTATTAACAAAGTATTTTTAAGGCATATTCTAGAGAAAACTCCTTATGAGTTATTCAAAGGAAAGAAGCCAATTGTTTCTTATTTTCATGTATTTTGTTGCAAATGTTTTGTCTTGAAAAATGCAAATGATCGAACTTGTAAGTTTGAAGAAAAATCAGACGAATGAATCTTCCTTGGATATTCAACTTTCAGCAAAACCTACAGAGTATTTAACAAGAAGACCCAGTTTGTGGAAGAATCTATGAATGTCAAATTTCAAGACTCTTTGCAAAATCAATTTATTCAGACTCAACCTGAAAATTCTAAACTTGCTTCAGACTCTACAAAGTCTACCTCCCCCGAAGTAGCTCAAACTTCAGAAGAACAACAACGATTAGATGTTGAAGAATCAACCGAAGCAGAAGATCAGCAATCTGTTAGACCGACCAGCAACTGGAAGCACAATTCAAGTCATCCCAAAGAATTCATCATCGGTAACATTGATGAAGGGATTCGTACCAGATCCAAAAAGCAAGAAAAGTCTAGCGCCGTGGCACTTGTTTTTGAAATAGAACCCAAAAGCAAAGAAGAAGCCTTAACTGACGAAAGCTGGATTGAAGCCATGCAAGAAGAACTCAGACAATTCAGCATTAATGATGTTTGGGAATTAACTCCTAAACCAAAAGGTAAATCCATTATTGGAGCTAAATGGGTTTTCAGGAACAAGATGGACGAAAAAGGAAAAGTGGTCAAGAACAAAGTGAGACTCGTGGCCAAGGGATATACGCAAGAAGAAGGGATAAACTATGATGAGACCTACGCACCAGTAGCAATGTTAGAAGTAATTAGATTATTACTTGCTTTTGCTTGTTATACAAATTTCAAGTTATTCCTAATGGACGTCAAAATTGCATTCCTAAATGGAATTATCCAAGAAGAAGTCTATGTGGAACAACCTCCCGGATTTGAAGACCCAAGGAAACCAGACTCAGTGTTTAGACTGAAAAAGGCTCTATATGGGTTAAAGCAAGCATCTCGAGCATAGTATGACATGTTAAGTAAGTTTTTATTCAAAATGGTTTTATCAAAGGAAAAGTGGAACTTTGTTTATTAAAAAGGAAGGTAAAAACTTTTTACTTGTTCAAATCTATGTCGATGATATTATATTTAGATCATCTAATGAAAACCTGTGCAAGAAGTTTTCTAAATTTGTGCAGGACGAATTTGAGATGAGCATGATGGGTGAACTATCATTCTTTCTCGAATTATAAGTGAAACAATTGAATGAATGAATTTTCATTCACCAAGAAAAATATGCAAAAAAACTTGTTAAAAAATTCGGATTGGAGAATTGCAAAAAGACTGATATACCAATGTCAAGTTCTTCGAAGCTAGACAAAGATGGAGAATGAAAGAAAGTTGACCAGAAGCTCTATAGGAGTATTATTGGTTCACTTCTTTATCGTACTGCTTCTAGACCTGATATTTTGTTTAGTGTTTGCATTTGTGCTAGATTTCAATTTGATCCCAAAGAATCTCATCTAAGTGCCGCAAAACACATCATCAAATACATTGCAACTACCTCAAAGTTAGATTTGTGGTATCCTTAAGAATGAGACTTTACTCTTTTTGGATATTCAGACGCAGATATAACAGGTTGTAGAGTTGATAGAAAGAGTACTTCCGGTACTTGTCAAATGCTGGGTAACAGGACTGTATCATGGTTCTCAAGAAAGCAAAGTATTGTTGTTCTTTCAACAGCAAAAGCAGAGTATGTGGCCCTTGAAAGTTGCTGTTCTCAAATCTTATAGATAAAATAACAACTAAGAGACTTTGGAATCGAAGACTCATGCACTGAGATCAAATATGACAACACCAGCGCAATTAATCTCACAAAGAATCCAATTCTTCATTCAAGAGCAAAGCACATAGAGATTCGACACCACTTTATTAGAGATCATGTTCAAAATGGAGAAGTTATAATCCAATTCATTGACTTAAAGAATCAACTGGCGGACATTTTTACAAAGCCACAAGAGAAAAGCTTATTTGAGTCTATTCGGACTAGACTGAACATCATATCTTTTATTTAGTAAAGTCTGAAGAACTCAGACTTAGAGATAAAAGTCTGAAGGTGTTCAGACTCAGAAGACCAAGAGTTACGACCGTAAGTAATTTCAGTTCTAGTAATTTAACTTTTGGATAAAGACTTGAAAAGGTACGATTGCTTATTAATCACTAATTGATTGATCTTTCCAAGTTTTTGAAGTTGTGGCATTTATTTTTCAAGGCAGTTATCATTTTTGAAAAGACAATTATTTATTTTCGAAAAGGCATTTTTTATTTTTCTTTTTATGACGATTCGTATATCTCGTTTTGACTGCTTTATATAATGTTTTTCTTCTTCGTTTTCACTCATAAACCCTAGAGCTCAGAACTTCACTTTTTACTCTTTAGTTTAATCCATAAATTTTTCATCTTTCTCGCGAATCGAGTTTGAGAAATCTCTCAAAGACTATGACAATGTCTTCCCGAAGAAAGTCCTCTAGGATCGCAAGCAGGGGACCACAGCATATGCGTGAGGGTCCTACGCACTTTGAACTTACTGAGGAAGAAGACTCTCCAAGGCAACAACAAAGTCAACGACAACATTCTCAACCGCGCCATTCTTCTTAGGCTAGACCTCAAGCGCCTCCGCAACAACAAGCAAAGGAAGAAATTATTGAGGATGTAGAACCAACATCTTAACATTCAGCCTCCCAAAATTCTATGTGTTCAAACCATTAATCCAATGGTGGTGGGACTGAAGATGGTTTCAAAGATGCGGCTGAAAGAGCTTAACAAGGCTTTAGAGAGATTTAAGGAGAAGACCCCTGTCAAGGCACGACAAGACTCTGCGGCTGCAAAAAGGAAAGGCAAAGAGCCCATAACAGCACCATCGAAGAGGAAAAGAGCACTCATCTTGCAGGAAGAAGAAGATGAAGATGACTTTCCAATCTCCATTTTTGCCTTGAAGAATTTAGAAAGTTTTGTTCCAGAGACAAAGGATCGAGAGAACCGAGACAGAGAGGGAATAGAGTAGAGAAATGAAAAGAGAGAAGAAGGAAGAAAAGAAGAAAAAGAAGGAAGAATAGCAGAAGAAGAGGGAAGAAGAGAACAAGCATAAGGAAAGGGTCATGATGATTCTCATGTTGGGGAAGAAGGACAAGATCATGGTGCTATTGTAAAGGAAGAGCAAGAGGAGTATTTGTCTCCACCTGAAGGCACTGAAACAGGGGGAGCTGTTGATCAAAGAGGTACTCCTTCCCTTGCTTTCACCAGTGATGATGTTAGTCGTTCTCCTGCTGATCCAGAAGATGTATATGCCTCTCAATTTCCTGAAGATGGTAATGAGGCTTCCTCTCCAAGTCTGGATGTTCATGCTGAAATTCCATCATCCGCAAACACTCCACAATCTGATCATGTTGAAGCAAGCACTCAAACTAATAATTCAACAGACTTTAGAAGACTACTTGAACTTCTTGTGGAGATCAAAGGTCAGGTTTATGGGTTGGGATGTAAAATTCAGACCTTACAGAATGCTCGTCAAGCCACTTCAGTTTCTTTACATGATCAAGTTCAAGCCCTTAATCTTCAAGTTCAAGCTAATGCAAAGGGTGAGGATTTAGTGCAGCTGAAGGAGGATCTGAGGAAGTTGGAGGAGACTGTCAAGTCTATGGGGGATTTCTAGCTCATTCACATCCCCAAGCAATCTTAATTTTATCCATTTCTCTTTATGTTCTCCACTTTTTGCTGTTGACAAAAAGGGGAAGAAGTTGCAGATTTGACTTTTGACTGACTTAATTTGGATTTTATTTTGGACTTATTTGGTTGTGGTTTGGATTGGTTTGGATTGTTTGATTTAATCTTTTGATGCTTGCAGTAACTTAAGTTATGTTAAGGACAATTGTTTTACAAGACTAACACGTTTTATGTGGTTGCAGAATTGATACTATCCTTATCCTAATTTACTTATCTTTTATGAGATATCTTGGTTTGCTTAAGTGTTGTTTTGCAGGACAAAAGTATTCAAATCTATAAAGTTTTGTCACCATCAAAAATGAGGAGATTGTTGGAGAAAAATTCATTATCTATTTTGAAGTTGACAAAACGTTTCCATCAATCTAGTTTGAAGACTTGCAAACTCTATCGTCAAAGTCTAAAAACCTCCAAACTCAAGATTTAAAGTCTGCCCTTACTAATAGTTTCCAGACCGACAAAGAAAAGTTTTATTCGTTAAAGAAGACTTATCCATATGTGAGTATATCTTTAAAGATTTGATTCGTACGGTTGAAGAAGATCTCACTGCTGGTGATAGCATCACGTGATCAGTTATTCGTATTGAAATCAATTCGAGCAATTAGATCTGTTGATTGGCGAAATATACTTGGAAGGTTCTATTTATGGAAATCTAGATCCTAATTGTATGGGCGAGCAGGATTGGTGGGCTATCATCACATTCCTTAAATAACTCGAGATCTCCCTAATTGATTATGTCCAACGGGTAGATTGGAAGCACTCCTTTGGAAGGTGCCAACGGTTATGAAGGCATGAAGGAGTATATAAGGAAGACGCTCAAGTTATTCGAGTGTGTGCGTGAAAGAAAAATTCCAAAGTCTGAAGCTCTTAGTTCTTTGCTATTTCATTTACCGAGCTTAAGTTGTACTCAAAAGAGAGTTTAAATTCTTGTGAGACCTTGAGGAAGTGTGGGAGAGGTTCTACACTATGAAATCAAGGACGTGAAGCTGTAAAATCTCTTTTGATTCTTAGTGAAATCCAACCGGTGGGCTATCAGTGTGGGAGAGTGAAAGTAGGCTTGGTCTAAGCCAAATCACTATAAATTTTGTGTTTTGATTCTCTTTCCCTAATCTCTTTACTTTAATTGATAGTCTTATACAAATGTTTATAGTCTTTTACGTCTTAAGTCTATTGTTCTTAAAAGATGAATTAATTTGTTAAGTCTTGCAAAAACTTCTTTAACACCTATTCACCCCCCTCTAGGTGTTTTTACTAGCCTTATCAGCATGAATGCCTCCTCGGGTATTATGTGGGGAGAAGGCTTCTTTTTCAGCTCATGGAGCATTTATTGAAGCACACTTGGGGACCGAAGCTCGTGGAGATCTTCGCCAACGATTAGGGGTTTTTTTTTCTTCTGTATCCCCGATCCGGTATTCCGAAGGAAGATATTAGAGGAAGGTCCCCTTACGGTAGCAAGTGTTCCACTAATCTTGCAACAATGAAAGCGTCTTCTTGAGTTGAAGAAAGACAAGCAATCCACAATCCTGATGTGGATTAGATTGAAGACCCCTTCAATCTATGGTTGGCTTCGACGATAAGCACAATTGTAAGCACCATTGGCAAACCCATTTATGTGGATCAACACATGGAGCAAATGCATATGATTTCTTTTGCTAGGGTTTGTGTTGAAATCCAAGCCAACCAACCGCGGATCACTTCGGTGAAAGTGAAATTGAATGGGGTGGCGTGCACTATTGCTATTGAGTTTGAGTGGAAGCCCGTAGAATGTTTGAAGTGTGGTACATTTGGTCACAATTGTGCTGACTCTCTAACCACCTCAAAGCTGGCGGTCTTCTCACCTCAAGGTTGAACCAACTCCTCCCCCCCTCCCCTGCTGCTCCCCAGTTCCCCGAACCTAATCTAGTTGGGGCGAATGGCCCTGTTGACTCCAACCTGGCTTGGAAACAAGTCAAGGGGAAGAAGAAGAAGAAGCCTCTCCCTCCTAAGGAGATAGGCTTTGCCTTACCTATTGTCTCGAATGATGAGGGGCGCTCCCTCAAGCTGAAGGCTACTGCTCTGGAGTGGAGTTTGCCCTACACATCAACTCGTAAGGCCTAGAGAGAGTTGCAGGTCCTCACAAAGTCAGATGCCTCCTCTCTTGTTGCTGAGGATAACTCCATCAGCCCTGCGGAAGACTCCACACAAGTGTCGCCTAGCTTTAGTGACAACCCTAATGATTCGACCACCCATATAAGCAATTCAAATGATGACCTGCTCTCCCCTTGCCCATCGCCGAAGGCCCCTCCGACTAGCACGAAGATTGAGACCATTCAGGACAAGCTGATGGCTCTAGCTTCAGTCCCACCTCCTCCTCCATCTTCTGCGGCACCGCCTCCTTCTCGGCGCAAGCCCGCAAAGAGGAGGTAACCCTTGGTCCTTCTCTTTTTTGTTTTTATGTACATAAGGTGTTGGAATGTTAGGGGCCTTGTTGACCCCATTAGACAGGTGGAGATCCGTAGTCTTGTTTTTTCAAATCATTTGTAGTTGGTTGGTTTATTGGAAACGATGGTGCCGCAGACCCTCTTCAATTCCATTTCTGGGAGACTGTTGAGGGACTAGTGCTGGCTTGCCAACTATGAGTTCTCCCCTAAGGGAAGGATTTGAGTTGGTTGGGACCCCTCGCGGGTTAGCTTTGAAGTTTTTGCTATATCTACTCAGGCAGTTCATGGGATTCTTAAGTTGTTGGACTCGAGGATGGCTTGCTCTGTTTTAATTGTTTATGGGTAGCACACTTTTACTCTCCGGAGACAACTTTGGGGAGATATTATCTCTAGAAGTAATTCACCCTGGATAGTGATAGGGGATTTTAATGCTATAAAGGACCCCTCTGACAGAGTTAGGGGTTTTGATGCTTGGATCCCATACTTCGATAATTTCGATCAGTGCTTGGTGCAGTCGGAACTAGAAGACCTTAGGTATGTTGGTTTCAGGTATATGTGGACAACTTTCTCAGGTTCTTCTAGGAAGGCTAGGAAGATTGATAGAGTCCTTGTAAACTTTAGGTGGTGCTTAGATTTCTCTTACTTAGAAGCCTCCTTTCTAGCGCCAAGTATTTCGGATCACACACCTATGGTGGTTAAAGTGTTGAATCCGATTTTTTGGAGGAAATCGTTCAAGTTCTTTGACTTTTGGACTAAGCATCCACAGTTCAATGCAATTGTTACTCAAGTTTGGGAGGACCTGGGGGAAAGGTTCCTATGTTTAGGCTTGTGCGCAAGTTTAAGGCACTCAAATGTCGTCTCAAGCAGCTTAGTATGGGGTCATTCTCTAATATATCTACCAGGATGTCAGAAGCAAGGGTCGCTTTAGAGAGCACGCAAGCCAACCTTCAGCGAGATCCCTTCTCGGGTGATCTTGCTAAGTTGGAGAAGGACCGGTGACATATCTTTGCTGACCTTCAGGCTAGTGAGGAGTCCTTTTTTAGATAGAAATCAAGAGTCATGTGGCTCAAGGAGGGAGATCGCAACACCAAGTTCTTCCATCCGTATGTAAACAAGAGACAACTTCGGAATTGAGTTCTTTCCGTTTTGGATTCCTCTAGTAACCAAATTACTAAACCGTAGCTGGTTCAGCAACGCTTTGTGGAGCATTTCCAGGACCTCCTAGTGCTGCATGTGGAGCAAGAAGGGCCGTCGATTAGGGAGATTCGAGAGACTATCCAGCATCCTCTTACAGATGACCAGGTTAGCTTTCTTGCTCAACCAGTCATTGAGCTGGAGATCCGGGATACCTTCTTCTCTCTAGCTAGGGGTAAGGCCCCTGGCCCGGATGGCATCACGATTGAATTCTTTAAGGAGAACTAGGAGACAGTTGGACATTTGGTCATAACAGCAATGAGGGATTTCTTCGTCACGGGGAAGCTTTTGAGGGAGATAAATAACACCATTCTGGTGCTTGTGCCTAAAGTCCCCAATGCGACTTCTATTGATGATTACAGGCCCATTGCATGCTGTAACACTATATTTAAGTGTATCATAAAAGTGCTGGCTAATCAAGTTGCAGCTATTCTAAAGAATGTTGTTAGTCCGTTTTAGAGCACTTTTGTGAAGGGCAAACGAATCAGAGACAACATCTTGATGGCTCAGGAACTCTTTTCTAGTTTCCACCTTAAGCCATACCTTCCTAAGTGTGCGGTTAAGGTTGATTTTAGAAAAGCTTACGACACAGTTGATTGGGGTTTCCTTGAGAGAGTTCTCCTTACTTTTGGCTTTCCTAACTTTGTGACTAGGCTTATTATGACATGTGTGCGCATGCCCATGTTTTCCATTGCCCTAAATGGGGAATTTCATGGTTACTTTGTAAGTGGACACGGCCTTCACCAAGGTGATTCTATTTCTCAATACCTTTTTACTTTGGTTATGGAGGTTCTATCTGGAATTCTGTTGAGGTGCTCTTCCAAGCCGGAGTTTAAGTTCTTCTAGAGATGCAAGGCAACAAATCTCTCGCATATTTTCTTTGCAAGCGATGTTTTCCTATTTTGTGATGCGGACCTAACTTCGATGAGTCTCCTGAAATAGGGCCTCCAGCTCTTCTTGGCTTGGAGTGGATTGTGCCCAAATTCTTCCAATAGAGAAATCTTTTTGGTTGGTGGATTCCTTGCTTTAAGGAGTCAGATCCTCCTCGACCTCGGCTTCCAAGAAGGCAATCTACCGATGCGATACCTGGGGTTCCTATTATTACCTCCAAGCTTAGCAAGGCAGATTATTGCGTTCTTGTCAACCGTATGACTGCGAGGGTACAAGCTTGGACTCATCGCTTTCTCTCTTTTGTTGGCCGGCTTCAGCTTATTGATATTGCTAGTATGAGTACCTAGAGGGGGGTGAATAGGTATACAACGAATTTTCTTGAAGATTGCACAATACTTTAGACAGTTAAAGAATTTGCAATAATTAAATATCAATCGAGAGACTGAGTAAGGGAAAGAGAGAATTGAACACTCGGTTTATAGTGGTTCGGCTTGATTCAAGCCTACGTCCACTCTTCTGCACTGACAGCCGATTGGCTGGATTCCACTATAATCAAAGAGCTGTTACAGTGTTGATCTTCCTTGAATTCTAGGTGTAGATGATCTACCACACTCTCTCAAGGTGTTACCAAGTACAAACACTCTCTGTGTATACAATTTCGCTCGAACAGTCTCGACTAACAATCAAGGGTCTTCAGACTCTGGAATTTTTCTATCAATCACACACTTAAAACAACTAGAACGACTTCTTTTTATACTCCTTCATGCCATCATAGCCGTTGGCACTTACCAAAGGAATTCCTCCAATCTACCCGTTGGACGGAATCAATCAAGAAGATCATCCGAGCTATTTAAGGAATCGATGATAGCCCATCAATCTGTTCGCCCATACAATCAGGATCTCGGTTTCCAAGAATAGAACATTCCAAGATTATTTCGTCGACCAACGGATCTTCAATCGATCTTAGATAAGAATTAAAGAATCCGAAATGATTATCCAACCAAAGAATCTATTCCAGAGGATAGGATCGAATCCTCAACCATAACCTTCGGCTTTGGATTTCCTTCGTCCATCGGATTAGAAAGATCGTCGGTGAGAACAGTCTTAAGTCTTTAGTCTTGAGTCTTAAGTCTTGAGTCTTGAGTCTTGAGTCTTGGATCTTGAGTCTCGAGAATACAAAGTCTTCAGACTTTAAACTGTCGGTCTCCGAACATCCAGACTTAGACTGATAGAAATGTTTTGTCAGCTTCAAAATATTCTGGAAAGATTTCTCCAACAATCTCCCCCTTTTTGATGGTGACAAAACTTTCTTGAGGATTTGAACAACTTTGACCTGCAAAACATTTCTCAAGCAATATGGCTAACTCATAAAGATTAATAAAACAACAAGACTCTGCAACCACAGAAAATTGGTTAGTCTTTCATGAGTAATACCATATATCAACACTTGATAAAAATGCAACCAGTCAAGCATCACAATCCACAGTCAATTCGAGTCAAATTCACACCCAAGTTCAAGTTCTCAAGTCATTCTCAAAAATAAACTAAACATAACCACAAAAGTCAAAGTTTAAAAGATGTTTGGTTCAAATTGGTTCTCCCCTTTTTGTCGCATTGAAAAGGGTGAGAAAGGAGTCATGTCCGCTTGGGAATGCGCACGATCCGGAAATCCCCAATGGATGGACTACTCCTTCGAGCTTCTTCAGTCTTCTCGCAGATGAGCTACCTCTTCTCCCTTAGCATTGGCTTGAAGTTGCGAGCGAGGTCTTTGAATTTATCCTCCAGAGAGACCGAAGATGCTTTTCCAGCATTCTTCAAAGCTTGGATTTCACAAAGTCCGAACATATATCTAGCTACGCATTTCCGAAGAATATTCATAATACTTGAAAATCTGCAGAATCATCCGTCGTGTACCGGCATGAACTTTCTCCGATGCGAGACGATGGCGCTTCAAGATAGTCCGGCAGATTTGGAATCGTCGTATCACCTTCTTCGTGCAATTGAGAGACTCGAACTTCTTCCGGGTCTTCGGAGATTGTCTTAGATCTTCACCGACAGCAGCATGAGGTGTAGACCTCTCTTGCTCGCTAACTCCCCTGTCTCTAGGACATCGAAAGGGGAAGAGTGATGATCATGCTCTTCATTTCCCTTCTCTCCGAATTGTCGCAGACTTTTCTTTTTCTCCTTCTTCTTCTTCTTCAACTTCTTTCTCCTTCTCTCTCTGTTCTTCCTCTTCTCTCGTTCGTTCTCCTTCTTCTCTCGTTCGCTGAAGATCGTTTGATGAGACACGGAACGTCTTGTTCTTGTCGGCGCTTGGATAGTGGGATCTTCATCATCTTCATCTTCATCCTCAAGGATGAGAGTTCTTTTCTTCTTCTTCGATGGAGCACCAATGGCCTCCTTTCCTTTCCTTTTTGAAGCGATAGGACTGGAGATTTCACTTTGAATTTCTCCATTGCCTTGGAGAGTTCTTGCGAGACGCATCTTCATTAACATTTTCAACCCTACCACCATCTTATCACACGGTCGAACACAAAAAGTATGTGGTAGTTCAATGTTCAGAAATCGAAGATCTTGGTCACTGCACCGAGGATAAGGCAATTGTCCTTTGTCCTTTGACACCGCTTTCGTACATATGGAAGAGAATAGTGTGCGGGAGAGAAAACTTCCGTCCCGAGTTGATCGCATACATCAACTTTGCTTCAGAAAGAGACACGAAGTCTTTGATGTAGACTTCGGTCCGAGACGATTGATCACAATCTTATGAAGCACAATGTTGATGGCTTTCATCCGGAATAGGTAATTTTCTTCTCTACGTCCCTATCTTTGACAAGATCCGAGTAGTACGAGCGGTGAGACTTTGATTGGAAGATAGCGCCCCGTTCAACTCCGACTATGTCCGCCAACATATTCACATCTACCACGTAGACTTGGTCTCGAACACTGAATGAAATTCTATTCTCATCCAAAAAGCTAAGATTTGAATAGAAATAAGCGGTCGTTGAGCATACCCGTCCGTAGAGTCGAGCAAAAAGTCTCAAGTTGAAGCAAATTCAACTTTTCTCTTAAGTTCACGTTGATGGTGTCCAGGAAGTCAAAACCAACACTTCTAGGGTTTATCACCCCTCTTTTCAACAGCCTGAAATACGCTTTTTCCTGATCCTTGGATTTAAACAAATCCATCTGATTTCCTTTCACCATTGCTGCCACACCCATTCTAGGTTTAAATTCAAGGAACATTTTGTCATCATCGTTCCCGTCAATCAAATTTTGTCCTGGCATACGAGGATCACTGGGAATGTTCTCAAGAGCCTCCACTGCCCTTCCTTTAGGAGCAATTCCCAATTCCTCCATTTTCCGCAGAAAAAGATACTCATTCCCATAATTTTTGTCCTTAAGGAAGTCATCTATATACTTTAATGAAGTGCCGGTGATTTTCAACGCACGATAAAGCTTATAGATAACGGAGGGTTTTTGGACTCTTCGGGTCAAAGCATCCTCGATTATCTCTTCTTCCGCATTTGCACCTTGTGGGGCGGGAGACGATGAATGATGTGGAGGAGAGCGAATCGGACTTTGTCGCTGACTTGAAAAGTCTTCTTCCTCAGTAAGATCGAAGTGAGTCGGTCCCTTCTCCATTCTTTGTGGTCCCTTGTTTGCTATTCTTGATGATTTCCTCGAAGACGACATCTTTCTTTGTCTATTGGAAGATTCCTTCACTTGCTTTTCCCAAGAAAAATGACTACTTTCTCGACGATGAACAAGAAATAGAAACAGTATCGGGAGGAGAGTGCCTTTTAGGGTTTTGAAATTTGGGCGAAGAAAAACTGTATATATACCTCGGATTTGAAAAGAGAAGTTTAATCGGTACAAGGAAAGTGTACGAACACTTCTTTTCAAAATCAATAACTGCCAAAATTAATTCCTTAAAAAAGACAAGTTTTCAAATTTCACACGAATTATATCTGAATGAAAGAACGTACCTTTTCGAGATAAAATAGCAACTTACAGTCTTTAGCCATGAAAGATTGAGTCTCATGATTCAAAATCCGAGTGATCAGAGTCTTAGAAATGGTAAGTCTCTAGACTTTAATTTCTTCAAGCTTCAAAATGTTGAGTCTTGAGCGTATAAAGTCGAATTGATTTTTCTCCAAAGGCTTTGTGAATATATCTCGCTAGTTGACTCTTCGAATCAACAAATTGAATCGAGATTTCTCCATTTTGAATATGATCTCTAACGAAGTGATGTCGAATCTCAATATGCTTTGCTCTTGAATGAAGAATTGGATTTTTGGTGAGATTGATCGCTTTGGTGTTGTCACATCTCGATTTTCAGTGCATGAGTCTTCAATGCCAAAGTCTTGTAGCTGTTGTTTTATCCATAGAATTTGTGAACAGCAGCTTCCAAGAGCTACATACTCGCTTCGTCGTTGAGAGAGCTACGGTGCTTTGCTTCCTTGAGAACCAAGACACGTCCCGTTTCCAAGCAGTTGACAAGTTCCGGAAGTGCTCTTTCTATCGACTCGAACCGGCCAGATCTCGCATCCGAGTATCCTAGAAGATTAAAGTCTCCCTCTTTGGATACCAAAGACCGATGCTTGAAGATGAGGCAACGTATTTGATAATACGTTTCACGGCAATGAGATGTGATTCTCTAGGATCCGATTGAAACCTAGCACGATGCAAACACTCAACAAAATATCAGGTCTAGAAGCGTAAGATAAAGAAGTGAACCGATCATGCTCCCGCAGCTTTTGATCTACTTTCTTCCCTTCTTCATCCTTGTCTATCTTCGAGAACATGACATTGGTATGTCGGTCTTTTTGCACTTTTCCAATCCAAATCTTTTGACAAGATCATTAGCATATTTTTCTTGGAAGATAAAAGTTCCTTCCTTCAATTGCTTTATTTGAAGGCCAAGAAAGAATGTTAATTCTCCCATCATACTCATTTCAAATTCGTCCCGCATAGACTTAGAAAATTTCTTGCAAAGACTTTCATTAGAGGATCCAAAAATAATGTCATCAACATATATTTGAACGAGTAAGGAACTTTTGTTTTCCTTTTTGATGAACAGAGTAGTATCTACTTTACCTTTGACAAATCCGTTACGTAATAAGAACTTACTTAGTCTGTCGTACCAAGCTCGAGGTGCTTGCTTTAGACCATACAGAGCCTTTTTAGTCCGAAGACCGAGTCCGGCTTCTTTGGGTCTTCAAATCCAGGCGGTTGTTCCACATAAACTTCCTCTTGGATAAATCCATTCGGGAAAGCACTTTTGACGTCCATTTGGAATAACCTGAAATTTTTGTAACAAGCAAACGCAAGTAATAGACGAATAGCTTCTAACCTTGCAACTGGTGCGTAAGTCTCGTCATAGTCTATTCCTTCTTCTTGCGTGTATCCCTTGGCCACGAGTCTTGCTTTATTGCGTACGACTTTTCCTTCTTCGTTCATCTTGTTCCCGAATACCCATTTGGCTCCAATAACAGTTTTACCTTTCGGTTTAGATGTCAATTCCCAGACATCATTAATATTGAACTGTCTGAGCTCCTCTTGCATAGCTTCGATCCAGCTTTCATCAGATAAAGCTTCTTCTATGCTATAAGATTGCTTCATCTTGAATTGAGATTAGGCATTGTGCTTCATTTGGTTTTACGTCAAGGAGGTAGATGTTTCCATGCCTTCGACCCATGAAAGACTCAGTAGAGTCTTTACTAAGTCCATAGCAAATTCCTTCTTGTTTCAGAATTGAGTTTTCCTTTTTAAGTTCGGAAATTCTTTTGAGAGAAGTCTTGAGACTGAAACACAGTTCATCAATATATTTAGAGACTTTGACAGGAATTTTAAAATCACTTACCTCAAATTCACTGTCTGAGTCTGATCCAGAATCTGAGTCTGAGTCTGAATGTGCCATCAAACATATGTTGGCGTATTCATTATCACTCTCTTCACATTCGTATCACCTCCAGGTTTCAGCTTTGAGAGCCTTTCGAAACTTCTCAGCTTTTCCTCTTTTCTTTTTCGAGAAGAGGACGGTTGGGTCGATGTGTCCCTTCTTTTTACATTCGAAGCAAACTACATCTTTGTTTGGTTCCTCATCATCAACGAGACTTGGTCTGCTGTCTCGAAAACTTTGTTTCCTTGGGATGAACCTTCTGCCTTTTCTATTCAGTTTTCTGAATCTTCTTATCATGAGAGCGAGCTCCTCATCATCCATATCATCTTCAGAATCTGCATCATCGAATCGTCATTTGATTTTAGTGCAATAGATTTCTTACCTCTTGGATCTTCGTCTTCATTAATTCGTTCCACTTCGTAAGACCGAAGAGTTCCAATCAGCTCGTCTACGATAATGGCATGATTCTTTGCGTCTCTCTTATTGAAGTCTTTATATGATTCCAATCCTTGGAGAGTCCACGCAGAAGCTTGTTCACCTTCATGGGATCAGAAATTTTTGTCCTTGGTTCTCAAGACCATTGACAATATCGTAAAACGACTAAACATGTCAGTTATAGATTCTCCTGGTTTCATTTTGAAGGCTTCATATTGACCAAGGAGAATGTTAATTCTGGTCTCCTTCACTCGTTCGTCCCTTCATAGGTGATGTGTAATCTATCCCATACTTCTTTTGCTGTAACACAAGAAGATATTCTATTATATTCAGTTGGAGATAAAGCACAATATAAAGAGTAAATTGCTTTTGCATCGAGTGCTTGTCTCTTGTTTATCTCTTCCTGAGACATTCCGCTGGTTTCAATAGTGTCTTTCCCTCTTTCAGAGATTGATGCAGCAGCGGAGTGATTCCTCTTTCCACAACATCCCATTCCGGAGGATCCTTTGATCGTAGGAAAGCTTTCATCTTGTTCTTCCGGATGTTGTAATCCTTTCCATCGAAGTAGGGAAGTCTGGTATTGCTTTGCCCTTCCATCAGCCCCCGGTGCTAGCATACTAGCCATGGATCTTTTACTCTGAAGTAAAACACTTCAAACAAAGTAAGAACACGGGCTCTGATACCAATTGATATTGCTAGTATGAGTACCTAGAGGGGGGTGAATAGGTATACAACGAATTTTCTTGAAGATTGCACAATACTTTAGACAGTTAAAGAATTTGCAATAATTAAATATCAATCGAGAGATCGAGTAAGGGAAAGATAGAATTGAACACTCGGTTTATAGTGGTTCGGCTTGATTCAAGCCTACGTCCACTCTTCGCGACCGACAGCCGATTGGCTGGATTCCACTATAATCAAAGAGCTGTTACGGTGTTGATCTTCCTTGAATTCTAGGTGTAGATGATCTACCACACTCTCTCAAGGTGTTACCAAGTACAAACACTCTCTCGTGTATACAATTTCGCTCGAACAGTCTCGACTAACAATCAAGGGTCTTCGACTGGAATTTTTCTATCAATCACACACTTAAAACAACTAGAACGACTTCTTTTTATACTCCTTCATGCCATCATAGCCGTTGGCACTTACCAAAGGAATTCCTCCAATCTACCCGTTGGACGGAATCAATCAAGAAGATCATCCGAGCTATTTAAGGAATCTGATGATAGCCCATCAATCTGTTCGCCCATACAATCAGGATCTCGGTTTCCAAGAATAGAACATTCCAAGATTATTTCGTCGACCAACGGATCTTCAATCAATCTTAGATAAGAATTAAAGAATCCGAAATGATTATCCAACCAAAGAATCTATTCCAGAGGATAGGATCGAATCCTCAACCATAACCTTCGGCTTTGGATTTCCTTCGTCATTGGATTAGAAAGACTGTCAGTGAGAACAGTCTTAAGTCTTTAGTCTTGAGTCTTAAGTCTTGAGTCTTGAGTCTTGAGTCTTGGATCTTGAGTCTCGAGAATACAAAGTCTTCAGACTTTAAACTGTCGGTCTCCGAACATCCAGACTTAGACTGATAGAAACGTTTTGTCAGCTTCAAAATATTCTGGAAAGATTTCTCCAACACTTATCATATCAGTTCTTTATGCTAACCAAGCCTATTGGTCAAGCATTTTTACTTTACCTATAGCTGTGTTAGACCAGATTGAGAAAGTCCTTTGGCAATTCCTATGCAAATGCCCGGAACTGGGTAGAAGGGATGCTAAGGTTGCCTGGGATGATGTGTGCCTTCCAAAAGAGAAAGGAGGCCTTGGCATCCTGAGGCTCCGGGATTGCAACAAGGCTGCTATGTTGAAGTATATCTGGCTCCTATTTTCAAACAATGAAGCCTTGTGGTGCAAGTGGATTCATTCCACGTTTTGAAAATCAAGGAATTTTTGGGTTGCTAAAAAACCCACCTACTGTTCTTGGGCTTGGAAAAGAATCCTATCCTTCAAAAGCAAGGTCCGAAATGCCTTCTATTGGAGGATTAGGGATGGCCTCTCTACCTCCTTATGGTTTTACAACTGGCACCCTAGGGGCCCCCTGAACTTAGTCTTTTCGGATTCGATCATCTACAATTTAGGGCTTTCTAGGTAGGCAACAGTGGCTGACCTTTTCTCTGATGCTGGGCAGCCTCTCAAGTTGGTGCTTGAGTCGTGGGATCATCCCCTCCTAAGCCTCTCTCAAAATTTGGATTGCTTTTGCTGGAGGGAGAATTCTTCAGGCCGTTTCACTGTTGCGACGGCTTGGGAGACCTTCAGGCAAAAGAGGACTCAGGTCCTTTGGCATGTGTTCGTCTGGAATAACGCAATTATACCACGGTATTAAGTAAAGCTTTGGCTTATGACCAAGCTTAGGCTTCCCACCCAGGCGCTTTTATTATTTCATGGTAGAATAGATAGTGGTGCTTGTGCCTTCTGCAATGATGTGCCGGATTCTATTGACCATCTGTTTTTTGGTTATCGTGTCACAGCCGAGGTTGCTTTTTTTTGGGCAGTCAGATGCAATTTGCCTTGGCGTAACAAATCGTGGGAGGATAATCTCCGTTGGGCCACCACCATGCTGATGGGAAATGAATTTTATAAGTGCATAGCTCGTTTCTCCTTTAGAGCGTTATGTCATATTATTTGGAATAACAGGAATAGTATTTTCTTCAGAGAATAGCCTCTTTCTGTCCTAGCTATGAAAAACCATCTCTTTAAAGTGGTCAGAGATAAGGTGATCACTTTTAGGAACATCGAAGACGACTTCAGGAATAGAAGGTTGCAGCAGAGCTGGGGCATTGACCCGGTCTGTCTTTTCTGGGGATCCTTAGCTGCCTTCCTTTCAGCTGGAACATCTTGATTAAGGCCTTCGATGCAAAGGCTTTTGTTGCTTGTTGAGGATGTTCTCTCCCTACCTGAGGGCGTTTTGTATCTGTTCACCGGTTGTTCATGCTATGCTTTTCCTTTGTGCTTGTTTTTGGGTTGCCACGACTGTGGCTTTTACATCCTAGCATCCTTCCATTCATTATGATCTGTTGTTTTGAGTGTAAGTTTTGATGCCGTGATCTTTTGTACAGTTGGTCTTTGCTCAATATATTTATTACCTTTCACCAAAAAAAAAAAAAAAAAAAAAGCTTCAGAAAGGGACCAAAAAAGACCACCACAACACCTATTCACTCGCGCAACCACCTATCAAAGCGGTTCCAATCCCCATGAAGATTTGTTTCTCATCTACGCATCAAAAGCCGGTTTGGTGTATAAAGAAAGGGAATGGGGGTGATGAGAGCAGGGAGAAAGAGCAGGGCAAATGATAGAGAAGAGGTTTAAGGTGGGTCTTGGGGTTTAGGGTTCCTGCCACCAAATGGGGTAGAGGGCAACTCTTCCATGAGAAAGAGGTGATTTATCGGTAGAGTCGAATTGCCGGATCCTCGACTCTAAATGGGCTTTTGGGATTGATTATTCATTTTCTAAAGGTGCCAAAAGAAAATTACAGATTTGGTACAAATGTGGTCTAAGCATTCTTTTGCACGACCATCGAAATCGAAGCCTTTAGCTTGCGAAATCGGATAAGATGGGAATAGAACAATTATTTCATGAAAGTAGAATAGAGCACGAACAGAAATTGGGTATTTGCTTGGCGTTGTTGTAAAATCTTTATCTATGTAAATATATAGTAACTATTTATTTTCTAAGGGTTGCTACTAAGATTGACATATAGGATTGTAAGGGATTGAATAGAATTGTGATTTGTAAGAGATTGATGATTCTCCTTACTCCTTACAAGGGTGCTTTCTAACATTTTACACTCGCTTTACTTCAGTTTAGGACATTTGCTTTTCAATTCCATGAGTTTTGTTAAAGAACAAATAGTTTTATTGAGATTTAACGCTGCAGATGACTTATCATTAGACATTTTTAACATTTCCTGTACCTCTTCCTACTAAGTACTTCCTTCAAAGATTCTCAATATTTTCCGCAATGTAACAGTAATGCAGTTAATTTCATATAAGATTTCCCTAAAGTAACAAGTGTCGAATGTTTAACCGATGCCTTTTTTTACTCTTTGCTTTCTTTAGTATATACAGTGTTGACATCTAAATTTTGACTCACCATTTAGGAATAACTACATAAAAAAATTATATTAATATTTAACCCTAATAAAAGTATTAGATTGCATCATATAATTTTTATCATAAACTTTAGTTCATTAACTGCATCTGCATTGAACCAGCAGTGGTAGATGGGCATGAATTAGTCGCTTGGATGGGGCCCACACATACCAAAATTTGGCCAAGCATAGAAGGGATGACAGACTAATAATTCCAGCCCTTAACTAGGGCGTTTTGGGCGTTAATTAGGTTGAGTTTGGCCCATTATGTTTAAAGGCCTTAACCTTAATTAGAGTAAGCCTTGAATAGGTCATGACTTGCCAATTCAAGCCCGCAAAGGACCAATTTTCAGCCTGTCATTTCGATAACGCCAAAGCCAAGTCTGACTAATTAACCTAGATTAATACTATAAATACATCATTATACCTCATAATTCGAGGTCAGCAATTCATAATTCATAAAGCATACATTCAGTGAAACACTTGAGGAAGAGGGAGAGAGCAAGTCACGTCCAAGACTTCGCTTCTTGGCCGCACTCCCTTGCTGCCGCACTCCCCTGCCACCTCCGACCGCGACTGATTGCCTTCATGACCGTGAGACCTTCAACACCGGCACTGCTTCCCTATTCTGGCCTTGTTAATCCAGACCAGCGGTTTCTTTTCCAGCCGTGATGCGCTCGACAATCAGCCGAGCCGCTCCTACCGTGATAAGCAGCCTGGACCACCAGAGAGTGATATCGAGTCAAGTTACCACCCTCTTCGACACTGTTGTTGTTTGCTCCTCCATCTGCAACAAGACGCATAGCTGTCGCTTCCCCACGATGAGTCCAGCCATCGCCAGCAACGCCTATTGCTTTGCTCCCTGCACCATGATGAGGCCCGATATTGGTGCCTAGCTAATGATGAGCTGCTGCTTCTGCCGATCACCACTGCCTTGATCAGCCAACATTGCCCAACTAATTCTATTGTTGTTGAAATATGTCTTGAGTTTGAATCCGTTGAATGAAACTGAATTGATAAGAATATATGAACTCAATCACGTGTAAGTCAAAAATTAGTGTATGAGAATTGATCAAACGAAATTGTCGGAAGAAGAAGATTGCATGTGGATTTCATTTATGAGCCACAAGCGTGAAGAATTAACTCCGCATGGTTTCCTTTGTTGTCTTCTACTCATCTCAGCAAGTTGGACTTTTGGACTTGGGATATGATTATTCTTTTTTTTTTTTTATGTAAGTTCTACTTTACACTTACTCTAACTCTCATTATAAGAATTTTGCCTTGCCTCCTTACAAGGCATGGGAGTTGAAACTCATACCCGAAACTAAATTATCCTCACCCTAACCTTCCTGATATGGGGAGAATGACCACTTGGGCAAACCCCAATGGTTAAATGATTATTCATTTGTCATGATGGGGTTAAGCTCTCTCTAACACAACAAAAGAAAGAGTCAAAGAAAGAGGATATAAGAGTCCATGCACATCCATTTTCTTCTCTTCCTCATTAATGCATGCACATAAATTTGGTGGACGTTAGTGCTGTGGGCGCCTGTGCTGCTATTGAATGAGTTTATATTTGCATCGTTCTTCCTATGAAAGGAGATAAAATTTGAAGATGAGAAGTAGCGCGAACCTTCCCGAAGATAAGGCAGAAGCTCTCGACAGACGTTGTTGTAACTACACTACAATTATGAATCTCATGGAGAGTTCAATCCTAGCTTAGGATGAATGCTTGTGGCATGATTATATGTGTGATGGCATCTACCATTCCAGGAATATCAATGAACCCAATTATTGCAAGAATATGTACATTAGATTGAATAGAATTATTTTGCTATATTCAAACTAATATCTATTCAACCCATTACAAAAGAAAATGTTCTTTATTGATTCAAAGGTTGTACCTATGGGATAGGATAGAGAAAGAAGAAAAAGAACGGAAGGCTGATTCCCAACACAACATAAGATTCCTCTTCTTGAAACTCTGCACTTTTCCAAATCCAGAAAACAGATGGAATTCGAGGCCTACTGCAAGCGTTCATCTTGAGCCAAGATTAAACTCTATACGACTTGGGTATCTTTCTTGGGCGAGGCATCAAGTACGTATATCTTTGCCAATTAACCAATTTCTAAACAAGTGATTTAGCTAGTTAAATTATTGTGATTAGAATTTGTGTAATGTCATGAGTAATTTAGTTAGCTAAATTTTTGTGATTAGAATTTGTATAATTTGTTGAGTGAAATTTCACTAGGCATTGTGAGGGGCTAAATATTGTATGAGTTATTAGGTGGGTGCAATTGGGGGTGTAATTGGGGGTTGGAAAACACTATTTGAATATTTGAGTGATCGCAATCTCTGTTATGTTGCTTGTTTCTATAGTGAAATCGGTAGTGCTCTCTCCAAGGATGTAGGTTATGATAATTGGATTGAACCATTAAAATGTGGTGTCTGATTTCCTTTCCTTCCTTTCAATTAATTTTATCCGATTTGCTCGCCCTCCATATTCTGCAACAGTCATGGTGATCCTAGTCAAGACAAGCTGACACCATCCCTCTCTTGATGAGAAGCTGATTTTCCATTGGCCCGACGACGATCCCACTACCCTAGTGAGAGCGGTATGACCTGCATTCACTTTGATGAGTTTTGCAGGTTAACTCATGATGAATTAACCAAGAATTGACGCCGACTAACCACCAAGCCAAGCCACTCGGAGTCCCGCCGGCCACCTTTGTTGAACCGTGAACCCTACGAGATTCCCCCACCGTGAGCCCCCGCACCATTGTCCATTCGTCCAGATTGGAAGCAAACATTCAAATTAGGTAATCAATATTCTCCGATTCAATTTACTGATATTATTGCCTATAGTGAATTATCGTTATCTAATTTGAAATACTCGGGTGATATCGCATATCTTTGAGATTTTTAGGATAACACAACTTAGGATTTTTTTTTCCTAATTCATAACGTGCACATAGGCGGCAATCTGATCTCAACCGAGATATAATTCCTATTTGTAGGGAAAATCAACCATTCCAACCATAACCCTTTGGATATGATTGACGTCGAATCACGGACACCTGGAGTGTCAAAACTTGGCACGGAGAAACATTTAAGTGCCAAAAGTTAGGAAATTGACATTTAAGTGCCAAAATCGGAACAAAATAAATCACTTAAGTGCTAATATGGCCAAAATCCGACCAAAATACTGACGTGGCGATTTTCCGGCGAGTTAAGTGCAAAATGACGTTGTTTTGCCTCTAATGTGGTAAAAATTTAATATAAAAATTAATTAAATTAAATTTAAAACTAAATTTATTGAAAACATTTAAAAATACAAATTCAAATATTTAATAATAATAATAATAATAATAATAATAATATTATTATTATTATTATTATTATTATTATTATTATTATTATTAAAAAAAGAGGTGAAGGAGACGGCTGAGCCCTCGTCGCCACTGTCTCCCCGCCACTGCCATCGAGAAGGGTTGGTGACGGAGGGGGGAGGGTCGGCGATCCCAGCCGACCCTCCCCCCTCCGTCGCCAGCCCTTCCCGGCGGCGGCGGGGAGGCGGCGAGGGCCTACGAGCGCAGCCCTTGCCCAAATCCGATGAGGGCTCGTAGGCCCTCGCCGTCGGTCGGCCGGGGGCCGGCGACCTTGGCTAACCCTCCTCCCTCCATCGCCGGCCCTTCCCAGCGACAGCGAGGAGGCAACGAGGGCCCGTGAGCCCTCACCCAGATCCGACCAGCTGGCTTGGGGCTGGCGACCCTAGCCGACCCTCCCTGTGACAGCCTGAATTTTCAGAATTTATTTTCGATTAAATAAATCGGGCCTTTCATCGAAACGCTAATAGTGCTATTCTCTGAGCTGATCACTCACGAGATAACTGAACTATCTGGGCAAGCAATTAGGGAATTTAAATGCAATTGGACTTGAGAATTCGACCAAGAATCGACTGCTTGACCGTGTTGATCTGCAAGGGTCATTACGGCACCGTCAGAGATCGATCAGAAATCAAAGATACGTCGATTCGACTGAGATATGTGATCAAATTGTGGGTGATTCCACTTGATTAAAAAATTCTCATCGATCGGCACTAAATTGATTTTCTGTCGTTTTTGTACCCGGTGTCCGTAATTGAAACCTCGAGATTTTCATGACAACTGAGAGTCGCTAATGTGTCGAAGATGTACTTTGTGACTCGCGATAAATCGATCACAGGTCAATTGCACCAAAAATTCATAAAAGTTACCCGGTAGACTAGGTCACGCTAAAAGCGCGCCGGATTGAAAATAACCGCGAATTTGAACCCGATTTTAGAAATTGAAAGTTCTGGTGTGTCACAAGCTATTTTAGGAACGTCGACTCACTCTCCGAGAAATTTTAAGAGATTCCGGGATTTTTACAGAAAATCGATTTGAACGTTGCGGAAAAGTAACAGAAATTAATATGGGCTAAATCGATGGAAATTGGGACTTTCAAGCCGAGCCTTTGAGTGTCGGGGATTTATAGAAAATTGTTCGGGATTTTTCTTCATCAAGATTGGATCTCAATTTGGGAAATTGAGTGAAGAAATTGAAGATAAAATGAAAAATGGAAATTCGGAGCATGAGTTGGGGCTGTGTTTTTTGACATCTATTTGTGCTAATTTTCGCTTCAATTTATCCTGAAAGTATTAGGGGCAAGAAGATATTTGTGTGGGTTGTGGGGGAGACCAAACATTTAATGTTTGGCTAAGGGTTTATGACTTTTGCCCCCCTCTTAGCTGGCTTCTCCCTCGTACTCATCCATTTCCCCTCCCCGCACGAGCAAAATTGGCACGCCTCTTCTGCCTTCCTTTCGTTCTTCTCGCCTGAACCGAACTATTTTGCCCCTTCTTCTTTCATTTTTCTTCCTTGCAAAACCACCGAAATCTTTGCCTCAATTCTTTGCAAGCTGCCTGCTCTTGTCCACCACCACCCGGTCTTCGGGCTGCATGTTTTCACTTCCCGGAATGTGTTTATAAACAGATTTTCTGTTTTTTTGTTCTGGGAACAAAAAAAGAAGTAAACGCGTTTGTTTGCGTTTCTGTTCTTTTTTTGTTTTTTCGTTTCTGGAACAAAATTGAAACAAAAAATAGAAACAACAAAAACTTGTTTCTGGAATCCAGAAACACTTCTGGCAAACCGAAAAAGAACAAAAATTAAGAAACAAAACGGGAACACTTCTGGAGGTGCTTCGTTCGTGCCCTCCACTTCGTTCGTGCTCTCCCCCGACGTCTCCCCTCTCCGGCGCCTCCCACTCGGGCGGACTCTCCGGCGACTCCCCACTCCGGCGACTCTCCGGCGCCTCCCCACTCCGCTCACTCTCCGGCGCCGACAGGTGGTGCTCCGTCAACTGGCTGAAGCTTCTGAGTCCAGGTAATTGCTGCTGCTCCTCCATCTCCGTTCGAATAGGGCTTCGGCGACCTGCCTCCTTCGCCGACCACCACCCGACGCTTGGTTGAGCCTCAAGCGACATTGCTCGCCCAGATCTGCGGCAGATCTGGGCGAGCAACGCTCGCTGCAGCTGCTCTGCTGAGCTCGAGCTGTTGTGGTCGCTCGGCAAAGCAGCTCGAGCGAGTGACGCCGACCCTCAAGGGAGCCGTCACCCAGATATGCCAGATCTGGGCGACGGTTGCTCGCTCGGCAGAGCAGCGCAGCTCCACTCTGCCAGCTCGCTCGAGTGTGGCTGCTCTGCCGAGCGAGCAAAGCAGCGCAGCTCGCTCGACCGTGGCTCGCTCGGAGCAGCGTAGCTCGGTCGTGGCTCGCGCGGAGCAGCTCGCTTGATCGTGGCTACTCTGCCGAGCGAGCAGAGCAGCGCAGCTCGGTCGAGCGAGCTGCTCTACCAGCTCGGTCGAGCGAGCTGCTCTGCTAGCTTGCTCGACCGTGGGTCGCTCGGAGCAGGTCGCCGGTGGTGTCTGCTTTGCTCTTTTCTCACCTGCATTTAATTTGGCAACAAATGATCAGTGCCATACATTGAAGGAGGGTGTTCCTCACTTGACAGTTTACACTGCATTTTTCTACTTCTCGATATCGTGCTTCATCGTTGCCGTTGTTCTGAATGTCAGCTTCCTCTACCATCCTATCCTTAATTTACCCAGATCATCATTCAAAGCTTATGCAAGTGACTGGAATGGAAGAGGTTGGGCTCTTTTATCTGGCCTTTTGTGCGGATTTGGTAATGGCCTCCAATTTATGGGAGGTGAGGCTACCGGATATGTTGCCGCAGATGCTGTTCAGGTTCGTTGTTGTGCTTACGAGTACGTGTATGAGTGATTTCACCAAGAGAATATTACAACAACATCCTCATGATGATGCCGATATTTTCCTCGATACCCCTAGTTCGGAAAGCCTACAACAGGCACTCTGTTAAATTGCTATTATGTCCATCGCTTTTTGGCTATCACGAGAAATGCAAGTCAACTTTAATCAACATGAAACCCTTATAGTAGCCAAATTTGAAATGTTAAAATATCTCACTTTGTGCTTAAGTATAGCTTTGTAATGTCGCAACAACTAAAGAGGTTATGGCTGTGATTTACTTCTAACACATGCTTTTCATTATCGTTTGATGTACAGAAGGTCCAAATATGAAATGTCAAAGTCTTATCGTGGCAAAAAGTATAGTTGCTGCTTATGAGAAATTGAAGAGTTTTGTAAAATTGCAGGAAAGATTTGCTCCTCGTCTTATCTTAGCTTAATGCAGGCACTCCCGCTTGTTAGCACTTTTTGGGGGCATACTTCTGTTTGGAGAGTACCGCAGATCATCGAGGAGAACCTATGTGCTGCTTGTCAGCATGCTGTTCATGTTTGTTGCGGCGGTTGCGCTTCTCATTGCGTCAGCAGGACAACGTAGCGTGACCGCCACTGCCTAGTTCTTTACAAGATCCGGCGTCTACATAAACAACGGTCTCATTTAGTAAGGCATGGTGGCGAATTCCGCCATTAATAGAGTACTGGAATTGCACGCGGGTTCATGTAGAAGCTCATACCAGATGCAATTGGATTCCAGAGACCGGGTGAAAGAATCATCATTTTCAACCCGAGAAATGGAAGGAAGTTCAGACTTTCTGGGATCTAGACATCAAGGAATTTCCTAGCTGTCCTTTGGCGACGAAACTCTGACACTTGGGAATTGAATGCATTTGGTTGATTTCCTACCACCATTGTTTTTCGTTGTGAATACTTATGGGTTTGGGTTTGTATGTAATTATATAGGTTCACCGGATTTTTCTAGGATATGAATGACATCAAAAGAATCTGAATGATCACATTTGGAAGCTTGGCAATGGCATGATTGGACTTAAAGATCAGGCCTAATGTGTTATCCATGCTCCCCTGCAGCCTATATGTGTGTTGAAATGTTCAAGCCGGCCAGGCCTCTTTGATGTTGAGGCATTACCACAATTGGCCCATTGATCGACTTCTCTTTGCATTATGGACACATGAAATGGCTACTCTGTGCAATTTTCTCTCTCATGGGAGTCATCATTCAAACAAAACTAGAAGGTTCACTGATCCACAAGCCTATGCAACATGAACTTTTTTATTTTTTATTTTGTAGGAAAAGTAGAAACAAGGAGGGGAATTCGTATCGAAAATGGAATTTATTGATAACGATTAAAAGAAACAATTTGACTTGGCTCGATGTTATGAAATTTTATCCAAGTAAATTTACAAATGCTTTGTCCAGGTCCCTCGCAAGACCCTCCCGTTTCTTGCAAGTACTTGATGCAGAATTGGTTGCAGCCGTTCTCTCTGGGATATTGGAACACACCATTTCTGTGTACGCCGTTTCCATATCATCTCATCTTCTAATGAGGGTTGCGACTTATGCTGAAAATGAACTTAAAAAATAAGCGATTCTTGGTCAAATCGAAATGCCGTAACAAAAAAAAAAAACCCCCAAATCGATCTGAATTTATAACGCACGGTCAGACGGTTGAAGGAGCGTTAATTGGAATGCGTACAATAGTCCCGGCAAAAGAATTTGTTTCCATTTTTTTATCTCCCCCCTCCCTCCTTCTTCTCTCTCTGTCTCTCTCTGTCTCTCTGTGGCAGGCCAGCTTCTGATTCTGAAGCGCAAGTTGCCATTGGCTACGGGACCTCATCGAGCTGATTGCGGCGCATTAATGCAGTACCGACACCTTAATTTTTATTTTTTCTTTATCAATAAATTCCCTATTAATAGCAACCGGCTACCTTAGCCTCAACGAAAAATAGCAACCGGCGCATTAATGCAGGAGATTTGTTGACTTTTGTAATATTGTTTTTAAGTATTTACAGTGATGAAGTTGAACAATGAACTATAATGCTTCATTATTGTGATGTCATGTATGGAAGGATTCATGTTGAGATGTATAAGATACTCTTTTTTTTGCTGGTTCTTATTGTACGAACTTTACTTATAATTTTTTTTTTAAGTATGCATATATGATTATGTGGGAAATATTTTTCTTCACTCACCATTATCAAAATTAAATTGATGAGAATTTCATGAGAATGAGAATTCAATCAAGTTTAAATGTTATAAAAATCAAAAATAAAAAAAGCACTTGAAAAAAAATTTGATTCTAACTTTACATTTTAAATTGTCTACCAAGTATGAAAAAATTTGTCTTCACTCACCATGAACAAAATAAAATTAATGAGCATTTCATGAGAATGACAATTCTCATCTCGATTAAAATTTATTTAGAAAAAAGCATTTTTTTAAAAAAATTTAAAAACAGAAATTTTGTACAGTTTACCAAACGTGTTTTTGTTCTTTTTCTATTCTAGGAACAAAAATTAACTGCAGTTACCAAACATGTTTCTGTTCTTTTTTTATTTCAAGAACAGTTTTTTTTTACACTTACCAAACGCATTCTTTTGTTCAAAAACTGTTTCCGGAAGAGAAACACTTTTTTTTGTTTCTGTTCCCTGGAACAAAAAAAGAACAGAAACATTACCAAACGCACCCTTCATCAACCGCATCCACCGAAACTGTTTCGGTGTGGAAGCTGCTGCTGCACGTCTTCAGTTCAACGAGCGGAAGTCAGCAAGCGATGAAGCCCTCCCTGCTGCATCCACCAAAGCCTCCTCTTCACGCATCTTCATCTCTGTTTCGCTTCTTGGCTGCCAACACACTCGTTCGGTCAACAAACGAACCACCGAAGCCCTGGTTGACCGACTTCCACGAAGCCCCAGTCCACCGAACACTTCTTAGCTTTGGTCTTCACTTCCGCAGCTCCTTAAACGCGCGTGTCGTCCTCCATTTTCCTTCGTGCAGCTCGTCCACCGAAGCTACTCCATTTGACGCCCGCATCTTCGAGCTTCGCGAGATTTCAGCGAAGTCTGAAGTCAGGCCCACGGGAATTTTGGCCCACTTTCGCCCCGTGAGATTCAAGCCCAATTCAGTTTTGGTTTCAGCCCATCTCAATCCATTAAGTTGGTCCAGCAAATTCAGCCCATTTGAAGCTTAGTCCAGCAAGGCCCAGCAGCTCCTTTAAGCCTAAGTCCAGCAGCCCATCTTGAAGTTAGCTCAGTCCGGTGAAACCCAGCCCGTTTCAACAACAAATCTCAGTTGGGCTGAGATTTGTTGGGCCAGTTTTAAGCCCGGTTCGAGAGTTCGCCGACACCGCCGAACATTAAGGTTTCGGCCGCCGTCGCGTCGTCGTCACGGTGAACCGATTTCCGCAATTAACCGATGAGTTTATACTCTAAACTCTGCTTAGTAGGCTAATAACGTTTAAGGGGTGTTAGATTTATTTTATTAGGAATTAGGTGGTTAGTTAGATTAAATTAGAATTGAATTATTTAATTGAGCATGTTAGGTGGTTAGCATGGTTTAGCTAAGGGCCAAATAAATTGTACTATTTATCTAGAAGGGTTCGGGAATTTCTCCGAGTCCATATTGGCTATTAATTTAATGATTTTGGCCTAGGTTATTATTTGTAGAATTTAAATTGATTTATTTAATTAATTTCAGTAATTATTTAATTATTAATTATTTTTCCGGAAATTAGGCCGGGATAGTCGGTGACTGGAATTTCGTGCTGATTGCAATGGTGTGGTTAATTTTTGCAATTGAGTGTTAAATTATGCAAATTGAGTGTTGATTGGATTTTTGGTATTTAATTCCAAAAATTGTGAATTTCCAATATTTATTCAGAAAATCCCAGGTGTCGGGTTTTGACACCGAAAATAGTTTTTAGTACTATATGAAATAGTGGGATTTCAAAAAGGATGAATATCAATTTTTCTGGATCAAGTTGACCGTGTACCCACACACGAGTAATTTCATGTGAATTTCTAATACGAAGAAAAAGGCCAGGCTCACCATTTTAATTAAAGCATTTGAGTGCAATGCATGGTGCCCTGGGCCATATTTGAGTGATCGTGTGATGGTCAAGAGAAATCGTCCCGGGCTGTTGAGCTGGACGTTATCCTTATTTGGGATACCCCCTGGACAACGGGAAGCCGGTCACAGTTGATTCTAGACCTTATGCTCCTTCGGGAAAGCCGTCTAATAAAAAGACGTGCCATGCTCAATGGGGTGAGACGAAGCCTGGCAATGCCAGAAGACCGCCGAACTGAGAGTAGGCCATGCTATATGCTGAGATCAAAACTAGGAACGCATGATTAATTGAGTGTGGCGTTTCAGTTATTGGAGCTTATTTGTTGCTCATGCTCTCGTGTTGTCTGTGAGATAAATTGTACTAACCTGCAGGGTGGATCTGAGATGAGGTAAGTCTCCTTGATTGTGTGATTGTGTGATTAGGACACTTCTTGGCGTATTTCCCTCCTAATTGGGGTTTAGAGCTTAGACTCATTGAGATGATATCTCACCCCGTTGTGGGACAACATTTTCAGGGTCGTCGAGTGGAGGACCTGGAGCTGAGAGGAGGTGATTGGAAGCGTAGTTCAGTTAGAACCGCTTCTTTTTGGAAGGCCAATATTTTGTAGTCTTTTGGCCATAGACCTTTGTGCATGACTCAGAGTATATATATAAGCATATTTGTTTGTAAATCTATTGTCCTGCTTTTCTATCCTGAGATGATTACTGTCAGGGGATTTCTTTTCGTTTCCGCATGTGCAATAAAATGGAAATGGTCGGCGACTCGTCTTAGGAAGTCGCAAATTATTATCGACCAGATAGGGATGGGCACGCGCTCGGGGTTTGGGGCATGACATCCCCCTTTTCATGGTATCAGAGCGAAGTTTGTAGTTGGAGTGATAAGGTGCAATGGGTTCTTGGGATAGTTAGTAGGAATGGCTTTTCTATTATGCTGATGCATGTGACTGATAGCTGTTTGGTAAATTGATTGTGGTGATTACTCAATTTCTAATTCGGTATGGAATTGGAAGCAGGTGTTGTAGAACATCTTCGGTATGGGTGATCAGGAGCCGAGAACTCCTAGGCAGAGGACCTTATCCTCAGTGACTCGGGCTAGAACGCCTACAAGAGGCAGTGCCCGAGGCGGCCGAGGTAGAGCGCAAGCTGAGGCTAGCGCGAGTGGTGTAGCATCACCGCCAGTCCCGCCGGTTGATGCAGGGGTAGCAGCCCCTGGTGATCCCAGATTCGAAGGGATCATGCAGGTGCTCCAGACTGTTGGTAATCTGATGGGGCAGCAAGCCCAGAACCAAGCTGCCGCAGCCGCTGCTGCTGCACAAGCTGAAGTTCCAGAAGGGAATGTAGTTGCAGATAGATCGATTCATAAGCTCGTTGAACATTTCCTGAAGTTGCAACCACCAAAGTTCACCGGGACAGGAGATGCCGACGCTGCGACCCGTTGGATCGAAGAACTGGAAAAAGCATTTGAGCTACTGAAGTGCTCTGAAGAAGAGAAGGTTACCCTTGCGGTATATCAGATGCAGGGAGTTGCAAGTACTTGGTGGAAAGCCACCAGGAGAGAAGTATTCCCAGAAGGCGTAGTCCCAGTGTGGAACGTCTTCGTTAGAGCATTCAATAACAAGTACTTCTCCAGCTGTGCCAAGCAATTAAAGATGGCGGAATTTCTGCGCCTCCACCAAGGTCCAATGACTGTGGACCAGTACGAGGCAAAGTTTGCCGAGCTTTCACAGTATGCTCCTAGGTTGATCCAGGATCCCGAGGAGAAAGCAATGAGGTTTATAGATGGCCTCCGACCAGAACTGAAAGATCCATTGGTGCCATTGGATATAAAGAACTACAATGAGCTGTATGGACGAGCTCAGCTGATCGAGAAAAATCTGAATGAACGAGCTGCCGCATCTGGATCGCGGTTTAATTCGAACCAAGATAGAAATCGGTTTGGGAAAAGACCAATGACTAGAGGAAGATACCCTGTCCCGCCCAATAGGAAGGGTGGAATAGGAAAATCAGCATGGAAACAGAATGGTGCCTGTCGCTTTTGCGGAAGGCGACATGGGTCAGCCCCATGCTACTCTAGGTCGGGTGCTTGTTTTGAGTGTGGCCAGCAGGGTCACATGGCCAGAAATTGTCCCAGAAGACCGATGGGACCACCGCAGTTGCCGCCACCGCCACAGATGAATCAGAACCGAGGACTACCATCACCGATTGTACAGCAGGGTGGACAACTTAGGCCTCCAGCTCAGGGAAGAACTTATGCGATCATAAGAGGACAGGCGAAGGATGCGCCTAATGTGATTACAGGTATTGTTTAACTGAACAACCATGCTGTTTATGCTTTATTTGACTCTGGTGCAACTCATTCATTTATAGCTGAGCGGTATGTTAAGTTGGTAGGATTAATTCCTGAGTTGTTGGAATCAATGATTAGTATATCGACACCATTAAAGGATAAGGTGTTAGCTACAGTAGGTTGTCTTGGTTGCACGTTAGCGATTGGTGAGCGAGAGGGGAAAATAGACTTGATAGTCCTAGCCATGTATGACTTTAACTTGATTATTGGCATGGACTGGCTCACCAAGCAACGAGCTAAGCTAGACTGTTATCGCAAGGCGATCCAGTTTAACCCGTTAGAGGGTGAATGTTTCGAGTTTATTGGGAGTCGAGGAGGACCCTCGATTTCCCTAATCTCGTCACTAGAGGCAACCCAGTTGTTAGATGAGGGTTGTCAAGGTTATCTGGCGACTGTCGTGGACACGACAGTTGAAGAGCTAAAGATAGAAGACATCGCAGTGGTTCAAGAATTTCCAGATGTGTTCCCAAAAGAATTGCCAGGTCTACCGCTGGAAAGAAAAATAGAGTTTGTGATTGAGTTAGCCCCCGGGACAGAGCCAATCTCTAAGGCTCCTTACCGGATGGCTTTATCAGAATTGAAAGAACTGAAGGTGCAGATGCAGGAATTATTGGATAAGGGATTCATACGCCCTAGTGCATCACCTTGGGAAGCACCAGTTCTGTTTGTGAAAAAGAAAGATGGTTCATTGCGCTGTGCATTGACTATCGACAACTCAATCAGGTGACGATCAAGAACAAGTATCCACTCCCGAGGATTGATGACTTGTTTGATCAATTGCAAGGAGCGTCGATATTTTAGAAGATCGACCCAAGGATGGGATATCATCAATTGAGGATCAGAAAAGAAGACATTCCAAAGTCAGCATTTCGTACTCGGTATGGTCATTATGAATTCACTATCATGCCATTTGGATTGACGAATGCTCCAGCTGCTTTCATGGATCTAATGAACCGAGTGTTCAAGGAATACTTGGATCAGTTCGTGATCGTGTTCATTGATGACATTCTGGTGTACTCTAGAAGTCCAGAGGAGCATGAAGGACATTTAAGACTAGTACTGCAGACTCTAAGGACTCATGAACTGTATGCTAAGTTTAGCAAGTGCGAGTTTTGGTTGACTCGTGTTACTTTCCTAGGTCACGTGATTTCAGGAGAAGGAATCTCGGTGGACCCAAGCAAGATAGAAGCAGTGATCAATTGGCCAAGACCGATAACAATGACAAAAATCAGAAGTTTTCTAGGTTTGGTAGGGTATTACAGACGGTTTGTAGAAGGTTTCTCATCGTTAGCCTCGCCTCTAACAAAGCTCACGAAGAAAAACGAGAAGTTCATATGGACAAACAAGTGCGAGTGTAGTTTTCAAGAGCTGAAGGAAAAGCTAACTAACGCATCGGTATTGACGATTCCATCTGGTCCTAGAGGATTCGAGATCTATAGTGATGCGTCTTTCAGAGGATTGGGTTGTGTGTTGATGCAACATGGTAGAGTGGTTGCATACGCTTCCCGCCAGTTGAGACCTCATGAGCAGAATTACCTAACGCATGACTTAGAACTCGCAGCCATCATATTTGCATCGAAGATTTGAAGGCACTACTTGTGCGGGGAAAAGTTTCAAATATTCACGGACCATCAGAGTCTCAAATATATGTTCTTTCAGAAGGAGTTGAACATGAGACAACGCCGATGGATGGAACTGTTGAAGGACTATGACTATGATATCCTGTATCACCCTGGAAAAGCGAACAAGGTCGCTGATGCACTGAGTCGAAAGTCCTCAGTTGCACAAATGGTACTTAAGGAATGGACTTTAATCGAGAAGGCTAAAGATTCGGTTTTCAAATTTGAGGTAGGCCACCTTTCAAATCTTATGGTCACCCTCAGAATTGAGCCAAAAGTGCAAGTCAGGATCAAGATGCTTCAATTAACAGATCCAGTTATTCAAAAGATCCTGTAAGAGGATACTAATAAGAGAAAAGCTGACTTTTAGATTTCTGAGGACGGAATGTTGAGGTTCCAAGGACGATTAGTTATACCTAACGATATAGAGCTTAGAGAAGAAATTTTATCTGAAGCACATCGTAGCAGTTATAGCATTCATCCTGGAAGCACTACAATGTATCAGAATCTACGTCAACACTATTGGTGGTCAGGTATGAAGGCGGACATCGCCAAGCATGTGGCCAAGTGTTTGACATGTCAGCAAGTAAAAGCCCAACATTGCAAGCCGGGAGGACTTCTGCAACCTCTCGCGATCCTAGAATGGAAATGGGAGCACATCACAATGGACTTCGTAACTGGACTACCAAGGAGTCAAAGAGGAAATGATTCAATTTGGGTAGTGGTCGACAGGCTGACAAAGTCGGCTCACTTCATTGCAGTACAAAAAGACCTAAGTCTGGATAGACACGCAGACTTGTATGTGCGTCAGGTGGTTCGTATGCATGGAGTGCTAGTTACGATAACTTCAGATAGAGATCTGAGATTTACTGCTACTTTTTGGAAGAGCTTGCAGAGTGCTTTAGGTACAAAGCTTCAGTACAGTACAGCATATCATCCTCAGACGGATGGTCAATCTGAAAGGACAATTCAAACTCTCGAGGACATGCTGAGAGCTTGCGTAATAGACTTCAAAGGAAGTTGGGAAGATCAGCTTCACCTGGTAGAGTTTGCCTACAATAACAATTATCAGCAGAGCATCCAGATGGCTCCATTCGAAGCGTTGTATGGCCGAGCTTGTAGAACACCAGTGTGTTGGGATGAAGTTGGGGAAAGGAAGATAACAGGCCCAAAGTTGATTCAGCAGTCAGTAGATGTCGTGGTAGTGATCAAAGGCAGATTAAAGACAGCGCAGAGCAGACAGAAAAGTTATGCAGATAAGCGTCGAAGGTCTTTAGAGTTCCAAGTTGGTGATCACGTTTTTCTGAAAGTGTCACCAATGAGAGAAACTTCGTGCTCTGGTAAGAAAGACAAACTGAGTCCGAGGTACGTAGGTCCGTTTGAGATTCTTGAAAGAATCGGGAACCTAGCGTATCGTCTTGCATTGCCGCCAACACTGGCGTAAGTGCATGACGTTTTTCACGTGTCGATGTTAAGGAAGTACGAGCCTGACCCGACCCACGTGCTCAATTTCGAGGAATTGGACGTGGATGACCATGTGTCATACGTCGAAAGCCCGGTTCAAATTGTCGATCGTAAAGAGCAAGTCTTGCGCACCAAGACCATCCCATTGGTGAAAGTGGTCTGGCAACACCACGGTACAGAAGGAGCGACATGGGAGACTGAGGAGTCAATGAGAGAATTGTACTCCCACCTTTTTGATCAAATCTTGTAATAGGTTTAAATTTCGAGGACAAAATTTTTATAAGGGGGGAAGAGTTGTGACAGCCTGAATTTTCAGAATTTGTTTTCGATTAAATAAATCAGGCCTTTCATCGAAACGCTAATAGTGCTATTCTCTGAGCTGATCACTCACGAGATAACTAGACTATCTGGGCAAGCAATTAGGGAATCTAAATGCAATTGGACTTCAGAATTCGACCAAGAATCGACTGTTTGACCGTGTTGATTTGTAAGGGTCATTACGGCACCGTCAGAGATCGATCAGAAATCAGAGATAGGTCGATTCGACTGAGATATGTGATCAAATTGTGGGTGATTCCACTTGATTAAAAAATTCTCATTGATCGGCACTAAATTGATTTTCTATCATTTTGGTACCCGGTGTCCGTAATTGAAATCTCGAGATTTTCACGACAACTGAGAGTCGCTAATGTGTCGAAGATGTACTTTGTGACTCGAGATAAATCGATCACAAGTCAATTGTACCAAAAATTCATAAAAGTTACCCGGTAGACTAGGTCATGCTAAAAGCGCGCCGGATTGAAAATAACCGTGAATTTGAACCCGATTTTAGAAATTGAAAGTTCTGGTGTGTCACAAGCTATTTTAGGAACGTCGACTCACTCTCCGAGAAATTTTCAGAAATTCCGGGATTTTTACGGAAAATCGGTTCGGACGTTGCGGAAAAGTAATGGAAATTAATATGGGCTAAATCGATGGAAATTGGGACTTTCAAGCCGAGCCTTTGAGTGTCGGGGATTTATAGAAAATTGTTCGGGATTTTTCTTCATCGAGATTGGATCTCAATTTGGGAAATTGAGTGAAGAAATTGAAGATAAAATGAAAAATGGAAATTCGGAGCATGAGTTGGGGCTGTGTTTTTTGACATCCATTTGTGCTAATTTTGGCTTCAATTTATCCTAGAAAGTATTAGGGGCAAGAAGATATTTGTGTGGGCTGTGGGGGAGACCAAACATTTAATGTTTGGCTAAGGGTTTATGACTTTTGCTCCCCTCTTAGCTGGCTTCTCCCTCGTACTCATCCATTTCCCCTCCTCGCGCGAGCAAAATTGGCACGCCTCTTCTGCCTTCCTTTCGTTCTTCTCGCCTTAACCGAACTATTTTGCCCCTTCTTCTTTCATTTTTCTTCCTTGCAAAACCACCGAAATCTCTGCCTCAATTCCCTGCAAGTTGCCAGCTCTTGTCCACCACCTGCAGTCTTCATCAACCGCATCCACCGAAACTGTTTCGGTGTGGAAGCTGCTGCTCCACGTCTTCAGTTCAACGAGCGGAAGTCAGCAAGCGGTGAAGCCCTCCCTGCCGCGTCCACCGAAGCCTCCTCTTCACGCATCTTCATCTCTGTTTCGCTTCTTGGCTGCCAGCACACTCATTCGGTCAACAAACGAACCACCGAAGCCCTGGTTGACCGACTTCCACGAAGCCCCAGTCCACCGAACACTTCTCAGCTTTGGTCTTCACTCCCGCAGCTCCTTAAACGCATGCATCATCCTCCATTTTCCTTCGTGCAGCTCGTCCACCGAAGCTACTCCATTTGACGCCTGCATCTTCGAGCTCCGCGAGATTTCAGCGAAGTCTGAAGTCAGGCCCACGGGAATTTTGGCCCACTTTCGCCCCGTGAGATTCAAGCCCAATTCAGTTTTGGTTTCAGCCCATTTCAGTCCATTAAGTTGGTCCAGCAAATTCAGCCCATTTGAAGCTTAGTCCAGCAAGGCCCAGCAGCTCCTTTAAGCCCAAGTCCAGCAGCCCATCTTGAAGTCAGCTCAGTCCGGTGAAGCCCAGCCCGTTTTAGCAACAAATCTCAGTTGGGCTGAGATTTGTTGGGCCAGTTTTAAGCCCAGTCCGAGAGTTCGCCGACACCGCCAAAAATTAAGGTTTCGGCCACCGTCGCGTCATCGTCACGGTGAACCGGTTTCCGCAATTAACCGGTGAGTTTATACTCTAAACTCTGCTTAGTAGGCTAATAACGTTTAAGGGGTGTTAGATTTATTTTATTAGGAATTAGGTGGTTAGTTAGATTAAATTAGAAATTGAATTATTTAATTGAGCATGTTAGGTGGTTAGCATGGTTTAGCTAAGGCCTAAATAAATTGTACTATTTATCTAGAAGGGTTCGGGAATTTCTCCGAGTCCGTATTGGCTATTAATTTAATGATTTTGGCCTAGGTTATTATTTGTAGAATTTAAATTGATTTATTTAATTAATTTCAATAATTATTTAATTATTAATTATTTTTCCGGAAATTAGGCCGAATAGTTGGTGACCGAAATTTCGTGCTGATTGCAATGGTGTGGTTAATTTTTGCAATTGAGTGTTAAATTATGCAAATTGAGTGTTGATTGGATTTTTGGTATTTAATTCCAAAAATTGTGAATTTCCAATATTTATTCAGAAAATCCCAGGTGTTGGGTTTTGATACTGAAAATAGTTTTTAGTACTATATGAAATAGTTGGATTTCAGAAAGGATGAATATCAATTTTTCTGGATCAAGTTGACCATGTACCCACACATGAGTAATTTCATGTGAATTTCTAATATGAAGAAAAAGGCCAGGCTCACCATTTTAATTAAAGCATTTGAGTGCAATGTACGGTGCCCTGGGCCATATTTGAGTGATCGTGTGATGGTCAAGAGAAATCGTCCCGGGCTGTTGAGCTGGACGTTATCCTTATTTGGGATACCCCCTGGACAACGGGAAGCCGGTCGCAATTGATTCTGGACCTTATGCTCCTTCGGGAAAGCCGTCTGATAAAAAGATGTGCCATGCTCAATGGGGTGAGACGAAGCCTGGCAATACCAGAAGACCACCGAACTGAGAGTAGGCCGTGCTATATGCCGAGATCAAAACTAGGAACGCATGATTAATTGAGTGTGGCGTTTTAGTTATTGGAGCTTATTTGTTGCTCATGCTCTCGTGTTGTCTGTGAGATAAATTGTACTGACCTGCAGGGTGGATCTGAGATGAGGTAAGTCTCCTTGATTGTGTGATTGTGTGATTAGGACACTTCTTGGCGTATTTCCCTCCTAATTGGGGTTTAGAGCTTAGACTCGCTGAGATGATATCTCACCCCGTTGTGGGACAACATTTTCAGGGTCGTCGAGTGGAGGACCTAGAGCTGAGAGGAGGTGATCGGAAGCATAGTTCAGTTAGAACCGCTTCTTTTTGGAGGGCCAGTCTTTTGTAGTCTTTTGGCCATAGACCTTTGTACATGACTCAGTGTATATATAAAAGCATTGTCCTGCTTTTCTATCCCGAGATGATTAGTGTCAAGGGATTTCTTTTTGTTTCTGCATGTGCAATAAAATGGAAAGGGTCGACGACTCATCCTAGGAAGTAGCAAATTATTATCGACCAGATAGGGATGGGCACGCGCTCGGGGTTTGGGGCGTGACAAAAAGATTTTAGCATAATTATCTAGTAATTGAAAAACATATTTAGGTTAAATATGTGTTTTTTAAATTAACATTGTAGAGGCCTTACCTTGCTTCAAGGTAAGTACTCCTTCCCCATATTAGAAATTTATGTAGTACTTTAATTATTAAGTGTTAGATTAATATTTGCATACCTGCATGATTATCTCAAATATTAGTGGCTAAGCTAAAATCAGTTCAAGCTACTGAAAAAAATACTTTTCCTAAAAAAATAAAGGTACCGAAAGGAAAATCTAGGGTAATTTTTATTTAGGAAAATCTTGTGTTTTTAATTGACCCATTAAGAAATAGATTAGTGGCAACTCCTAAATAAAAATGATTTGCATATTAATAACTTAAATCTTAAGTTGTAAATTGGTATGGGCTTGGAAGAGATCGAGTTAAGTTTATGCTTGATAATCCAATAACCGAATCCCTAGATGGTCCATCTGGTGAGGTATGGTCACAACCTACATATTTGGATGTTTCAACTCTTTTCACATTTGACCCAGATTTCAAAGATTCTAAAAATTAGGCGAAGCCTAGATTTCATAGATTATTATGTAGAAACTAATCTTCTAAATACATAAATGGAGAGCTATGGATAATAAAGAATATTACATTTAATTGGCTGCATTTTTTTCTCCCTTTTATTTACCCAACGTTGAAAGCTTTGATTTTGCTTTTTGTTTTTTGTTTTTGTTGGTTAGTGACAGATTTTTATTTTCATTGTTTGATTAAGCTCTAATGTATTAGGAAAAAAAAATTGGCCAACAAAAGGCTGATGACAATCGCACTTACATCTACAATGAGCTTTTAGTAATGGAATTCCAACTTGTGATTTTCTTATTTTCAATTTTATATTCATATTATGTTATTAGTTGGAGATTGTATCTGCTTTATCTAGTTAATCGATAATTTCTTAGACAAAAGAGGTTGATAAGTTATTCTGTTTTTACAAGAAGGCAATTGATAATAAAGCATAAAGCTGTATTTTCTATTTAGTATTGAAAAACTAATTGAATGATTTCTTATCCTCCTTCTTCATAAGATTCTTATATTCTCACAAAATCAAAGTTTTGCAACTATCATTTTATAAAAATCATTCTATCACATGTCGAATATGTTTCAATCATTATAATTTCATTGTAAATTTCAATTAATCTTCACTGTTAAGTTTTCTTTGTTTTGTGTATGTGAATCTTTAAATGTGAGAAGATATTCTTTTTCTTAATTGAAATTTGCATATTATATACATCTATGAAGATTAAAATGGTGAAAAGAAACTTAAACTAAGTAATCTCATAAAGCAAGGATTTATGGTCTAGCAGAATAACCATTCTTATGGTCTAGCAGAATAACCATTCCAAGACTATCTTCTTGTTTAGTTTGCTAGAGTTGCATAGATAATAAGTTAGCAATGATAAAGAAAAAACGCATCATGCACTTCATGAGACATAATCAACGCCTAAGCTATTCAATTATCACATTATCCAAAACCATAAATGAAAAATTACCACAATCTATAGATAATTATAATATTCTAACGTCTAATAATAGTTAGGACACAATTTTGCATTCTAATTAACTATATTATGGTTAGAAGAAACTCCTACAAATGAACAAAATCTGGAGGGAAACTAGGGCTCGGTGCTTTTGGAGGAAAAATTAGCCGTTGGTTTTGAAGGGAAAAAAATTGGGGCTCGATGCCGGAGGGAGGAATATCACAAAAGAAAATGTAAGTTATTGTTTTTGGTGAGTGTGGTGTTGTTTAGCGACAAAGTCGGTCATTATTCATTCGATTTGGTTTGATTGTGGGGATGTCATGTGAAGTTATCGTCCTTTTTGTATTATGATCCCAAAACTTAATTTGTTTTGTCTAGGGTGCAAAATTGGCATTGTGAGAATGGCTACTGCAAAGAAGAAAACATATGAGACTAGAAGGCCATATCAATTACCTATAGCTCCAGTTTTAGTTAGAAAGAGTGTAAGGACTGTGAATCAAACAAAAAATCCATCAAAAGAAAAGGAACTAAAGGAATTGTTTAGATTGGTTATTGAAAAGTTGCTTGCTATGGTTTTGTTGTTGGGGGTTACTGCATATGTTTTAGTTTTTTTTTTTTTTTTTTTTTTTGGGGGGGGGGGGGAAGGGGAAGGGATATTCGGATTGAGTGATGTATTTATTTAGATTTTTTGTTGATTTTGGTTTGCTTTGTTTATTGAATGATTGATTGATCGATACTAATGTAAAGAAGCACTTGAATGAAAAAGGCAATGGTGTTTTTGTCCACGTTTGGAAGTTCCAGTTTTTTTCCTTGCTTTTAGCCGATGCTGCATGTGGCTATTATGTTTTGTCTTATACTACTAGTGCAAGCACAAGACTGCAACAACATGTCTAGTTTTGCACTGGTAAGTTTGGTGCAGTGTTCAGTTAGCACCAGCAATTGTTTGTTTCATTGGTGCAAGCACAACACTGCACCAGCGAGTCTGATTTTCACCTACAAGTCTGGTAGTGTTTTTCTTCCACTTGTTTGTGCTCTAGTGCAGGCACAAAATTGACCCAGCAAACCTAGTTTTGCACTAGCAAGTCAGGTGTATCCTTGTGCTAGCACCGACACTTGTTTGTGTTGTTGGTGCAAGAATAACATTGCACCAGCAAGTATTCATGCCTTTTTGTAAGTTGGGTTGGGGACGTGTTTCAAATAGTGAAACCAACTTATAACTTTTTAATAAGTTAAAAACCATAAGTGATCGTTTTTAACAATAATTGGCATTAAGTTACAACGTTTAACAAATATTGGCAGTCAAGCCATCACTTGTGGACTTGTGATGCAAGTATTGTCCTTCAATCTCGTATATAGATTAGCCAACACCAGTCACAAAAAACACAACCATTGATGCCTAGTTGACCATTTCAAGATAAATTGCCGTACAAAACTGAGTGAAAAGACATGATCCACCAAATTGACCCTACAAGAGGCCATTCTACCCCCCTTACACAACCGCCTAAAACACCAGTGAATGGGTGCTTACTTTGCAATTCTTGGACATAAGAGTTAACCAACAATTACATCATCATAGAAAGTTGCAAAAAAACTAGTTAAAGCTTTTTTTTTTTTTTAAATTCAAGCTTGTTTAGTAGGCTAAGTTTATTTTACATTTGAGCAACAAGGTTCGTCGTGATTCTCAAGCTATATTCCTTAGCTTATCATGGTTCTCAACCTCTTGGTGGCTGCCATCTTGATTCTCATGCTGCTGTCCGAAGTTGCAAATCGGTAGACCTGCCATTATGTGATTTATGGCAACACTTACAACCTCACCCTCTTGATGAAAGATTTGTGGCTTGCAATCTACATTGCATACACGATGCTTGTGTTTTTTGTCATCTCCTTTGCTTCATGTGGTTTACAAACTTGGTTTCTCAGCCCTGGATGTTGCTCAGGTTTGGAAATGGTGTATTGTAATAAATGTAAGTATCATTTTTCTTTAATATGCATCATAAAATGATTTGAATGATGTTAAAGTTTGAGTCGAGTAAGAAAAGTCAACTGCAATCATGTTAGAGATTCAAAACATTTAAGTTAAACTAGTAAATGATCACAAGATTATAATAGCTAACTTGATTATTTGAATCAAGGCAAGCTGAAGCCATCAAGCGGCTCACTAACCTAATTTAATAGCTGATTGTCTATGATATATTTTATGATGTGTTACTAAACTGTAAATAAATGAAAATTCTATTAATTTTACTTTACTATATTAGATGAGTTAATGAGCAAAGGCTCGACCTTTACATTGAATCAAATCAGATCTCATACCAATCTATACTTCAGTTTGGGGTTCGGAACAATTCTATGGTGCTCCTTGTCCATTTCTAACATTTACTTTTAAGTCACTTTTTGGGCTCCAAAAATTGCATGTAATCAACTTTAGTCCGATTTGACATTTGACTCCTCTGCTTCTCTCTCTATCCGCGCGTGTGCGTGTGCTTTTATAAGAGGACAGTTAGGTTCCCAACGAACACTTCCCATTAGTCGCCCCTTGCAAAACCTGCATGGTAATTTGTTTCTTTTAGGGGGATCGGTATAGTTCTTAACTTTTGTTTGACATGTGGTTAACATAGTCTAATAGGCTAAGTCGTCACGTCTTCTAGGTTAAAAACAAAAAACAAAAAAACAAGACACGTTAATTTTACTTGTTCTTCTTTTTTTTTCCTTGTCATAGGACACTTTAATTGACTGTTGGTGTATGTGGGGACTGCGGGCATTGGTAAGTGAACAGACAAATCAGATTTATATTAGAAAAAGATCACGAAGTTCCATACTCAGGCATTGGGAAGTGAACAGACAAATCAGATTGCGACAAAAAAGAAAAAATAGAACAGACAAATCAGATTTATATTGAAAAAAGATCACGAAGTTCCATACCCAGGCAGTGGTAAGGGAACAGACAAATTAGATTGCGACCAAAAAAAAGAACAGACAAATCAAATTTGTATGCGCAAAAGATCACGAAGTTCCATACTCAGACATTGGTAAGTGAACAGACAAATCAGATTGTGACCAAAAAAAAAAAAAAAGGAACAGAGAACAGATTTATATTCGGAAAAGATGTCGAAGTTCCATACTCGACAATTATAAAATTGTTCAGCGTGGATCTCAAAAGATACTTGACAATTATCCATCCTTAAGAGAAATTGTTCGACGTGGATCTCAAAAATCCCCAAGGATGGGGTGAATTAATATACCCGACAATTATCCATCCTTAAAAGATTCCACCATTTGGTAAAGAATATATTTTCCTCCGTGCACTCATTTCGATAATTTTAGTTATTATTTTGACTTCAGTTGATTTTTAAATTATTTTTTATTTTCTTTTCTTTTTTCATTGGTCGGTCGCCGATCATTGTGACAATTGGCAATTAGCTACCTTAAGCCTCCCTATAGGCTGGTGAGGCTCCAACTTGCAAGATACCAATCAGATCAAACCTTGTCGCCTTGGGACGAGGCTGAGCTCTCCCAAGGCTGACAAGTTGAGCGAGGCTCGAGCCTCGCTTCGACCTAAAGTGAGCTTAGGAGAGGTGAGGCTCGAGCTCCCTTGTGGCCGGTCGTCGACTGCCTCCATGGCAGATGACTAGCCAAAGAAGAAAGGGAGGAAAAAAAGAAAGAAAGAAAAGGAATTAAAAAAAATTAAAATAAAGCAAAATTTTTAAAAATAAAAATGAAAAGGTGTTTGGTGAAAAAAAAAAGTGTTTGATTTAAAAGTGAAAGAAAGAGGATGGGAAATTTTTTTTGCTTTCTAAAAAGTGGAAAACATTTTGCCTATTTTAGAAGACTTTTTTTTGTTGATGAAAAATATTTACCCTAACCAATTGATTTTCCATGAAACGAATACCGGAAAGTCTGAAAAAGGTTTTGCTAGAAGTTTTTTTATGCAAAAAGAATGGAGTCTCTGTAACTGTTGAATTATTTGAAGAACGCATCCTCCAAAATCCATGTTGGATGCATTATTTCTCTTTTTAGATTGGGGATAAAACTGTCATAATTTTCATATTGCTCTCACTTATGTTCCATAATTCCTTTTTTGGTTTCTAGAGTGCCAAATTATTTAAAAATAATTTATTTGAGTGTCATTGGCGATTTGTCTGATCGAAAATCTGATATGGTAGTAATTCATTATAAATTGGCTCATAGGAAAAATCCAATAAGCAAAAATCATAAGATATGACCTTATTTTAGCCCTATCGGTAAAAGGGAAACTAATAAAGAAAAACTAAAATAAGGAGAGAGAGAGAGAGAGAGAGAGAGAGAGAGAGAGAGAGAGAGAGAGAGAGAGAGAGAGAGAGTAGTTGCTCGCCAAATCCTCTATTTCTCTCTCTACTACTCTATTGGTAGGGACATGGTTTCTCAATAGAGCTTAGTCATTTAACGTAAGTATAAAATTGACAAAAAGACTATATACGGACAATCGAGTGTTCAAAAAAAGAAAAAAAGATCGAGCAAATTAGGTGGAGGGGTTTTTGGCACTATAAAACCGTGAACTAGGCAATTTATTTTTTATTTTTGGGGTGGAATGGTTGAGAGTGGAAGCTTGTGGTGCATTTGGCAATTTTGTTTATAGGAATAATTTCTATTCAAAAATAATTTTTCTAATTATGTTTTTTGTATGAAAATTTTTGAGCATTCGAAGGTATTTGGTAACTGCATAAAATTTCTATTATTGGAATATAAATACGTTTGGTACAATTCTCAATTTTTGGTGACTTAAAAGTTCTTTTAATTTTGTAATAATCTTATTATATTTTCTTTTTTCCTTTTCCTTCTTCTTCTTTTTCTTCTTCTAGTTAGTTGCTGGCCAAGGTTGAGGCCAGCGACTAACAAGATGAGAGTTTGCAACCTTACCTAGACTTGGCGAGGCTGACCTTGTGGTGATTAGGTAAGGCTCAGCCTCACCAAGTCTAGGTGAGGTCGAGCCTCTCCTAGCCAAGCCGAATCTTGCCTAGCCACAGCAAGGCTCTATCGAGGTCATTGGATCTCGTTTAGCCGGTCGCTAACCATTCTTGTGGCCGGCAATCGGCTAAAAGAAGAAGAAGAGGAAGAGAAAAGGAAAGAAAAGAAAAGAGGAAAAAAAAAAGGTTTAGGCTTGACTCTTGAGTTGTTTCCAGAAATAAAGAAGCAATTTTTTTTCTACTTCTTGATTTTATTTCAAATCTATTACTGAGAATAAAAATTTTACCATAAGAATTTCTTTTTTTTTTTTTTTTTGTCATGGGGAATAAAAGAATAGAAATAGTTATTATTTGACTAGTTACGAAACTTGCCCTAAATATTATCAAACTTGAGGGTGAAAGGTTAGAGAAAGAGAAGAGGATCGGCACAACAGAGAAGAGAAGGAAAAAAAAAAAGGAACAATGGCCGGGAAGAGATATAGCGGAGTAAGATGTTGATGATTTTCCACATAGACTACTATAAAATTAACACGGAAAATATTTAATCTTGCATTTAAATCAATTAGAGAGAACCAAAGAAATAAATAACAATTAAAAATACCGAATATATACATAGTTCGATCTAAGTGTACATCCACAAAGAAAGTTAACAGCACATAATTCACCATAAGCAGAGAACTAGAGTTATAATGGCTTATATGCTCGAGTGTTTCTCACACCTTGACTAAATCCAAACTCAAATTGATTATAAATAAAAAAATTCTATTTACATGCAAAACTCACAACACAAATCACCGTTTATATATATGAAGATCTCCTTTTTGTCCAAACCCTTGCTTTGTATGGCATAAAATAGAATGCTTCACTAAAATGGAAAATTGATAAATGTATTAGAAATCCTAAAACTTATCATGTAAATGCAATTGAGTTCTAAAATTTTCAAAAAGTGCAATTAAGTTTTAAAACTTATCACAAAAGTTCAATCAAGTCTTAAAACTTTCAAAAGATTTAATAAAGTCCTAAAACTTGTCTTGAAAGTACAACCAAGTCCTAAAATTTTCAAAAAGGTGCAATCAATGGAAAGATTTAAATTGAACCACTTTGACAAGTTTTAGGATTTGATTGTACTTTTTGAAAGTTTTAGGACTTAATTGCACTTTGTGACAAGTTTTAGAACTTAATTATATTTTTATGACAAATTGTATGACTTTCAATGCACTTATCTCAATGGAAAATAATATCTCATTGAAGACCTACAAAGTATCTCACTTCCCTAATACAATTCACTTCATTTCTGACACACTTACCGGGACTCCACAAAATTTTATATAATTAAGAATGACCGGGAGCCCCTTATTTTGTCTTGTGGTGGCAGAGAACTCCTCCTTTATTTTCTTCTTTTTGTGCGGTTAAAAGGAATCTCTTCCGGTAGCCAATATAAAAGTTTAATCCTTTACCAGTAAGTGTTCGGTCAAGAGTTTCGATCCACCTTATCCAACTCAGATCGAGTTTCGCACGCGACTCAAATTCGAAATGTATTTTAACAAATGCATCCAATGTGCTGTCTCCATCACCTTCGACTTTTTTGCGATTTGTAGGATTCTGCATGCACCCCAAACCCAATGATGTCTGCATCAAGCGCAACTCCCTGCATCACACTATTAGAATCATTACCGTCTCAACTCCACTGAGGCCGATTTAACCGGTCCCCTTAATGTTATTTGCGAGCTCAAACCTCTCCACTGCTCATCTCAAGTTCAAACCTCCCCATTGCTCAAGCTTTTCGACCATCCCCTCTCTAGAATTTAGGGTTTCATTTTGAAATGAATTCGAGGAATAAAAGGCCCAAAAGGATATTATATATGTTGGAATTAAGTTTCTTATAGAAAAGCCATGTCACAATCCCACATAGCAATTCGCTAGAGTAGACACTTAAGTGAATGATTTTTCATTAATGTGGCACTCAAGTGAATATTGTACGAAAATTATGATATTTATAGTATCATTATCCCCTTTAAATTGTAATATATGTGCTTTAGGATGTATAGGATGTCATAATATCTCTGAAAAGTCACATTTGTAGCGAGAAGCAGAGAAAAGTACCAAAAAAGTCCTAACTCTATTTCATTGATATCAATTCAATCATAAACATTTTAATTATACCAATTTAGTCCTAAATCATTGATACCAATTCAATCCATTCAATTAATTCAAGCTAGAAATTGCTGACGTGGATGTCGGCTATCCTATGTGGCAAGACCGACACCGACATGAACATATTTAAATAAATTTTATTTTTCATTTATTTTTCTTTTTATTTCCCTTTATTTCGTATTCTTTTTCTCTGGACTTTGGCCAGTACTAGCCACTGGTCATAGGCCAAGGCACAACCCTTGCAGCTTGGGTGAAGGCGGCCCTTGTTGGATCTAGCTTGGGCTCGACCCTCACCCAAGCGATGAGGATCCGCCACAGTCCAAATAAAAAAGAAGAGGAAAAAAAAAGGAAAGAAAAAGGGAAGGAAAAAAGAAAAAGAATTTTAAAATAACAATAATTTTTTAAAAATAAAAATTATTTAAAAATGTTTATGTTAGCACCAATTGTGCCACATGGGATGACTAGTGTCTAAGTTAGTGACTTCTGGCCTAAATCGATTGGATGGATTGAATTAGTAGGAATACGAAAAGGTTTAGAATTAAATTCATTAAAGGTTTAGGACTGAATTGGTATTGATGTAATAAATTTAAATTTTTTTGGTACTCTTCCCACGAGAAGCATGATATTTATGTTGGCACCAATAGTAAAACGCTTTCTCAATGCCAAGAACGGAACTTAGTACTTAAAACCCCTCTGTTGCAATATAAGGGCACAAGGACAGGAATCCCAGAGGATACTGCCAACTTCTCTGGCAGTAAAAGAGCATAATAATCTTCATTCAACTTGCCAATTTTAACAAAACAGCTGTCATATTTGAAATTTGAACACATTGCGGATGTATCCCAAGATGGTTTCGATATCAAGCCATGAATATCATTATTATGCTGAAGGAGTGGGATTGGGATAATGATGAGGGAGGCTTTGTCACTACATAAGCAAGGTCTTTCTTTTTCCTAAAACTTGGAGAATTTCTCTTTCTACTAACGTGGAACTTAATATTTCGACTGGGCGGCATTTTGTTCGAAAACGAGAAACCTGTCTTTGATTCTACAAATAGTTGGATTTATCTGAGCACCAAAGCCAGTTCATATGTGTTTCAATTGTGATGCTTACCACCCGATGCCTGATAATTATCGAAGCATTGTAACTCCATAAAAAAAGTGGCATGAAGGCATCGCTTGTCCTTGTTTTTTTTTTTTTTTTTTTTTTAAAGTTCAATCAATTCTTTTTTTTTTTTTTTGGTTCCATCACTCTTTTGTTAACATTAGCCGTTCAACTTAAAAGGTGAGACTGCTCACATAGCCGTTTAAGTGCTATGCTAGCATCATAAGTGACTTGCTACCTCAAAAACCTTAACAAAATAAATACTTTTTTAATATCAGAAAAAAAGGAAAATTTGAAAAGAGAAAATAGAATAAGTAAGATAGAGATAGAAGAGGGAGAGGTGACTACAACAGGGGCGCGTCTGGTGCACATTAAGGGTAAGCCGTCCTCATCGGGCCACCATTGTCGTGAGGAAGACCCCTCCTAGTCTCTCTCTTTCTAAGAATCTTACTAAATGTATTTCTATCATGAGAATAGAAATTTTATGGAGTTACCAAACGCGTTCTTTTGCTCATAAATTATTTATGAGAACAAAATTAGAAAAAAATCATTTCTGATAAAAAATCATTTCTTAAAACAAAATTATCACCAAACGTGCCTTTAAAAAAAACTTACAGATCTAATCATGAGCATGACAATTAACTGATCTCACTAGGCTCTAGGCAATGGCATACAATAATAAGACTACCTAAACTGACTAGGATCAATCCATGCCCAACTAACATGAAAGAGTGTTACTTATGTTTTTCGTCGATAGGTGAGTAATGCGATGTCCCCATTAAATCCACATATAGAACACCTCGAATAATCTTCAGTGAGAACTGTGTGATCTACGAGCTCAAATGCACCGAATTCAATTATGCACCCAGTACTTCTTGCGATTGGGAGATAAGGTACAAGAAAACCGGCTAAAAGTTCGGAGTCGAGCGCCTGATGGAGATGGGGAGCCGATCCGACAGTGGAGGGACCACCGGACCAACATGCAGGGACGAGTCAGGTGGGCCCCATCCTGTGTCTCTGTTCCCTCGTTCAAGGGGAAGCAGACAATTTTGCCACAGTTTTAATCCGCATGTTATCATCCTCACTTCGACGCACAAAATAACAAATAAAGAAACAAATATGAATATAGAAAAAATACTATACATATAGGTCATTAACTCTGTAATACTATATGAAAACATTCTCCTTACATGCCTTAAGACTGTAATACCGTTCATCAACTCATTTTCCGTGATTTGAGCTAAAAAAACCCTCTCGATAAGGGGAAAAATCAACCCCATAAAAAAAGATGAAAACTCAGAAAATTAGCCACCGTTGTATTGACAAATTTCTTTAAAATCTAGGAATTAAACAAAAATATATGTGAGTGCAAAGATAGCAACTTCAGCACGTCATCCTTATTGACACGAGAGGGTGCTACTTTTATAAGACTATTTTTGATATATATATTTTTTTGTTTATACGGATTTATTTAATCATCAATAGCAAAAAACTAATGGAAATAGCGCAAATCTTTTAGCTTAAATACAAGCAAGCTCAATGCAGATATTATATATATATAAAGAATAATAATACATTATTTATATTCAGACATTAATGCGTAAAAACTAAACGATGAGATATACTCGCTCATGCTTTCACCGGCCGATTTTTTACTCCTGAATGACAGTCCGTCGATTGTAAATCCGACGGACAGTATCAAAAGGCCTGGATCTTTGACTGTCGCATGCACATAGCCACAGCATTCTAATTCATGAAACTCTCGCAACTTCCCCTGTAGACGAGCACACTCCCCACTTCACTCATCTCTGCGTCTCTCTCTCTCTCTCTCTGTGATAGGCATCGAGTCCAGCAACTTAGTCTAGAGTTCCTGCAACGATGGCATTGCTCTCAGCTCTCATGATGGAGATCGGGATCCCAGTCTGCGCCGTCATTGGGATTGTGTTCTCCCTGGTGCAGTGGCGCTGCAGGTTGTGCTATGGCGACAACGAAGTAGGAGACCGAACCTACCGGGATGTTGTTAAAGGCGAGTATGATGCGATAAAGCGTAACATCTCTAAAGGTGACTTTATACAGATCCTTTAGCTTCACAATTTGCCTGCTTTATGGAACTTTTCCTCTTTGTGGCACTGGGGATTGATAGCCGTACATTCTTAAACATCTCAGGTCTTTCGTTAATGAAATTCGATGGTCCCCTTTTTCAATAAAGCTCGTAATTTAGCATATGTTCGTTGTCCGAGAGAGAAAAAGGAAAAAACGAAGACAGAGAATGAAGTACATTTGATTTTCTGGGTTGCGAGTCTTTCTTTTTCTGGGCATAGAGAGGTTGGAGTTCAACCCCCTTCTTTCTATGTCTCACGCACACTGTTCATTAACAGATTTTTTCGGGTCAATCTCGCATCTGCCTGAGCAACAGCAACAAATTCGAGTCTTGTAATCTGATGATAGCTCATCGGAATCATGAGCTTCTGCTGCTTGTGGGGCGAGTCATTATTAGGGTTTGTCACAGCTGCTAGAGCTTTGAGCGACGTATCTCAGCACAGTAGTATAATATTTACTCATTGAGATCTCTTCTCAGGAAGATGGATGGAATGATGTTGGTGGTCTTTGTCGTGTTCTTGGGCGGAGGGTTAACCGTGGTAGCTCTTGTCCTTCTGGCTTTTGCCATTCGTCTTATTTTCTCAACAAGTTCGCGCTTTGCTTGGACTCGGTAAATGCACGTGTTGTGCATGTCAAGTGAATGTTTTCGTCTCTTTACTCACCAACAAAGGCCCTGTTTGGCAAATTTTTGTTTCTGTTTCCTGGAACACAATTTTTTTTCTTTTATTCCGAGAAAGAAAAAAAGAACAGAAAAGGGTTTGTTTACACTTTTATTTTTGAGAACAAAAAATCTAATTTTTTTGTTTCTGGGAACATAAACAAAAAGTAGAGAAAGTTTGTTTCTTATTCTCAAAAACACTTCCGAGAAACACTTTTTTTTCTTCTCATTTTTCTTCTTTTTTCTCTTTCTTTTCTTCTTCTTCTTTTTCCTTTTGCCGGTCACCAGCCTTGGCCATGGGTGGCGTCAGCAACTGGCCAGACAAGGGCCGTTGACCTTGCCGGCCCTTGGAGAGGCCGAGCCACGGCGAGGCTCATCGGCCCGAGCCTCGCTGTGGCCACGCGAGGCTGACCTTGCCTGGGTTGGGCAAGGTCGACCTCGCCTAGATCTGGCGAGGTCGCATTCGCCTAGCCACCGGCCAGGCTTGGCCTCGCCGAGCCACCTCCAGGACAGCGTTGCCTGGTTGTGGCCCGGCGACGAGGCCGGGCCTTGCCAAGCCAGTCGTTGGAGGCCAGCCTAGCCCTAGCGAGGCTCGCCGGTGCTAGGCTGGCCTCCTACGAGCTTGTTGGGCCTCGCCCTGGCCTGGCGAGGCTCTAGCAAGCTCACCAGAGGTTGCCCAGCCGGTCACCGGCCATGGCGGTGGCCAGCGACCTGCCAAAGAGAAAAAGAAAAAGGAAAAAGAAAAATGAAAAATATAATAAAAATATTAAAAAATTAAAAGAAATAAAAAAATTATATGAGTTTACCAAACACGTTCTTATACTCAGAAATTGTTCCCTGAAACAGAAATTAAAAAAAAAACTATTTATGTTCAAAAATTGTTCCCTGGAACAGAAACGTTACCAAACGCGCCATAAATTGCAGATTCCAACGGTACTGGGAGGCAATTTATTTTATCGCATTACACAACAAGACTGTTCATAATATAGCATAGCTGTTTCAAAAATTTTATTTGGTTAATGTCCGGGGATAACCTACGAAAAATTGCACGTCTTAAAAGATTAATTGATTAGTTAGTCGAAGAATTGGTTTGAGTAAGTCAAACTGGGTGTCGCATTTGGGCTTGTGTACGTTTGTAAGACAGATTGCATTTGATGATAGGCTAAGGGTGTACTTGTGCCGTTGAAAGGAATTTCTGTGAAAAAGATTTTCTAGACTTTTTGATGTTTGGAACGATCAAAATAATAAGTCAGTTAAGAAAGCATTTCCAATCAAAGAAAGTACTTGTTTTTAAAATCAAGGAAAAAGATTTATCCTTCCTAATAAGAGGAGTTATTCCATGTCACACCGCGGCAAAGAACTTCAACCAACTCTCTCTCTCATTTGCTTCCAGGATTTCTTTTCTCTATTGACAAGTCGACAAGTCATGTTTTCATCTATAATAAAGTAATACGTTTAATCTGTGATTTATGTCAAGTCGCCTAGGCCTGGTTACCCGACTCAGCATCTGGACTTGGGGCCCTTGAAGCCTAGCCCGAGACCTTGGCATCATGCCTGCGTGCCTTTGCTAGTCGCTCGCAAGTCCCCAGTACCCCTGCTCCCAATCCCAAGTACCCCAATGCTGGGACCGGCGCCTAATCTCAAGGCCGGGTAATATTAGAGAAAAAATTAGTCGTTTACAATTTATAGACGTATTGAAGTTATGAAATTTGATTCGATAAAATTATAATTAAAATTTGGTGATATAACACATGGAGTCCTTATATCACACAACTATTGCATTTTTTTTTCAGAAAATAAAAGCAATAATTTTCAGTTCATTTCAAATTTCAGTTGAATATAAAAAAAATATTGTGATTTTCTAGAAAAATGACTAATTCAAGCACATTTTTTAGAAATGTCAAGTTATCCATGAAACAAATGGAGCCTAGGTTTAATTTCTTTCTTCCATATGATTTGTGTTAGTTATAGGAAGCTTGGTTTATGCAACTAACGACACAATGTCAAATTAATTAAAGTTGGGATAGTAATTTTTATATGTAATTGGCTTTAGTACAAGCACATTGTATTAGAAAGGTGAATTGCTGAGATGTACAACCTTTAATTCTAAAGCATATCTTCACTTCATCTGTGAATGTGTTTCGGGTTTTATCATCATATGTTGTGATTTGATGCAGAAAATTTCTAATTTTCATGAGATTGTTATCCTTTATTTATCATACTTAAGACAAAACACTAATTCTATAGGATTAGTTAAGAATATATAGGTAAAGAGCTGTGCTTATATTTCTCTAAAGTTCTCTTTTGTGTTACATTCTTGCTTCTCCTAACTAAAGTCCTTATATGTAACAATGTTTCATTCCTGTTTCTCATCATTCTGATTTGAATAATCTTTCGAACTTGAGCATTATCAGTTCTATTGTGAAATTAATTTGTTTTATTTGTTTTATTTTTTTCCAATCATTTTTCCCTGGTTGCAGTTCACCCTTCTCCTCTTTTAGTTCTAACATCTAAGTTCAGTTCTCACTTTAGTTCTGCTGTTTTTCCAACTCTCGGTTTTATTTCTGGTCCTAACCAACCGTTTACCATTGTAGGTCATAATTTGTATCTACTTTCCTCTTTGTTTGTAATGCTTTAATTCAAAGTAATGTTTAAGATGTTTTTACAATAATATTCTAGGTCTGGGACTATATACTGAATATTCAGTTCTTTTTATTTGCGGAACTAGATACTTTCATTCTTTCATCCTTTTCCTCCTCTTGCCCTACTCATTATGTTCTCGTCACTCTTCCGCTGATTGGATTTAACACATACGCTGTCCCCCTAGACAAAGGTGAATCGTAACATAAACCTTATCATCTTTTGAGTTACTCTTTTAAAGGAGCTGTAGGTTAGGCTTTCTTATTTCTTGGAACTAGGTTCAACAAAATTAGGGAAATGAATAACGTAAATGGATTTAACTAAGTTATACCTTATTTCGTCACACATATTGCAGAATGTCAAGAATCAGATTTGTTGCTTTATTTGCTTGATAGAGAGGGCTCAATTATCGTTTGTGTTTGTAACAGGTGTGGACTCCTTTCTGTTAATGAAGTACCAGTATGCTGGAGTTTTCGTGGCTGCTTTTGCGATTGTAATCTTCCTCTTACTTGGCTCTGTTGAGAGGTTCAGCACCCAAAGCCGGCCTTGCACGTCTAATCATTCAAAAACGTGCAAACCTGCACTTTTCACTGCCGTTTTCAGTACAGTTTCATTCCTACTTGGTGCTTTCACATCAGTCCTCTTTGGTTCCTTTGGCACGACCATTGCTATATATGCTAACGCAAGCACTGCCTTGAAAAAGGAGAACATCGCTGCAAGAACATTCAGGTCTGCCGCGGTCATGGGGTTTCTTCTTGCTGCAATCGATCTTCTTGTGCTCTATCTTGCAATCATTTTGTTCAAGTTGTACTATGGCAATGACTGGGAAGGTCTTTTTGAGGCTATTACCGGTTATGTTCTTGGTGGATCTTTCATGGCTCTCTTTGGAAGAGCGAGTGGTGGAATTTATGCCAAGGCTGCGGATGTTTGTGTCCATCTGGTTAAAAAGATTGTGCAAAATAGACCACCAGATAATAAAAACCCAGCTGTATGTACTCTCTTACTGTAGCTTTATCTATTAAGTATATCATTCACTTTTAATCATAAATGGCGTTGACCTTAATCATTCAGGTTATTACTAATTATGTTGGTGATATTGTTGGAGATATTGCTGGTATGGGACCTGATCTTTTTGGCTCTTACGCTGAATCGTCCTGCGCTGTCCTTGTTCTTGCTTCCATCTCTTCTTTTGGAATGGAACACAACTTCACCGCTGTGTGTTATCCCCTGCTTATCAGCTCTATGGGTATTCTCGTTTGCTTGATCTCAACTTTCTGGTGGGAAATCAGGCCCGCATCGAAGAAGGAACAACTTCTTATTTCCGCATTTCTAATGACTGGCGGAATTGCCATTGTCAGCTGGATTTCTCTGCCGTCATCATTCACAATTTACAACATTGGATTGCCGAAAGTTGTGAAGAAGTGGTAAACTCTTTGATGTTCCTTTTTAACCTTCTGATCCTAAAAGCTGCTTTATTCTAATGTGAATTGGAACATGCTTTAATGTCAGCGGGCTTTTACGGGATTAAGTCAACACGTTGAGCGTATGCAGTCGCTAATTATGGATATGATCTTGCAGGCAGCTGTTCTCGTGTGTTGTTGTTGGTCTTTGGGTAGGGCTAATTAGTGAGTTCGTGAATAAATATTACACCAACGATGACTTCAGGTATTAAATTTGCTAAATTGACGCTCCATTCATTTTGCAAAAATTGTGGTATTTCCAGAAATTATTTTCCAAAAAGCCATTTTCTGGGAAAATGATCATTTTTTTTAGTATTTGGCTGAATTTTGAAATTGAATTAGAAAATCTTTTCCTGCATGTATTTATTTTCAATAATTTTTATTATTTTTTTAAATCGATTTTAAATCTCTAATCTTTGTTCCTTTCCTTTCCTCTTTTTTTTTTTTCTTTTATTACCTTTCCTTTTTTTTCTTCTTCCTTGGCCTTGATTAGTCGCCTGCTACCGTGACGGTTGGCGGCCGGCCATTGGCAAGCTCTAGCCTTGCCGGCCTAGGGCAAGGCTCAAGCCTCGCCTAAGGTCACTAGAGGTTGGCAGGGCTCTAGTGGTAGGCCTTAGGCGAGCTCGGCTTCGCCAAATTTTGGCGAGGTCAAGCCTTGCCACAAAGCCTCACCGGCTTGTGGCAAGGTTAGAGCTCACCAATGATCGGTCACCGGCCGTCGTCGTGGCTAGTGACCGGTCAAGGAAGAAGAAGAAGAAAAAAAAAAGAAAAGAAAAAAAAAAGAAAACATAAAAATAAAAGGAACATGCGTTTGGTGAAAGAAAGTGAGGTAGAAGAAGTTATGAAGAATGTTTTCCACTTTCTGAAAAGTGAAAAACAATTTCTCCACTTTTGAAGGTATTTTTTTCTAAGAGCGGAAAACGTTTTCCTTAACTAGTTTATTTTCTATAAAACGAATGTTGGAAAATTTGAAAAATGTTTTTTTGAAAATTATTTTCCATGAAAGGAACAAGCTCTAACTGAATGATATTAATCTTTACAACCGTCGATGGTCATTTGTTGTCCAAGTAATGATCCTCATTTCAGCCGCTGTCTCCAACATGTTGCAAATGCTGCCAACAATATCTGCAGCTGTCTCCAGGGTGATGCTGCCACCAATTCCTGCACCTGTGTCCAATATGTTGCAAATGCTGCCAACAATAGCTGCAGCTGTCTCCAGGGTGATGCTGCCACCAATTCCTACACCTGTATCCAAAATCTTGCCGGCGACGATTCCCGCAGCGGTCTCCAAGCCGCTCTCAAGGACGTTAGTGTTGCCCTTGGCTCTATCAGTATTCCATTTTTTGCCGCCGTTAGCATTTTCCTGAGTTACCGTCTTGCGGCCACGTATGGAATTGCTTTGGCTGCCCTTGGGATGCGAAGTACCATTGCCACTCGATTGGCCATAGATGCTTCCGGTCCCATCAGCGACAATGCTGAACGTATTGCTATGATGGCTCGCGGTAGAGCCCGCGAAACTGACGGCAATAATACAGCTGCCATTGGAAAGGTACAGGCTATGACAGCCTGAATTTTCATAATTTGTTTTCGATTAAATAAATCGGGCCTTTCATCGAAACGCTTAGTAATAGTCTTCTCTCCGAAATTGATCACTCAGATAACCTGACTATCGGGAAAGCAATTAGGGGAATCCAAATGCGATTGGACTTGAGAATTCGACAAAGAATCGATTGCTCGACCATGTTGATCTGCAAGGGTCATTACAAGACCGTCAGGAGATCGATTAGAAATCGAGATAGGTCGATTCGATCGAGATATGTGATCAAATTGTGGGTGATTCCAACTGATTGAAAATTCTCATCGATCTAAGCACTAAATTGATTTTAAATCGTTTTGGTACCCGGTGTTCGTAATTGAAACCTCGAGATTTTCACGACAATTGAGTAGTCGCTAATGTGTCGAAGATGTCTTTGTGACTCGAGATAAATTGATCACGGAGGTCAATTGCACCAAAAATTCCTAAAGTTATCCGTGGCTGGTCACGCTAAAGCGCTACGCCGGATTGAAAATAACCGAATTTGAAGCCGATTTGAAATTGAAAGTTAAGGTGTCACAAGCTATTTTAACGTCGACTCACTCTCAGAAATTTTCAGAGATTCCGAGATTTTTACGGAAAATCGGTTCGGACGTTCGGAAAAGTAATGGAAATTCAGATAAATCATCGATGGAAATTAGGACTTCCAAATTTGCTTTATGAGTGTCGGGGATTTATGGAAAATTGTTTGAGATTTTTCTTCATTGAAATCGGATATCAATTTGGGAAATTGAACAAGGAAATTGAATTTAATTGGTGAAATTCGGAATTGGAGAAAAGGCAGAAAATTTGGACTTCCAACTTTGGATTAATTGGTGGAAATTATATAGGGGAAAGTATTAGGAGACAAAGCATTAAATGGAAGGACTAAGCATGTGGACTTTTGGGCTCTATCCTTATCTACCCGTGCCTTCCAACGTGGACGACTTCTCCTCCGCGGCTTCAACTTTCATTTTTCCTCCTTCGGTCTTGTTTTCGTTTCCCTTGGACGAGCTGTTGTTTTCTCTCAGTTTGTGCCTTGAAGACCGCCCACGATCTCTCTCTCCATCTGCCTTTCGCTCCACCGAAATCTCTCCTTGTCCGTGTCTCTCACTACCACGGAAATCTAGTTGCCAGCGAAGCCCCATCATCGGTCAACAACCCAAGCTCTCCCTCTCTTTAGTTGACCACCGAGTGCAGCAAACGAAGCCACAATCCACCGAATCAACGCCACTTGCTCCCATCTTCTTTCCTTCGCTCACGCCAGCTAGACCGAGCCCATCTCCTGCCAGCAGCGAGTCCACACACCAGAGAAGCCGAAGATCTCCACCGAAGCTACTTCTTCTCTTTGCCGCTTCTCCACCCACACGGCCACGGGGTCTTTTTCCCAGTAGCTTTCGTCTTCAGCTTCGTGGCACGCGTCTTCACGGTCATCAACCTGCGTTGAAGACCACCGAAGCCGAATTTCCACTACAATCTTCCTCCACGCGACCTCGAATTGCAGTTGCCGCGTCCGAGTCTTCGCCCAACGTCCCGCCGAAGCCACGCGATTTCTCCTTGCAGCTGCTGCTTCTCTGTCTTTGTTGCTCCTTGGATTCAGCCCACGCAAGTTTTTAGAAGCCCGCTCAGTTCAGCCCAGCTGCAGAGAAATTTCAGTCCAGTCTTTGAAGCCCATGGATCCAGCGAATTCTTTCAGCCCGTGAGATTCAAACCCTCAGCCCATCTCCAACAGATTTTGAAGCCCAAGCTTAGGCCCAAGTTCAATTGGTTTTAGCAGCCCATTTTGGGCCCAAGAAGAAGGCCCAAGCCCGCGACCAGCAGCCTGCAGAAGCCCAGGACCTAAACTCAGCCTTGCTGAGTTGTGTTGGGCTAAGTTTAGGCCCGGCCCAAGTTTGCCGACGCCGAAAATTTCGATTTCGCCGTCGTCGCGTCGTTATCGCGATGAACCGGTTTCCGCAATTGATGTAGGTGAGTTTATACTCTAAACCCTGCTTAGTAGGCTAATAACGTTTAAGGGGTGTTAGATTTATTTTATTAGGTGGTTAGTTAGATTAAATTAGAAATTGAATTATTTAATTGAGCATGTTACGTGGTTAGCATGGTTTAGTTAAGGCCTAAATAAATTGTACTATTTATCTAGAAGGGTTCGGGAATTTTTCCGAGTCCGTATTGGTTATTAATTTAATGATTCTGGCCTACGTTAGTATTTTTAGAATTTAAATTGATTTATTTAATTAATTTCCGTAATTATTTAATTATTAATTATCTTTCCGGAAAATAGGCGGGATAGCCGGTGACCGGAATTTCGTGCTGATTGCGATGGTGTGGTTAATTTCTGTAATTGAGTGTTAAATTATGCAAATTGAGTGCTAATTTGATTTTTGGTATTTAATTCCAAAAATTGTGAATTTCCAATATTTATTCAAAAAATCCGGTGTCGGGTTTTGACACCGAAAATGGTTTTTAGTACTATATGAAATAGTGGGATTTCAAAAAGGATGAATATCAATTTTCGGATCAAGTTGGCCGTGTACCCACACGAGTAATTTGATGTGAATTTCTAATACGAAGAAAAAGGCCAGGCTCACCATTTTAATTAAAGCATTTGAGTGCAATGCGGTGCCTGGGCCATATTTGAGTGATCGTGTGATGGTCAAGAGAAATCGTCGGGTGCATTGTTGAGTGGACGTTATCCTTATGTGGGATACCCCCTGGACAACGGGAAGCCGGTCGCAGTTGATTCTGGACCCTATGCTCATTCGGGAAAGCCGTCTAATAAAGAGACGTTGCCGTGCTCAATGGGGTGAGACGAAGCCTGGCAATGCCAGAAGACCGCCGAACTGAGAGTAGGCCGTGCTATATGCCGAGATCAAAACTAGGAACGCATGATTAATTGAGTGTAGCGTTTCAGTTATTCAGAGTTTATTTGTTGCTCATACTCTCATGTTGTTTGTGAGATAAATTGTACTGACTTGCAGGGTGGATCTGAGACGAGGTAAGTCTCATTGATTGTGTGATTGTGTGATTAGGACACTTCTTGGCGTATTTCCCTCCTAATTGGGGTTTAGAGCTTAGACTCGCTGAGATGATATCTCACCCCACTGTGGGACAACATTTTCAGGGTCGTCGAGTGGAGGACCTGGAGCTGAGAGGAGGTGATTGGAAGTGTAGGTCAGTTAGGACCGCTTCTTTTTGGAAGGCCAGTCTTTTGTAGTCTTTTGGCCATAGACATGTGTACATGACTCAGTGTATATATAAAAGCATGTTTGTTTGTGAATCTATTGTCCTGCCTTTCTATCCCGAGATGATTACTGTCAGGGGATTTCTTTTCGCTTCCGCATGTGCAATAAAATGGAAAGGGTCGGCGACTCGTCCTGGGAAGTCGCAAATTATTATCGACCAGAGAGGGATGGGCACGCGCTCGAGGCTCGGGGCGTGACACAGGCAATCCTTGCATGTGAATATAGTATCGACACCGTCCTGTTGTCCTTTTAGTATATTATTTTGAAACGGTATCTGTGCGTAGGAACTTTTCATGAGATTATATTCACGTCCTCCAGAATCTGTGCACATTGTCCAATTATCTTCTTTTTCACCGTAAATGGCTAAATATTACGTTAGTTATGTGAGTCATTTTGGATTCTTGCTGGGGTGGCATGATGTTTGGCTAAAATCGCCTTTCTTTCCTTTAGGTGCTTCCTTTCATCTATCGTTCTCAATATTAGCCTTATCGGCAAATGCTACTTTCTCGTTCTTTAAATCTAATATTAGATGGACCTTTTTTCGTTTCTTGTCTGGTATGTAGGAAATTGCCATTGAATCAGCTGCCCTGGTGTGTATCGCTGTGTTGGGTGCATTTGTGAATCGTCCAGGAATGTCGTCTTCTGTTGATGTTCTGACACCCAAGATCATCGTCGGTTTGATCATAGGCACCTGGCTTCCTTACTATTTCTCTGCTATGAACATGAAAAGGGTGGGACGTGCAGGATTCAAGATGTTTCTGAAGGTCCGCGAACAGTTGCCAGATTCAACGTCAAAATATGCTGAATGCTTCGAAATTTCAACCGAGAACTCTTTCAGGGGGATGATTGGACCTACTGTCCTTGTCGTGTTTACACCACTTATCATCGGGACCCTCTTCGGTGTGGAGATGCTGTCTGGTCTTTTGGCTGGCTCTCTCGGTTCTGTTGTTCAGGTAATCTTTACCAAAGCAATCAATGTCCATCTATTTTGACAGTTTGCGTTGCTCAAGGTAATTGAGAATCACCTCCTCTCTCTTCCATTTCCAGATCTTTCTCTTTTGGCAAAGATAATTCCAGAATAATTTAGTCTTTCTTCGTCCAAGCAAGTTGTAGTGTAATAATAAAATGCCTGTGATATTTGTATTGGAATTTTCTGGAGAAATATTAAAGTCGGTTAGTTGACCGACTTTACACCTACAAATAGGAGTGATTGCTCCCTTGCGCGGAGTGTTGTGTTGCAGTGGGTGGCGTGCAGCAGAGAAAGTGGTGCAGGAAATTAGTGGTCCCCTCATCGTGTTGGCATAGGAGTCTACAAAAGGGATTGTGTGTAGAAAAGCAGGAGCGAGTCCCAAATGTGAGTGAAGTAACAGACTTGTGAGTTTGAGACAAGTGCGCGCATTTGTGTAATAACTATCTCATATTAAAGGTATTTTGCTATTTAGAAAAATAGCAAGTGCTAGATTCTCTCAACAAAAGTAATATCAGAGTTGTGAATCTGAAGTTCAACAGTCTCCTGATAGAATGCTTATTAAATCGGGTTAAGATATGGTAGTTTCTTCATTGTTGGACAAAATTTGCGTAGGTTGGTGAACTGCTATCGTCATATCTATGATAATGTGGGAGCTTTGCATCGGTTGTCCCATTTGATTGTAGTATTTTCCTGATGAATATTATTCTGTGGGCTTGGTTTCAAACAGATTGCGAAATCGGCATCCAAGACTGAGGGAGCATGGAACCAAGCAAAAGATGATATTAAGGTATGCAGCTGCTCCAACCGCTCGACAGCTAGTTTTTGTCGATTATACTCTATCTGTGGTGGTTCAGTGACCTGCCGAGAAAACTTGTTTGACTCAACAAATTTTTTTCCCTCAATATCTTGAATTTGCTTTCAGGCTGGTGCTTTGGAATATGCCGAGACCCATTGCCCTGAAGATCGAGAGCTTCTCGGAATTGCTCGAAGAGGAGAGACCATTGGCGATTCACAGAAGGACACTTCAGGCCCACCACTCAACATCTTCATTCAGCTAATGGCAGTGGAGTCGCTCGTGTTCGCTCCCTTCTTTGCTAGATACGGTGGTCTGCTCTTCAAGTCTCTCTGAGGGAGGTAACAGACGACTTCCCTTCTGTAGCAACGGCAGCAGCAGCGTTGTCATCCACTCAATTTGTACTTTAGCATCTATTTCCTTATTGTCTGCACGAGCATATAAACCTCTCTAGCTCCTCCACTGCTTCAGACGATTTGAGCAAGATCTTTTAAATAAGGTTTTGGATTATCCAAATTACTTGGTTTGAGTTGAAAAAACAAAATCAAGAACAAGGATGAGAGGGGTGGTCTTGGCCATTCAAAGTAGAAATACGACATCATGATAACAATAAGTTGAAAGCTGCTTAAACACTCCGGTGCTAAAGCATGTATATAGTGCTCCATCTTCGCTAAATCACCCTGCGTAAAGGTGAGGCAGCATTCAACAAGAACCACGCATCAATCCAAAGTACACAAACCCTACTTTTAAATATGGAGAAACCGTCTACTGGTGCTGATAATGGAGACGTTACGCGAGCCGAAAAGGTCAGGACCATAAAGAAGAGCATCGACCGTGGAGGCGGGACTGAAGTCGATGCTGATGCCATCGTGAATATTACGGTCGACGGAGCACGCAAATCCATAGGATGGGATAATGTTGTAAAGTATCTGGTTGGATTACGAAGCCTTTTTTCTTTATTTATTTTTGAGAATTTTAATCCCACAATCAATCTTTAATGTTGTTATTTCTTCAATTAAAGTTTTGACTCACTCTGAATTCTAAGAAACTGGACAAGAACTAATTAACCGCTAAATAAAGGAGCAGTGACATGTTTTACAAGCATATCTTATGTCAAATTCAACTTGTTTGTAATCAAGAATTTCCTACATTCTCAACTCAAAGTAATAAAAATAATTGTAGTTCCTTCGATATATGTTGAGATAATAAATTGATAGGTTTGTCAGTGTTGAGAAAACTCTTATCAGATTTTGAAGTTAATCAAATTTTCTACTTCTAATATTTATTTTTAGAATAGATTGATTATAAGTTGCTTTTGAGTTTTTAAAGACTTTCCAGAAACATATCTCACTCTGACGAGACCAGAACAAGATTGTGTCAAGGCCAGAATGAGGAGTCAAGAACCAAACTTAACAAAGTTGCGACATAGATCCAGAATGAGCCTTATTTGGAATCTATTCTACAACGACTAGTTTTCTGGTAAAGGATTTTACTTCCCATCTATATATATATATATATTGATTGAGTCAATCACAAATTGACAAAATCAATCTTGAAGATAAGTTCCATATGAGAAAGCATCACTTATGGAAATCAAGATCCTATTTGTATGGATGGCCAAGATCAAGTGGAAATTTCATTCTTGACTTCAACGGCTACAAGATCCCCATAAGATATTATGTTCAATGGACAGATTGGAAGAATTTTTTCTGGAGAATTCAGCAACTAGTGTTGTATGGAGGAATATTTAAGGAGGTCTTTCGGTCATGAAGATTAAAGGAACGTGAATATAAAATTCTAAAGTCTGAAAGTATTTTCAATTACTTGTCTTCATCCTTGAGCATTTCAAAGTGTGATCAAGAGAGAAAACACAAAAAAGAATGTTTTAGTGAGCTAGAGAGATCTATAACTGAGTATCTGTACTCCTAAACTATAATCTTTTGTTAATCTTATAGTAAAATTCAGCCGGTAGGCTATCAGCGTGGGAGAGTGGACGTTGATTTAATCTAAGCTGAACCACTATAAATTTGTATACAATTTTCTCTTTCCTTAACTCTCTTTATTTAAGTCTGTTGCTCACTTACTATTTTTACAGAAGTCTAATGTTTTGCAAAACTACTTCTAAACCTTATGCAAACTTTATTTGCAACTTGTTTAATTCCGCAAATATTTGTCAAAATCTCCTTCAAACATCTATTCACCCCCTCTAGATGTTAATACTAGCTTTCTCAGCCAGCCTTCTAGATGTTAATACTAGCTTTCTCAGCCAGCCTTTTTCGATGTAAGTCATCCTATCTCTTTTCCCACCTTTATTTTTCTGTGTGTAATTTTAATATCAGAGTTAAATCATCCTTAAGAAAATATGATTAACAAACATGCACTTTTCCAAGTGCCTAGCCACTTGGCAATAGAAGAAAAGTAATTAGACATAAAAGTCAATCCGTAATTAGTTGTTATCAATTATGTAACGTGCAAAAGTCTTGCTATTTCCGCCATTAATTAATTCTTTTATCCACCACTTTTTTTTTGTCGGATTTTTATCAACCACTTTAAAAGTGCATTTATAGCAATTCGATATTTTTTTTTTGTTTGTTCATTGTTTTGAAAGTTGCAGTGCTCATCATCACGGACAAATCCCAAGGCCAAGTGAATCTTTCACCACATTGTGTTTTTCTCACCACAACTTGCCTCAAATGAACAGGATAGTGGGACAAAAATCGCACTGTTAATGTCTCCTTGAAATGTCAAATTATCCACTAAACAAACAGAGCCTAGATTTAATGTATCTCTTCAATACATGACTTCTCAAACTCTATAAATTGAATTGATTTGAAATATTATTCATTTTGAGAGAAGGAGAAACAACACTACCAACGCATTCAGAAGCAAATGCCACATGCCTCTCCATGTTACTGTAAAACCAACACTTATGGACCAGTTCTCCGGTAGAAAGGAGGCGCCTACACATAGACGATCGCCTATGATGCCAAAGAAGACTAGTGGAAGAACAAGGACTCAGATGGTCTCTCCTCAGCGAAAATCAGATCATTGCAGTTCAAGCTCTCGAAGCTCATATATTAGCAGGACCCACTATGAACCAGCACGAGTAGCGGCAATAGTGAGGCCTATTCAAAAACCGACTCGTCCACCGGACCCAGAAGAACATCGGATGAGAGCAGCTCTTATTACTCTGTCCCAACGTGCAATGGTCAGGTGGGTACCCCACGTAAACTGGACCGAAAGGAGAGGGTCTATATCGAACCGTCCTTGAGCCGTCCTACTAATTATGACAAGGGAGTTGGTCCGCTGAGAAGAATGAAGAACAAATTGGGCCTCATATTCCACCACCACAATATCGAGCCGTCCTACTAATTATGACAAGGGAGTTGGTCCACTGAGAAGAATGAAGAACAAATTGGGCCTCATATTCCACCACCACCATCAAGAAGTTTCCGAGAACCAAGATAATATATGGCAGGGATGCCCCACGACTTCCCTGTGGAAGCAAATGCGTGACACGTTCCATGGGAGAAGCAAGAGAGATTTGAATCAAGTGCCAAAGTCGGTTAAACACCAAGTTGGCCTTTTTCATGCTCTGGTAGAAGGGATTTTGAGGCATCTACAACACGCTAAGAATTCAAAGGCATCAAGGGGGAACCGTATGAGAGTCTACAAGAAGGAAAATGGCGTTGGTGGCCAAAGTTGACGCATCGTGGCTGGATGAAGTTGCTGAATCGAGGACGGATGAAGCTAAAGTTTCCTAGTAAAAGGCCACATATGAAAGCTCTCAGAATGCATCAATTGCTAATCAAAATTAACAAGTTGCGCCACGATGAATCATCTTCTAAATTTTTTAATTTTATTAAATGCACAATATCTGTTGTAAATTTAGACCTCATTCATTATGGGATATCAGTCTTCTTATTAATGTCTTCTTATCAATTTTTTTTTTTTTTTTTTTTTTTTTTTGATCGGAAACTTAACTTGACATTCAAGATGAGAAAAGATTACAACCCGTATAAAGGGCATCATTACACAGAAGATTAAACAGGGGGGGCGGTGGAAGAGAAGCCCAATTGGAGCCCAGAACTCCACGGCCCTGAGCCTTGGCAGCCCAGTCAGCCGGCAAGTTAGATTCACGTCTGCAGTGAAGAAATCGGAAATTAGGGCATCGACGAAACAGAGCAATGGCGTCCTCGATCAGCAGTCGACAATCCGGGGGTGATCGGTGATGGAGATGCACGGCCTCTACAAGTTCCAGGCAGTCTGATTCAAGGAGCAGGTCAGTAGTAGCCATTCCTTTCCCTATTAGAGAGTTGAGAGTGAATAAGAGAGCATGAATTTCTGTTTGAAGGGGGGAGGAGGCAGCGACAAGTTGGGAGCTGCCGTCGAGTAAGGAACCATTGTGATCACGGCAAAGATAAGCGATCGAACCCTTGAGGGGCCCAGATGGAAAGGCCCCATCCATATTTACTTTCACGAAGCCAGGAGCGGGAGGGATCCAGCAGGTATGAGGATTCGGGGCGGGTATTCGTGGATTCAGAGGTCTCGCTGCAGAGGATAGATACAACCTTGCTGAGGTGAGCGCGGAATCGACAATAGACTGAGGACTCAAACATTTACGTTGAAAAACGTAAAGGTTCCGCGCCTTCCACAGCTGCCAGAGAGTGGATGCAACCGTCGTCAGGGCAGGTAAATATTCTGTACTCTGAACTAGATCAGCCAACCATGCATCCATACGGTGTGTTCGATGTGCAGAAACTGAAACATTTATATTAGGATGAGCCCAAACTTGTTGAGAGGTAGGACAAGCGAGGAATAAGTGTTCCATAGACTCTGGGACTCGAGAAGTGCAGAGGGGACAGATTGGGTCTTCTGTGATATGTCTGTTGAACAGGTTCTCCTTTGTAGGTAATGCATTGTGACATATAGACCATAGGAATATTCGAATTTTTGGAGCTGTGTTTATTTTCCAAAGTTGTTGCCAAAGACAAGGAGGAATGGTATCTGAAGAAGAGGCCCTGTTAGTAAGTGGATTAGTCTCTGATTGTCTGATATGAAAATAGCCACTCTTAACAGAGTATTGCCCATTATGCGATCCAGTCCAGAGTAGTTGATCTGGGTTAGAAGCTGGTTTAAGTGGAATAGCTATCACCTCTTGGTATCGTGTATCAAAGCATAATGCTAGTTTTGGAATATCCCAATTGGGCGATGATGAAGAGATAAAACCAGCAACTTTCTCGGGTTCATAGCTGGGTGCTGGACCCACAATGATCCCTTTGTTTAGCCATCTATCTTGTCTGACTCTAATTGTTTTTCCGTTACCCACTTGCCACTTCATATGATCTCTAATGGAGTCTCTTCCTAGGAGTATACTCTGCCAACCCCAGGAAGATCGCTGTCCCTTATCGGCATGCCAGAAATCCTTGGAATGATAATATAAGCCCTTAAAAAGAGAAGTCCACAAGGAAGGGGTGTTCTGAGAAAGTCTCCACGCCTGCTTGCCCAAGAGGGCTCTATTAAAGGTAACTAGATCTCTGAATCCCATACCTCCGTTCTGTTTGCATTCTTTCAAAACTTCCCAGCTTTTCCAATGTATCCCAGATGTTGTCTTGCTATTCTGCCACCAAAAGTTTGCTATCCGCTGTTCAATAGCTTTACAGATAGAAATAGGTAGTTTAAATAGGGACATTGCATACTGGGGAAGGGCTTGCACCACTGTCTTCAATAGAATTTCCTTGCCTCCTTTGGAAATAAGGTTTTCTTTCCATCCTGCTAGCTTTGCATTGACTCGAGCCATAATCCATGAGAACATCTCTTTTTTAGAAGCTCCCCAATCAGACGGTATCCCTAAATATTTACCAGTTTTCTGCATTAAAGGAACTCTCAATTCCATAGACATATTTTCTTGTAAGCTCAGCGGGCAGTTTTTACTAAGGAAAAGACCTGACTTATTCCTGTTTATAGCTTGACCAGAGGCTAAACAGTATTGCTGTAGAATATTGGAAATGTTTTGACATTCAGTCAACTTGCCATCAAGGAAAAAGATGGCATCGTCAGCAAAAAGTAGGTGAGATAGAGTGGGACACCATCTGTTTAGTCGAATACCTGAAAGATTGCCCATGTCTACTGCTTGTGTAATTAGTGTAGAGAGAAGATTAGCCAGCAGGATAAATAGGTAAGGAGAAAGAGGGTCACCTTGCCGTAGGCCCCTGGATGGCTGAAAGTAAGGGAGATTTTCACCATTGAGCTTGATACTAATGGAAACTGTAGTTACACACTGCATTATCCATTGTATCCATCTAGGATCAAACCCCAGTTGATGAAGATACGCAGCCAGAAAATCCCACTCAACCCGATCATATGCTTTGAGCATATCCAATTTTAAAATCCCTTGAACTTTTTTCTTTCGCTCCCTTATTCTCAACTGATGTAAGACTTCTTGCACGATCAGAATACTGTCTTGGATTTGTCTTCCCTCGATGAAAGCATTCTGTTCTTGAGAAATGAGGTTAGGGAGCCATCGTTTGAGACGGTTAGCCAGAATCTTGGAGATAATTTTATAAAGAAAATTGCATAGACTGATCGGTCTATATTGATCTAACCTCTCTGCCTGATTAACTTTAGGGATGAGGATGATAATGGTTTTATTTAAAGCTGGTGGAAGCAGGCCCGTTGAGAAGAAATCTTTCACGGTAGTGACTAGATCAGCTTCCAAGATATCCCAATGCCGATGATAGAACAGGCCATTGAAACCGTCGGGTCCGGGGGCCTTAGTAGCTCCTAGTTGAAAGGCAGCTCGTTTGATTTCTGCCGTGGTGACCTCCGCTGTTAACTCGAGGTTCATTTCAGCAGTAACTGTTTGGGGGCATTGTGATAGAATAGGTGCAAAGTTCCTAGGACCAACTGAGGTGTATAAGTTTTGGAAGAAGTCGATTGTCATGAGTTTCAAAAGTGAAGGTTCACGAATCCATAGGTGATTTACATCTAGCAAAGCATCCGATATGATTTTTTTGCCGTCTCGAATTGTAGTGGCATGAAAAAACCTGGTATTTTTATCTCCCCAACGCAGCCAATGAACTCGAGATCTCATAGCCCAGTATTGCTCCTCTTGTTGCCAAACTTGTTGAATCTTAGCTTGCAGTTGATTAATCTGTTGTTTATCAAAATGACCTGCTGGCTGGTTGATTTGATCTTGAAGTTGCTGTTTCAACAAGTTAATACTAAGCTGGCCGTTAGTGAATGTATGACGGCTCCATCTTTGAAGCGCGGTGGTAGTGAGCAGAAGCTTGCGGGAGATGGAAGCATTTCCGAGAGATAGAGATGTCCAGGCATCAACTATGACTTGCCGACACTCAGAATGATTTGCCCAGAAGGCCTCAAATGTAAAGGCCTTTCTTCTTCTCGTAGCAGGAGGCTGAAGTGATAACAGCAACGGACTATGGTCAGAGCCTATGGCAGGTAAGGCGAAAACTTCAGCTGCGGGGTATGTTAATCTCCATTCCATATTGCACAGAGCCCTATCAAGCTTTTCCTTTACTAAATCCTCACCTTCTCTTTTGTTTACCCAGGTATAGGCACAGCCTTTGCTATCAATCTCCAAGAGTGAGCAATGGTTGACGAAATCCCGAAATGAGCGCATCCTATAAGAGTGAGCAATCCTTTTACCCACCTTTTCCCAATGGTTTAGGATCTCATTAAAATCTCCGATGCATACCCACGGCATTATATTTGATCTGCTGATTGCTTTAATAACTGCCCATAACTGTTGTCTTTGATGGAAAGAGGTAGGCGCATGGATACAAGTGAGTCTCATAGAAGTGCCACCTTGATTAGCAGTACAAGTCAAGTCGATATAATTGTCTGAGAAGTTCTCAACAGAAACAGAGAGAGGATCATTCCAAAAAACAGCCAATCCTCCAGCCAAGCCTGAGGGGCTAACCAAAAAGCGATGCTGGTAATGTAATTTCCTTTGCACTCTATCTAAAACAGAGTCTTTGTTTTTAGATTCCATCAAAAAAATGAGATCGGGCCTATCATGGACGACAAGGTCCTTTAGAGCTTGGACTGTCAGGGGGTTGCCCAGCCCCTGACAGTTCCAACTAATGATCTTCATTTATCTGTTGGTGGCTTTTTAGGGCAAGCCACCATCGCCCAATTGCCTACCCCTTCAACCTGAAGGATAGGGGTATCCATTAATTGATGATCATCCAGTACTCCTGAACCAGGAGCAAACGAGTCATAAGGTGCATATCTCTTCAGCTTCTTTTGCGGACTGCCTTTGGTAACTTTCCTAGGGCTTTTTAGTTTCACAGGTTTGGAGGATTCAGCATCTATATCACTGATAATAAGAGGTCCAGCTGAAACAGGGGACTTCATTTTGTACATTGCAGCTTCTTGCTGAAGGGACTTCTTACGTGAATCTCCCGGAGAATCAATCAGATTGAAGGGGCGTTGCTGATCTGAATTATCCGCCAGAATTGGAGCCTGCTGATCTATATTCTTGGGAATGGCAGGCAGCATTAGAGGGGCCATTGAAGGAGTTTCAGGTACAGTGTCAATCTCAGTATCGATATTGATTGAAGTATCATAGAAAGCTTGCCAGAAAGGACTAGCTTCCTTAACTTCCGCCCGAAGCCATTGACCAAAATAGAGATTGTCACGGCCTTCCAGCTTTGCATCATCATAAGGAATTAGAGTGCAATACGAAGCATAATGTCCTATAACCCCACAGGAATAACAGAAGTGGGATAGACGCTCGTATCTGAAATCTAACCAGAAGGGTTTACCTTCAATTCTTATCAGTTTTCCAGGCTTTAAGGGTTCATGCAGAGGAAGGGCAACCCTAACTCGCCAAGCGCGAGTGGAAGTGGCTTCTTGAGCAGCACTACTGACCTCCAAGACCTTACCCATATGCTGCACAGCTCTACGCAACAGAAATTCAGTACATCTTTCTAAAGGTAAGCCGAAAATTTGGATCCAATACGCACATGTAGTAAAGTCATAACAATGGAGAGGAGTATTAGGAATCCATGGCTGTAGAATTAGGAGGTGGTTTGAAAAAAGCCAAGGGCTATTATCCATAATCCTCTCTGTTTTTTCGCGAGTTAAACTTGAACACAAACAATCCAGCATCCCTCTGAGATATATCGACACGGTCTACACGCCACACACGTTTCATAGTAGATTGGAATGCCGGAAAGTTAATTGAAGGGTCTAAATGGAGTTTACCGACTAAGGTTTGATGACATTCAGTCAATTTGTCTTCTGGAATAGCATCTTCCCAGTCTTCAATTTCCTGATTATCCCATAGTCGACCCATTCTTTTGCAGAGAGCTGCAAGTCTTGCATCATTTTCAAGGTCCATACTATTACACTGGGGATTGGGAAGATTTCCGAGGAGGAATCAGTCAGTAGCGATGTAGATGGCCGGCGATGAGAATGGAATTGACTAGACGGAACCAGAGAAGACGATGGATCAGGAGATTTGGGTCATCAAGGAAGCACATGCAGAACATAAGCGAGGGAATGCATGGCGAAGATGGGATGGTGGAAGAATCAAAGCAAAAGGGGCTATGGAATAGGGAGATAGTGAAGAACTTGGACAAGGAAAGCGATGAGGAGGTGGTCGCGGGAGGGGTGAACTATGGAGCTTGTGAGTGAAGGAACCATGGCGATGGAGAAAACAGATGACAGAAGGGTTTAACTGACGAAGAAGGAGAAGAAGCTACCAAAGGGTAGAGAGAACTCTACATATCGAGAGAAACATATGGCCCATTTAAGGTCAGCAATTTGTCCACATAGGTTAGAAATTCACATAGAAGAATCACATATACTTTTCCACACATTCAACCATAAGTGTTTGAAAGACATTGCCCTTTTCATATATCCAAACATATACTTGGTTACAACCAATATATGTAATCCATATGTATTTCGCAGTATTAGCATAATTGTCATGTACACATTGTACTTCTCGATCGCCGCCATTGCTTTCTCTCCATTTTGTCTGACCAACTCAGGTCACTAGACTCAACGCCCTATAGTCAGTCATCCATCAAATTTGTTGGAATATAATATGCGAGAACAACAGGATTTTACAATTTATGTAAACGCGAAATCGTTAGAGAAATAAACGAGAAATAATAAGGACACCAGAAATTTACGTGGTTCGGTTTGAGTATCGGTACCTACATCCATGGGGAGAGCCAGTAGCAAATAATCCACTATAATTGGAGAATCAGAGTTTATAATCGCTCACACGCTTGAGTGTTTCCCACACCTAGATTTAACCCTAAACCCAAAGTGTTTATAAATAAACAACTCACTTGGACATAAACTCATGACAGAAAATTACCGCGCATTCAAGCTCAAAGTAAAACACTTTACATATGCCGAAAAGAAGAACTCGTATGCTTCTTCCCTCTTCGTGCGTGGCTCTCTTTAGCTTGTCTTGCGGCTTCTACTGCAGCTTGTGCGTGCGTCTATCACTAGCATAAAGAAAAGAAAACCTAGGCGTGTGTTGTGCCCAAAGTCAAAAGGTGGACCTTGGGCCCCACTTTTCTTTCCTTCTTTAAAAGAGGGATTCGTACACTGCACGATGGACAAGAAAACCTTCCCCCTTTTTTCTTCTTCCTTTTTCTTTTATCTCTTATTTCCTCTTTTGTTTGGTTTTGCACATCCAAAAGAGAAAGTCCAAGAAAGGAAATTATCTTCTTTCTTCATCCAATTTCCAATCTTTCGAAGAAAAACTTTATCGACAAATTCAGTTTAACAAATCATTATCCGAATTCAAACTCGAGAAATTAATTTAACAATTCTTCACCTTGGCTCGTTGTTTGAAGCCAAATTATAGTGCTTATCATCCATGTTGCTCTCCCAACGCCCTGACCGGCGCTCACTCTCTACAGACGCTAATAGAGCTCAAGCAAAGCTTGAGCTTTGCTAAAGGAACAGACTTAGTTATTATGTCTGCCAGGTTATTTGCTATAGCAACCTTTTTAACAATAACATTACCTTTAGCTAAGACATTTCGGATGAAGTGGTACATGATGTTGATATTCTTCGTTCACTCGTGATAAACTGAATTATACGCCAAATATATCACACCTTGGTTATCACAGTGTATATCCACACTTTTCCGTTCTAACCCAAAGTCCGAGAGCAAACTTTGTAATCATATTGCTTTTTTCGCTACAAAAGTTAGTGCCATGTACTTTGCCTCAGTCGAAGACAAGGCAATATCATCCTGTAATGATGCTTTCCAACTAATTGCACCACCTGCTAGCGTAATCACGTACCCTGCTAAAGACCCGCAATCATCCAAGTCACCGGCATGATCTGAATCCACAAAACCAGTGGTCGCACTGCTATTGCTGTCCCTCTAGTACACTATACCTACGTCTATTGTCTCCTTGAAATGTCTGAGGATCTACTTCATAGCTTCCCAATGAGCTTTACCATGATACTTCATATAGCGATTAACCACGTTCACAACTTGTGAAATATTAGACCTAGTGCACACCATAGCATACATAATACTACCCACGGCACTAGAATAAGGAATACGGGACATATGCTCCTCCTCCTCAATCTGCGGTGATAATTTATCTGAAAGTTTAAAGTGTTTTGCTAAAGGTGTACTTATAGATTTTGCCGATTGCATATTAAAACGTGTCACGATCTTCTCAATATATTTCTTCTGAGATTGACGTAAAATTCCTATAGTCCTGTCACACAAAATCTCCATATTCAATATTTTCTTTGCAGCACCTAAATCTTTCATCTCAAATTTAGCATTTAATTGCCTCTTCAGCACATCAATATCAGACATATTCTTAACTGCTATCAGCATATCATCAACATTTAAGAGTAGATAAATCAAAGAATCATTCTCCAATCTCCTAAAGTAGACACAGCTATCCATATGACTTTTTGTGTAGTCTTGACTAGCCATGAAAGCATCAAAACGTTTATACCACTACCTAGGAGACTGTTGTAGCCCATACAAAGATTTCTTCAACAAGCAAACATGATCTTCCTTACCCGGAATAGCACATCCCTTTGGTTGCCTCATGTAAATATGCTCCTCCAACTCACTGTGAAGAAACCATTTTTTACATCTAGCTGCTCAAACTCGAGATCGTGTGAAGCAACCAAGGCAAGTAAAACACGAATAGAAGTATGTTTTACCACAGGAGAGAACACCTCATTATAGTCAATGCCTTCACGTTGTGTATATCCCTTTGCCACAAGTCTCGCCTTATACCTCGCTACCTCGACACCGAGAATGCCCTTTTTCCGTTTAAAGACCCATTTACTTTCGACAATCTTTTGGCTCTTAGGTACTTTGATTAGCTGCCATGTCTGATTTCGATGGAGTGATTCTATCTCTTCACTCATAGACCCTAGCCACTACGACAACTCTGAACTAGCCATCGCCTCAGAGTAAGACGAAGGCTCATCTGTCTCTACCTCATCACCTACAGTCAATGCATAAGCAATATCTGTATAACCGTAACGTACTAGTGATTTAATTTGCCTTCTTTATCTATCTGTGGCTATAGTGTGCCGCGGTTGTGCTGATTGTTCATTATCACTAACTTCAGAAACTGCGACTTCATCTGTAATCTCAACTTCAGTTACCTTTGAGGACTCTGGAGTCTCCACCCGAAGCTCCATTTCACTAATGACACCATGATTAGTCTTCTCTGCTAGTTGTGTCTTAGAACCCCTATGTTAAATCATTGTAGTCTCGTCGAAGATCACATCTTCGCTGATTAGAAAATCGGGTGATTTGGGATTAGTGCACCGCCACCGGTAGCCTTTCACCCCATGTGCATAACCCAGAAATATGCACTTCTTCGCCCTCGGCTTAAGCTTACCATCACTCGTATGAGTATACGCAGGACATCTGAATATACGTAATCCAGAATAATCAACAGGTTTCCCCAACCATACTTCCTCAGGAGTCTTCCACTCAATAGCAGATGATGGAAATCGATTAACCAGGTAACATGCCATATTCACTCTTCGGCCTAAAATTCCTTGCTAAGTCTTGCATGCGAAAACATGCATCAAGCTTGCTCAAACAAAATTCTGTTCTTCTGTTCTACCACGCCATTCAGCTGTGGTGTCCCAGGTACTGTACGGTGTCTCACAACACATTCTTTCTCGCAGAACTCGGTAAAATCTTTACCACAGAACTCTATGCCATTATCGGTTCTCAAGCACTTGATTTGTTTATCTGACTGCTTCTCAATCAATGCCTTAAATTTCTTGAATTGATCAAATACATCATATTTGTGCTTCATAAAGTATATCCATACTTTCCTTGAATAATCGTCCATAAATGTCAGCATATATTGGGCACCTCATTTCGAAGGAACCGAAGACAGGCCCCATACGTCTGAATGAATATATTTAACTGGTCGTTTGGTCGAATGAATAGTTGTAGTAAACTTAACTCGGTGCTGCTTCCCAAAGATGCAGTACTCACATAAGTCCAGCTTCCCTGCCTTTTGATCATTCAATAACCCCCTTTCACTCAGTATTGTCATACCTGCCTCACTCATGTGCTTAAACGCATATGCCATAACTGAGTCAAGTTAGAGTCTGATTCACCTAATAAAACTGCAGCGGTTCCGGTCACGGTCTCTCCCAGTAGATGATTGAGAGTATTTACTTTCTTCCCCTTCATCACTGTCATGGCACCTCGAGAGATTTTCAGTACTCCACCTTTAGCGGTGTACCTATACCTGATGTCATCGAGTGTCCTCAGAGAAATAAGGTTCTTTTTGAGCTCTGGTACATGCCTTTCATTTGTTAATGTGCGCACCACTCGATCATGCATCCAAATTCGAATTGTCCCTATCCTCATAACCTTACAGACTGCATTATTCTCCAAAAGAACTCTACTTCCATCTGCAGTCTAGTAAGTAGTAAACCAGTCCTTATGAGGCGTCATATGATAAGAACACCCCAAATCTAGCATTTATTCATCTTTTGACGAAGTAGTAGTCACACATAAAACAACTTCTACATCACTATTACTCCTCTTGACAATGTTTGCAATACTACTTGTGGCATTCTACCTATCAGTTTTATTCCTCTGCTCTGGACAATCTCTCCCGATGTGCCCCTCCTCGTGACATTTAAAGCACTTCATGCATCCCTTGAACTTTCTATGGCGTGATTTCGATCTGCTTTTACCTCTGCTGCTGGTAGGCTCTCGATGTTGTTCTCTACTCCTAATCGTCAGTGCTTGCGCTACTTCTTGCGCCAGATTGTCATCTTGCAACTTTCTCTGCCACTCCTTAGAGAATAAGGCGGACTTTACCTCTTCTGAGGTAATTGTAGTACGCCCCTGCAACTGTGAATTAGTAAAGTGTTCTCATGACTCTGGTAAAGAGGCTAACAACATCATGCCCTGTTTTTCATCAAGTATCTTATCGACGTTCTTCAGATCCATCATGAGTTTATTAAATTCATCTTGGTGGGTTTTGAAAGACGTGCCTTCAGTATATCTAAATTGAAACATCTTCTTCAATATGTACAAGCGATTGTTTTCTTCACATAGAGTGCTTGAAGTTTTGCCCATAACGCTACGGCATCTTTCTCCTCAACAACTTCTATTAAAACCTCATCCGATAAATTTAACAAGATTATGCTCTTTGCTCTTTCCATTAGCTCTACCCTCTTAAAGGCTTTCATTATAATATGCAACTCATCTTCACCATCCAGTGCCTTGGCCAAACCTTGAGTTGTCAATAAAGCCCGCATCTTGATGCTCCATAACACAAAGTTGTTACTTCCATTAAACTTCTCAATTTCAAATTTTTCTCGGACATAATTGCAATAACAGAATTTACAGATAATAATCAAACAAACAAAAGCTCTAAATCACAATCAAGAAATCTGATCCCAAGCTTCGATACCAATTGTTGGAATATAATACGCAGAAACGACATGATCTTGAAGGCTACCGGTCCCTAAGATACACTCTGACAATCAATGAATCGTCGCACCCGCACTTCAAGCATCCCCTGTGATACAATCCTGAAGGCTACCGGTCCCTAAGATACAACCTCGAGGGCTACTAGTATTATACAGATGAAAACAACCATCTATCGTATGACTGCCTCCCATCCATACATAGGAGTCGAGGCTTGTTAGAAGAAGGAACTTTCGTTCGTCATGACTTATCTCCCAATGAACTACTAAGCTTGTCACCTGACCATGAGGATGACATAAACGCCTCATCCTCGTTTGGTGATTTTAACTCGGAAGAAAGCAATGAGATAATCCCGGTAGAGCTCAGCTTTCCTAAAGTGGCAGAATTCACCACCGTAATGAATATGCAATGGGAAAACCAGTGGCTTAACCAAGACACACTAGGCCCGTCTTGCCCTCATAGGATCATGACTCCTAGAGAAATGTGGACACCTAATCTCCGCAAGTATAACGGCACGACTTGCCCCGTAGCCCACTTGTAATATTTCCACGCAAAAATGAGTTGGCACTACAGCCCGATGTCATTCACAACTCAGGCTTTCTAAGAAAGTCTTACAGGGTCTACATTGCAATGGTTCGTCATGACCAATATCTACCTCATGAAGGATTAGGATGAGCTGTTTTCTACATTCCCGCTTCAGTACCAAAACTAGATTGGAACTGAACTACCTTGTGAGAACTTGGTTCACTTCAGAAAAAGACCAGTGGAGGATTTCTGGGCATATGCAAAAAGGTGGGAGGCTTTTATGATGCAAATCTACCTTCAACTGGACGAAGAAGAAATGATAAAGTTGTTCATTAGAGCTTTACCCCGCAAGCACCGTTGTTGGTTACATGGATTATACTTTCGTAGCTTCAATGAAATGATCCTCTCATGTGAATACTTCGAGTCTACTGGAGGCGAAGAACTCAAAGGCACTTGATTTCAGGACTGACACTATCAAAGTGCCCCTTTTCGTAGGAGTTTTCATGGGTTCTAGTTGTTTTTATAATCTCATGTTTTCTATCCTGTTTAGTATGTTACTGTTACATTTTCTTTTCAGTAATCTAATGTACAGTTCTAATATTTTCTTTTGAAAGCATGAGGCGGTATCCCAAACGAGCCCGGTGATGCTATCCAATCATGAAAAGAAAATATCATCCAAGGAGAATACTGAGGGTTGGGCTTCCTCATGCTCTCCCCCCCCCCCCTAAAGATATACACTTTTGGAAATAAAAAATATTTCATTGCCAAAAGCTTTTGTCAAAACAAAATGTTAAATTTTTCTGACTTATTCACTTCACGTCTCAGAATATTATCCCCTTTTGACTTAGTGTGACAGGGGGCATTTGAAACTAGCGCATCATATGAACTTGCCGAATTCGAAGACACCCTTTCAAGAAAGCAGGGGGAAATAGAAAGGATCATCCTGTTTCAAAAAGGGTAAGTCTTATTCCCTGAACGTAGTGTTCGAAATGATGTCCCATCTCTTCTATTTACAGGATACGAAAGATGGGATGTAATAGGTACAGGCTTACTGTTGAACTCGAAGCATGCATAACATGGTAACTAAGGGCAGGGTAGCCTCCTCCATGCTACTCTCAGCCTTCCCATTTTGCGAGCCATCCCCAGGAGCTTTATGCACTCCACCTTACTCCTACACAACTCCGTCTCAAGTCTGAGCAATGTCCTCTTTGTACAATGTGCCCGAGCAACTAGACGTTGCGGTTTCATTGAAGAGATTTCCAGCTTTGATGAGCTAAGAAGCACCAGGAAGAAATTTCTTCTATTCATTTGAATTGGCTACTATCAATAGGGAGAAAATCTAGACAGTCGAAGCGGGTTTCTAGCCCCCTATTTCAGATGATGACGTTAGGGCCTAGAAACCTCACTTCTTGCTCCAGACGCATGCTCTCCCAAGAAGTGATTGCCATTAGAGAATTCAAGGTTTTGATTGTCCATCTCAGATTCCATGGAAGCTTGAGGTACATGACCTTGCCTAATGCCGCTAATGATTAGATAGTCAAAGACAGAAAGAAAATATTCCACAGAAGGAGAGCATTGAAGATGAATCAACAACCATCAATCGTGCGCACATGGCCACAAACAACAAGGGCCAATCAAAGGAGACGTTGAATTGTGTTAAGACAAAAGACTGTCATTGACATTCAAATATCCCTAGGAGTCAGTAAATACATATTCTGGGGAAGGGTAACTTGGTATATTTTCCAATACTCCCTCTCTTTGAACACATTTTTGACATATTTTCTCTATCATCAGGAAGCATCGGGATTCAAGATCCAAATTTGATGGTTAGGTTTGGCAAATCAATACTAGCCAAGCTAGTATATGGAAATGACCCGTATCGAATTCACCTGACTCTGTGTAAATGGACGTGTCATCCATAAACCAATTAAGGAGAATAATTGACCTGACGAAATGAGAGACATAAGACTTTGTGTCCTCCTTGTACTCCAGGTCCACTCAATCATTTGCAAACCAGTGAAGGGTAATGTTGTATTGCTTCCAATTATTCAACTCTTGGAAGAGTTCGTGACTAAGATGATCCCTCTTATTTGTTGTAGGATTGCTTGACCATCAAAGATATGGATAACAAGTTAATGCGAGATATGTTAGACTCTGATAAGCTCTCCCAAACAAAATGGCGCCTCAAATATCATCAAAGCAGATGGCAGAAACCTTTTAGGCCTCAAGTCATGTTTGACTTTGGCCCTACCAATTGATCTATTTTTGCATCCTCTCTTCTACAGGGGTAAAAGTAGAAATGCTCACCAAGTCAATGATCAAATTCCCAACCTCGGTTGATCATTCTCAAAAATCAAAGCTGAGCAAGGAGCAGGGGATGGTTCTAAGGCATGAACCCCCCAATTTTTTTTTTTTTTTGGTCGAAAATACGGATGAGATGCATTACTTAACCGAGCTCTATGCAAATACATCAAGAGTATCAGCACATAGCAAATCTAAAAGTGCATATGAGGGGTTAGTAACCCAATTACTAGAAAGACAATTCATGCGTTGGGCTTTCACAAGCCAATCAGCTGTTTTATTCGTCTTTAGGCTGCAATGGGCTAGTGTAAGGCCCGAAATTGCTTGCATCTTTGTCTTGGCCCAGTCCACCAATGGTTGTGCATCCCAGTTGAACTCCTCCATGTTAGGGAAATCCCTTGATGTTTTGAAGATGACAAAATAAATCAAAGGCTACTAACGTGTTTAATGGTTGAGTAACAGACTATGCAAATGATGGAATGTGTAAATAATATTGTCGAAGTCTATACTTGAAAGAACTAGAAGATAAACTCTATGCTGAAGCTGAACTTATTCAGACCGTGTCCAGACCTTAAGGCTAAATATGTTCAAAAGCAAAATATATTCAGACTTACGTTCAGATTGTAAAGTCTATTTCAGACAAAAAACATTCAAACTCTACTTCAGACATAACACACTCGGACTTTGCATCTAGAACGAGACATAAGTCCAGAACGTAACAAGGTCTAGAACGAGACTCGAGTTCAGAACGTAATAGATTCAGAATGAAGCATGTTCAGAACGAGACAATTTGACATAACGTAACATAAGCCCCAAACATATAACGGCTAGTGATCTAGTTTGATTGACTCAATCTAATTGATTGACAATTGGATATTGAAGACAAGAACTTTCTATACGATTGAGGTTTACTTAGATTCTGTTTGTATGGGCGATCGGAATCAATTTGGGATTCTACTTTTGTCACTCAACGGCTACTAAATTATCTAGATACAAATCTATCAAATGGATAGATTGGAAGATGATCCTTTAGATATTGTCCAACGGCTAGTTTGGAAGTGGAGTAGTATTTAAGGAGACCAAGGACCAATAAGCAAGTAAGAGACGGAGCGTAGAATTTATAATTCCAAAGTCTGAGCGAACTTCTATCATACACTTGTCTTTCATGAGCTTAAACGTTTGTGATCGTGAGAGAAATACTAAAAGAGTGACTTAGTGAGATAGTGTGATCTATCACTGAGTGTTTGCACTCAAAGTTGTAATTTCTTGTTGATCACATAGTGAAATCTAACCAGAAGGCTGTTAGTGTGGGAGAGTGGACGTAGGCTTGATCTAAGTCGAACCACTTTAAATTTCATATGCAATATTCTCTTTTCTTAACTCTTCATATTTAAGTCTGTTGCATACTTACAAGTTATTTCAGAAGTCTGTTCCATCGCATACAGTTACGAACATCTACCAAGTCCGGTGACCGGCTTATCAGACTCTGATCCTTATTCAGACTTTGCTCGAAATTTATTTTATTCCGCATTTATTTGCTAAGGTTTATTTTAAACACATATTCACCCCCTCCAGGTGGTTTTACTAACCCTTTTCACTCTAAAGTAAAAACGCTATGCACGAGCCTCGCTACAAATCGGATTGTACTTGCAACTTCAATATAGTTCGTTCGAGGGAAACTTGGTGGAGATAAAATCTAGGGTTTTGACGAGCGCTGCAGCCTCTTAATGCAGCAATCGCATTCGAGGACCCTCGCGTGGCCTCATTAGAGATCGAAGTCATTGCGTCGTCCGAAGCGTCAAACACCCTAAGCCCTCCCCACGAGAGGCCGTCATCAATATGTCCTCTGCCTCTGCGTACGGCAATTTGGAGAAATTGAGCAAGTTCGTGGAGCAAGAAGGAACCTCTCTCTCGAGTCCAAATGTTGTTGGGTACTAAAGCTCTCCAATGGGCTGCTCTCAACAACTTCGCTGGTGTCGTTCGGTACATCATTGAGGTATTCACTTTTCGTCGCTCGCTTCTTCTTCCTTCTCTTTCGTGAAAGCCTTTGCGCGCCAATTGTGCATTTTTCGCAACATAGTCCTGAATTTGGGTGTGTAAAGTTGCTAGTAGAAGCATCTGCTTCATACTTGGTACTTGCTTAACATACTTTACTGCTGTTGTTTACGTATGTCGGTGTTGGATGATAATTTTTTTTTAATATGGCCATTGAAGAATAGGGGTAACGTAAATGCGATGGACCATGTGAAGCAGATTGCACCTTTGCATTGGGCCGCTGTTCGTGGATACATTTGCGGTTGCGAGATATGCTTTTGCAATATGGAGCTTGGGTAGAGGTGTCGATATAAATGATAAGTGGGTATTGGGTATTTTATTCGTTCTCTCATTTTACTATTGATATATAGTTATTCTCAGTAACTTACCGTAGTTAAAGAAATAATAGCATTGGCATGCTTATTTGAGCAAAGAACGAATTTGATAATTATAGCATTGGCGTGCTAGGTTTCGTCTTCGGTTGAAAAGGAATTTTGAGCGTTTTATACGTAACTTCTATGCTTTACTAATAAGTAGCAATAATTGATACAACCAGGCATTGGCTATAGTGGCCATTTCCATTTTATGAAACTATTTCTGCGAAAGACCATGGAATTTCATCTTCTGAAGTCGTGATTTATTGTGTTTGACTATATTTCTCCATTTGGTTCAGGTTTAACAGTTATTCCTTTTGTCAATTCCTCTAGTGTCATTCTTTTAATTTTTTTTTATTGAATAATGATTCTTCATTTGCTAGCCTCTTTGCTACAGGTAGTCCGTGTTGCTGCCCAACATGGCCAGACAACCTTCTTAAATCACATTGTTGCTGTTAGAGAAAACTCCTTTGATGTTTTGAAGTTGACAAAACTTATTCAAAGTCTATTATGAAGATTTCCAGACTTCTGTGTCAAAGTCTGAAGACGACCAGACTTTAGTGTCAAAGTCTGAAGATGACCAGACTGTAGTCTCAAAGTCTGAAGATTGCCAGACTTTAGTGTCAAAGTCTGCTCAACATCAGAAGTTTGCCCACCTGACAAATTCCAGACTGAACACTATTGAAGAAAGAAGACTTATCCAGATGCAAGATTATCTTCCTTACTTCAAGAGTTCGATTCGTACAGGTTTTATATGGCCTTCTGGATGGATATATCACCTATGAAATTGAATATCTTTATTGGAATCAATTTAGATACATCAAATCTTTTTGAAGGGCAAGTAAATATGGAAAAAATCTATTTATGGAAACCAAGATTCTAATTGTATAGGCAAACATGATTGACGGGCCTTCATCACAATCTTCAAACGGCTCGAGATCTCTTTAATTGATTCTGTCTAACGGGTTGATTGGAAGAATTCCTTTGGAAAGTGTCAACGGTCGAGAAGGCATGAAGGAGTATTTAAGGAGGACTCTCTAGTTGTTCGATAGAGTGCGTGAAACAGAAATTCCAAAATTTAAAGCTTTCTATTCCCTTGTTACTTCTTACCCTGAGCTCAAAGTTGTATTCAAAAGAAAGAGACTGATAGTGTGACTTCGTGAGAGACAAGTAGAGACTCTTCACTATGAAGTTGAGATCACAAGGCTGTAAAATTTCTTTTGTTTTATAATGGAATTCAACCCGAAGGCTGTTAGCGTGGGAGAGTGGACGTAGGCTTGATCTAAGCCGAACCACTATAAATTATGTGTTCTTATTCTCTTCCTTGAACTCCTTTATGTTTTTCATAGTTCTATTTAACTACTAAAGTTTGAACTCGCTCAAAGTCTGTTGTTCTTCATACTCTGTTTCAAAATCAAAATATTTTACTATATTTCGCAAAAAAATTTCTTCACACCTATTCACCCTCCTCTAGGTGTTCATACTAGCACCTACAGTTGCAAGGTATAATGCTGATTATGATGAACCAGATAATGATGGAAGAAGTCCTCTTGATCTGTATGTTAAAATTGCTTTGGATCTCAAGACGCGTGAATGTCATGAAACTGCTTTCTAGAAAACAAGTGGACAAATTTGGATGCACTCATTCCTTTGACCTTAAAGCTCCATTTTTATAGATGACGGGCTTATCTGATATGGTAGAAATTCCTTTGGTGGAAAGGAGCATAGTAACGCTCATTCCTTTGACCTTAATGCTATTTCTATAGAGTTTCATGACATCAAAGGAATGAATTATTTGCTTACTCTGCAATGGATGGTCGATGTAGTTGAGCATTGTCAAATGTGATGTCTTATGAACATTCATGGAAATATAATATAGTAGTTCGTCTCTACTTGCTTTGTGAATCTCTTTGGCTTGTGAAGTTCTGAAACCTTGTTGTTTAGCCTATTATGATTTGAATGGTTAGGAGTTTTGAAGTTTTCATTTGATAATAGTATGTCTCTGGAATTCATCTTTTTTGTTTTGCTTTTCTTTTTTACATGATTTACATCCTGAAGTTCTAGAAATTACGTTGGAAGATTGAAAAAGCAGTATGAGGTGGGGATGATTTGATGAGATGCTCCTACATATATTAAAAAAAAAAAAGAAATAATTTGGTAGATGCTTTGGTGCCTGGCCTAATCTAATTGTAAGTTGCTTTAGCATAGAAGACCTTTGCCTGATTTTAAAATTCTTGCATTGAATTCAGGGTCTAAACATGTTTGAGAAGACATTTATGCATATATGGAAGAAGCATGAATAATTCATCATTAGTTGCTCAATTGAATCAATCTCATGGAGGTTACAAGCTTAACTGTTTCTGAATAGTACCACTTGCTTGTCTAAATGAGTGATTTTGTTTAGAAAACTCCTATTAGGTTTTGAAGTTGACAAAATTTTCCTACTCTTATTCTGAAGAATACTAGACTTCTGTGCTATATCATGGAATGTTGTCAAAGTCTATTTTACTCTAGAAGTCTTTCCCACTTTGACGAGATCCAAACCGAACCCATGTCAATAACGAGAGATATAATCGACTCGGGATTAATGATCTTTCAACAAAGATTCAGTATGTACAATATTTATCCTTAATATTTGGCTTTGGTGAAGAATCTCACTTACCTTTTCTAAATATATTGATGAAATCAATCACAAATTGATGAAATCAATCTCGAAGACAAGTTCCTTTTTGGGAAGCATCTACCTATGGAAACCTAGATTATGATTGTATGGGCGACCATAATCATCGGATTTTCACCTCAATCTTCAAACGGCTACAAGATCTCCTTAATCGATTCTATCTAACGGTTTGATTGGAAGAAATTCCTCTGGAGAATGCCAACGATTAGAAAGGCATAGATGAGTATTTAATGAGGTCATTCAGTCCATTTGGGATAGTGCGTGAAAATTAAAATTCCAAAGTTTGAGGCATTTTCAATCACTTGTTCTTCATCAACAATGCTTACAAATTGTATTCAAGAGAAAAAAACACAAAAGGAGTGACTTAGTGAGAGAAAAAGAAATTCTTCACTGAGTGTTCGTACTCAAATTGTTATACTTCTCTATTGATACATTAGTGAAATTCAGCCAGAAGGTTGTCAACGTGGGAGAGTGGATGTAGGCTTGATTAAGCCGAACAACTATAAATCTCGTGTCCAATTTTCTCTTCCCTTAACTCTTTTGATTTGTTTGTTGCAATCTTTTTTCTGAGTTCTACTAACTTCTAAACCATCTTATTTGAGTCTGAACTTATATCAGAAAGTTGGTGTCGGTTTTAGTCAGACTTTGTTTGCGAAAATAACTTTTACTGCTTTTATTGGCTTAATTTGTTTTTACAACTATTAACCCCACCTCTAGGTGGTAATACTAGCACTTTCAATTGGTATTAGAGCCGCGGTACTTATTTTATTGAAGTTTTTTTTTTTTACTTTTAAGTTAAAGATCTTCTATGACTAGCATCTTAGCTCTAAGACTGGTTGAAGGACAAAGTAATACCAGACCACCCTACTTTGATGGAAAAGAATACAATATGTGGAAGAATAAAATGAAGGCGTTCCTAAGATTCAGGGATCCTCTAGAATGGGATGTTGTGGAAGAAAAAATCAATCCAAAGGCAACATCAGCTTTAGACAAGGGAAAATAAGTGATAGATAAAGATGCTGAGGATTCCATTCAAGCAAAAATTACTAAGAGATAGGCTCTAGATGTTAAAGCTATTTATTCTTTATATTGTGCTTTATCTCCTGCTGAATATAATAGAATTTCTTCATATGAAATAGTTAAAGAAGTTTGGGATAAGTTTCACGTCACTTATGAAGGAACTGATCGTGTAAATGAGACAAAAATAAACATCTTACTTGGACAATATGAGTCTTTTAGAATGAAGCCTGAAGAGTCTATTGGTAATATGTTTAGTTGCTTTACGGAAATTGTAAATGGATTGGCATATAAAGGTCAACCAATTTCTACTCCAATGAAGGTCAACAAATTACTACGAAGACTTTCAAATGACCAGAACCATGTGAAGACTTCAATTAGGAAGACATAAAGGATCATGCCTCTTTCTGTTGACGAGCTGATAGGCACTCTTTAATCGTATGAAGTGGAATACATCAATGATGAAGAGGATCCAAAAGGTAAGAAGTCAATTGTACTTAAGTCTAATGTTGATTCTGATGACATAGATACAAACGATGACATGGATGATGAGGAGATGACCCTTATGATACAGAAATTCAAAAAAATGAATAGGAAAGGAAGAAGATTGAATTGGAAGAAGCAAAGTAAGCAAAATTCCTAGAAGAAATCAATGGAAGATGTTGAAACAAGTAAGGATATAATATGCTTTGAGTGCAAGAAGAATGGACACATCAAGTCTAACTGTCCCTTGTTGAAAAAGAAGAAAGGGAAGTATGAGAAATACAAGAAAACTCTTAAAACAGAAACCTGGAGTGACACAAAATGTGAGGAAAGCGAAGAGAAATTTACAAATATCTCTCTGATGGCTCATTCAGAATTAGACTCAGACACATACTCAAAATCTAACAAGGAAATTGAGGTAAGTCACTTAGAAATTCCCATTAAAGTTTATAAGTTTATAGATGAACTTTGCCTCAACCTCAAACTTTCTCTTAAAAGGATTTTCGAATTATAAAAGGAAAATTCAAAACTCAGGCAATAGGATAACTCTTGGAGAGAAAAGTTTGAGAGTTTGAAAAATGATTTTGATGGTTTGAAAGAAAATGCTGATTCTCTTTCAAAAGAAAACAAACATTTGAAAAAGGAGATTTCAGATATTTCTACAAAGTTTTCCAAAGGATCAGAACCGTTAGAGAAAATTCTTTTAGCTCAAATACCCTATTTTAACAAATCTGGTTTGGGTATGAACAATAAAACTACTCATTCGATTGATTTTCCTAAAGTGAAGGAAACACTTAGACAAAGACTCCAAAGTCTTTTTACAAAAATCATTTTCAAAAAGTTTTTGTATAACTTTTTGTTGGCTGAAATGCTCTTAAATGTTCTAAGTATAATAGTTGAACATTTTGAGAATGAATATCCCAAAGTTTGGAGACTTGTTAAGAAGGATTGGGCAAATGCTGTTTTTAAAACTAACTCTCCTCGACCCAAGAAAATTTGAATACCAAAGAAAGTTTGAAATTTCCTTTTGACTGCAGGTCATTGTTAAAAAAAAAAAAAAAACAAATGGTACTTGGACAGTAGCTGTTCTAGGCATATGACCAGAGATTCAAGTGATTTCGTGAAGTTAGAAGAACAAAAAAGAAGAAATGTCTCTTTTGGTGGGAACAACAAAGGAAAAATTATCGGATATGGAACAGTGAAGATTGAAACTTTAATCATCAATAATGTTTCGCTGGTAAAAGATTTGACTTATAATCTTTTGAGCATAAGTCAGCTATGTGATACAAGATTCAAGAATTAACTTTCAAGAAGATGTCGCTTTGGAGTCACTCGAGATTTATCTTAATCATTCTCGGGCGAAGACATGGCAATATTTATCTTCTGGACATAAGTCCAGAGAGCTCTCAATGCCTTATTTCAATTCAAGATGAAGCATATCTCTGACATCGCAAGCTAGCAGATTGCTAAACTTTCTTTTAAGAAGCTGGCTCGAGGTCTTCCCAAAATAGCTTACCAGAAGTCTAAATTATGTACTCTATGTATTTTGGGAAAACAAGTCTGAAGTTCTTTTAAACTAGTAAATTAAGTATCTATCAATTGTGTCTTTTAGCTCCTTCATATGGATCTTTTTGGACAAACAAGAATACAGAGTATTGGTGGAAAGAAATATTGTTTAGTAATTTTGGATGATTATTTACGATTCACTTGGGTTTTCTTCTTGGCAAATAAGTCCGAAACCTTCTCTTACTTTTTAAAGTTTGCTAAGAAAGTTATGAACGAGAAAAGTTATGTTATTTCAAGCATAAGGAAGGATCATGGGGGAGAATTTGAAAATAAAAACTTTGCAAATTTCTGTGATCAGTGTGGTCTTCAACATGTTTTCTCCTCTTCATATACCCCTGAACAAAATAGGGTTGTAGAAAGGAAAAATAGATCATTATAGGAAATGACAAGAACTCTACTAATAGAAAGTAAAATCTCTTTTCGCTTTTGGGTAGAAGCAGTTTCTACTATCTGTTATATAATTAACAAAGTTTTTTAAGGCTCATCCTAGAGAAGACTCCCTATGAAGTGTATGAAGGAAAAAAGCCAAATATCTCTTACTTTCATGTGTTGGACTGCAAGTGTTTTATTTTAAAGAATGCAAATGATCAATTTGGAAAATTTGAAGAAAGATTGGATGAAGGAATATTTCTTAATTACTCTACATCAAGCAAAGCTTATAGGGTCTTCAAACAAAATACTCAAACTTGTCAAGAATCTATGAACGTCGGATCTCAAGAAAGTATTTAGAACTAACAAGATCGGACTCAACTTGAAGAATCTGAACTAGTTCTAGACTCAATAAAGTCCAATTCCCCGAAGGACTTCCGTCTTACGGTGATCAAAGTCAAGCATAACAAAAGTTAGAAGAGTCAAAGAAAACACGATCAACAAATCTTAACAGGAAATGACAAACCAAATAGCAATTGGAAGCATAAATCAAGTCATCCCAAAAAACTCATCATTGGTAATTTAGAAGAAGGAATCTGCACCAAATTCAAAGCAAAAGAAGATTCTAGTGCATTAGCACTTATTTCAGAAATACAACCAAAAGGAGTAGAAGAAGCACTATTTGACGAAAGATGGATAGAAGCAATATAAGAATAACTCAGACAATTCAGTATCAATAATAACTAAGAGCTAGTTCCAAAACCAAAAGGTAAATTAGTGATTAAAATGAAGTGGGTATTCAAAAACAATATGGATGAAAAGGGCAAAGTAACCAGGTACAAAGCAAGGCTTGTGGCAAAAAGATATACACAAGAGGAATGAATAGACTATGATGAGACTTATGCACCTGTAGCCAGGTTAGAAGCCATTACATTACTACTCGCATATGCATGCTTTCAGAAATTTCAAGTTATTTCAAATGGATGTCAAGAGTTCTTTCCTAAATGGATTTATATAAGGAGAAGTCTATGTGGAACAACCAGAGTAAGTGTGGCATCCCAGAAATTCAAAGCCAAGCCATAAGGTGTGTTAAAGTCTTTAATTAGGTGATAGAATTTCCATGGCTTATGTTTTAGCCATTAGTCTTTTAAATTTGATGATTTGTGCTTGTGATTGTGGAAATTTAAATTTAATAGATTAATAATCTATGCTTGGCCATATGATTTAAATTTCAATAACCAAAAATATCCCAAAGACTTTGGCCAAGATTGAAAATTTAAATTTAGAAATATTTATAGAAGGAATTTCAAAAAAAAAAAAGGAAAAAGAGGGTTAAAATTGGAATGGGCCTTGGACCCATTGGCCTAAAGCTTGGTGGGCCAAGCTAGTCGGCCCATTAGAGCCCAAGAGGAGATTCGACCAGCCCAAGGGGAGTGGCCGGATGGGCCTAAGCCCAAGCCCAAACCAAATTTAAAAAGAAAACCCAATAAGACAAGTGGCAAATGGCAAGAGCATGCATTGGTGGGATTGTAGGCAATCTCATGATTGCTAATCATGAGATTAAGGGAGTATAAAAGGGATGAGGAGAGAGGGATGGCCGGTTCTTTGCTTCATTCGGCCGAGAGAGTGAGAGAGAGAGAGAGAGAGAGAGAGAGAGAGAGAAAGGGAGAAACCGAGAGGGGAAGGAGGCGGAGCCGAGGGGTGCCGCCGTTCGTTCGCTGTCCGATCGCCGTGTCCCGCCGCCGTTTGTCATCGTTTGCTCATCTTAGAGGCAAGTGGAGTCCGTAACTTCTCTTGCATGTTTGTTGTGGTGGTTGCATGTTCGATTTTAGGTGTGATTTGTGCAAAAAACCGAGGTAAGAGTTGGTTATTTGCAAACCGTGTGACTGTTCTTGTTCGGTTTGTTGGAGTCAGTAGCTTGTTTGAGCTTGCATGTGTGTTTGGAGTCCGATTTTGGCTTCGATGTCTTCATGGAAGTTTTAGCTAACGTCTTATAGTATAACATACTGAAATTTCGTGGAAACTTATGGAGATATGATGGGTCAAAGTTCCATTATACGGAGACCCTAGATCTGTGAAGTTTTCGCTGACCTCTCGCTAGATTCTTGTTTGCATGTTAATTTCTGTTGAATATTTGACTTCGATGTCTTCATGAAAGTTGTAGGTAACACCTTAAGCTACAACATACTCAAATTTGAAGTAAAAATAGCAAGTATAGCTTGGTGAATCGGCTAGATCTTCAAAATGATGGTTCTGGTGAGGTATTCCGAGACACCCGAGATTTCATGGACTTAAATGGTGACCATACTTTGGTTATTTGACCTATATCTCTTCATGAAACTTGTAAAGGACACCTTGGTACATAACATACTCAAATTTCAGAGGAAACGAAAGAGAATTGATGGGTGAGATCTAAAAATTTCGGAGATGAGTGTTCTGGACGACGCGGTAGTGGTTCCAGAAGTTTCGTGGGGTTGTAGAAATTAATATAAAAATACTTTTGCTTATATTTCTTCATGAAAAGTGCACGAAAATGTGTTGTCTATCACCCTGTAAAATTTCGTAATTTTTGAAGGCCATATGAGTATTTTAATCGAATTTATTTGGAAACTGTGCAATTCTGGCCATTATCCGAATATCATGTGCTATTTTGTGGAAATTGTGAAATTATGAGAAATTCAATTTGGCCATGAATTTTGTATGAAATTGTGATCCTATTGATTTGTTTAGTGATTGTTTGAATATTATGATTTTGGGAAAATCATAGATATTAAATTTAATATTTATTTATGAAAATAAATAAATATATAATATAATAATATAATAGTATAATAATATAATAATAATAATAAAATAATAAGGAATTATTTATTGGCCATGAATTTCATTGAATTTGTTATGCATTGTTGTATGACATTGGTGAATGTATGATCATAAATTGTGATGCATGTGTGAATCATATGCCATGTAATAATAAGATTAAAAGGATGGTGAATGTGGAAAATGATATGTGAGTAAGAGGTTGTGGTGGAGGATGATGTCTGGTGGCCTAGTGGCATAATTCCAGAGATTCCCTGGGAGATTCAGGATGCCCGGAATGTGGGGGGCCGGAAGCCCTGTCGGAGGTTTCTACCCGAAGGGAATGCCTCGCGATGCCAGGATGTGGGTGCGGGATGCCTGGCTAGAAGGGTAAAGGCCGGAAGCCCTGTCGAAGGTTTCTGCCCAAAGGGAATGCCTCGTGATGCTAGTTGAGATGCGAGATGCCCGGAATGTGGGGGGCTAGAAGCTGGTGGCCATGGGATGGCTGGAATGTTGGGAACCCTGTCGGAGGTCTTTGCCCAAAGGGATGATGAAATTGATGATATGAGAAGTGGGTGATGTGGTGATCAAGCTTAAAGTTAAAATATGAAAAATGAACCCATGAAATATGATATGCATGATGATGATGATGATGATGATGATGATGATGATGATGATGATGTGATGTGACATGATATGATGATCACCTACAATATGATATATGATATGCATGATGATATGCATGATGATGATGATGATGATGATGATGATGATGATGATGATGATGATGATGATGATGATGATGATGTGATGTGACATGATATGATGATCACCTACGATATGATATATGATATGCATGATGATATGCATGATGATGATGATGATGATGATGATGATGATGTGATGTGACATGATATGATGATCACCTACGAACGATATGATATATGATATGCATGATGATATGCATGATGATGATGATGATGATGATGATGATGATGTGATGTGGCATGATATGATGATCACCTACGATATGATATATGATATGCATGATGATATGCATGATGATGATGATGATGATGATATGATGTGATGTGACATGATATGATGATCACCTATGATACGATATATGATATGCATGATGATATGCATAATGATGATGCATGATAGTGTGTGCCTGGCTTCAAGGTAAGTAATGCCTGCAATGCATGTGAAATTGCATGATGCATTGAGTTGTTATTGGATTTCCCTATCTGCTGAGTGGTTGTACTCATCCCTTTTGGGGATAACATTTCAGATTAGCAAGTATGCCGCTACCTGCCGTCACGCGAGGTACATTTTACGGGATACCATCCGATGTAGAGGTCGAGTGTGTTGAGATAGACTGTCCCTCTGTTCCCGGACTGACTTTTATCCGAGTACGTTGTCTAGTGATGTATGACGTGGGCCTGGCTGGGGGTCCTGTCATTCAGGAGTTCATTTCTGTGCACGTTCGTCGGGATGGAGCGATGCGAGGGATGTTGCCGCCGCCACCGCCTGATGCACCGGGTTGGGTGTGAGACCTGCGCGCGATGAGTAGGAGCTGGATCTCTTTTTGATGTAGATAATCGACACTTTCGATGGGGGTTCATACTCGTATGATGTTAAGGGTCAAGAGTTTCTTTTTGAGGTTTTAGGCTGGACGTGGCTGAGTCCTAGCTTTTCCTTTTTGATGTACCGACCCAAAAGAAATCCCATCTTGAAAATATATATGTAAGCAAAGTGTCGAAGTTGTTTATAAAATCCTGATATTTAGCTAGTGTGTATTTGTATCATGGTTAGTAAGGGGGATAGATGGTGATGTTTAATTTGCTTCCACTATGAGTTGCGCTGGGACCGCTTTAAAAAAAAATGCTTGTGATTAACGACGCTTGTTTTAAGTACAAGATAGAAAAAGGTAATAAAGTGTAACATCGGCGCTGGTGACGACCTGCGAAGCGTTCGAGGTGTTACAGCCGCCCTTTTTGGTATCAGAGCGAATGGTTATAGGTGGAGTGATAAGGAGCCTCATTTGGAATTGAGGAAACATGATGACAATGCACACCATAGGATCTAAAATGAAATAATTGAATAACGGGTGATGAGTATTCACTCGTAGATCCCTAGTAGTTTATTTTGGATTGCCTTTAGGTGCCAGTAACATGTATGTGTTACTTATGTAGTGATAGTAATTGCTTTGAGTGGAGGCAGTGAGTCTCAGATTATTCCTGAGGCAATGCTTGGAAATTGCAGGAAAGTCATGGTGCGAGCTGGAAGTGCTCATCCATCGAGGGCTGAAGCCTTTGTTGCAAGGGCTGAACCCCGAATGGAAGATATCTTACAGGCATTAGCCAATATTGGAAATCTGATGGAGAGGCAAGCGCAGCAACAGCCCAGAGCAGAACGCCGTACTCAAGGACTAGTGGAGCAGTTTTTAAAGCTGAAGCCACTTAAGTTTAATGGAATGGGAAGTCCTGAGGAGGCAGAGCAATGGATTGATGGAATGGAGAGAATTTTCCGGCTGTTGGACTGCACTAATGCTGAGAAAATAGTCTTAGCAGAGTACCAGTTGGAGGGAAATGCGAAGTTTTGGTGGAGAGCTTCGAAGGACATAATCTTTCCACCAGGTACTGATGTGAGCTGGGAGGAGTTTGTTAGGGCTTTCAATAGGAAGTATTTCTCCGATTGTGCAAAGGATAGAAAGATTACTGAATTTGTTCAGCTAGAACAAAAAAAGATTGACTGTAGATTAGTATGAGGCTAGATTTTCTGAATTGTCTAGATATGCTCCTAGATTGATTGAGGATCAGGAAGAGAAGGCTAAGAGATTCCTGAAAGGGCTGAGGACTGACATTAGAAAGCAGCTGGTGCCTTTGAACATAAGGGATTATAATGAGATTGACGAAAGGGCGCAGTTAGTAAAGCAGGAGTTGTTGAGGGAGCGGTCGGAGTTGAAGAAACCGTTGAATTTTAGTGATGTGAGAAAGGAGAATAGGCCTTATTCTGGTCAAGGTCAGACTTGGAATGTGAAGAAGAAGGGTAATTTTGGGAATTTTGGAGGGGCAAGGAGTGGTTTGAATATAGGGAAAGCACCCTATCAGCCTGGTATTTGTCAGAGGTGTAATGGGAGACATGGCCCAGGACCTTGTACTGGACAGTAGAAATGTTTTGGCTGTGGACAAGTAGGTCATCTTAGGAGAAATTGCCCGCAAGAGAGGTCGCAAGTGAGTGTTGGCTCAGTGCGACAGGGATATCAAAGTGCTGTTAGGTCGAACCCGCAAGGAAATCCTCAGAGACCACCTGCACAAGGAAGAGTGTATGCGATTACCCAGGAGGAAGCAGAAGCTTCCAAAAATGTTATCTCAGGTACGATTCTTATTAATGGTGAAAAGGCATATGCATTGTTTGACATGGGTGCAACGCATTCGTTTGTGTTTGAAAGATATAGATGTTTGAATAAGATAGAAGTTATGCCTCTTGAAACGCCTCTTTGTGTTTCCACGCCTTTAAAGGATATGGTATTGTCTACATTGGTGTGTGGAAATTGTAAGATATCCATGGGAGGAAAGGACATGGAAATAGACTTGGTTGTTATGGCTATGTATGATTTTGATGTTATTACAGGAATGGACTGGCTTCGTAAGTATCGGGCTAGAATGGATTGTTATAGAAGAGTGATTCAATTCATTTTACCTGATCAGTCTAGTTGTGAATTTTTAGGAGGTCAGACCCATTTTCCTGTAGCTCTTATTTCGGCAGTAGAAGCATGTAAGTTACTCGACGAAGGATGTCAAGGGTACCTAGCCATAGTTAGAGATTATGCAAGGGAGGAGCCTAATCTCGAGGAAGTTCGTGTAGTTAACGAATTTCAAGATGTATTTCCTGAGGAATTGCCTGGACTGCCGCCAGAGCGGGAGATTGAATTTGAAATTGAATTAATGCCTGGAATAGGATCAATATCAAAAGCCCCGTATAGAATGGCCTTAGTTGAATTGAAGGAGTTGAAAGTGCAACTGCAAGAATTGCTTGACAAAGGATTCATTAGACCAAGTGCTTCACCTTGGGGTGCACCGGTCTTGTTTGTGAAAAAGAAAGATAGATCGATGCGCTTGTGTACTGACTATAGGCAGTTGAATCAGGTGACCATTAAGAATAAGTATCCTTTGCCTAGAATTGATAATTTATTTGACCAACTCTAGGGAAGTTCGGTCTTTTCTAAGATTGACTTGAGGTCAGGATATCATCAGTTGAGAATTAAGAAGGAGGACATTCCTAAGACTGCGTTTAGAACTCGTTATGGGCACTATGAATTCCTTGTTATGCCATTTGGATTGACTAACACCCCTGCTGCATTTATGGATTTGATGAATAGAATATTTCAGCCTTATTTAGATCAATTTGTGATTGTGTTTATTGATGATATTTTGGTATATTCGAAAGGGCCTAAGGAGCATGAGCAGCATTTGAGAATAGTTTTGCAGACTCTAAGAGAACATAAGTTGTATGCTAAGTTTAGTAAGTGTGAATTCTTGTTGGATCGGATAATATTTCTAGGACATGTGGTGTCAGGAAAAGGAATTGCAGTAGACCCGGCAAAAGTTGAAATGGTAGTAAATTGGCCGAGACCGACAACGCCTACTGAGATACGAAGTTTCTTAGGACTGGCTGGTTATTATAGAAGGTTCATTGAAGGATTTTCAAGACTGGCAGGACCTTTAACTAAATTGACCCGAAAGAATGTGAAGTTTGAATGAAATGGAGAATGTGAAAGGAGTTTTAAGGAGCTCAACAGAAAATTGACTTCAGCTCCAATTCTGACTATACCTACTGGACCTGATGGTTTCACGGTGTATAGTGATGCATCTCACAAAGGACTAGGATGTGTGTTGATGCAGCATGGCAAAGTTGTAGCCTATGCATCCAGACAATTGAAACCTCATGAGCTAAATTACCCGACGCATGATTTAGAGCTAGCAGCTATAGTGTTTGCCTTGAAGATATGGAGACATTATTTGTATGGGGAAAAGTTTGAAATTTATACGGATCATAAGAGTTTGAAGTATCTGTTCTCACAAAAGGAGTTGAATATGAGACAAAGGAGGTGGATGGAGTTGTTGAAGGATTATGACTGTGAGATAAGATATCATCCAGGAAAAGCAAATAGAGTAGCAAATGCTCTTAGTCGAAAGTCGGCCGCAGAAATAGCTAGTTTGAGGATAGCAGAATAGGAATTGTTAGAATCTGTGGCAAATTCCGAATTTAAATTGGAAGTAGATTGTCTCATTGGTATGCTTAGTGCATTGAGGATTGAGCCAAAGATTATCTAGAAAATTAAAATTCTGCAAGAATCTGACCCAGAGATTTTGAAAGTGAAGGATGCTGTATCTTTAGGGAAAAGATCAGAATTTCAGATCTCTGATGATGGAATAGTGAGATGTCAAGGACGACTTTGTGTTCCCGATAATGAGGAATTGAGGAAGGAAATTCTGTCGGAGGCACATAAGAGTAATTATAGTATCCACCCAGGTAGTACAAAGATGTACAGAAATTTGCGTCAGCAATTTTGGTGGAATGGTATGAAGGCAGATACGGCTAAGTACGTTTCTCAATGTTTGACGTGTCAGCAAGTAAAAGCGGAACATCGTAAACCCGCAGGACTTTTGAGACCATTGGATATTCCTGAATGGAAGTGGGAACATATAACGATGGACTTTGTGCAAGGATTGCCAAGGACATCAAGTAGTCATGATTTAATTTGGGTGATAGTGGATCGTTTGACTAAGTCGGCACATTTCTTAGCAATTCGCATGGACTACCCAATGGATAAGTATGCGGACATGTATGTAAGTCAAGTGGTACGCTTACATGGTGTTCCAGTGACCATTACTTCAGATCGAGATTCGAGGTTCACTTCGAATTTTTGGAGAAGTCTTCAAGTTGCGTTAGGATCTAAGCTTCAGTTTAGTACTGCTTTTCATCCTCAGATAGATGGTCAATTGGAAAGAGTAATCCAAATATTAGAAGATATGTTGAGAGCCTGTGTAATCGATTTCAAAGGAAATTGGGATGAAAGGTTGCATTTGGTAGAGTTTGCCTATAACAACAGCTTTCAGAAAAGTATAGGCATGGCACCTTATGAAGCATTATATGGAAGGAGATGTAGGACTCCTATCTGTTGGAGTGAAGTAGGTGAAAGGAAGTTGACAGGACCTGAATTGGTACAAGTTACCATGGAAGCTGTTGATATTATCAGAGAAAGACTTAGAACAGCTCAGAGTAGACAAAAAGACTACGTAGATAGACGTAGAAGGCCTTTGGAATTTAGTGTAGGAGACCATGTATTCCTTAAGGTATCTCCTATGAAAGGAATATCTCGATTCAGGATGAAGGGTAAGCTAAGACCTAGATTTGTTGGACCTTTTGAAATTCCGGAGAGGATAGGTGACGTAGCTTATCGTTTAGCCTTACCTCCTAAGTTAGGGAATCTGCACGATGTGTTTCATGTATCGATGTTGAGGAAGTACCAGCCGGATCCTGGTCATATACTCGATCATGAAGCCATCAAAATGGATGAGAAAGTAAGGTATATTGAAGAGCCTGTGCAGATATTAGATCGAAAGGAGCAAATTCTTAGGACCAAAAAGATCCCATTAGTTAAGGTGTTATGGCGACATCATGATGTGGAGGAAGCCACATGGGAGAGTGAGGATCAGATAAAGGAAAAGTATCCCTATTTATTTCAAGAAGGCACGAGTAGTGCTTGAATTTCGAGGACGAAATTCTCTAAGAAGGGGAGAATTGTGGCATCCCAAAAATTCAAAGCCAAGCCATAAGGTGTGTTAAAGTCTTTAATTAGGAGATAGAATTTCCATGGCTTATGTTTTAGCCATTAGTCTTTTAAATTTGATGATTTGTGCTTGTGATTGTGGAAATTTAAATTTAATAGATTAATAATCTATGCTTGGCCATATGATTTAAATTTCAATAACCAAAAATATCCCAAAGACTTTAGCCAAGATTGAAAATTTAAATTTAGAAATATTTATAGAAGGAATTTCAAAAAAAAAAGGGGGAAAAAGAGGGTTAAAATTCGAATGGGCCTTGGACCCATTAGCCTAAAGCTTGGTGGGCCAAGCTAGTCGGCCCATTAGAGCCCAAGAGGAGAATTCGACCAGCCCAAGGGGAGTGGCCGGATGGGCCTAAGCCCAAGCCCAAACCAAATTTAAAAAGAAAACCCAATAAGACAAGTGGCAAATGGCAAGAGCATGCATTGGTGGGATTGTAGGCAATCTCATGATTGCTAATCATGAGATTAAGGGAGTATAAAAGGGATGAGGAGAGAGAGATGGCCGGTTCTTTGCTTCATTCGGCCGAGAGAGGGTGAGAGAGAGAGAGAGAGAGAGAGTTTGAGAGAAAGGGAGAAACCGAGAGGGGAAGGAGGCGGAGCCGAGGGGTGCCGCCGTTCGTTCGCCTTCCGATCGCCGTGTCCCGCTGCCCTTCGTCGTCGTTTGCTTATCTTAGAGGCAAGTGGAGTCCGTAACTTCTCTTGCATGTTTGTTGTGGTGGTTGCATGTTCGATTTTAGGTGTGATTTGTGCGAAAAACCGAGGTAAGAGTTGGTTATTTGCAAACCGTGTCACTGTTCTTGTTCGGTTTGTTGGAGTCAGTAGCTTGTTTGAGCTTGCATGTGTGTTTGGAGTCCGATTTTGGCTTCGATGTCTTCATGGAAGGTTTAGCTAACGTCTTATAGTATAACATACTGAAATTTCGTGGAAAATTATGGAGATATGATGGGTCAAAGTTCCATTATACGGAGACCCTAGATCTGTGAAGTTTTCGCTGACCTCTCGCTAGATTCTTGTTTGCATGTTAATTTCTGTTGAATATTTGACTTCGATGTCTTCATGAAAGTTGTAGGTAACACCTTAAGCTACAACATACTCAAATTTGAAGCAAAAATAGCAAGTATAGCTTGGTGAATCTGCTAGATCTTCAAAATGATGGTTCTGGTGAGGTATTCCGAGACACCCGAGACTTCATGGACTTAAATGGTGACCATAATTTGGTTATTTGACCTATATTTCTTCATGAAACTTGTAAAGGAAACCTTGGTACATAACATACTCAAATTTCAGAGGAAACGAAAGAGAATTGATGGGTGAGATCTAAACATTTCGGAGATGAGTGTTCTGGACGACGTGGTAGTGGTTCCAGAAGTTTCGTGGGGTTGTAGAAATTAATCTAAAAATAATTTGGCTTAGATTTCTTCATGAAAAGTGCACGAAAATGTGTTGGCTATCACCCTGTAAAATTTCGTCATTTTTGAAGGCCATATGAGTATTTTAACCGAATTTATTTGGAAACTGTGCAATTCTGGCCATTATCCGAATATCATGTGCTATTTTGTGGAAATTGTGAAATTATGAGAAATTCAATTTGGCCATGAATTTTGTATGAAATTGTGATCCTATTGATTTGTTTAGTGATTGTTTGAATATTATGATTTTGGGAAAATCATAGATATTAAATTTAATATTTATTTATGAAAAAAATAAATAAATATAATAATATAATAATAAAATAATAATATAATAAGGAATTATTTTATTGGCCATGAATTTCATTGAATTTGTTATGCATTGTTGTATGACATTGGTGAATGTATGATCATAAATTGTGATGCATGTGTGAATCATATGCCATGTAATAATAAGATTAAAAGGATGGTGAATGTGGAAAAGTATAAGTGAGTAAGAGGTTGTGGTGGATGATGATGTCGGTGGCAGAGTGGCATAATCCCGAGATTCCATGGGAGATTCAGGATGCCCGGAATGTGGGGGCCGGAAGCCTTGTCGGATGTTTTTGCCCGAAAGGAATGCCTCGCGATACCAGGATGTGGGCGCGGGATGCCTGGCTAGAAGGGTAAAGGCCGGAAGCCCTGTCGGAGGTTTCTACCCGAAGGGAATGCCTCATGATGCTAGTTAAGATGCGAGATACCCGGAATGTGGGGGGCCGGAAGCCCGGTGGCCATGGGATGGCTGGAATGCTGGGAACCCTGTCGGAGGTCTTTGCCCGAAAGGGATGATGAAATTGATGATATGAGAAGTGGGTGATGTGGTGATCAAGCTTAAAGTTAAAAGATGAAAAATGAACCCATGAAATATGATGATGATGATGATGATGATGATGATGATGATGATGATGATGTGATGTGACATGATATGATGATCACCTATGATATGATATATGATATGCATGATGATGATGATGATGATGATGTGATGTGGCATGATATGATGATCACCTATGATATGATATATGATATGCATGATGATGATATGATGTGATGTGACATGATATGATGATCACCTATGATACGATATATGATATGCATGATGATATGCATAATGATGATGCATGATAGTGTGTGCCTGGCTTCAAGGTAAGTAATGCCTGCAATGCATGTGAAATTGCATGATGTATTGAGTTGTTATTGGATTTCTCTATCTGCTGAGTGGTTGTACTCACCCTTTTTGGGGATAACATTTCAGATTAGCAAGTATGCCGCTGCCTGCCATCACGCGAGGTACATTTTACGGGATACCATCCGATGTAGAGGTCAAGTGTGTTGAGATAGACTGTCCCTCTGTTCCCGGATTGACTTTTATCTGAGTACATTGTCTAGTGATGTATGACGTGGGCCTGGCTGGGGGTCCTGTCGTTTAGGAGTTCATTTCTGTGCACGTTCGTCGGGATAGAGCGATGCGAGGGATGTTGCCGTCGCCACCGCCTGATGCACCGGGTTGGGTGTGAGACCTGCGCGCGATGAGTAGGAGCTGGATCTCTCTTTGATGTAGATAATCGACACTTTCGATGGGGGTTCGTACTCGTATGATGTTAAAGGTCGAGAGTTTCTTTTTGAGGTCTTAGACTGGACGTGGCTGAGTCCTAGCTTTTCCTTTTTGATGTACCAACCCAAAAGAAATCCCATCTTGAAAATATATATGTAAGCAAAGTGTCGAAGTTATTTATAAAATCCTGATGTTGAGCTGGTGTGTATTTGTATCATGGTTAGTAAGGGGGATAGATGGTGATGTTTAATTTGCTTCCGTTATGAGTCGCGTTGGGACCGATCGTTTATAAAAAAAAAAAAATGCCTGTGATTAACGACGCTTGTTTTAAGTACAAGATAGCAAAAGGAAATAAAGTGTAACATCGGCGCTGGTGACGACCTGCGAAGGTTTCGGGGTGTCACAATTAGTGTTGCTGCTAAGATCGCTGGAGAAAAGACAAAATTATTTCATTCGAAAGATCACAAGAAAGTGTCTCTCAAATGTTGAACAGAGGGATTATCAACCCTCGTACTGTGGATTTTGATTTTCTAGATTTCATTAAGGTTAACATGAGAGAAAAGTTTAGTGAACTTCAGATGGAGAAGTTCTATGCGGAGATGTCAGAAGCTTACCCTGAATTGACGACATACTTTTATTCCAACCTGTCTATTTTGGATCCCACTCATATTCAATTTACTATGTGTGATGGAGTGTTTGATGTTGACGTAAATCTGTTGGTTGACATTCTGGGAGTAGAAAGGAGTAGATTCCTACCCATTAATGTGTCTAAGGTGCAGGTCACTAAGTTTTTGATAAGAGACAAGATTCCTAGTAGGATTATTACATACTCTCAAACGTCTGCTTCCAATATCTTCCTGCATAAAATAGTCATCAACTGCATCAAACCCAAGGCTGCATCAAAGATTGATGTTTCCAGATTAGAAGCAAAGATGATGTGGGCCATCTGTAATGATGTCGCCTTTTCACTCCCTTAAACTATCATTTTGTACATGTACAAGACTATTATGAAAGGGAAATGATAACTACCATATATTGCATTGATAACCAGACTCTTCAGACACTTTCAAATTCAACCATCATCTCAGCTTCGCTCCAAAACCCTCGCTCCAATGCAAATTGGATTGAAAATGATTTCAAAGAAGTGATTGAAGGATTTCTCTAGAGCCCTGACTCTTTTAAAGAAATAATCTGTTAGGAAAGTCAAGCCAAGATTTGCTACTGATAAGAAACGCAAAGGGAAAAGTGTTTTCTCGAAAACACCAAAAAAGAAGAGACATATTCTTCTCCAGGATGAAGAAGAGGAACATGATGATGAGACAATCTCTGCTATTGTCTTGCGTAATCTTCAAGGTTTCGCTGACTTTGAGGAGGAAGAAGAGGATGTCACGCTCCGATCCTCAAACACGTGCCCATCTCTCGGTGGTCGACTAAAACCGTGACGTCCTAGGACACGTTGCCAACCCATTCATTTTAATACTCATGTGGAAATGAATAAATAAATCCCTAGACAACACAAAGATGGGATAGAAAGTAGAGCCACACTTTTGGAAAACCACTACACACTTTATATACATATCAGACTAAGTTATATATATAAGTCTAGTCTATATATACAAGTCTGCGAAAGTAGAGAGGCTACAAATCCTCTAAGCATTCGAACCCTCCACGGAAGACTCCAGGGACTCTAGATCCGAAAGACTCGAGTCTACCACTGAACCACCATGAGGATCAGCCGTGCCTTTGCTAAAAGCTATCTCTATCATCGACATAGGGATCTCGGATTCCGGTAGGGGGCCTTCCTTAGGTCCATATCGCTTGTAACGATGGATCTTACGATTTCGTAGACCCAAGCTCCTTGGCTTCCAGGGAGAGGAATTCGAGAGACCTGTTCAGTGACCTTCTTCGGCTGGTCAAAACGCTCAGGAGGTATTGCCATCTAAGGACCTAAAAATGTTAGCCCACAGCGGGGTGAGACAATGTCTCAGCAAGTTCACCCCCTAAACTTTGACTAGGAAGGAAATAAACCTAGAGGCAGCTATACACATAAGTTAGAAGACTTACCTTGCCACAGTTCATAATTCAACCAATCAATTCCTCAATCCAATCAATCAATCGACTCAATGCGATCATTCAATCCAAATCTATACTAGTTATCAATCAGTACTATCTATCACCTATTATTATCTATCAGTCAATACCGTCTATCAATTCGTTCATCGATATGATAACTGCTCGCCCAAGCTGAAATATAAATAGACGGTAGCTCACCAAAGCTGATATAGATAGATAGTAGCTCGCAAAAGCTTATATAAATTAATATTGCTCACCAAAGCTAATACATATATATTATAGCTCACCAAAGCTAATATATGTATATCATAGCTCACCAAAGCTGCTTAATGATTATAATGCTCACCATAGCCGATTAATGCTCACTTAAGCTGATTAATGCTCACCAAAGCTGATTAATGGTATAATTTCCAATTAAAATACCCAAATTTCACAATACCGCATTCAATTATAAAAACCAAACACATCACTGCAATCAGCTCAAAATTCTATTGAGCGGCTCTCTTGATATAATTTCCAGAAAATAATAATTAATTAATAATTAAATAAATTCCGAAAATTAAATTAATCTAATAATAATATAATATAATAAAATAATTTTTAATTTGAATAAATAATTAAATAAATGAAATAATTAATTAAAAGTCTAATCATGCTTACACTAATCTAATTGCATAATTAGACTAATTAATCCATCCACTAAACTAATCATTCATCTAATCTAATTAACATTTAAATAAACTAATCTAACCACCTAATCATACTTAGCATAATCTAAACACCCCTTAAATATCATTAACTCCATAAGCGAAGATTAGTGAGTAAACTCACCGGTTTAGCGTTCCGGTGAGTCCACGACGACAGCGACGCCAAGGCGGGCGATAAACCTCCAAGCGGCAACACCAACCAAGGCCGAGAAGACACCTAAAATGGGCCTTGAAGCTTCAAGATCCCTTGGCGGCTTCGGCCCCATTCGATCTTGGGCCGAGCAACTAGGAACCGGCGGTGGTTTAGCGCCGGTTCATCTATATTATAATAAAATAATATAATAAAATAATTTTTAATTTGAATAAATAATTAAATAAATAAAATAATTAATTAAAAGTCTAATCATGCTTACACAAATCTAATTGCATAATTAGACTAATTAATCCATCCACTAAATAATCATTCATCTAATCTAATTAACATTTAAATAAACTAATCTAACCACCTAAACATGCTTAGTCTAATTTAAACACTCCTTAAGTATCATTAACTCCTTAAGCAGAGTTTAGTGAGTAAGCTCACCGGTTTAGCGTTTCGGTGAGTCCACGACGGCGGCAACGCCAAGCCGGGCAATAAACCTCCAAGCGGCAACACCAACCAAGGCCCGGAAGACACCTAAAATGGGCCTTGAAGCTTCAAGATCCTTGCTGGCTTCAGCTACTGATCTTGGGCTGAGCAACTGGAACCGGCGGTGGTTTAGCGCAAAAACAGCGAGGAAAGGGACTGGCAGAGCTGCTGCAGATTGGACGGGTGACGGCGGTGGCAGATGGCAACTCCGGCGACCTAAATGGCAATGGACAATGGCCTGGCAACCTGCTAGACGTGTGAGCAAGGGCGGATGATAGCTAGGGACGCATGGGCAAGCAGCTGGGCGTGACGGGCTCGCGAGCGACAGCGTGTGGCGGTTTGGTGGTCGAATGGGTGGCTCGATGGCAAGGGGAGGGCTAGCCAATTTTTCTTTGGTTTTCTAAGCTTTCTCTAAGCCTCTACAATGGAGAAAGCAAGCTGGTTGAGGGAGAAGAAGTGAGCTGAAGAGAGGGGTCCCAAGGTGGCCTTCAAACCTCCAACACTTGTCTATTTCACTCATTACTTGTCCCCACTAGCCATCAGCCCTATCCTCAGCCATGTTGCAGCCCACAAGCTTCCTTAGCAAGCCATTGAAGAGGTCCAAATGTTGTCTCCCCCATGGCCTATGAATTTGTAACACTTCCCCTTCAATTCCAATCAATTCTCACTCAAATCAATCCAATTGAAGCCTAAACAATTTAGCCAAGGTGTCCTTGTCCCTTTTATGATTTTTCCCCATCAATTGATCCAACATGATGGCTAAAGATGCAACCAAAAACGGCCCTCTGACTTTCCCGATCAAAAATGACCTTACTTTGATTTTCCGCCAAAAATCTCGATCTGCAGAAAAATCTTCTGAGGATGAGTCGACGTTCCTAAAATGACTTGTGACATGACAGAACTTTCAATTTCTGAAATCGGGTTTAAATTCGCGATTAATTTTAATCTAGTGCAATTTGAGCACGACATAATCTACTGGGTAGCTTTTAGGAATTTTAGTGCAATTGACCTGTGGTTGATTATTTTCAAGCCATGACATAAATCTTTGATACATTGGCGACTCTCGGTTGTCATGAAAATCTCGAGGTTTCAAATACGGATTGCAATCGGTGGTACCCAAAATGACGATTTCTCGATTGATTTTGAAGAACCCACGATCGGGCAGTTGTTTCCTAGTCGAATTCTCAAGTCTATTGCGTTTAGATTCCTTAACGGTTTCACTTGATAGACTAGTTATCTCGTAAGTGATCAGCTCGGAGAATAGAACTATAGGCGCATCGATGAAAAGCCTGACTTATTTAATTGAAAATAGAATAAAAAATTTGGGATTTCACATAGGATGAAAGCGAGAAAGAACTAGAAGAAGAAAGTGATGGTGAAGAAACTGAAGTGAAAGAGATTGATGATGATGACTCAAAAGGAGGTGCTGATGTGAACAAAGAACAGGATGAGACTGACAAGGAAGGAGAACATATAAGGGAAATTGATGCCCTAGATGATGAGGAGATGGAAACTACTAAACAAACCCGTGCTAGCAAAGAAAAGGTTCAAGAAGAGGAAGTAACTTCTCAGACTGAAGGCACCAAGACGGGGGAGTAGGTGAGAAAACTCCCATTCTTGAACTAAGCGCTAATGATGGCATCGGTCGATCTCCTCCAGATGCTGAAGATATTTTTGCATCTCATTTCCCTGAAGTCTCACCTGAGGGTCTACAAAAAGAAGCTAATGTTTAGGGGGAGCAAAGAACTACACACGTTCAGGTTGATGTTCCTTCACTTCTGGATACTCCATCGGTACAATTTGCTGAAGCTAGTGCCCAAACAGAACCAAAATCAAACTATCCTCAGATAGTAGAACTCCTCTTGGAGATTAAGGCACAGTAATATGCAATGGAGTTTGAAATTCAGAAATTACATGCTGCTCGCGGTACCACCTCAGCTTTTCTTACAGGAAAGGTAGAATATCTTGATAATCAAGTTCAGAATTTGAATCAATAGGCTTCGCAAAATTTGGCGAAAGTGGAGACTGTTTATCATTAATGCCTAACTAAACTTGAGGAGACCGTGCAGATCTTGGAGGATTTCCAACTTGTTCGTGTTCCCAAACAACCTTGATCTTTTTCAACTCGACCTCTTTATGCCTACCTGCTTTTATCTTTTTGCTGCTGAAAAAAAAAGGGGGAGAGGTTATGCAGATTGAATCTTTTGAATCTTATCTTTGACTTGTGGTTGTGTTTGAATTTGTGTTGGAAATTTTCTTGGTATGTTTTGAGACTAATGTGTTTTGTGGATGTAGACTACTATGCATATTTATTACAATTATTGTCTTTCCTATTTATTAATTATCACGTGTTGCTAAAGTGTTGTTTTACAGGATATAGTTTTCATATTATGATTAAATCTGCATGAAAAGTTTTGTCACCATAAAAAATGAGGAGATTATTGAGAAAACTCCTATCAGGTTTTGAAATTGACAAACTTTCCTACTCTTATTCTGAAGAATACTAGACTTCTGAAGTATGGCCCAAGGCACCGTACTTTGCACTCAAATGTCTCAATTAAAATGATGAACCTAGCCTTTTTCTCCGTATTAAAAATATATGGTAAAATAATCGTGTGTGGGTACAAGATCAACTCGACCCAGAAAAATTGATATCTTTCAATTTAAAATCCCATTGTTTTATATAGTATATAAAACCATTTTCAGTGTTAAAATCCGACCCCCGGAATTTTTTGAATAAATATTGGAAATTCATAATTTTTGGAATTAAATATCCAAAAATCCAATCAGCACTCAATTTGCGCAAATTAACACTCAATTGCAGAAATTAACCACACCATTGCAATCAGCACGAAATCCCGGTCACAAACTATCCCGGTCTAATTTCCAAAAAAATAATTAATAATTAATCAATTTCTAAAATTAATTTAATAATTTAATTTAAATTCTAAAAATACTAACCTAGGCCAAAATTGCTAAATTAAATACCGATACGGAGCCCGAAAAATTCCCAAACCCTTCTAGATAAATGATACAATTTATATAGGCCTCACTTAATCTAATCTATCCACCTAACATGTATAATTGAATAATTAAATCACTAATTTAATCTAACTAACCACATAATTCCTAATTAAATTAAACTAAACATCCCTTAAACGTCATTAGCCTACTAAGAAGAGTTTAGTGCATAGATTCATCAGTTTAATGTGGAAACCTGTTCACCGCGACGACGGCGCGACAGCGGCCAAAATCCAAATTTTCAGCAGCGTCGACAAACACTTGGACTAGGCCAAAAGCCTTGCAAGCCCACAACAAATTGCTGAGCTTGGTCTGGGCTTTGGCTTAGCTGCGGGCTGGGCCTGCTTTGCTGGCCAAAGATGGGCTGAACTGTAGAACAAGAAGATGGGCTGAGCTAGGCTGGCTTCTTGGGTTGTGACAATTGATTTCATGGAGATGGGCTCACGTGCAAGCGGGCTGAGCTGCCGCAGGCATGGGACTTGGGCCAAATGTGCAAGCTTCTAGGCTCATAGGCGCGAAGGCAGCTACTGAAGGCAGAGGGGAAATGCTGGAGGCGTTGGGGCTGGCTTCGCTCAACTTCACGTGGCCAGATGGAGACAGAAGCAGCAAAGGTGGATGAACTTCGGTGGAGATGAAGACACGAGGCAGAAGGAGCTGGGCCTAGCTACCGGAGGAAATTCATGGATGCGGGGTCAACGAAGGGCTTCTGCTGGGCTCATTCGTTGACCAGGTGTGGGACGTGAACGCGGAGAGAGCACAATATGGCGGAAGCTGGGACGTGGTAGCGGCGGAGCTTGTTTTCGGTGGAGGAAGAAGCAAGCTGAGGGGATGTTATTGTGAGAGAAATAAATGGAGAGAGAGAGAGAGAATTTAAGGGGATGAAGCTGCGGTCTTCGACGGAGATGAGGGGAAACAGAAACAAAACGGGAAAAGGATCGAGAAACTGTGAAGAGGAAGCCAAGGAGGGGGGCCCCAAAATCAACAAACCTTAGCCACTCCATTAAATCACTTGTCCCCTAATACTTTCCACAATTTAAATCTCACCATAAAATCCAAATTAATGTAAAAATTCCAACCAATAAACCGGCCTCCAAATTTACTTCATAAAACTTCAATTTCCTTTCCGATTTCTCCAAATTGAGGTCCAATTTCGATGAAGAAAAATCCCATACAATTTTCTACAAGTCCCCAACACCCAAAGGCTCGGCTTGGAAGTCCAAATTCCCTTCAATTTAGCCCATCTGAATTTCCGTTAATTTTCCGAATCATCTTAATCGATTTTCCGTAAAAATCTCGGAATCTCCGAAAATTTTTCTGAGGATGAGTTGACGTTTTTAAAATAAATCGTGACATGACAGAGCTTTCAATTTCTGAAATCAGGTTCAAATTCGCGGTTAATTTCAATCTGGCACGATTTTAGTGTGACTTAGTCTACCAAGTAGTTTTTAGGAATTTTTAGTGCAATTGACCTGTGATCGATTTATCTCGAGTCACTTTGTACATCTTCGACACATTGGCGACTCTCGGTTGTCGTGAAAATCTCAAGGTCTTAAATACGGACACAAGGTACCCAAAAACGACAGAAAATCGGTTTAGTGCCGAAAGACGAGAATTTTGCAATCAGGTGGAATCACCCACACTTAAACACACACCTCAGTCGAATCGACCTATCTCCGGTCTCTAGTTGATTTTTAATTGTGCCGTAATGACCCTTGCAAATTAGCACGGTCGAGCAGTCAATTTCTGGTCAAATTCTCAAGTCTTTTGCGTTAAAATCCCTTAATGACTTTCCTAGATAGTCTAGTTATCTCATGAGTGATCAACTCAGAGAATAGCACTATCAGCGCATCGATGAAAGGCCCAATTTATTTAATCGAAAACAAATTATGAAAATTCAGGCTGTCACACCAATGTTACGCGAGGTATGGGCTTAGAAGAGCCCGCGCTTAATCATGGGCCTTAGGTCCGTCATTTAGACAATACCCCTAAACTTGCTCCCTCCCCCCGAGGGGTAGGTGACAACAGCTTGGCGACTCCACTGAGGATTTGGTTTTAGACCTTAGAGGACTTAGGCCTAAATTTATCTTGTTCAAAAATATTTTTATTTGGCAGCGAGGATTCCAAGTACGCCCCTAACATTAAAAGGTGTTAAATGTTTTTGCAGAATGGGAGGTATAAGGGAAGTGTTTGCTCACCTTTGTCTTGCAGGGAGGTGTAAGAATGTATGGTTTATTTTTTATATATGGAGTGTTGTTTGCCTATGAATTGTTGTGCATGTATCATTTGCATTGTACTACACCATAGCACACACAACCTGCCGCCGGACCTGGGCTGCATAGGATTTCTTAGGATTGTGTGGAGATGGATACCACTCCGACTACAATCATGTAATACGAGTCACCCATCTCGACCCCAAAATTTCTTTCTTGATGTCAATGGTCCCCACCCCGGGTCTACAATTGCGCGACATGAGTCAGTTTTTTTACGAAGCCAGAGTCATGGGTAACACGACCCAGCCGTGATCTTGTTGGTTCAGTCTGGTGATCCTATGACTCCATTTTGAGCCGTATAAAGTAGAAATCGAACCACATCCTATGTACATGTCTATGTAATTAAAAAAAAACAGAGACAAAGGTCGGCACCCATTGTAAGTATCATTTTCCTTTTTATTTGCTCATTTTGTATTGAACCTCCATCTTGAAATTCGCAAACATCAATCGATTGCCATCGGTGCTATAAACTTATAATTGAAAAAAATTGGCAATCATTTTTTATGAGTGAACATTGAATGCAAATTCTAAAAACTTGGATTTGGCCCTAATGAACACATGGTTTTTTTTTTTTTTTTAAATTTCTAATTATGGGCTCGAAATCATTTTGAAAAAAAAAAACTTTCAAGTTGTGATTTTATATTGGGGCACAAAAATTGAAATAACATTTTTTTATTAAATTCTCTCATTCTCACATTTTGTGACTGAAATGCAAGTCACATTTTGTGTATAGATTTCTCAAAATAGAAGTCACTTCATTTTTTGCAAGAGTAAAATCATAAAATCAATCTCTTCAAAAAAAAAAAATCAATGCCACTTTTGCATATGAAACTGTTGGAATAAGACTAGACATTCGATCGATAGCCGTCAATCGATCTTTTAATGATGCCCCTTCTCTTATGATAAATCTTGGCGACAAACTAAAACCTTGTAAAAAGGACTATGGGGCATGTACCATTGCCTCGATTTTGTTGTAAGAAGCGACCTCATTGAGAGATCATTTTCTCATTCGCATACTGACATTGCCATCTCTTTTGCAGGTTATGCGTGATGCACCTTGACTGTAGAAGTATCACCTCTAACAAGAAAGCATGCTGAGACTTGACCACCCATTTGGCGTAAAAGGATGTATATAGTTCCTAAATGATCTCCAACCCAGTGTAGAAATACCGTGTTCAATCTTTTCTTTACAGGCAATAAATGGGGAAGACATCAGACACTTAAGGGAAAATGTAAGTGAAGGGTAATGTTGAGTTACCAAATATCCACAAGGGTGAATCCAAGAAATATTAGCATCCAAAGGATAAAAGAGAGTGAAGAGTAATAATGTATCGTTTCCAACATTTCAATCCCTAAAGATTTTTGCACTAACATATTCTTTCACATTCTTTATAGGGTTATCGAGTTACCATGCTGCAAGTAAGTACCCTCATCTAAAAATTAAAAAAAAAAAAGAATTTCCATTACAAAAAAGAACATTTTGCGCTTTCCCAGAGACAAGCACAAAAATGAATAATTGAAAAAAAAAAACTTTCCACAAGCTTTTTGAACATCATTTTTATCTCAAAATTGTTTTCTCATTTTGGGGATTATTCATTTTAAATCAAAATTCCCTATGGAGATTAATCTACTCAGACGATCTCAGCAAAGTGAAATTGAGATGTTAATCATGCCAAGGAGAGGATACTTAGGATGAGGAAAGGCAAGCCATTTCTAAACACATCCTTCAAACACTTTTTGGAGTTGAGTGAAAGGCGACCTTCTCCTAGGACAAAGGATTCATTCGCATTGAGCGCAAAGATCTAAATGATAAAGGTGTTTTCTTCATCAATCCCAAGCACCGAGCTGACATATCGCTACCCTTTTGGGCCGAATAAAGATGATCCTTCAAAGTACCCTATCGAGAATGACCCTACTTTGGGGCAGCATGGGAGGTTACGGTCGTGTTGTTGAGCGAAAGATTTGAGAAAGATTCTATTACTTTCACTTGCATCAATCTTCTGGTGATAGCTTTAGAGGAATTTTCATTAGAGCTTAACTCATGCCAAGGTGAAGAAGAGTATTTCCTTCTCTACCCAAACACTGATACACATTGTTTTAACCAATTTGGGCCTGATTATTTATTTCTGAACCTCGAGTGGTGATCATCTCCCTTCATTGGGGCAAGGCATAAGAATTGACCAAATACAATGGACAGTTACGAGAAAATGTGAAAAGCATCTCGAAAGTCATAAGAGTTACAAAAGTTCAAAGAGCAAAAAGTTCCACAAACTAGGGGGCATGAAAAAACAATGTGCTTGGTAAAAGCAAGGCCAATGCTCGTCAAGAAAAAGAGCCAAAAGGCTGCATCTTATGTGAAATATTTTTTATCAAAATCCAAGTGCCTGCGTAAAAATCATCGCAAGTGCAAAGGAAATTAGAAAAAGGAGCAAAGCTTCCATGCAGAAATGATTAGTCAATGGACTTTCGAGATGCGCTGTGTTTCAAAAGCCAAATGATTTCGAAAGATCGAGTGACTTGGTCACGATGCCATGATGATCACCGACTGATAAAAACCCTCTTGAAAATTTTAAGCCTTTCGAGCCTCTCCCAAGCCAACATTACAACCCTCTTCCGAAGTCTCTTTTGATTAGGATGGTTTGAGTGAAAATGAGAATGCCACAAAGAAGCTATTGCTTGAAGGAGTGGAGGTAATTCTATCTTGTCTTATCTTCTAAGTTCTCGACATGTAAACCCGATTAAAATGGCGACAAATGTTCCTTTATTGGCCTCAAAGCAATAATCCCTCTATGTAAGCCCATGATCAAATTTATATTGTGGTCTTTTCAAAAGACCTTTTTGATCGATCAAATTGTGCTCATTGTGAATGTTTCTGAAATCCTTTGACATGGGTTATGTGAGATACCCTCATCAATTAGTTACTTCCCATGCGAATGGATAAGATCAAGCAGCCATTTTATCGAGAGTGTGTGAGAAACCCTTTCTGACTAAGAAGCTCTAGTTTGGCATGCTTAATAAGCCTTTTTCATGAGTCGTAGCCATTCTGATAAGAACTTGACTCCTAGAAAATTTGATGATTAATGATACATCCCACAGCAAGATGACAGTTTTGCGCCACAAGATGTCTAATATTTAAAAAAAAAAAAAAACACTCAGACTTAGCTTGATTAGCTTGTTCAATTAATGCTGCATTATTGCCAATACGTCCTTAATGACAATTTCTCAAGTTGAGTTCGATAGGATTCCTTAGTGAAGTCATGCAGTTTCAAGGAGTTAGCGGGTGGTTCCCTAAAACTCAAAAGTTTATGGTTAGCCTTAAACCATGTCATCTCCAAAGATTCATGGTCAGCCTTAAACCATGTCATCTCCTAAGGTTCATGGTCAACCTTAAACCATGTCATCTACAAAGGTTTATGGTCAGCCTTAAACCATGCCATCTCCAAAGGTTCATGGTCAACCTTAAACCATGTCATCTCCAAAGGTTCATGGTCAGCCTTAAACCATGTCATTTCCAAGGTTGGTGGGTTTATCCTTAAACCACGGGATTGGTGGCTTTTCCTAAACCACACGGTTCGTGGGTCATCATTAAACCACAAGGTTGGTGAGTTTATCCTTAAACCACGGGGTTTGTGGCTATTCTTAAACCACACGGTTCATGGGTCTATCCTTAAACCACATGGTTTGTGGGTCTATCCTTAAACCCCACAGTTGGCGGGTTTATCCTTAAACCATGGGGTTGGTGGCTTTTCCTAAACCACACGGTTCGTGTGTCATCTTAAAACCACAAGATTGGTGGGTTTATCCTTAAACCACAGGGTTTGTGGCTTTTCCTAAACCACACGATTTGTGGGTCTATCCTTAAACCACATGATTTGTGGGTCTATCCTTAAACCACACGATTGGTGGGTTTATCCTTAAACCACGAGGTTGGTGGTTTTTCCTAAACCACACGGTTTGTGGGTCATCCTTAAACCACAAGGTTGGTGAGTTTATCCTTAAACCATAGGGTTGATGGCTTTTCCTAAACCACACGGTTTGTGGATCATCCTTAAACCACACATTGAAAATGTTCATGAGTCTATCTTTGAACTGCGATTTTCAAAAGGTTCATGGTCAACCTTAAACTATGTTATGTACAAAGGCTCATGAGTTTTCCTTAAATCATGCATTTCCAACCCGGTCGAAACCCATTGTTACATGGTGAGACCTTATTTTTCTTCCTTCTTATAACACGGCATGCTTTTGTAGCCCAGGGTCTTTTCTTTCTTCTTATAACACGGCGTACTTCTGTAGCCCGGGGTCTCTTCTTCTCCTTATGACATGGCGTGCTTTTGTCGCCCGCAGTCTTTCCTTCTTCTTATGACACGGCGTGCTTCTGTAGCCCGAGGTCTTTTCTTTCCTCTTATGTCACGGCATGCTTTTGTAACCCGGGGTCTTTTTCTTATGACACGGCGTGCTTTTATAGCCCGGGGTCTCTCATTCTTTTTATTACACGGCATACTTCTGTAGCCTAGGGTCTTCTTCTTATGACACGGCGTGCTTCTGTAGCCCAGGGTCTTCTTCTTATGACATGTCGTGCTTCTGTAGGTTGGGGTTTTTCCTTCTTTTCATGACACGCCGTGCTTCTATAGCCTGGGGTCTTTTCTTTCTTCTTATGACATGGTGTGCTTTTGTAGCCTAGACTCTTTTCTTTCTTCTTTTGACACGGCGTGATCTGTAGCCCAAGGTCTCTTTTTCTTCCTATGACACGGTGCGCTTCTGTAACCCGGAGTCTTTCTTCCTCTTATCAACACGACACACTTCCATAGCCCTGAATCCTTTCTGTCGACTTGGTGCGTGCCTATGCACCAAAGGTCTCTCTCTCATCGAAATAATTTAGGTGTCTTCTATCTTTGAATGCAACCTCTTCGAGCTTCCATTCAAAGAGGGGCAGCTATTGACACCTAAATTTTACTATTTTACTTAAAAATCAATTGCATACAAAATTAGGAATTAGTTGCTTAAAAAAAACAAAAACAAAACAAAACAAAAATACAAAAAAATGGGGACACGTGAGGGGCCAGGTTGGGCTGAATCTGGCCTTAACCCAACCCGGCCCTCCTCTTTTCCCTACTCTTTTGCGTGCGGGGCCTAGCCTAGCTCCTTCCTCTTTCGGCCCAGCCCATGCCCACTGTCTTCCTCCTTCACAGGCACTTGCAAAATGGGAGACAGGTAGCAATAGAGGCGAGAAGAAGGGGAGAGCTCGAGATTGAGGAAATCAGGGAGAGGGAGCGAGAGAAAGACAGGGGGCACGTGAGTAGGAGCCTCCAAGCCACTGTCACCGTCGCTAACGAGCCACCTAATCAACACCATTTGCCACCATCTTCCCCGGAATCTAGATCTGAAGCACGGGAGAAAAAGAAAAGCAGCAAGGGAGAGAAAAAAACAAAAAGAAAGAGAGAGCTCGAGGGAGAGAGGGAAAAAAAATTTGGGGGGGATAAGGATGGCGACCGAGGAGAGAGGAGGCCTCGCCGCCTCAACCCAACACCGCCCGAGTGTCACCACTACTGCTCTGCTTCCCCATGTCCAAACCCGCGATGCCAGCAGCCTAAGCCGATCGCCGAACCCCCTTGCCACCCGACTTGCAACACCTGCCATTGCTGCTGCTGGCCACTGCCACTCCTAGTCCCCTCGCCAACAACACTGCTCGAGCTTGAAAACCACGGCGCCATCCTCGACGAAGAAGTCCTGACACCATTCCTGAGCTACCCATTGCAAGATCCACCGTGTAGGGCCGTTGTCGCCTCGCCAAGGCACGCCGTCAACCACCACCATGCTGCTTCCCCCTATTGACGCCTGCTGCTGCAGTTCCGCCACCAAATGTTGTCCCTCGATCGAGCCCCATGCCATCAAACTTGACATCCACCTCGGAGATCAACCTGCTGCCACCGTCCGATGCATTGCCGCCACCTTCAACGGCAAGCCGCCGCTTCTCGGCACCGTCCCGGCCACCTCCAGCGACCGCCGATGCTGCCTGTCCCAGCTGCCCTCCTTGACGTATATAAGAAGCCGAAAGGTAGAAGTTGCAGAAGTTGGGTCAGCACTAGGTCGGGCGAAAACCCCCATCGGGTAGGGTTTCAACCAAAACCAGGTCGGGCAAGTGGGTCAGCCTGGCCGAGCTCCTGTTTTCTTAGGCCTGGCACATATGGGGCCTTGAAAACTCCATGGGCTGGCTTTGTGGGCTGTTTCCTTTTAAAAGAAATAGGGAGGCTCGATTTGGGCCCGTGTGGTATGCCCGTCCGGCCGTTAGTGGGCGACCCGGGTCGGCCCCAACCCAAGAATCCGACTTGAGTCGTTTTAAATATATTATAATATTAAAATAATATTTTTAAAAAAATTAAAAAAATTAAAAAATGTAGGGTTTGGTTAGGAATTGCCATATTTTTCCTTCTTAGTGTAATTAGGCCTTTACTTGCTCGTATTTTGATTATATCATATGTTTAATTTGCATATCTAATTATGTTTAATTGCATGTGTTTAATTTTATTGCAATTAGAATCTTGGTAGCTATGATTGTTATTATAATGATTGCGCATCGGCATGATTACCTCAAATGTTAGTGGATAGGTGTAAAAATCAATCCAAACTGCTTGATAAAAATATTTTCTTTTAAAATGAACAAGATTAGGTACCGAAATGGTGCTAATTGATCAATTAGTGTAATCAAGTCCCCGACCCTAGATTCTCTGGTTGCGTAGGAAGCGAGGTAAATTCTTAAAAATACCCAAATGTCACGCGAGGTATGGACTTGGGAGAGCCTGCGCCTAATCATGGGCCTTAGGTCTGTCATTTAGGCAATACCCTTAAACCTGCTCCCTCCCCCTGAGGGGTAGGTCGCGACAATGCATACTTGATGATATGGGTGACTTGTGACATGCTTGGAACTTGTGCATGATATGTGAATGGTTGTTCCATGGTGATGGTTTATGGTCATGGCAAAAGATGCCTATTTAAAGATGAGATGATGTGTTGAGGCAATCACATGTGTTGTGAGAAAGTAAAGGACTAAGTGCTACACGATAACGAAACTTCGTGTGAGCCACCTCTAGAGCCTTGTACCAATGCTACTTGTAGTCGAGGGCTAAGTGCTACATGGTGACTTGAGTCCCATGGGAGCCACCTCTAGAGCCTTGCACTACTGTCAGGTATAGTCGAGGGCTAAGTGCTACACAACAGCGTAACTTCATGGGAGCCACTTCTAGAGCCTTACATTATTGTCGTACATAGTAAAGGACTAAGTGCTACATGATAATGAAACTTCGTGTGAGCCACCTCTAGAGCCTCGTATTATTGCTCAGTGGGGTCAAGGACTAAGTGCTGCAGGATAATGTAAATTCGTGAAAGCCACCTCTAGAGCCATGAGTTTGAATATGGAGTTTGAATAGTGATTTGAGTATTGGATATTGAGAGTGAATATCGGGTATGGATTGGACCTTTGATATGAGTTATCCACGTTTAATTATGGGACGAAATTATGTGGCACGGAATGGGACGTGTTATAACGATTTGACCCTATAATCGGGACTCTTGTGAATTGTTTGATGAGTGATATGATGAGTTTTAGTTATTGAATGCATTTACTTTATGCTTATGTTTTATGAGAGGCACTAATATGCAGGAAGATGCTAAGGCGAGATAAGTTATGAGTGGTGCATGTTTAGGACACCTCTGAATGAATTCTCGTCATAATCGGGGTTTAGGTTATTGACTCGCTGAGATTTATTCTCACCCCGTTGTGGTTTTCAATTTTTCAAGTCCTTAGTCTGGAGATACCAGAGGGTGTCGTGGAGGATCCTGAGCTAGAGTCGAAGGGATCGGGAGTATATGTTGTCCGGTAGTTCTTTTGGGGTAGACCTTTAGTGTACAGACTTATAGGACTGACTTGGTTTGTATATAAAGTGTAATTTGTGAAAATTGAGTGTTCTACTTTTCTATCACATGTTTATTGTTGTCAAGGTGTCTGTTTAAATTTCGTTTCTGCATGTACATTAAAAGAAAGGGTCGGCAACACGTTCTAGGAACGTCACAATTTAGTCGACCACCCAGAGATGTGCGCATGCGCAGGGTTCGGAGTGTGACATAGAGTCAATCCTCCAAGTGACCCTCTGGCTAGGAAGGACCTTCCCAGATTAGTGGCCTTCAAAGAAGAGGAAGGACTTGGTGAGAGCATCTCTGTAGTTGTAGCGAAGCAAGGATGGCGGTGCTTCAATGGGAAATGGCATTGTAGAGAAACAAAAGCAGAGCGAAAGAGTGGAGGAAGAAGAGTCACGGAGGAGAGAGGGCTAACGGAGGAGGAAAGAGAGATGAGAGAAGAAATCTGAAAAAGTGGGGCCAGTTGGACATGTGGCGATCAGTGAGTGGAGCCATTTGTGGTTCGAACCCTAAGCTATCTATCCTTCTCTCTCTCTCTCTACGTCTTTTAGAACTTTCCTACTTTATTGAAGAAAAGAAGACGAGCAGGCTTTTGGCAGAAAAATGAGGAAAAAAAAAGATGAGCAGATCTTGTGAGATAGGCTTGGGATTCATAGTTCATTTTCCGAAAGTGCCAAAAGAAAATTAGAAAATTCCGTTCACATATAATTTTAGCATTCTTCTACCTACACAACCTTAGAAGTTAATCGCAACCTTTACCTTGTGAAATTGAATAAAATAGGGATGGAATAACTGTTCCATTTGAATAGAATTGAGCACAGACAAAATTGAAATATCCATCAATTTGGTTTGTGAAATCTGTACTTATATAAATATATAATAATTATATCTTTTTTCCAGGTTGCTACTAAGGTTTGACACATAGGACTATGATTTGCAAGGGATCGATGATTCTTCGTACAAGAGATACTTTCTTATAATTTCCACTCATTTTATTTCAAATTACTATTCGCAGCTAATTAATTATATTTAATTAAAATTAATCCTTTTGACAATTTGACTCCCGATTCATGAGCCAATTTGAAAGATGGAGTGCCAATTTAATTCTTTGATCTATTAAAACTATCCAAGGGTTATGTCATGGATGAGGAGTCCCTCATTTTCTTGTCTTTTACAACTAGCTTTCCCATCCGAGTATAACTTGAGTTGCGCTTTAGCGCATCTTATAGTTGCTCATCAAATCAGGTGGAACTGTTGTGACCAGAAGAAGAATAATAACTTTCAAAATTTCGAACAAGAGCACAAATAAAGACCAGAGGGAACTTTTTTATTGGAATGCAAATGTTGTTGCTTCGAGGGTGTGTCCACAAATCTGAAGTTCACAACTTTTTGTTAGTGGCTAGACGCACACAACTTAGCACAAAATGTCTGACGACATCGAACAAAGAAAAACAAGAAAGTCCACAAAGGTAACAAAAGCACACAAACAAAGTCGATACGATAAATGCATTATATGAAGACAAGGATAGCGTAGCAATCCGTGGAGAACGCTTGGATGACCTTTGTTGGCATTCTTGGTCTTCATCCTTCAGTAGCTCTTCTTCATTAAATGCTTGCAGCTTCCTTTGAAGAAGATGGAAGAACGCCAACAACTGAATCGGGAAACCAGCAACAAACGTGCTCGCAAATTGTGAGTTATTTCATCGTCATCTCAAAAGGGAAACAAAGAAGAAGATTCTTGCAAGCACAAGCCAAACAGGGGGGAAAAGAAAAAAAAAATTAAAAGCTTGCAGGAGGGTGGTTGTTTAATCTATTAAGGCTCCAAACGCGCTCCAATAGAATTAAGATGATCTTCTCCCGCCGTTCCGAAAAAGCCAACGATCCTCCTGCCCTCCTTTGTTTCATCCGGGATCTTGAACTTTTTGTTTATCTTCAGGTCGAATGACTCTAGGTCTCCTCTATTTGCGTACGTATGGACAGTCCTGGACCTATCCGTGGTAAATATTTCCAAGTTATGAATGATAGTCTGACCAGATTTACTGCTAAGATGATAACCCTCTATGCGAAGTAGACGCTCCTCGGGAAAATTCAGCATTTTCTGCAAGAAAAGCAAAGCGAGACATGTAGTACTTGTGAGAACAGATGAAGATTCGGACCATAAACTCTATATATAGGATGCCAAAATAAGTGCCTCAGCCTTCGATGGATAGAAACCCGTGCTACATGAAGCTCCCAACATTCTGGAAAGCAACATGTATGCAGGAAAGAGACGATAGAGAAAAAGGACAGAGAGAGGGATTGACATCTATGGACTAACCCATGAGCCTTCAGACGGGTCTCCTCCGCCATGTCGAGAGCCTTCGACCAAGGAACCATTGTTTTCGTACATAAAAGTGATGGACTCGATTTTTAGGCTTCCCCCTTCCCCGACATGAGTCACACGAAATCCTACCACATTAGAATGCACTCCATCTTCCCATCTATGTCCGCCAGAGCCTTCAAAGGGTGTACAATTGGAAGTATTCCAGTCCAGTATCGGCTCCTCGTACACTCCTATGGATTTGAGAGTCTTGCCACATGTTCCATAAAAGCCGATGATTCTGCTTTTGTAGGATGGATACCCGAAGTACTCCCCCCCCTCGGAGTTGCCTAAGGTTACTGTTCTTCTATTACTGTGAAATGTAAGCGACTGGATAGAATCATAATTTCGCGTGTAACCAGAGATCGATGTCAAGTGCTCCCCTGGAGAATCCAAGTCAACCTGCGCAATCTCAAAAGTATCTCTTAAAGTTGGACAAGTGGTGTAAATAAGACCTATTTGTCGAGTTTAATTTATTAAATCACATGACTGGACACATACCAAAATTGTCACGGCAGATAAGATAAATCTAAAAGGAGATAAATCTAAAAGGGATAAAGAACAAAAAACTCTAACCTTTTGTTCCCCGTCGGAGAGTCCTTTGGTGTAGTCACCGTGAATAACTGTGTGACCGTCTTCACTACCGTTGTCATACACAATCTTAATGTAACGGATATTATCATCTTTAAATATGTAAAATTTCTTCACACCTTTGAATTTTCCGTCATCCCAAGCATTTCCTCCTCCAAATGGCCCGATTGATTTAATTGGGTGGAGATCTGGCATTGGTTTAAAATGTGCTCCAATTCCACGAAGAAGATGTTGATCACTCCATCCGTAAAATCCAACAATCTTGTAACCCGTTGCAAGAGATGAGAAGTGGGTTTCCTTTCCATCACCAATAGTTATGGTGTTTTTTTTGTTAGTTAGAAACGTGAGAGATGCAATACCGCCGTCAGTATGATATCCGGATATTGAAGATAGGTACTCATCTGAATCATGTATTTTAAACTGCGATGATAGACATAACCATCAGACTCATTATTTAATAAGCCTCACAAAAGTTCTTCGCTAACGGATGCAATGCAAGCTTCCTGAGGATTTTACAAAGCACATATGTGTATGGGGACATACCTCCATGTGCCGTTCTTCATCGTTGCCACGTGGCCGCCATTCTCCATTGTCATACTGAAACGCGAGTGATCGGATGCATCCATTCCCACTTGAATCGCGTACTGCCCTGATTCCTTTTACAGTGGTATGCCGATTGCCATCATTCCAATGTTCCCCACCTTTACTCCCCAAAAACCACGCAGGATGGGTGACCTCAGGGGACTGCTCGCCACGTGTTAGCTCCACACGTGCTCCAATTGATGTGAGAAACCCATCCCCACTTTCGCTCCCGAAAAACTCGAGAACTTTCCCGGCGCCTGACGGTAATGGTACGGAAAAGTAGTCCTCTCGCCCGTCATTAATCCGTCCCACTCCCACATCTCGACCACGGGTTGTTCGAAACCTCAGGGCCTTGAATTTAATACGGCCACCCCGTGCCTCTTGGAAATGTCCATGAAAAGAAATTATGTCCTCTCCTGTGTTCAATTTAACCTGCATACAGGCCGCAAAAGACATATTACACGTGAGCGACTCTATGTTGCATTATTCCATGAGGAAAATAAATGTGTAGATCTCTTTTGAAATATGATTCTGATCTACACAATAAGTCATATATCCTGAGATTAGTGTAAATTACAATTCCAATCAATTGATTACATTTCATTTTGTAAATCATAAGTTAAGTTGCCTTTTGTTTTATGGCTAGGTTTGTCTCTGTTGAAGTTTAGAATTTTAATGAGGTGAATTTGTCGTTTTTTCCAATTGGTTTCCTAATGATGATATTCATCCTCATGTATCGCTAATATGAGAATTTCATGTCCATTTGCGAAGCAATTGTTAAGAATCTCAAGGTTCACGATTCTGTAATCAACTAATGTTATGATTAAGTTAGAGAAAATGAATTTATGACATTCAAAGGAGAAAAGGAAAGAGTCTAGATATGACCTTGTAGGGATCCTTCCCGTCCTTTTTACCCTCTTGCTCGTGGGCGGTGGTGCCAAAAGTAACGGACTGAATGAAATCCGTGTAGAGAATTTGAATCCCTTTTATTTCATCAGAATGCCAGGGCTTTTTACTGCTGCCTCCGAAAGGCCCAAAAACCTTGAAGGAATATAGAGACCGAATCTCATTGACAAGGTGCTTGACTATTGTTTTAATGAGCTCCGAGTCAATGCTGAGATAAAGTGTTAGTACAAAAAATTTATGAGCAATATGCATGATAAAATGAACATAAACATACATGTTACACCCCAAGAGATGACATACGAAAAACATTTTACGCAAATTTCTACATGGGTATATGATATATGAATAGAAAGAAGATCGAGCTTGACTAAATCACCATAGGCACTGGCATGTGTAACAAAGAAATGGTGATTAACTAAGCTCCACTTTCAATAGAAAACTCACCCTGCGGCAAAGGAGGGTGCGCCGTACCATCCGTACCGAGAAACAACACATATTCCTCACTGAGGCCGTAAAAACAGCAAATATTAAGTAAAAATGGGTGCATCATCGACGCTTTTCCCAATTTCTACTATGTTATCATGTACTTAAGTATGAGACGACAAAGATTGGGCCACAAAAGGCATGAAAGCTCAAAAGGAACTCGTAGCAGAAGATAAATAGTTTACCCTATTATACACTTTTTGGATTGAACTATAATTCAAACCTAGTATCTATCTTGTTTGCATTTCTCTCACTTTATAGTTTTCATTTTCGTTCCACAATTTTTTACAGTGCTCGCTACGAACTTGGGGAATATTTAATACGGCCATTTTGCTTCGGCTTTCATATATATATATATATATATATAATATTGCTGTGAAAATATAAAAAAATATCTTCACATTGCAATTTGGTGTCAACTTGCACCTTAAGTTTTCCAAACCCACAATTAGCATCGTAATTGCATCTAGCATCTCGTCTTATCTATGAACTGCTCGTTTTCCTCCCAATTTTGCATATTTCACCATTTCAAATTCACTCACATTGAAAATTCACTTGCCCAGATCCCTAATCCCACCCATCTACAGCTCAAGCCCTCCCCTGCCGTCTTCATTGATGCGTGCCGCGCTGTCGCCACCAACCACCAACCACCACCGCCCCAGCTGAGGCACGACCGTTGAGCTCGACTAAGATTTGAGTTGACTCAAACCTTAGTCCAGCTCAACGCTGGCCGAGAAGAGGGAGACACAGAGAGCATCTTCAGAGAGAGACAGCTGGGGGGCAGGGAGGGGGGGAGTTTGTTTGTGTGGCTCAGTAGGGGTCGGTGGCGACGGGATGTCTGTCGGAGTCAGTGGTAGGAGACCACCGCGGAGAGAGAGCAAGGGTGAGAGAAAGCTAGACCAACGGTGAGAGAGGAAGAGGGAAAAGAGGGGAATGGTTCAAGGTATGGATGAGCTAGAGGTAGACTGGTCTTTTTGAATTTAAGGATTAGGAGGTGCAAATCGTAGGTTTTCTAAACTCATGATTAGAATTCCTATTAGAATGAAAAGTTGAGATGATTTTGTATATTATTCGTATTTTATATCTAAAATCTTGAAATTAACACGTAAAATCACATCATGTTTTTCATAATTTTTTGAAAAATGGCAACGAGAAATTCAGGAAAGTTGAAAGCGTTGTTCCGTTCTCTTAAGAAAACCAATTCTGTCGATCACACAAAAATTCCATCTATAAAGCAGACAGACCAGAGGAATAACAGCAAAATAGAAAAACCGTAGATTGCGATACTAGGCTTCGACAAGGAGTAAGAATCACAGGTACGTACCCATTGGCGTCTTTCTGCAAATTGTAACCCGGAATCTTCTCAACCTCTGCTAGGGCACGCCCCCATTCTTCCTTCTTCCCATCTTTCTCGTTCTTAGGGAAGCTGCGGAGAGCTTTCTTGAATTCGTCTTTTGCCCCAGACTCCATAACCTTGGCTGGGACTATGCCATGAAAGATGGGAATAACCACGAGTCTGGGGTACTTGGAATTCCCTCTGCGAAGGAGGATATCGACCAGCTCTGTCAGGCGCTGGCCGGAGTTGGCATAGTTCTTGGAGAACACGACGAGGGCGAACCTCGCCTGGTAGATTGCGTCCAAGAGGTCATCGGCCCTTTCGCGGGAGTCTCTGAAGCCAATCCCCACCTGCTCCAGCTTTGCGAAGAGGATCGATGTGAAGCTCTCCGCGTTACTGTCAGTGACTTCGTAACTCACGAATACGTCGGGTGTCCATAGACGAGAATTATCAGAAGGCATGGCTTTTGTCTTGTTGATGCGTGGTATAGAAACTTTGATTGAGAGGCCGTATGTGTATTTTGGTTTGAAAGACATTAAGAGGAAAACCATGCCTTTTTATACTTGAACATGCATGTCTCATCGTACAATAATTTAACAGGTAAAAAAAATGATTGGTGGGATGCAACTCTTTCACCAAAAATGTCAGTTAACTTAATCAGAGACTTGTCCGTGATTGTTTTTAGGATCAGACTTGGATTTATTTGACAAATTTTGTCAGTTCTCTCTGACAGTCGAAAACGAAAATGGATTGAATAGCAGGGGCAGAAATCTCTCTCCGAAGATTCTACGTTCAACTTCGTAGCATGGAGAACCTAATATAAAATATTTGCACGCAAATTGAGAAACCATACTCACATCAAGCTGAAAACGTGATTGAAATTAAAATATAGAGGCAATTAATGGTAACATAATATGAATAACAAAAGTCATGCTGATAAAATACACTTTCTTCCTAACATCAGAAAAAAATTTCTCAAGATCCGGATTCATCAGACTTGATTTATATCAAAGGTCGATTATGTGAATCTTTTATTTAGGCCCATGTGAGGCCCAACAGTTGGTCCAGCTCCTCATCCATTTGCCAATAAGGATTTACAATCTTGTAGATAAAAAATAATCATATTTGTGCTTATTCACAATCAAGGTTTTTCATGTGCTATTCTTAACATAACGTAGGCAACTCTCAACATAAAACTCAATATAAAAAAAAAAAGAGAGACCAAATAACAGGTGTCGATAAGGGGGCGTTCAAGAATAGAAATGGAATTAGCAACACGAGGGTATCGCAAACAAAACCGAGGGGTGCTCTGCATAAGACATCTACTTCTCCAAAATTAGGGGGCAATACGGCAGAGAACGTCAAGTAATGTGACAATGACCAAATTACATATACTAGCATGTTCTAAGAATGGTAAAGGATGTACACTAGAAATCTCATGTGCCTGCAAAGTATATGCGGCATCCAAGCACGCTTGTCCAGCTCTCAATAATAGTGTCCTATATGTCTAGTGATTCGATAAGGGTTCCAGACCTTTCATGAAATCCAATGATCTTTCCACCGGTTGAAGGAAATGAAATTACTTCCCTTTCTCCAAGTGGTCCATGAGTTTCTTTTGTTACTCTGAAATGTGGGGGAGCTAATAAAAACTGATCCAAAATCATCCCTTAGTTTTAATCTGCAAAAAAAAAAAATAAAATAAAAAATAAAATGGAAGCATTTTCATCACAAGCTCTTCCCACTACAAACAGAACCCCCTTGGATAACCGAGTTAGACTAATAAGGCATAAGATTGCGACAGAACATTTCAGTGCACAAAGCAGTCCAGTACTGTGTAAGACTCTTTAACATTAAGACACCTTTTTTGTACAAGTTAACTCTAAGTTGCGACATTGCAAAATAGTTTGATATTAAACCATATGCAGTCAATTAACATCTGCGAAAAATTAAAAATGACAGTACCACGGAGAAGACCAGGATGGCAAAACTCAAATTTGAAGGAATTATAATGTAGTGGCAAAAAAGGAAACAAAATCCAAAATCCTTCCCATCAAATCTGTCGATTTTAACTTTTTTTCTACCATCCCATTAATTCACTTCAACTTAGCCAAGCATGGTTCTAATACTAATTATTGCAAAAAACAAATTATCAAATATAAAACAATGATATAAATCGAATATTGGATTTACATGGTTCGGTCAATGTGACCTATGTTACGAGGAGATCAATAAAGAATTCCACTATAGATCAAGCAATGCAATAAAGATAATAACAACTCAAGTCACTCAAACACATGTCAGTATTTTCTTGCCTCTAATTATATCTAGCAACTAACAAGGTATTTAACCCCGACGATTTTTTGCAAAACAATATCTCAATCTCACAAAAGAATACATAATTCGTATTGCAAGTATTATTGGCTCTCCTTTGATTACTTCATAGTGTAATTTACAGAAAAGTCATCTCGTGGATGCTCTTCATAAAAAAGACCCACTTTTTATATAAGTAAGAATTGGATCCAAAATATAAAAGCTCTCTTCAAGTAACTTACTCAAGCTATGAACCCCACTCAAACTAAGAAATCAATTCAAACAAGAAAAGTTTTCCTTTTAGATTTAAACTCGAGATGAGAATGATGGATAATGTACATTGCAAAAAGCATCTCGTGCAAAGTATACACAACAGGCATAAACGCATGCACACTTAGTCAACTCTCAATAATAGTGTCCTATATGTGTCCCAAGTGAATCGAGATGGGCTCCAAACCTTCCCATGGAATTCGATGATCTTTCCACCTTTGAAACTCATGAATACGTCTAGTTTCCAATGACAAGAAGAAAAAGAAGAAAATACGACTTTTGTCTTGTTGATATGTGGTGTACCCACTTGGGCCACTTCCATGGAAAGGCCGTGCACGTGTTTGGTTAAGAAGGCATTAAGAGAAACCCATGGCTTCTTTTCTTGAACGTGCGTCTCCTTGTCGTACAATAATTAAAAGGGAAAAATAATGATTGGATGCAATTCTTTTACCAGAAAAGTCCGTTAACTTAACCAAAAACTTGTTCATCACTGGTTTCACTTTTGAAATCTGGAACCGCAACTTGAATTTTTTTGACAAATTTGTCGGTTCCCACTAACACTTGTTAAGAAAAATGGATTTAATCGCGGGAGTAAAATCTCTTTCTCTCAAAAAATTCTAGAAAAAATTTCAAATAAAAACTGAAATGGAGTAATATTCTAAAAAAGGTTTAGAGTAGACTTTATCTCAAATAAGAGTCGACAAGCATGTGACTATTCTAGTAAAAAAGTTCTAAGTGTATATTTTTTTTTTAATTTTTTAATTTTCCTTTTTCATTCTTTCCTCCCTTGGCCATCACTGGACCTTGTTGATGGCCCTTGTTGATGGCCCTTGTTGATAGCAGCGTAGGTTGCCGTCCTAGGTCCAAGTTTGCCCACCAGATCGATGAGAGCAACCCTAGCCTTCCCATGGCACCACCAACCCATGCAAGGGCAGTGCTCACCCCACAAGCAAGGTTGAGACAGCCCTGAGTTTGGTGATCTCCGTCAGCCAACGATGAGGTGCAGTGATGGTCGACGGAGGGAAGAGGGGAAAAGTATAAGAAAAAAATAGAAAAGAAAATGTAAAAATTAAAAAAAATAATAATAATACACCTAGAATTTTTTTTTTATCACTAAAATACCCATTCTTCGATGACCAGAACAGCCATATGCTCATCGGTTGGCCAAAGATTTGGTTGGCCTGCGATCTCAACCCGTTATTTAAGATAATTTGGCTACTTTAAATCCTTATTTGAGACATTAATCACTTTAAGTTCTTATTTTAAATAATGTCCACTTTGTACTCTGTTTTTTGAGAAAAAAAAAAAACTCTTATTTAAAATTTTCTGCAAATTCTACATTCAACCATGGAGCATGCGGAACCTAATATAAAATATTTGGACGTAAACCTACAGCACTCTGCAATACGATGTTGACAATTCACCGTTAGATTTCCAAAAACGTATTATCCGAGTTTGGTGGACGCATCCAGGCCTTTTAATATCTTTCTAGTTGTTCTTTTTCATTCGAATTTGTGAGAAGAATTAAATGCGGTCATCGGACTCTTCATGGACCATAATTAATTAGGGAGCTAATGTTCTTGGGATTCAGTACGAGATGCTCAAATCGTTTTTAAATGTTGTATTATAACCATACTAACATTTAGCAGTGAGTGAATTTAAAATATAGAGGCAATTATGGTAGGGAAAAAAACCACCAAAAACCCTAAACTTTGCCCAAAGTGACAAATTTACCCCAAACTTTTTTTTTTTTTGTGACACGAAAAATCCCAAACTTTGCAAAGCGTGACATATTTACCCAATTAAGGGCATTTTCGTCTTATTCTATCTGTTTTTTCTTTTTATTTTTTTAATTTTTTCTTCTTCTCTCTGCCGATGCCGGCGAGGGTTGCCCTTGCCAGATCTGGCGAGGGTTTGGCGAGGGAGGCCCTTGCCCAATGCCGACGAGGGCCACCCTCGCCTGCGTCGGGCGAGGGCACCCCTCGCCAGCATCCCACGAGGGCCTCCCGCTCCAGATCTAGCGATGGTTTGGTGAGGGCACCCCTTGCCGGCGTCTCGCGAAGGCTGCCCTCGTCAACGAGGGTCTGGCGAGGGAGGCCCTCGCTTGACGCCAATGAGGGTCGCCCTCGCCTGCATCGGATGATGGCGGCCCTCACGAGATGCCAGCGAGGGGTGCCCTCGCTCGACACAGGCGAGGGCGACCCTCGTTGGCATCGAGCAAGGGCCTCCCTTGCCAGACCCTCCCCAGATCCGGCGACGGAGGCCCTCGCCGGACATCTACGAGGGGTGCCCTTGCCGGCGTCAATCGACGGTGCCCTCATCAGATCTAGCGAGGGAGGCCCTCGCTTGGCGCCGACAAGGGCCGACCTCGCTGGACCCCGGCGAGGGCGGCCCTCGCTGGATGTCTGCTTCCCTCCACCATGGTCGACAGAGGGAAGAAAGAAGAAAAAAAAAAGTAAAAAGACCAAAATGCCCCTATGATTTAGGGTAAATGTGTCACACAAATAAAAGTTCAGGGTTTTTTGTGTCACAAAAAAAAAGTTAGGGTAAATTTGTCACTTTAGGCAAAATTTGAGATTTTTTGTGGTTTTTTCCCTTAATGGTAATCTAATCTCAATACCAAAAAATAAAAAATAAAAATCATTTATTATGTACGTCAAACCTGAGAAAGAAGATAGAATATGGCTACACCATATATGCACTTGTTCAAAACTTACATTTAGGATTTCTATTGAACATATCTCTTAGAGGCAATTAATGGCAATCAAATCTCAATATAAAAAAGAAACATTGGATTATTATGCACGTCAAACCCGAGAGAGAGTATCGCATAAAAGTAGCATTTTCCTTTGGGGATTAGGGAAAAATTTGTTTGGATCTATATGCACCAGCCTTCACTTATCTCAAAATTTGATTATGTCAATATTTTATTTAGGACCCACTGAGACCCAACAACTCGGTCAAGCTTTGCATGCTTTCACCAATGAATATCTATAGCCTTGTAGTTAGAAAACAGCTACACCATATATGCACTTGTCCAAACCTTACATTTAAGACTTTGAGCGAACATATCTCTTAGAGGTAATTAATGGCAACCGAATCTCAATACAAAAAGGAAACAATGGATTACTATGCACATCAACAAGAGAGAAAATATCGCAAAAAAGTCACGTTTTCCTCTAGGGATCAAGAAAAAATTTGTCTGGATCTGGATTCATTGGACTTCAATTATCTCAAAGTTTGATTATAGTAATTATTTATTTAAGGCCCACGTCAGCTCTAATAGCCGGGTCGAGCTTTGCATGCATTCATCAATGAATATCTATAGCCTTGTAGATCGAAAATAGCTACATTATATATGCACTTATGCAAACCCAACTTTTTCGCACGCAATTCTTAGCACACTTCTTTAAGTGTAACACTTGAGATTAAAAAAAAAAAAAAAAACATCATACGTGAAGAAAGGGGTATTCAAGAATAGAAATGGAATTAGCTAGGGCTTGAAGATATCGCAAAACAAAGCAAGGGGTGCTCTACATGCTTCATATGCTTCTCCAGATATACTGGCAATTACTGATTTCTTATATTGACATGTTCTAAGTGTTGCGGAAAACAAGTCGAACCAATAATAAAGGAAATAAGGAAATGAAGTGGACAATAGATTTATGTGGTTCGATTAGCTTGACTTACGCCTGTATGGAGAGGAGGAAAGAGTTCTACTATAGATAGAGCGACAATAGAGATTGCAAACAACCCAAGTTACTTAAACGAAACTTGATAGATTTTGTGGAATTAATAAAATTGAGTTTGGTTATGCATGAACAATTTAATATATACAAATATATGAATTCAAGTGTAAGCTGAATATGTCAAGTGCAATATGCTCTTGTCAACCAAGTACTTAAATAAAATAGAGAGAGATAGAAGAGTTGTGTGCACATTTTATAGAGGTTCAGCCTAAATTATGCCAACATCTACTCTTTCAGACTAACAACCACCAATAGATTGGATTTGGCTAGTGGTTCTTTGAGAAGTTACGACATAGCTCGTGTTTTTTCTACTAATTCCCACGCACTAATACAACACCCATGCATTTCACAACGGAGATTACAATCAGTGAGTCAGTCACTCTCGTCAATAATGAGTTGCTTGCGCAATAACAAGAAGATGTGTTATTCAATTTGTAGACGTTCTTGCAATAAATGTCTTCCTCAGCGTATGTTGATTTTTTTTTTTTTTAATAGTCTTCGAGATCCACACCTCTGAAACTCACGAATATGTCTGTGTTTCTGTTGATGAGAAGAAATAGAAGAAGACGACATGGTTTTTGTCTTGTTGATGCGTGGCGCAGAATCTTTGATCAAGACCCAAGTCTTCTTCTTCTTCTTGAACGTGCATGTCTACTTGTCAGACAATACTTTATCAGGGAAAACCAAAAATTGGTGGGATGCAATTCTTTCAACAAAAATGTCGGTTAACTTAATCAGAGACTTGTTCCTGATTGGTCTTAGGGAATGTCGAATCTGCAACTTGGATTTATTTGACAATATCTTATCAGCTCCCACTGACATTTGTAAGAGAAAATGGATTGAATGGCAGGGGCAGAAATTTCTCTCTTCGAAGATACATCGTTCAGCTTCGTAAGATGCAGAACCTAATAAAAAATATTGGCAGCTTTATTGACGGCACTGAAACTAGAGCTGCAATACGATGTTGACAGTTACACCGTTGACTTCCTAGAACGCATCATCCGGGTCTGATGGACATTTCGACGTCTTTTAATATGCCCTTCTAGTTGTTCTTTTTCGTTCCAATTATTGAGTAGAATTAAATGCGGCTCATCGGATCCTTCATAGACTATAATTAATTAGGAAGCTAATGATCCTAGCATTCAGAACAAGATGCTCAAATTGTTTTTAAATGTTCTATTATAACCATACTGACATTTAGCAGAGAACGTGAATGAATTTGAAATGTAGAAGCAATTAATTGTAACCTAACATCAATATAAAAGAAACATCGGATTCAACCCAAGGGCAAAAATATCGCAAATAAGTCGCGTTTTCTTCTGGGGATCATGAAAAAATTTGTCCGGATCTGGATTCACCGAACTTCAATTATCTCAAAGATTGATTATGTTAATATTTTTTTTTAGGGCACACATGAGACCCAACAGCTGGGTCAAGCTTTGCATTCTTTTAGTATGATTCAATACGAGATGCTCAAAATGTTTTAAAATGTTTTATTATAACCATATTGACATTTAGAAGAAAACGTAAATGAATTTGAAATGTAGAGATAATTAATGGTAACTTAACCTCAATATAAAAAGAAATATTTGACTATTATGCATGTTCAACCCGAGAGAGAAAATATTGCAGACAAGTCGCGTTTTCCTCTAGGGATCATGAAAAAATTTGTCTGGATTTGGATTCACCAAACTTTAATTATCTCAAAGGTTGATTATGTTAATCTTTTATTAAGAGCCCACATGAGACCCAACAGCAGAGTCAAAATTTGCTTGCTTTTAATATGATTTAATATGAGATGCTCAAATTGTTTTTAAATGTTCTAGTATAATCACACGGCATTTGGCAAAAAGCGTGAATGAATTTGAAATGTAGAGGCAATTAATGGTAACCTAACCTCAATACAATATATATATATATATATATATGATTATTTTGCACGTCCAATCCAAGAGAGAAAATATAGCAAATAAGTCGCGTTTACCTCTAGGGATAGGGAAAAAATTTGTCTTGATCTGGATTCATCGGACTTCAATTATCTCAGTGGATGATTATGTTAATCTTTTATTTTGGGTCCACATGAGACCCATTAGTCAGATCAAGCTTTGCATGCTTTTAGTATGATTCAGTATGAGATGCTCAAATTGTTTTTGAATGTTCTATTATAACCATACCGACAATTAGTAGAAAACGTGAATGAATTTGATATGTAGAAGCAATTAATAGTAACCTAACCTCAATACAAAAAGAAACATTTGATTATTTTGCACGTTCAACTCGAGAGAGAAAATATCACAAACAAGTCGTGTTTTTCTTTAGGGATCATGAACAAATTTGTCTTGATCTGACTTCAATTATCTCAAAGGTTGATTATGTTAATCTTTTATTTGGGGTCCACATGAGACCCAACAGCCGGGTCGAGCTTTGCATGCTTTTAGTATGATTCAGTATGAGATGCTCAAATTGTTTTTTGATGTTCTATTATAACTATATTGACATTTAGTAGAAAACATGAGGCAATTAATGGTAACCTAACCTCAATACAAAAAGAAACATTTAATTATTTTGCATGTTCAACCCAGGAGATAAAATATCGTAGACAAGTTGTGTTTTCCTTGGGGGATCATGAAAAAAATTTGTTTGGATCTAAATTCACCGGACTTCAATTATCTCAAAGGTTGATTATGTTAATCTTTTAGTTAAGGCCCACATGAGACACAACCACCGGTCGAGCTTTGCACGCTCTCACCAGTGGATATCTCTATAGGCTTGTAGATAGAAAATGGCTCCCCCATATAAGCACTTATTCACATCAATTCTTAGCATAGGCTACCCTAAGTGTAATACTTGAGATTTGAAAAAAAAAAAAAAAAACCAAATACCATATGTGAATAAAGGGGTATTCAAGAACATATATGAAATTAGCTAGGGCTTGAAGATATCACAGACCAGACCAAGGGGTGCTCTACATATGTCATCTACTTCTCCAAATATATTGGCAATGACTAATTTCGGGTAGTGGCACGTTATAAGTGTTGCAAAAAATAAGCGATCAAACATAAAATAAACAAAACAAGGAAATGAACTAAATAATAGATTTATGTGGTTCGATCGGCTTGACGTATGTTTGTGGAAAGAGTAGCAAAGAGTTTTACTATAGATCAAGTGACAATCAAGACTAAAAACCACCCGAGTCACTCAAGTGAAACTTAATAGACTTTGCAGAATTTTTAAAATCAAGTTTAGCTAAGCATGAACAATATATATATATATATATGAAAGCAAGTGTAGGCTGAATATATCAAGTGCAATATGCTCCTATCAACCAAGTACTTAAATAAAATAGAGAGAGATAGAAGAGTTGCGTGCACATTTTATGGTGATTCAGCTTAGATTATTTTAATATCTTATCAATTTCTACTAACGTTTGTAAGAGAAAACTGATTGAACGGCCAGAGCAGAAATCTCTTCATCTCCTAAGATTCATCAAGTGTAGGCTGAATATATCAAGTGCAATATGCTCCTATCAACCAAGTACTTAAATAAAATAGAGAGATATAGAAGAGTTGCGTGCACATTTTATGGTGATTCAGCTTAGATTATTCTAATATCTTATCAATTTCTACTAATGTTTGTAAGAGAAAATTGATTGAACGGCCAGAGCAGAAATCTCTTCATCTCCTAAGATTCATCGTTCGTCTTCGTAGGATGCGGAATTCGATATAGAATATTTGCACGTTAATTGACGGCACTGAAACTAGGAACGAGATTAGAGTTGCGAAACAATGTTGACCGTTGACCATTGACCTCCAAGAGCGCATCGTCCGGGTTTGGTGGACATGCCAAGGTCTTTTAATATCATGCTGGTTTTTATTTATTTGTTTATATCTATTTTGTTCGAAGCTTATGCGTAGAATTAAATGCGGCCTATTGTTAAATATTTTCTTCCTCAAAGTGGGAGTGCACCGGGGTTCTTTAAGGACCAAGGGTAGCAAATGGTCTTGGGATACCGTGTGCGATGTGGAAAAAATTACCAAAAAACTCATAAATCTATTGTAATTGTGTAAATTTAGTTATAAACTTTCTTGTTTTGTTAATTGATCCTAGGCTTTATGCATTTGTGTCAATTTTAACTGAAAATTGCTAACTTAGACATTGATTGTCCTATGTTGTGTGGCAGACGCAGACTTAGAAAATTTTCAATAATATTTTAATATTTTTTGATTGATTTATTTATTTGTTCTTTTCTTCCCTTCTTCTTATTCTTCCTCCTCTAGTTTATTGCCATACCTTAGCGATCAGCCAGAGATGAGGGCCGGCGAGACTCGACCCACCCTGGCTATCTCAGCGAGCAACTTGGGTGAGGACACCCTCGTGACCTCTAGCGAGGAGCTCCAGCCATGGCGAGGCTCACCCAAGGCCAACAAGGTCAACCTCTCCGACCCTCGCCTCTTGTGGGTCGCTAAGGAGAAGAAGGCAAGGGAAAAAAAAAGAGCGAGAGAGAGAAAGAGAAGATTAAAAAGAAAAAAATAAATTAATAACTTGAAACCATATTAAAATGCTATTAAAAATCATTCACTTTCATGCATGCTGGGTCATGTAGGACAGTTGACGTCCATGTTTGTGATTTATGGTTAAATTAGCCGACTGGACTAAATCGGCATAAATGCAAAAAGTTTAAAATTCAATTGACAAAAAGAAAAATTTTAAATTGGTACAATTGCAATAGATTTAAAATTCTTTTGATAATTTTCCTCGCGCGATGTTCAAATCATTTTAAATGTCTCCTTAAAACCATACCATAGCAGAAAACGTGAGTGATTTGTCCAGGCAATTAAGGGCTACAGAATCCGAGTACAAGAAGAAACATTAAATTATTATACCCATCCAACCCGGGAGAGAAAATAATGCAAACAAGTCACCATTCCCTCTGTGGTCCTGAATTTCCATCGATCGGACTTGATTTGTCTCAATTTTTGATTATGTGAACCTTTTATTTAGAGCTGACATGAGATCCAAATTATGGGGCAATATAGGAAAGAATGTCGAGGAATATGACGATGACCAATTACATACAATGGCATGTCCTAAGAAGGATGAACGTACACTTGAAAGCACGCGCCCCTGCAAAGCGTGCAGGACAAGCAAACGCACAAGCAGACATGATCAGCTCTCAATAATGGTGTCCTATAAGCGCGCCAAGCGAACTGAAATGGTTTCCCGACCTTCCATGAAATCCAACTATCCTTCTCTCTGTTGAAGGAAATGAAAAGTACTTCCCTTTCTCAATAGTAAATGGTCCATGAGTTCTTTCGTTGCTCTGCAAAGCGATGGAGCGAATAACATTAGATCCAAAATCATCTCTAGCTGGAATACGAAGTCTACTGCTCGCCGGGGCAATCGAGCTTCATCTGCAAAAATTAAACGGTAGACATTTTAATGACAAGCTCTTCACTGTAGAATTGTAGTAGTGTCAACAAACAGAACCCACTGGTTGACCTAGTTAGATTAACACAGCACCAGACCAGAATGTCGTGACCTCTCTTTTTCCATTCAGGGAAAAAGAAAGAAGGTTTAGGGGTATTTGCCTAAATAGGCGGACCAACGGCCCTAAATTAGGCGTGGGCTCTCACAAGTCCATACCTCGCGCAACATTGGATTTTGAATTTTAGTTCTTAACAATTTATGTATTTCTAGGAGTCGCCACTAGCCTATTGAGGTTGGCTAGAAACCAATCAAGATGCGAGAGTGTTGTCTCAATTCCTACGCAACCAGAGATTTCTAGAAACGGAGACTTGTTTACATCAATGTTTCTATTAGCACCCTTGCGGTACCACTAACTTGGAAGGTTATTTATCTAAATGGCCACACAATCTTGATTACCAATTATAATCTTCATGAAACCGCTAAGTGTCCATGTAAATGTTTTTTTGTAGTTTTTTTTTTTAATGTCTAGACTAATGCTAAAATAATTTAGAAAAGAAATTTAGACTCAAATTATTGAAAAGTGGTGCGGTAAATAAACATCCAAGAAATTGAAAGGACTTGAAAGTAATGGGGAAAAGAAAGACTCGATACAAGTCGGGCAAATAATATTACATGGCCTTGTTATCACGCCCGTGAGCAAAATGAGAATTTAAATATGCATGAAATTACTCTAAATACTTTTAATCTTCGCAAAATGGAATATGTACAAAAATGATTATAGAATATCAAAATAGCATCAATTTAGGACAACGACTTTATAAAATTAGGAAAATCTCATAAATGTCATTTATGCCCTAATTTGATACTATCTAACATTTTTTAAATTTTTTTGAAATTTTCAGATTTTTCTCTTTTTTATTATTTTTTTAAAATATTAATAATAATTCTTTAAATCGAGAATAACACAACACATGAATATCACAATAATCAAGCTCAAATCGACCATTTCAAGATCGAAACTTGGTTTGGGCATTTCGTCGAACAAGTGGTGTACATCAACCCACCTTAAGCAACTTTCCCGAGCCATATTCGTGACCTTCAAACTTGACCCATGAGCAATTTAATGTGGAACTAAAGTATCAAGATTATACTACCACATGCAATGAGCAAGATTAGATAGAAATAATAACTTAAAACACACAAGAACTAAGTTGAAATTGGTCTCAAATATGTGGGTTTGAGCTGATTTTGCAAATCTGGGTTTGAACCCAAGTCAAGCAAACGTGTTGCATGCCCATATTCAAGTCCCGACACTCATCACATACGAGATCTAAGGGAAACATTACTTCATCCAAGTGAAAGTAGGTAATATGAGCTTTCAAATGCAACAAATATCATAGAGAATAACCAACCAAACACATCAAAATGACATCTCCAAGAAGCACACATGCAAAGTCCACACTAACCAGCCATGAATCAATGTGGATAGGTTTGGTTTTTAGCCAAAGTTTTAAACGATCTCATAGTTCACACGGGAATTTAGAGACCAAATCAAGCTAACCTCAGCATCATTTGTACTCCCATACAACATTCATCAAGCTCGTGAAGATAGAAAACACATGCAAAGGGGAGTAGCAAGTCAAACATGTATGGCTCTTGAAGAAACTTCAAACACTCAGAAAAATTTTAGCCTCAGAAATCAGTTTTCTGGACTGGTTTTCCTCTTGATTTTTCACTATTAAAACACGTTCAAAATCAAACAAAAATACATCTAGGATACTTACCTTGCTTCCTAATTTCTTTTGCAAGTGGTTCTTGGCCATGGAAACCAAGAAATTATCCTCGGGGAGCACGTGGAACTTGGCTCCTTCAAACTGAAAATGAGATCTGCAGAAATAAGAATTGACAACGAAGGTTTTCGTTGACCTCTAAAATTAGATTTTAGGATCTCTTTTGTTGGAAAATTTAACACCAAACCAAACTATATGTATTCTAGTTTGGGGTGAAAGTCAAGATTTTCCTCATTTGTCTTTCAGTTTTCTCAAAAACACTCACTTTCCCTCACCCGTGACCAACCGGGCTCCACACTAAGAAAAATTTTCGGACTTTCTTGGCCCGCCAGGAAGGTGGTTTTCAGGGGGCTTTAGGAGACCTTCCCAAACTCCATTTGGGATGTGTGACCTATTGATGAAAATATCTTTGAGTAAAGTTTCACTCTCTAGTCAAAGATTTTGGCTAATTTTGGCCACAGGTATGTGAAAATTTCACTTTTCTCTCTTAAGGTTGGTCTGGAATTTTTGGGTTTTGCTTTTTTGGAGTTGCTTCTGAGGGCCTCTTTGGCATGAATTTTTTTTACAATGAGACAACTTTGTTGTACGTGTTAACTCTAAGTTGCAAAATTCTAGGATGGATAGATATTGAACCATCTTTTGTAATGTGACTCTGCAAAAATTAAAATGATACTGCAAGTGACAAGGTCGGGACTTTAAACTCAAATCTAGAAAAGTTATATCGAAGAAGCAAAAAGAAAAAGAAATCCTCAACTTGTTGTATTCAATTAACATTTACTTGATCTACTTCTTGCATTCTCTGCAGCACAATCCCATGTTAATGTGGACAGATCGGGTGAGGGTTCCCGGAGTGGCGGAGGTCAGCATAGTTCTACCTCGCCTAAGTTTTCCTTCTTTTTTTTTTTTGGGGTTTTTTTTCTTATTCTTAATATAATTTTAGTGATAAATCATATCTTTAGCAAAATTTAAATTCATGTTTAGCTCCATATTGTCATAGTAGAATTCACGACCATTCGGCTTATTTTAGCGTAATATAGGTCTTGGAATATGTTATTCTGAATAGAAATGAAAAACGACCAAAAAAAAAAAAATCTTAAAAAGAAAGAAGGGGTAAAGATGGCATTTAATAAAAAATTACACTTTTAGGATTGTTCCGTTTCATATGTAGAGACATTTCACGATAGGGCTGCATCTATTGTTAGACATTAGAAAATATAAAAATTGGATTAATTAGGGTTAGTTTAATTCGTTACTTTACCATAGCATGTTTTTTCATAAAATATTTCACCACTTAAGTCTTCTTTTAGGAGGCATGCATATTTTAGTTAGAGAGATGGGCACGTTCGGTTTGGGGCTTAACTCATGGGATCTTATCCGAGGCTTAATAACGAGGCTTTATTTACTTTTACCCGGATTTTATTTTCCCGTACTTTGTTCTGAAGGCCGCCTTTGGAAAAAGTACCGTAGATCCCCCTCCGGGCTCGGTCGTAGATGTAGCAAATCTGGATTTTGAAGATCTCGGAAGTTCGGTGCAGTCTACTGAAGGCTCCAGTTGGAGTGTGGAGGATGATGAGGAGGATGAGGACCCGTAGTTTGTGGAACCCTCACCCCTGCTTGTAGAAATTGTTTCTAAACTTGTTTAAGTTGAATATGACTTAGTAGTTCGCCTCATATATATGTGCACTGGTTTGCAATGTATATAAGTGTGATTATTTTTGAAAGTTCAGAATTTAATCCTATTTGTCCATCCCATTGCTTTATTGTTTGGGGATTATTTATATGCTTCCGCATGCACATATTAAAACGAAAGGGTCGGCGATGTGTCCTAGGACGTTGCTATTAATAGACCAAGTGAGGGATGGGTGCATGCTCGAGAATTGGGGCATGACAAATACTCATATGGATCATGTATTTTGATCTACAATAATAGACGTAGCCATCATATTCATGATTTAAGTCTCGAAAGAGTCTCCCACTTACAGAGGCTATAAAAGTTTCTTATGGATTTTACAAAGCATATGTAAGTATGGGAACATACCGTATGGATCTCGACGTTGCGTACTATGTGGAAGTAGTTTATATCAAAGCCACCATGTGTCCCTGATTGCCACAATTCTTTACTGTCGTCTTCATACTGAAACGTGATTGATCGGATCCATGGCCCTATACCTTCTTGAAATTCAACAACGATTTTCCTTACATCGATATGCTTATTGCCATCATCCCAAAAAGATGCATCCGAACTCCCAAATAACCCCACATACTTAAAGGGATAGAGCTTGTTGGAGTACAGCTCTACGTGTGCTTTGGTAGATTCAAGAAAATCACCACTTGTCTCGAAAAAACTAATAACTTTCCCAACTTCCAGTGGTAAGGAGAAGTACTCGCCTTCCTCTCTACCAATGGGTCCCAATATTCTTCTGGTGGTTCGAAATGTGAGTGAGTTGATTAGAGTGCCACTATCCTTTGCATTTTTGAGATGTCCGGCTAAAGAAGTTATGTACTCTCCATTTCTCAGTTTAACCTGCAAATAGGCCACAAAACCATAGTCAACATTGTTAGGGGAATCCTTTATGATGTTTTGAAGATGACAAAATAAATTAAAGGCTATTAACGTGTGTAATGGTTGAGTAATAGACTATGCAGATGATAGAACATGTAAAGGATATTGTTGAAGTCTATGCTTGAAAGAACCAGAAGACAGACTCTATGTTGGAGCTAAACTTATTCAGGCTGTGTCCAGACTTTAAAACTAAATATGTTTGGAAGCAGAATATGTTCAGACTTACGTCTAGATTGTAAAGTTTATTTCAGATGGAAGACACTCAGTCTTTACTTCCGACGGAATACCCTCAGACTTTATATCCAGAACGAGACACAAGTCTAGAATGTGACACAAGTTGAGAACGTGATAGATTCAGAACGAAGCATGTTCAGAATGAAACAACTTGATAGGATGTAACACAAGCCCCAAACATATAATGGCTAGTGATCTGATTTGGATTCTACATCAAGATAGATTTGATTGACTCAATCTAATTGATTGACAATTGGATTTTGAAGATAAGAACTTTCTAAACGAAGAAGCTCTACTTATGGAAACCAAGATTCTATTTGTATGGGCGATCAGAATCAATTTGGGATTCTACTTTTGTCACTCAACGACTACCAAATCTTCTAGATATAGATCTGTCCAATGGGTAGATTGGAAGACGATCCTCTCGATACTGTTTAACGGCTAGTTTAGAAGTGGAGGAGTATTTAAGGAGATCAAAGATCGATGAGCAAGTAAGAGAGATTGAGCGTAGAATTTATAATTCCAAAGTCTGAGTGACCTTCGATCATACACTTATCTTTGGTGAGCTTAAACATTTGTGATCGTGAGAGAAATACCAAAAGAGTGATTTAGTGAGATAGTGTGATCTACTACTGAGTGTTTACACTTAGAGTTGTAATCTCTTGTTGATTGCATAGTGGAATCCAACCAGAAGGCTATTAGCGTGGGAGAGCGAACGTAGGCTTGATCTAAGCCGAACCTTTATAAATTTCGTGTGCAGCATTCTCTTTCCTTAACTCTTCTTATTTAAGTCTGTTGCATACTTACATGTTATTTCAAAAATCTGTTCTATAGCATAATAGATTCTAAACATCTACCAGAAGTCTGGTGGCTCGTTTAGTCAGACTCTGATCCTTATTCAGATTTTGCTCACAACTTATTTTATTCCACATTTATTTGTTAAGATTTCGTTTAAACATCTATTCGCCCCCCTCTAGGTATTTATACTAGCACTTTCAATTGGTATCAAAGCCTCGGTGTTTTTTTTTTTTTTTGAAGTGTTTTTACTTCTAAGTTAAGGATCTTCTATGGCTAGTATCTTGGCTCCAAAATTGGTTGAAGGATAGAGAAACACCAGACCACCCTATTTCGATGGAAAATAGTACAATGTTTGGAAAAACAAAATGAAGGCATTCCTAAGATCCCTTGCAATGGGATGTTGTGGAAATATGAATCAATCCCACTGTTGTGTCTACATCAAATAAGAATGGCAAAAACAAATAAACCAAACCCCCTGCTCCTATGTCTCGGACGGAGATATCCAAAAGAGAAGCTCTTGATGCAAAAGCTATTTATTCTTTATATTGCGCTTTGTCTCATACTGAATATAACCGAATTTCTTCATGTGAAACAGTTAAGGAAGTTTGGGATAGACTTCACGTCACTTATGAGGGAACTAATCGTGTAAAGGAGACAAAAATAAACTTCCTACTTGGCAAATATGAATCCTTCAAGATGAAGCCGAGAGAGTCTATTGGAAATATGTTCAGCCGTTTTACAGAAATTGTAAATGGTTTAGCATATCAAGGTTAGCCAATTTTTGCTCTAATGAAGATCAACAAACTTCTACGAGGTCTCTCAAAAGATTGAAACCATGTTAAGACCTCGATCCAAGAGACTCAAAGGATTATGCCACTCTCAGTTGATGAATTGATCAACACTCTTCAATCCTACGAAGTGGAACAACTCAACGACGAAGATCCCAAAAGTAAAAAGTCCATTGCTTTAAAATCTAACGCTAATTCTGATGATACAAACTCAGAAAATGACATAGACGACGAAGAACTTGCTTTTATGATTAAGAAATTCAAAAAGCTAAGCAGAAAAGGAAGCAAATTTAGTAGAAGAAGACATTATAAGCAGAATGGGCAGAAAAGAACCATGAAAGAAGATGACCGGCATGGAAATATATGCTTGATGGCGCATTCAGACTTAAATTCAAATTCAGAATTAGAATTAGACTCAAAATCGAGTCGATTCAGACACAAACTCAGAATCTAACAAGGAAATTGAGGTAAGACATTCAGGAATTCCTACTAAAGTGTTTAAGTATATAGTGTTTAAGTATATAAATGAGCTTTGCTTAAATCTCAAATCTTCTCTTAAAATGATCTCCGAACTAAAAAAAAAAGAGGATTCATGGCTTAGGCAACATGATCTTTCTCAAAAAGAAAAGTTTGAAAGTTTACAAAAGATTTTCTACAAATAAAAGAAAGTTGAGATTTACTTGTCAAAGAAAATGATTCTTTGAAGAAAGGAATTTTCAAATATTTCGACAATAGTTTCAAATAGTTCAAAAACATTAGAGCATATCCTTTCTATACAAGTACTTTACTATAATAAGTCGGGACTTAGTTTCAATAAGGAAAGTGATTCTCTAATAGATTTTCCTAAAGTCAAGGAGAGACTTAGACAAAGGCCTCCTAGACTTGCGTATAAGAAGTATTTTCAAAAGATCTTTACAAAACCTGTTGGTCGAAATGCCCTTAAGTGTTCAAATTGTGGAGATTCAAAACATTTTGAGAAAGAATGCCCTAAATTCTGGAGACCTATTAAGAAAGATTGGGTAAAAACAACATACTCTACTAACTCTCATGGACCCAAGAAAATATGGGTACCAAAGAAAAGATGAGCTTTTTTTTTTTTTAAAGGAAATAAAGGAAAAGAAGAAAGAGAATTTGGTAAGGAATGCATATTTTTATTTGGTTTGAGTACATAGTTCAAAAATTCTCATTATACTTATATTCTCTTTGTGCATTGATTGATTCGGACTTTGTTATGACCATATTTTATAATTGGTTTAATTAAGGTAGAATCGTGTGATTTTTTTTTGTGATTTGAGATTTGATACGTGTGATTATTTTTGATATCCTGCTTAAAGACATTTGAGTTTATTTGGTTTGATTTTATGCTCTCAGATTTTATTATATTTTGCATAGTAGAAATCTGTTTTACGTGATATTAATTTATTATGCAAAATATTCTTTCTTAGATATTCAATGATTTATTGTGCTTTGACTAAGTGAGAATTTCATTTTCAAGATATTATTGTGCATAATGTTCTTTCTTTAAATACTTTGTTATTATGAGTTTAGAAAGAATATTTGATTATCTATGGTAATTTTATATTTTGCTCTAACGAATGGAATGATCCAAATTGATGGATACCAAAAAGGAAATGAGTTCATTGTAGGAAATTCTATAAGGGAAGAATGATTGCGAATCTATGCCAATGTTGATGCAATCAAAAAAGTATCTCTTGCGAAGATTGGTAATGATTTCTTTAGTCAATGGTATATTTCAAACATATAACTTGGGTAAGAGAATTTATTTTTTTAATCATCCCGCCTTGCAAATTTCTACGTGCATTTATCCTGATGATTGTTTATCATTTATATTGCAAATATCTCTTATCATAAATATAAGTCATTGCAATTATTTTACTTGATTTGGCGCATGATAGAAATATCATCTTTCTTTTTGCGAAATGCATCAATAATATATTTTTGAGATTTATGTTCAAAGAAATCCCTTTGATTTTTAAAGATATTATTGCATATTTATTGATACTTTTACTATATTCTTAAAAGATGTCTCATATCTAGCAAGTTTGATCCGCAATTCAGATGAAGATATTATGTGATATTTTTGCAAAGTTTGTTATCTATTATACAAGAATTTGCAGGTGGAAAAAGAATTTTCCATATGGATTTTGGAAAGCTAGATTTGAAAATCATGGAGATTCTGTACTATTTTTTGGAGGGTCAGAGATTCTCTTCCTTGTGCAAAGTTTTCGTAAATATTATCATGATGATAGGGGGAGAACGTGAATCCAAAAGAAATGGAAAGAATTGTGATCACCTCAAAAAGGCAACAAATTGAAGAGGAGCATTGATCAATTATGGAAAAATCTTTTTGAATCGATCATGATCTTGATTATTATGGAAGGAAGAAACATGTAATTGTGTTAGAACTTACCAAGTTCTACAAAATCCGGTTAATGCATCTTTTATTACCTTTTGTCATTAACAAATCTCTTATTGATATTATCGTTTTATTATGACAAAAAGAGTAAGTGAACTTTATAATGCATCCATGATTTTTATTAAATATTTTTTGATATATATGATCAAAGTCAGCTATATTACATATTTTTGATATTCGACTTACTTTGTAAAAACTGAATTTTTTTTTTTTGGAAATTGTATTTCATGCAAGATATATTTTTTATCGTTTTATATTCTCTACGTGATATCATTTCCATTATTATCGCTTTTTGATTATGACAAAAAGGGGGAGAGAATATAAATATGCATATGTATTGATTGGTTGATATTATTTATTGCATAATATTGAGCTGCGATTATTTTTTTATATATTATTATGCTCAATCTATTTGCTATCTTCTACTATCTTTTGATTTAAATTGCATTGCTCTGATTTATTAATATTTCTAAAAGCATGATTACACATCTGCATATTCAGATATTGTTTTGTTATCATCAAAAAGAGGGAGATTATTAGGGAACTCCCTTATGATGTTTTGAAGATGACAAAATAAATAAAAGACTATGCATATGATAGAACATGTAAAGGATATTGTTGAAGTCTATACTTGAAAGAACCAGAAAACAGACTCTTTGCTGGAACTAAACTTATTCAGACTGTGTCTAGACTTTAAGGCTAAATATGTTCAAAAGCAGAATATGTTCAGACTTACGTCTAGATTGTAAAGTCTATTTCAGACGGAAGACACTCAGACTTTACTTCCAACGGAACACCCTCAGACTTTACATCCATAACGAGACACAAGTCTAGAACATGACAAGGTCCAAAACGAGACACAAGTTCAAAACGTAACAGATTCCGAACGAAGCATGTTTAGAATGAAACAACTTGACAGAACGTAACACAAGCCTCAAACATATAACAGCTAGTGATCTGGTTTGGATTCTATATCAAGATAGATCTGATTGACTTAATCTAATTGATTGACAACTGGATTTTGAAGACAAAACTTTCTAAATGAAGAAGCTCTACTTATGGAAACTAAGATTCTATTTGTATGGGCAATCAGAATCAATTTGGGATTCTACTTTTGTTACTCAATGGCTACCAAATCTTCTAGATACAGATTTGTCTAATGGGTAGATTGGAAGACAATCCTCTAAATACTGTCCAACAGCTAGTTTGAAAGTGGAGGAGTATTTAAGGAGATCAAGGACCGATAAGCAAGTAAGAGAGACGGAGCGTAGAATTTATAATTCCAAAGTCTGAGCGATTTTCAATCATACACTTGTCTTTGGTGAGCTTAAACATTTGTGATTGTGAGAGAAATACCAAAAGAGTGACTTAGTGAGATAGTGTGATCTACCACTGAGTGTTTGCACTTAAAGTTGTAATCTCTTGTTGATTGAATAGTAGAATCCAGCGAGAAGGCTGTTAGAGTGGGAGAGTGGACGTAGGCTTGATCTAAGCTGAACCGTTATAAATTTCGTGTAACATTCTCTTTCTTAACTCTTCTTATTTAAATCTGCTGCATACTTACAGGTTATTTCAGAAGTCTTTTCCATCGCATAACAGATTTTGAACATCTATCAGAAGTCTGGTGGCTCGTTTAGTTAGACTCTGATCCTTATTTAGACTTTGCTCGTAACTTATTTTATTCCGCATTTATTTGTCAAAATTTCGTTTAAAAACCTATTCACCCGTTCTCTAGGTTTTCATACTAGCACTTTCAGACATGAGTGACTATACGTTGCATCGGTCGCTGAACAAAATAAATTAGTAGATTCTTTTGGAATACAATTCTAATCTATGCAATAAGTTATATATGCTATGATTGATGTAAATTATGTTTATAATAAATTTGGTAGTAAACTTCATTTTGTAAATCAAAAGTTAAATTACTTTTTGTTTATGGCTTGGTTTATCTTTGCCTAATTTTAATAAAGTGAAGTCATTAATTTTTTCCATTTGGTTTTCAAACAATCATGTATGGGGAAATTACCAAAAAAAGTCCTAAACTTATTGTAATTGTGAAAATTTATTCCTAACTTTTTTTTTTTTGGCCAATTGAGTCATATTGTGTTAATTTAGTCTATCCGGCCAATTTTGATTGGCCTCACTATTGGTAAAAAAAAAAAAAAAGTTAAAGAATGAATTGTCACAATTACAATAAGTTTATGGTTTTTTTTTTTTTTATAATTCTCTCAATCACGATGATCCTCAAGTACTTTGGCTTGAACTTTTCATGTGCATTTACGAAGCACATGTTAAGAATCTCAAGGTTCATAATGCCGTAATTAGACTAATGTTATGATAAGCTCGATGAATACACTTACATCAATCAAGTAGGAACGGAAAAAGAGAAAAGGGAAGAGTCTAAATACAACCTTGTAAGTCCTATGCCCACCATTTCCACCATAAATAGTTTCCAGTTCGGAGCTGGTGGTGTCGTCTGAAAGGGCTAGTACGAATACCTAGAGGGTGGTGAATAAGTGTTAAACAATTTTTTTGCGGAAACATTTATAAATACTTTTCTTTCGGACTAGAATCTACAAAGTAATGGACTAAAGCAAGTTCAGCAATTAAGTAAATTTACGAATGAATAAAAGAGTTCAGGGAAGAGAATAAGAACACAAAGTTTATAGTGGTTCGGCTTAGGTCAAACCTACGTCCACTCTCCCGCACTAACAGCCTACTGGTTGGATTTCACTAAGAATCAAAAGAGATTTTACAGTCTCACGTCCTTGATTTTATAGTGTAGAAACTCAACTGCACTATTCCAAGGTATCACAAGCGTTGGCTCTCTCTTTTGAATACTAGTTAAGCTCGACAAATAAAATAGCAAAGAACTAGGAAGCTTCAGATTTTGAAAATTTTCTTTCACGCACACACTCGAACAACTTAAGGATCTGCCTTAAATACTCCTTCATGTCTTCACGACCGTTGGCACTTTTCAAAGGAATTCTTTCAATTTACCCGTTAGACAGAATTAATCAAGGAGATCTCGAGTCGTTTTAGGAATGTGATGAGAGCCCATCAATCTTGCTTGCCCATACAATTAGGATCTTGGTTTCCATAAGTAGAACCTTCCAAGTATACTTCACCTTTCAAATAATTTGATTATCCAAATTGATTCTAATAAAGATAATTGATCATAAAGTGCTATATCCAGCCATAAGGTCTTCCAAAACCATACAAAATGAATCCTTGAAGATAATCCTGCATCTGAATAAGTCTTCATTCTTCGGTCTAAAAACTGTCAGTGAGGGCAGACTTTGAGATTAAAGTCTAACAATTTTTAGACTTTGACAGTAATGTCCGGAATTCTTTAGACTATAATACTTGAGTCTGCAAGTCTTCAGACTAGACTTTTGGAAATGTTTTGTCAGCTTCAAAACAATTAATGAGTTTTCTTGAACATCGTCGACCTTAAAAGCAATGGACTCGATGAAGTCTGCGCAATGAACGACAATCCCCTTTATATCAACAAAATTCCAGGAATTTTGGCCTTTGCCTCCAAAAGGCCCGAAAACTTTAACAAGATATGTATGAGGAATCGGCTCATAAAAAAGCTCCGATGGACTCGAGATGAGGGCCATCGCAACTCCCATGAAACCCAACAATTTTGCCATAGGTGTATGGAAGTGAAAAATGCCTCCCTTTATTGGCTATTCCGATCGGTCCATGATCCCTTTTGCTAGTATGGATTGTCAGTTACTGAAGAATGGTGAGTTCGGAAACTTCTTCAGTATAACCTGAGATGGATGTCAAGTACTCAATTGGATGGTCGAGCTTAATCTGAGAAAGAAAAAGGAAAAAAAATTAAAGAATTCTAAAACAGGTATCTACATTCACAATGAAGAGATAGAGTTACCAGGAAAATAAAACAAAATAAAGTATCGAGGATATCAACAAAATCACATATACTGTTGGTGATCTTCATATCAAAACTCACCGTATATGTTTTGCCTCCACTCGTGCCATGTGTGAACGGACCAACCGGACATCCGCGTTCATCATATAGATAGAGATAGACTTAATTGCCGAATTGAAGCCTACGACGATTTGCCACACATCTGTGTGTTTTCCGTCGTCCCAAATGTCCATACCACTATCACCACCAAATGGTCCCACGACATCATATGGATACACATGAGAAATTGGCCCGAAATGGGCTCCGATTGAGTGGAGATGGCTGCTACATTTTCCATGAAACCCGATAATCTGTCTATCAGAATTGAGAGATCAAAAGGCCGTCCTCTTTCTGAACCAAATGGTCCGTACGTCTTCTTGTTGCTGTGGATCTTGAGAGACCGAACAACATCATGACCTCCATCATCATCGATATGGCCTGATACAGAAATTAGGTATTCCCTTGGATGGTCCAATATCACCAGCTGCAAGAGGTGCAAAAGGTTTCATGAATGTTACCAGCAACGCATCCATCTAACGCCTAGTATATATTGACGTTGAGCTTTTTGTATGAATATAAATTACTTTACCGGGAAAGATAAATTACTTAGCCGAATTCGGTTTAAGTACATATCCCTAATTTAAAAGGAACAAAGGAAATTTTTTGAGCTTTCATCCTTCAGCAAAGCTGCCGCATGCCCATTTTGCCGCAAAAGAAAGTCAAGATAATAAAGTCTCATAAACAAATCAAAAGGAGACGAAGTAAATACATAAAAGAAGAAAAGAAGAAAAAGGAATGATAGAATTTATAACTTCATACTTGGGAATGTTACGTGAAGCAGTAACACACTAACACTTCCGTAGATGTTTACATGTTGACCATCCTCTCCTAACAAACTTAAATTCTTCGTTCTGATAATTTTTGAAGTAGATTTTACTATAGACGCACAATAATGATATTCAACGTGTAATCGATTCTGTTTTCGTTCTTATAAGCGTGGAGTAGTAAAATATATAATCAGTCTGCTAGAGCGGCAGAAAACTGACCGTTTCATTGTCATGGGCATGTCCACCATGCTGGGAGGATCTCACGAAACACCCATCGTGATCATAATCGATGGTGATGGATCCAATAATTTATTGTCCACATAGCCTAATTTGACTCACCCCATTGTGTTGTTGGAGAAAATTCATTTACTATTTTGAAGTTGACAAAACCTTTCCAAAGTCTAGTCTGAAGATTTCCAGACTTTAGTGTCATAGTTTGAAGATCGTCAGACTTTAGGTTCAAGGTCTGCCCACACTAACAAATTCCAGACTGAATTCTACGGAAGAATGAAGACTTATCCAGATGCGAGATTATTTTTACTTCTTCAATGATTCGATTCGTATGTCATATGGATGACCTTCTGGTTGGATATAGCACCTATATGATTGACTATCTTTATTGGAATCAATTATGATATTCATATCTTTTGGAAGGCAAGTAAACTTGGAAAGTTCTACTCATGGAAACCAAGATCCTGATTGTATGGGCGAATATGATTGATTGGCTTTTATCACAAATCTTCAAACGACTCAAGATCTCCTTGATTGATTATATCCAACGGGTAGATTTGAAGAATTCATTTGGAAAGTGCCAACGGTCGAGAAGGCATGAAGGAGTATTTAAGGAGGACTTTCCAGTCGTTCGAGATAGTGTGTGAAAGAAAAATTTCAAAGTTTGAAGCATCTCAGTTCCTTGTTATTTCATTCACCAAGCTCAAAGTTGTATACGAAAGAGAGAAACTCAGAGTGAGACTTTGTGAGAGACCAATAGAGACTCTTCACTGTGAAATCGAGATCGCAGGATTGTAAAATCTCTTTTGCTTCTTAGTGAAATCTGGCCAGTGGGTTGTCAACACGGAAGAGTGGATGTAGGTTTGATCTAAGCCGAACCACTATAAACCTTGTGTTCTTATTCTCTTCCCTGAACTCATTTATTATGTTCATAGTTTTATCTAACTGCTATAATTTGAATTCGTTCATAGTTTGTCATTTTCTAAAAGCAAACTATTTGTATTGTTCGTTGCGAAAAATTATCTTCACACTTATTCACCCACATCTAGGTATTCATACTAGCCCTTTCAATTAGTATCAGAGCTTGTGTGCTCATTCTATTGAAGTGTTTTTACTTCTGAGCTAAAGATCTTTGGCTAGTATTTTGGTTCCAGGTTTGGTTAAAGGCCAAAGTAACACCAGACCCCCTTACTTTGATGGAAATGAGTACAATATGTGGAAAAACAAGATGAAGGCATTCTTGAGATTGAGAGATCTCCTGGAATGGGATGTGGTAGAAAAAAAGGATCAATCCCAAAGTTACATCAACCTCAGAAAGAGGAAATTAAATTGTAGATGTTAGCGAAATGACACAAGAAGAAATAACCAAGAGACAAGCTCTTTATGCTAAAACTATCTACTTTTTATACTGTGCCTTGTCTCCTACTGAGTATAACCGAATTTCTTCCTGTGAAACAGCGAAAGAAGTTTGGGACAGACTACACGTTACCTATGAAGGAACTGATCGAGTAAAAGAAACCAAAATCAACATTCTACTCGGACAATACAAAGCCTTCAAGATGAAGCCTGGATAATCCATCACTAATATGTTTTGTCACTTCATAGAGATTGTAAACGATCGGGCATATCAAGGACAACTAATCTCAGGACCAATTAAGGTTAATAAACTATTGCGTAGACTCTCCAAAGATTGGAATCACGTGAAGATGTCAATTAGAGAAACCCAAAGGATCATGCCTCTTTCAGTAGACGAACTAGTTGGCACACTCTAATCGTATGAAGTGGAGCAGATCAATGAGGAAAAAGATCCTAAAGGTAAGAAGTCAATTGCTTTAAAATCTAATAATGATTCTGATGATACAGATTCAGAAGATGACATGAATGATGAGGAGCTAGCGCTTATGATTAAGAAGTTCATAAAGTTGAACAGGAAGGGAAGAAGATTCAACTGGAAGAAGCAAAGCACTCAAAAATTCCAAAACAAACCAACTGAGGATAATGAAACCAACAAAGATGTGATATACTTCGAATGCAAGAAAAAGGGACACATCGGACCTAACTGCCCTTTATTGAAGAAAAAGAAAGGAAGAATGAGAAATACAAAAAGACTCTCAAAGCAGAAACTTGGAGCGATACCGACTGCGAGGAAAGTGATGAAGATTATGCCAAAACATGTTTGATGGCTAATTCAGAATCAGACTCAGACTTTGAAATATATTTTGATTTAGACTTAAACAAAGAAGTTGAGGTTAGTAATTTAAAAACTCATGTTAAAGTCTTGAAGTATATAGATGAACTTTGTCTCAGTTTCAAAACCTCTCTTAAAAGGATTTCCGAACTAAAAATTGAGAATTCTAAGCTAAGGCAACAAGAAACTTCTTGGAAAGAGAAGTTTGAAAGTTTGGATAAAAGTTTTGTTGATTTGAAAGTAAATCCCGATTCTCTTTCGAAGGAAAATGCCTTTTTGAAAGAAGATATCTCAAATATCACAAACAAATTTTCAAAAGGATCTGAGAAGTTGGAGAAAATTCTTTTTGTACAAAAATCTTATTTTAATAAATCTGGTTTGGGTATGACTCCATAAACTATTCATTTAATTGATTTTCCCAAAGTTAAAGAAAGAATCAAATAAAGACCTATAAAGGGATTTTACAAAAATCATTTTCAAAAGGTTTTTGTACAACCTGTTGGCTGAAGTGCTCTCAAATGTTTAAAGTGTAACAGCTCAAAACATTTTGAGAAGGAATGTCCTAAGGTTTGGAGATCTATTAAGAGGGATTGGGCAAAGATTGTTTTCAACACTAACTCACCTAGACCCAAGAAAATATGGGTACCAAAGAAAGCTTGAGTTCTTCTTCTGATCACAAGTCACTATCAAGAAGAAGATCAAATAGTATTTGGATAGTGGTTGTTCAAGGCACATGACAGGAGATTCAAGTTGCTTTATAAAACTTGTTCAATTGAATAGTGGAAAAGCTTCTTTAGGTGGAAATAGCAAATGAAGAATTGTAGGTTGTGGAACTATAAAGATTGGAAACTTGACTATCCACAATGTTTTCTTGGTGGAAGGTTTAAATTACAATCTACTTAGCATAAGTCAATTTGCGACGCTGGATTCAAAATAAATTTCCAAGAAGGCATTTGTTCGGGGATGAGTAAAGATCTCTCTCAATCTTTCACTAGATGAAGGCATGTAAATATTACCTTCTGGATATAAAAATAGAAAGTTCTCAATGTCTTATATCCATTTAAGATGAAGCAAATCTTTAGCATCGAAAGTTTGGCCATATCAACATGAAGCAGATTGCTAAGATTTCTTCCAAGAAGCTTGTTCGTGATCTTCCCAACTTGACATATCAAAAGTCTGAATTATGCACTCCATGTGTTTTGGGAAAACATGTTAGAAGTTCCTTTAAACCTATTGTGGCATCCGAAAATCCCTACCATACCAATTAAGTAGACATGGAATAAGAGAGGAATTTGGACAATAGTAAATTAATTTTGTTCCAAAGGGATGGAAGTCGGCCACACGTGAGGCACACGCCTGTTGAAAAATTAAGAGTAAAATTTTGAAGAGTTGGACTGCAGGTGGGAACTTTGGCTATGCAGTTGTATATGAAGCAATTGGATTATGAGAATGCAAAATTTATTTCCTTAAGAAAAATGATGAAATGCTTCATATTAGTGCAAAGATTATGGGTTTATATTCTAAAGTTTGTGAGCCTTTTACTTGGATTTTCTTTTGGCCCCAAAACTTTTGGGCTCAAGCGGCCCATGGAGGCCCACAAGGCCATCGACCGAAGGGAGGAGGAGACGGGTGGAGAAGCTCATGCCACCCTCTCCATTTGTCCCATGGATGAAGCCACATGTCCTTCCTTTGAATCCAAGTGTCCATTCCCATGCAAAACCTCATGATTACTAGCTAATCATGAGGGTGAAAGAAAGAAAAAGGGAGAGAGAAGGGGCAGAATGGATGAGGCATGCAACCGAGGGAGTGTTTGCAAGAGAGAGAGTGAGATCGAGTGGGCGAGCGAGCGAGAGAAAGAATCCGAGAGAAAGAGAGAGAGTTAAAGAGAAAGAGGGAATTCATGAGGGTGCATTGGCGAGGGAAGGAGACCAGCCCCACTGTGCGTGCACTTGCAGCCACCGTTGACGCCGCCTAGCTCCGCCATCGATCGAGCCTGCTGAAGCCTTGAGTCACCGTTTTGCTTGCTTGATTTTGTTGAACTTAAGGCAAGTAAAGTCCGTTAGCCTACATTTTGCTTGCTGTGGTTGTCTAAAGTGTAAATAGACTTGAGGATGCATAAATTTGATGCTGGATGTTGAAGTTTCGAACTATTAGGAGTAGTTCTTTAGGATTGGTAAACTGTTTTATGGAAACACAGCATGACCTCGGCCGATTCCGTGAATTTTGTGCAATTATCCAGTCAGAATTTGATCTCATGTCCTTGATAAAAATTGTAGACGACATATTGTGGAGTAACATACTAAAATTTGAGAAGAAACGGACAAGTATTGGTCGGTGAAATAATTTTTCCTTGAAAGTGTTAAATCTGGAAACCGTTACCAAGGGTTAGGAAGAGTTATGGTGATTATAGCTATTGATCTATCATGAATCTGACTTCGAGTTCTTCACAAAAATTTTACCTCTAGGTTTTTTCTATAACATATCAAAATGTCAGAATTTTCTGAGTTTATTTAGGGTTTATACCGAATTTATGTATAAAACTGTGCAAGGGTGATGTTTAAAATTTTAAGGCTATGATGCATGGACCGTAGCGGCTCGTAAGAAATTATTTTGATAGGGTGTTCTTCATGAAACTTTTTTCTCTAGATCTCTTTTATAACATGTTAAATTTTTAAAATTTATTAAGATCATTTACTAATTTTTCCAGAATTTTAATTAAAGAAGTGCATTATGTTTTATTCGAAAATTGTTTTATTTTCAAGAACAAATGAATTGCTCTATGAGATGTGATATCTTGGGTTGTTATTTATACAGCATATGTGGTGAAATTTAACATATCATATGATATCAAAAAGTTGATTTAAACCTTTAACATTATTGCATCAAATGCTAATTTGAAAATGAGGTATATATATGTGAATATACATTGTAATGTTGATGATACCATTGGACCCTTCGGTCGACGATGCCCCGGGAGTGTCGGGATGCCCGGAGGTGTGTGTCGGATGCCCGGAGGTGTGTGTTGGATGTCCTCAGGAGTTTTGAGATGCCCGGAGGTGTGTGCCGGAGGTTTCTCGTGATGCCAGTTGGGGTACGAGATGCCTGGAGGTGTGTGCCGGAGGTTCCTCGCGATGCCAGGTTGGGTGCGAGCGATATGAGGAATGCAAACACTGGTCCCTAGAAGAAAAAAATGAGATCCTTTTGAAAATTAAAATTGGGAATTAAATCATGCACATGTGTGTGTGCCTATGGCATGAGATATAATTGTCTATGAACTTGAATTATTTGGCATTGAGGATGCGATCATGAAGGCATTGAATGGATCTCATGGGGATATATATACATGATTATATGGATGATATGAATCATGCGCATGTATGTGCATATGGCATGGAACATAAATTGCCTTAATGAATAAATCTCATGGAGATATAAGCATGATTGCATGGATGATATGTGCATTTCACATGAAATTTTAGTTGTCTTGCTTGTTGCATTGTGTAGTTTGATGTTACTGCTGAGTGGTTGTACTCACCCCTTTTGGGGACTAACATTTCAGATTAATAACATTTCAGATTAAGAGATGCCTCTGTTACCGGTCATGCGTGGTACTTTCTATGGCTTACCGTCCGACGTTGAGGTTGAGTGTTCGGAGCAATCCCTGTGTTGGTGTTCGTGGACTGGTGTTCATCCGTGTTTGAGTTTTAGTTATGTATGATGTGGGTCTACCTGATGGCCCTGTAGTCCAGGAGTTCCTATCCGTGCATGTCCGCCGCCACGAGGTTATGATGGGGATGCTACCGCCGCCACCAGCCGATGCACCAGGCTGGGTGTGATTGTGTGTGTGACTGGTAGCGGGTGACATTTTTTGGATAGCCGACACTAGATGATGGATCGGTGTACCTGACAGATGTGGGGTCGGGTACTTTTGGGTTATAGCCGAACTTAGTTAAAGCCTTTGCTTGTTGGATGTACCGACTCTTGATGTCCGATCAAAGTATGTAAATAAAAGTGGTTTGGCATTAGCTTATATATATAATGTTTAGTTGGTGTGCATTGCATTGTATTATTTAGTTTGAGTATGGGTTAGGGAGATGTTGAGTATACTTTCGTTATATGAACTGCGCTGAGACCGATTAAGATAATATAAACCCCCGTAACATATGGACCCACTATAATTCAAATGGTATCGAGTGACATGTTATTAGGACAAATGAAAGGTAAGCAAATCGTGGCGATCCTAACGGATCGAGGATTGAGTGTCGAGGGGTGCCACACCTATAAATCAAGTTTCTACTAATCGAGCTTTACAGCTTCTACACATGGACCTCTTTGGACCAACAAAAACTCAAAGTATTGGTGGGAAGAGATACTGCCTAGTAATTGTAAATGATTACTCTCGCTTTACTTGGGTTTACTTTCTAACAAATAAGTCTGAAGCCTTCTCTCACTTCTCAAAGTTTGCCAAAAAGGTTCAAAATGAAAAAGGATATGCTATTTCGAGCATACGAATAGATCATGGAGGTGAGTTCGAAAATGAAGACTTTGCGAAATTCTGTGATGAATTTGGCTTCCAGCATATTTTCTCTTCTCCATACACTCTAGAACAAAATAGGGTTGTGGAAAGAAAGAATAGATCCTTGCAGAAGAAGGCAAGAACCCTCTTAATTGAGAGCGAAATTTCCTCTCAATTTTAGGCTGAGGCAGTTTCTACAGCTTACTACATCATCAACAGAGTGTTCTTTAGGCCTATTCTAGAGAAAACTCCTTATGAAGTGTTTAAAGGGAAGAAGCCAAATGTTTCTTACTTCCATGTGTTTGGTTGTAAGCCTGTAAGTGTTATGTTTTGAAAAATGTAAATGATCGAATTGGGAAGTTTGAAGAAAGATCAGAAGAAGGAATTTTCCTTGGCTACTCAATCTCAAGCAAAGCATAAAGAGTTTTTAACAATAAGACTTAATCTGTGGAAGAATATATGAATGTCAAGTTTCAAGATTTTATGTAGAATCAACTGGATCAGACTCAACTTGAAGAATCTAAACTTGCTCTAGACTTTACAAAGACTACTTCCCTTGAAGTGGTTCAGACTTCTGGAGATCAGCAACAAGCAGAACTAGAAGATTCAACTGAAGTTAAGGATCAGCAGACTCTCAGACCAACCATCAATTGGAAGCATAAGTCAAGTCATCCCAAGGAACTCTTCATTGGCAACATTGATGAAGGAATTCGCACTATATCCAAAAGGAGAAAAGAGTTTAGTGCTTTAGCACTTGTTTCTGAGGTAAAACCCAAAAGTGTAGAAGAAGCCCTGTCTGATGAAAGCTGGATCGAAGCTATGCAAGAAGAGCTCAGACAATTCAGCATCAACGATGTTTGGGATCTAATTCTTAAACCTAAAGGTAAGTCTATTATTGGGACTAAATGAGTTTTCAGGAACAAGGTGGATGAGAAAGGAAAAGTGGTCAGGAACAAAGCAACACTCGTGGCCAAAAGATATACAAAAGAAGAAGGGATGGATTATGACGAGACTTATGCACCAATAGCGAGGTTAGAAGCAAGTAGATTATTATTTGCTTTTGCTTGCTATAAAGATTTCAGGTTATTATAGATGGATGTAAAGAGTGCCTTCCTAAATGGATTCATCCAATAAGAATTCTATATGAACAACCACCAGGATTTGAAGATCCAAGAAAACTACACTCAATCTACAGGCTAAAAAAGGCCTTGTATGGACTGAATTAAGCACATCGAGCTTGATATGAAATGTTAAGTAAATTCCTAACCCAAAATGGTTTTGTTAAATGAAAGATAAATACTACTTTGTTCATCAAAAGAGAGGGTAAAGACTTTCTGCTAGTTTAAATTTATGTAGATGATATTATCTTTGAATCCCCTAATGAAAATCTATGCAAGAAATTCTCTAGATGTATGCAAGATGAATTTGAGCTTAGCATGATGGGTGAGTTAACTTTCTTTCTGAGATTGCAAGTTAAACAATCGAATAAAGGTATTTTTATTCACTAAGAGAAGTATCCAAAAATCTCATCATGAAATTCGAATTGGAGAATTGCAAAAAGACAGAGACACCAATGTCAAGTTCTTCAAAGCTGGACAAAGATGAAGGAGAAAAGAAAGTAGACTGGAAGCTTTACAAGAGCATTATTGATTCACTTTTTTACTTTACTGCATCTAGGCCTAACATTTTGTTTAGCATTTGCATCTATGCTAGATTTCAATAAGATCCCAAAGAATCTCATTTAAGTGTTGCAAAATGCATCGTCAAATACGTTGCAACTAGTCCAAAGCTAGGTCTATGGTATCCCAAAGAATGAGACTATATTCTCCTTGGATATTTAGACGCAGATTTAGCAGGTTGTAAAGTTGATAGAAAGAGTAATTCTGGTACTTATCAACTTCTGGGCAGCATGCTAGTATCTTGATTCTCAAGGAAGCAAAGTACTGTAGCTTTATCAATAGCAGAAGCAGAGTATGTGGCTCTTGGGAGCTGTCGTTCTCAAATTTCGTGGATAAGGCAATAACTTAGAGATTTTGGAATTGAAGAATCATGCACTGAGATCGAATGCGACAACACTAGTACTATTAATCTCACGAAGAACCCAATTCTTCATTCAAGGGCAAAGCATATAGAAATTCGACACCATTTCATAAGAGATCATGTCCAAAATGGAGAAATTATGATTCAGTTCATTGACTCGAAAAATCGGTTGACAGACTTATTTACAAAGCCACTGGAGAAAAATCTTCTTGAGTCAATCCGCACCAAACTGAATATTATATCTCTTACTGGTTAAAGTCTGAAGCTGGTCAGACTCAGAATGTCCAGAAATTATTTCTGTAAGTTAATATCTCTTCAATTCAGGTAATTTAATTTTTAGTAGGAAGAATTCGAAAAGTTATGTTGATATTTGAATCATTGCTTGCCTATTTTATTTTTAAATCATCTTTTTCGAATTTTTGAATTTTTGGCAGTTTTTATTTTTTGAAAAATACAGATTTCCTTTTTCATTATGACGGTTCGTTTACCCCGTCTTACTTTCTTTACATACCGTCAATTTTTTCTTCTTTATTTACGATTTCTCAAACCCTAGAATACAGATTCTCTACTCTCTCATTTCTACTCTCAAGTTTGCTCTCCAAGTTTTCATCTTTTTCACTCGAACGTGTTTGAGAAATCCTCCTTGATTGTGAAGATGTCTTTCCAAAGGAAGTCATCTCAGATCTCAAGCAGGGGACCACGGAATATGCCTGAGGGTCCTACATATTTTGACTTGACCGAGGAAGAAGATTCTCCACAATAACATTTTCCATAGCATGCCACTCAAAATCCTCCACGCCAGCTAGTAGAAGAGGAAATCGTGGAAGATGTTGAACCTGTAAAGACGTTAAAACCCCAGTTTCTTTTTAAACTCTACAATCAGTTGAAGTAGGGTGGTACTGCTATGACCTTTATTGATGAATTTCTGAAAGAAATATGATACAAAAATGAGACTCCGTTCTTACGATCGATGGAAAGGTTAGGCATAGCGCCTGAACGATCGGCAGACAGGGCTTTTGCTAACTTTCTAGTTGATCCTCATTTTACTTCTTTTAATCAGCCAGAGGTCAAGGATGATGATGAGAGAATGTACATGAATTTTTTGCCTAGAATGGGTGCTGCTGTTGAAGTGCGTGGTGATGGAACGAGTTTGTTTCGTTCGAAGGATCACAGGAAGACTTACTCGAAATTGCTGAAAAGAGGGGTGATGAACCCTCGAACGGTCGACTTTGATTTCTTGGATTCAATACAGGTGAACCTGAGGGAGAATCTAACTCCTTCAACTTGAAAGATTTTTCTTTGAGACTTTTGTTGCTTACCCTGAGTTAACTTCATATTTCTATTTGAACTTGTCTTTTCTTGACGCGAATAGATTTCATTTTACTGTGAGGGAGAAAGAGCATGTGGTGGATGTAGACACATTGGATGATGTTATTGGTGTAGAAAGAGGTGGTTTTCAACCAATAAATGTGTCTCGTTGGTCAGTCAACAAGTTTTCTTGTTAGGGACAAACTTTCGAAGGAAGCATTACCTATTCCAAAATGTCTGCCTCAAACATTTTGCTACACAAAATCATGATCAACTGCATTCGACCAAAGTCAACCTCCAAAATGAATGTCTCTCGTTCTAAAGCCAAACTGATGTTTGCTATCAGTAATGGAATGAAGTTCTCTTTGCCACACACAATCCTGATGCACATGTACAAGACTGTTGTGAAAGATAAAGGACAGCTCCCTTACTCAGCGCTGATCACTCATTTGTTCAAACACTTTAATATTCAGCTTCCAGCCTCTGTGTGTGTTAGAACTATTGCTCTTATGGTTATAGGATTGAAGATGGTGTCCAAGATGAGGTTAAAGGAACTAAACAAGGCCTTGGAGCGCTTGAAGGAAAAGTCCCCCAGTAAAACCAAACAAAACTCTACTGCAAAGAAAAGGAAAGACAAGGAACCTATACGTGAACCTACAAAGAAGAGAAGATCTCTTATCCTACAGGACGAAGAGGATGAGGATGATCTTACTCTCTTTATGTTTGCCTTGAAAAATCTTCAGAGTTTTGTTAGTTTTGAGTAACCACAAAACATAGAAGAAAGAGAAAGAGGAGAAACATAGCAGGAAAAAGAAGAAAGAGCAGAGGAAAGAGAAAGAGAAGGAAGATAAAGAAGAAAAGAAAGAGAAGAAGTAGGCAAAGAAGCCAGAGAAGAAGGAAGAACAGCTGAAGATAAGGAGAGACAAGATGACTTCGTTGAACCAACCTTTGCAATCTCCTTATTTGAAGATTAAGAGAAGACCGATATAGCTAGTATAAGTACCTAGAGAGGGGTGAATAGGTATATAAAATATTTTTCTCGATAATTCCACAATACTAGACAGTTGATAGATTTGAGACAAACAATAATCAACGTAAGACTGAGAAAAGGAAAGAGAAAATTAAACACGCGGATTATAGTGGTTCGGCTTATTTCAAGCCTACGTCCACTCTTCTGCACTGACAGCCTATTGGCTGGATTCCACTATGAACAAAGAGATGTTACAGCATTGATCTTCCTTGATTTCTCGGTGTAGATGATCTACCACACTCGCTCAAGGTCTCACTAAGTATAAACACTCTCTGTGTATACAATTTCGCTTAGAATGTATCGACTAATAATCAAGGTGCTTCAGACTCTGGAATTTCTCTATCGATCATATTTCTAAAGCAACTAGAACGTCTTCCTTTTATACTCCTTTATGCCATCATACCCGTTGGCACTTACCAAAGGAATTCCTCCAATCTACCCGTTGGACGGAATCAATTAAGAAGATCATTCGAGCTATTAAAGGAACCTGACGATAGCCCATCAATCCTGTTCGCCCATACAATCAGGATCTTGGTTTCCAAGAATAGAACATTCCAAGAATATTTCGTCGACCATCGGATCTTCAAACAATCTAGATTACGTATAAAAGAATCCGTTATTTTTATCTAGCCAAGAGATCTTCTCCAGAGGATAGGACTAAATCCTCGACCAAATACTTCGGCTCTGGATTGCCTTTGTCACTGGATTAGAAAAACTGTCAATGAGAATAGTCTTGAGTCTTAAGTCTTGAGTCTTGAGTGCTAAGTCTGGTGATCAGAAAGTCTTCAGACTTTAAACAGACGGTCTGCAAATATCCAGACTAGACTGATAGAAATGTTTTGTCAGCTTCAAAATATTCTGGAAAGATTTCTCCAACAATCTCCCCCTTTTTGATGGTGACAAAACTTTCCTGTAGATTTGAACAACTTTGACCTGCAAAAACATTTCTCAAGCAATATGGCTATCTCATAAAGATTAATAAAACAACTAGACTCTGCATCCACAGAAAATTGGTTAGTCTTTCATGAGTAATACCATACGACAACACTTGATATAAATGCAAACAGTCAAGCATTGAAATCTACACACAAGTCAGTCAAATTCAGTTTCACACCCAAGTTCACTCAAGTCATACTCAAAAACAAACATTCAAATACTCAAAAGAAATTTAAAGTCAAAGTTTAGAGTTCGTTCAAATTTGCAATTCTCCCCCTTTTTGTCATCATTAAAAAAGATGAGAAAAGAGTCAGGTCTGCTTGGGAATGCGCACGATTTGGAAATCTCCCATCGACTGGATTATGCCTTCTAGCCTCTTCAAGTCTTCCCTTAGTTGAGCTACCTCCTCTACTTTGGCATTGGCTTGAATTTGTAGAGCGAGGTCTTTCATTTTGTCCTCTAGGGTAACCGAAGATGCTCGTCCAGCATTCTTCATGACTTGAATTTCACAGTCCAGAGCATAGATTTGGCCCCGCATTTCCAGAAGAACATCAAGAATACGACGAAAATCTGCTGAATTGTCAGTCTGTGTACTTGCATGTGCTTTCTCTGATGGAGTGAATGCAGACGATGGAACTTCTGTATATTCTTGCAGATTTGGAGTTGATGTATCATGTCCTTCTTCAGGCATTTGAGAAGCCTGAAACTCTTATGGATCTGCTGGTGATTGTCTTAGACCTTCACTATTGGCAGCATGAGGTGTGGACCTTCCTTGCTTGCCATCTCCCCCTGTCTCTAGGACCTCAAATGGGGAAGAGTGATGATCATGCTCTTCTGCATCTTGATTCCCCTTCTCTCCAGCTTCAGCTGCAGACTTTTCTTTCTCCTCTTCTCCTTCTTCTTCAGCTTCTTTCTCCTTCTCTCGCTGCTCTTCTTCTTCTCTGTTCTTGGTTTGCTCCTCTTCTTCTCTCTGTTCTTCTGCTTCTTTCCCTTTCTTCTGATGTTCTGTCGATTGAGGTACAAAACGTCTGGTCCTTATCAAGGCAGAGATTGTGAGATCTTCCTCTTCATCTTCATCCTCCAAGATGAGAGTTCTCTTCTTTTTGGATGGGGCACCAATGGCCTCCTTCCCTTTTCTCTTTGAAGCAGAAGGTACTGGAGTCTTCACTCTGAATTTCTCCATTGCCTTATAAAGCTCTTTTAGACGCATCTTCGTCAGCATCTTCAAACCTACCACCATTTTATCGCATGGTCTAACACAAAGAGTATGTGGCGGTTCAATATTCAAGTGTCTGAAGATCTTGGTCACCAGACCTGGGTAAGGCAATTGGCCCTTGTCCTTCGATATTACTCTGTACATGTGAAAGAGAATGGTGTGAGGGAGAGAGAACTTCTTCCCTGAGTTGATTGCGTACATCAATTTTGCCTCGGAATTAGACACGTCAGTCTTGGATGTAGACTTCGGCCTGATACAGTTGATCACAATTTTGTGAAGCAGGATATTGATGGCTCGCATCCTTGAATAGATAATTCTTCCCTCTGTATCCCTATCTTTGACAAGCTCCAATGAAGCACGAGCAATTGAGACTTTGATCGGTTGATAGCGTCCTCGTTCAACTCCAATTATGTCAGCCAACATGTCCACATCTATCACATAGTCCTGGTCTCGAACACTGAATGATATTCTATTCGCATCTAAAAAGCTAAGATTCGAATAGAAGTATGCTGTTAATTGCGCATAACCATCTGTGGTATCGGTGCAAAATTGCTCAAGTTGAAGCAGATTGAACTTCTCCCTTAAGTTCACATTAATGGCATCCAAGAAATCGAAATCAACACTCCTAGGGTTTATCACCCCTCGTTTTAACAGTCTGAAGAATAGATTCTCCTGTTCCTTCGATTTAAACAACTCCATTCTTTTTCCATTCACCTTTGCAGCAATACCCATTCTAGGTTGAAATTCACTGAACATTTTATCATCATCGTTCCCGTCAGTCGGATTTTGTCCCGATACACGAGGGTCACTTGGTATATTCGCAAGTGCTTCCTCAGCCTTTCCTTTGGGAGCAATTCCTAAATCCTCCATTTGTCGCAAAAATATATACTCATTCCCATAATTCTTATCCTTAAGGAAATCATCTACGTAGTTCAGCGGAGTCCCAGTGCTTTTCAACGCACAGTAAAGCTTGTAAATAAAAGAGGGTTTTTGGACTCTTACAGGGTCTGCATCCTCGATTATTTCTTCCTCCGGTCGTTGACCCGCACCTTGTGGGGTAGATGATGTTGAGTGATGTTGTGGAGAGTGAATCGGGCTCTGTTGCTAACTCGATAAATCTTCTTCTTCGGTTAGATCGAAATGGGTAGGCCCCTCCCTCATTCTCTGTGGTCCCCTGTTCGCGATTCTTGAAGACTTCCTCGAAGAAGACATCCTTCCTTGTTGCTGAAAGATTCCTTTACTCGCTTTCCCAAGAAAAGATGACAACTTTCTCGAAGATGAATACGAAGTAGAGACAGGATTAGGAGGAGAGTGTCTTTTAGGGTTTTGAAGATTAGGTGAAAAAGAAAACTGTATATATTTAACTCAGTTTAAAAAAGGAAAGATCAATCGGCACAAGGAAAGTGAACAGACACCTCTTTTTAAAATCATTAACTGCAAAATAGAAGTTAATCCTTTTGAAAAGACAAGATTCCGTTTTTCACGGAAATTATAAATTGACTAAACGAAAGATCGTACCTTTTCGAGTTTAGATATAATAGCAACTTACAGTCTGTAGCCATGAATGTCTGAGTCTGAGGGTTTAGAGTCTGATGGTTGGAGAGTCTCTAGACTTTAACTTCCTCGAGCTTCAAAATGTTGAGTCTGGAACGGATAAAATCGAATTGATTTTTCTCCAAAGGCTTTGTGAATATATCCGCTAGTTGACTCTTTGAATCAACAAATTGAATCGAGATTTCTCCATTTTGAACATGATCTCTAATGAAATGATGTCAAATCTCTATATGCTTTGCTCTTGAATGAAGGATTGGATTTTTTGTGAGATTGATTGCGCTGGTGTTGTCACATCTGATTTCTGTGCATGAGTCTTCAATTTCAAAGTCTTGTAGCTGTTGTTTTATCCATAGAATTTGCGAACAACAACTTCCAAGAGCTACATACTCCGCTTGTGTTATTGAGAGAGCCACAATGCTTTGTTTCCTTGAAAACCAAGACACTGTCCTGCTTCCAAGCAACTGGCAAGTTCCTGAGGTACTCTTTCTATCGACTCTGCAACCGGCCAGATCTGTGTCTGAATATCCCGGAAGATTAAAGTCTCACTTCTTAGGATACCAAAGACCGTTGCTTGAAGATGAAGCAAATAATGCGTTTTGCAGCACTGAGATGGGATTCTCTAGGATCCGATTGAAACCTAGCACAGATGCAAACACTCAACAAAATGTCAGGTCTAGAAGCAGTAAGATAAAGAAGTGAACCAATGATGCTCCTGTACAGCTTTTGATCAACTTTCTTCCCTTCTTCATCTTTGTCTATCTTCAAAGAACTTGACATTGGTATATCAGTCTTTTTGCAATTTTCCAATCCAAACCTTTTGACAAGATCATTAGCATATTTTTCTTGGTAAATGAAAGTTCCTTCCTTCAATTGCTTTACTTGAAGACCAAGAAAGAATGTTAATTCTCCCATCATACTCATTTCAAACTCATCCTGCATAGACTTAGAAAATTTCTTGCATAGACTTTCATTAGAGGATCCAAAAATAATATCATCCACATATATTTGAACAAGTAAAAAGCTTTTGTTTTCCTTTTTGATAAATAAAGTAGTATCTACTTTACCTTTGACAAAACCATTATGTATTAAGAACTTACTTAGTCTGTCGTACCAAGCTCGAGGTGCTTGCTTTAAACCATACAAGGCCTTTTTCGGTCGAAGACCGAGTCGGCTTCTTTGGGTCTTCAAACCCAGGTGGTTGTTCCACGTAAACTTCCTCATGGATAAATCCATTTAGGAAGGCACTTTTGACGTCCATTTGGAATAACCTAAAATTTTTATAACAAGCAAACGCAAGTAATAGTCGAATAGCTTCTAACCTTGCTACTGGAGCGTAAGTCTCATCATAGTCTATTCCTTCTTCTTGCGTATATCCTTTGGCCACGAGTCTTGCTTTATTTCGTACGACTTTTCCTTTTTCATTCATCTTGTTTCTGAACACCCATTTGGCTCCAATAACAGTTTTACCTTTTGGTTTAGATGTCAATTCCCAGACATCATTAATGTTGAACTGTCTGAGCTCTTCTTGCATAGCTTCAATCCAGCTTTCATCAAATAAATCTTCTTCTATGCTCTTTGGTTCAATTTCATAAATGAGAGCCACAGCACTAGACTCTTCACGTCTTTTGGATCTGGTGCGAATTCCTTCATTAATTTCGCCGATAATGAGATCTTTGGGATGACTGGACTTATGCTTCCAGTTACTGGTTGATTTGTCTGGATGATGATCTCTTTCTTTATTTGAATCTTCATGAACAGCTTGATGCTGGTCTTCTAGAGTCTGAGATGCTTCTTGAGTTGTAAGCTTTGGAAGGTGCAGGCAGTTCGAGACTCTTCATAATGAGTCTGACTAGATTCATCTTGCGTAGAGTCTTGAAATTTGACATTCATTGACTCCTCCACAGATTGGCTCTTCTTGTTATAGACTCTGTAGGCTTTGCTTGATGTAGAATATCCAAGGAAGATGCCTTCATATGATCTTTCTTCAAACTTACCAACTCGATCTTTTGCATTTTTCAATATAAAGCATTTGCAACCGAACACATGAAAGTATGAAACAATGGGCTTCTTACCTTTGAATAACTCATAAGGGGTTTTCTCTAGAATAGGTCTTAGAAAGACTCTATTGATGATATAGCACGCTGTTGACACAACTTCAGCCCAAAATCGTGAAGAAATTTTACTTTCAATTAAAAGAGTTCTAGCCATTTCTTGAAGAGACCTATTCTTTCTTTCCACAACTCCATTTCGCCGAGGAGTATATGGAGAGGAGAACACATGCTTAAAGCCAGATTCATCACACAATTTTGTAAAATCTTGATTTTCAAATTCACCTTCATGATCTGTTCTTATACTTGAGATAACACATCCTTTTTCATTTTGAACCTTTTTAGCAAATTTTTCAACATACGAGAAGGTTTTTGACTTACTTGCAAGGAAATACACCCAAGTAAAGCGGGAGAAATCGTCCACAATTACTAGGCAATATTTCTTACCTCCAATGCTCTGGGTTCTGGTTGGTCCGAAAAGATCCATATGCAGCAACTGTAGTACATGATTAGTAGAGACATGATTTATTGGCTTAAATGAATTTCTTACCTGCTTTCCCAGAATACATGGTGTGCATGGATCGGACTTTTGGAATAGTAATTTGGGTAGACCTCGAACAAGCTGCTTTGATGAGATTTTGGCTAATTGCTTCATGTTGACATGACCAAGCTTTCTGTGCCATAAGCTTGCTTCGTCTTGGATTGAGATTAGGCATTGCGATTCATTTGGTTTCACATCCAGAAGATAGATATTTCCATGTCTTCGACCCATGAAAGACTGAGTAGAGTCTCTACTGGTTCCAGAACATGTTCCTTCTTGAAAGAAGATCTTAAAACCAGAGTCACACAATTGACTAATGCTGAGAAGATTGTAATTGAGTCCTTCCACTAGGGAAACATTACTTATTGTGAGATTTCCAATTTTCACAGTTCCAAATCCCACAATACTTCCTTTGCTGTTTCCTCCAAAGGAAATTTTTCCACCATTTACTTGAACAAGCTTTATGAAGCAATTTGAGTCTCCTGTCATGTGTCTTGAGCATCCGCTGTCAAGATACCACTTTACCTTTTTCTTGACGGAGACCTACATTTAAAAGAGAGTCTCAAGCTTTCTTTGGTACCCAAATTTTCTAGGGTCCTTTGGTGTTAGTAAGATAAACAGTATTAGCCCGTACTTTCTTAACAGGTTTCCAAACCATATGACACTCTTTTTCAAAGTGATCCGGACTGTTGCACTTTGAACACCTTAGGGCATTTCGACCTACAGACTTTATAAAAACTTTCTTGAAATGATTTTTGTAAGCCTCTCTCGAGGGTCTTTTCTTAATTCTTTCTTTTACTTTAGGAAAATCAATCAAATGAATTGTTTCTGCTGTCATGCCTAGACCGGACTTATTGAAGTAAGGTCTTTGAACTGAAAGAACTTTTTCAAGTTTTTCGGACCCTATCGAAATTTTCCTTGAAATATTTGATAAGTCAGTTTTAAAAAAAGCATTTTCTTTCAAAAGATTATCTTCTTTTTCTTTAAGAGTAGAAACATTCAAGTCTAAACTTTTAACTCCTTTCTTCTAAAATGTTTTCCTTTTGTTTTAGAGCTGAGTTTTCCTTTTTAAGTTCGGAAATTCTTTTGAGAGAAGTCTTAAGACTAAAACACGGTTCATCAATGTATTTAGAGACTTTGACAGGAATTTTAAAATCACTTACCTCAAATTCACATCGAGTCGATCCAAAATCTGAGTTCCGAGTCCGAATGTGCCATCGACATAGGTTGGCATATTCATTATCACTTTCTTCACACTCTGTATCACTCTAGGTTTCGGCTTTGAGAGCTTTTCGAAACTTTTCAGCTTTTCCTCTTTTCTTCTTCAGAAGAGGATAGTTGGGTCTGATGTGTCCCTTTTTCTTACATTCGAAGCAAACTACATCTCTGTTTAGTTCCTCATCATCAACAGACTTGGTCTGCTGTCTTTGGAAACTTTGTTTCTTTGAGTTGAACCTTCTTCCTTTTCTATTCAGTTTTCTGAATCTTCTTATCATGAGAGCAAGCTCCTCATCGTCCATATCATCTTCAGAATCTGTATCATCAGAATCATCATTTGTTTTAATGCAATGGATTTCTTACCTCTTAGATCTTCGTCTTCATTAATTCGTTCCACTTCATAAGACTGAAGAGTTCCAATCAGCTTGTCGACAGATAGTGGCATAATTCTTTGCGTCTCTCTTATTAAAGTCTTTATGTGATTCCAATCCTTGGAGAGTCCACGCAGTAGCTTGTTTACCTTCATAGGATCAGAAATTTTCTGTCCTTGATTCTCAAGACCATTAACAATATCTGTAAAACGGTTAAACATGTCAGTTATAGATTCTCTTGGTTTCATTTTGAAGGCTTCATATTGAACGAGGAGAATGTTAATTCTGGTTTCCTTCACTCGATCTGTTCCTTCATAGGTGATATGTAATCTGTCCCAAACTTCTTTTGCTGTAACACAAGAAGATATTCTGTTTTATTCAGTTGGTGACAAACTATAATATAAAGAGTAAATTGCTTTTGCATCGAGTGCTTGTCTCTTGTTTATCTCTTCCTAAGTCATTCCGCTGATCTCAACAATTTCTTTCCCTCTTTCAGAGACTGATGCAGCTGTAGGAGTAATTCCTTTTTCTACAACGTCCCATTTCAGAGGATCTTTTGATCGTAGGAAAGCTTTCATCTTGTTCTTCCAGATGTTGTAATCCTTTCCAACAAAGTAGGGTGGTCTGGTATTGCTTTGCCCTTCCATCAGCCCTGGTGCTAGCATACTAGCCATGGATCTTTTACTCTGAAGTAAAACACTTCAAATAAAGTGAGTACACGAGCTCTGATACCAATTGATATAGCTAGTATAAATACCTAGAGGGGGGTGAATAGGTACATAAAATATTTTTCTCGATAATTCCACAATACTAGATAGTTGATAGATTTGAGACAAACAATAATCAACGTAAGACTGAGAGAAGGAAAGAGAAAATTAAACACGCGGATTATAGTGGTTCGGCTTATTTCAAGCCTACGTCCACTCTTCTGCACTGACAGCCTATTGGCTGGATTCCACTATGAACAAAGAGATGTTACAGCGTTGATCTTCCTTGATTTCTCGGTGTAGATGATCTACCACACTTGCTCAATGTCTCACTAAGTATAAACACTCTCTGTGTATACAATTTCGCTTAGAATGTATCGACTAATAATCAAGGTGCTTCAGACTTTGGAATTTCTCTATCGATCATATTTCTAAAGCAACTAGAACGTCTTCCTTTTATACTCCTTTATGCCATCATACCCATTGGCACTTACCAAAGGAATTCCTCCAATCTACCTGTTGAACGGAATCAATTAAGAAGATCATTCGAGCTATTAAAGGAACTTGATGATAGCCCATCAATCCTGTTCGCCCATACAATTAGGATCTTGGTTTCCAAGAATAGAACATTCCAAGAATATTTCGTCGACCATCGGATCTTCAAACGATCTAGATTACGTATAAAAGAATCCGTTATTTTTATCCAGCCAAGAGATCTTCTCCAGAGGATGGGATTAAATCCTCGACCAAATACTTCGGCTCTGGATTGCCTTCGTCACTGGATTAGAAAAACTGTCAATGAGAATAGTGTTAAGTCTTAAGTCTTGAGTCTTGAGTGCTGAGTCTGGTGATCAGAAAGTCTTCAGACTTTAAACAGACGGTCTGCAAATATCCAGACTAGATTGATAGAAACGTTTTGTCAGCTTCAAAATATTCTGGAAAGATTTCTCTAACAAAGACTAGGAGTGGAATTGTAGGAGATAAAAGAGAAAAGGAACATCGCTTGGAAAATGAAACTAAGAAGGAACAAGAAGAAGAATTCATTTCTCCACTTGTAGCCACAGAAATAGGGGGAGCTTGTGAGAAAATAGGTACTTCTTCTTCTCCTATTTTTATCAGCGATGATGTTAGTAGATCTATTGCCGATCCAGAGGATGTCTATGCCTCTCATTTTCCTAAAACTGATATTGAGGCATCCTCTTCAAGTCTTGATGTTCGACGCGCTGAAGTTCCCTCATCTATCAACATTTCACAAACTGAACGTGCTGAGGCTAGTACTCAAACAACAACTCCTGTAGACTTTCAAAGGTTGCTAGAGCTCCTTCTGGAGTTAAAAGCACATCAATATGGAATGGAGTGTGAAATTCAAAACCTCCAATCTGCTTTGAAATCTACTTTAGTTTCTCTTCACGAGTAGGTACGGAACCTTAAGCTTCAAATTCAAGAGACTACCAAGGCTGAAGATATCGAGAAGGTGCATGAGTCATTGCAAAAGCTGGAGGAAATAGTTTAGTCAATGGGAGATTTCCAACTCATTTGCGTTCCTAAACACTCTTAATTTCTTTGAAGTTTTTATCCTTCTCCATTTGTTGCTGTTGACAAAAAGGCAGAGAATGTGCAGATTTAACTTTTGTTTGACTTATCTTTTGACTTATCTTTTGAACTTTTATGCTAAACTTTATTGAACTATTATTCTGTTTGACTCTGTTTGACATTGACGCTTGCAACAACTTACTTTTTTGGTGATGATGTGGTGATTATGGATGGATAGTTGTTTAAGTCTCGATATTTCTCTTGTCTTTTCAAGATTAACATGTTTTCTGTGGTTGTAGAATCGATATTATCCAGATCCTAATCGATTTTTTTTTTATAAGATATCATGTACTGCTTAAAAGTTGTTTTGCAGGTCAAAAGTTCTTAAATCTATAGGAAAGTTGTCACAATAAAAAATGGGGAGATTGTTGGAGAAAATTCTTTTACTGTTTTGAAGTCGACAAAATCTTTCCAAAGTCTAGTTTGAAGACTTCCAGACTTTAGTGTGAAAGTCTGAAGACTGCCAGACTTTAGGTTCAAAGTCTGCCCACACTGACAGATTCTAGACTGAATTCTATTGAAGAATGAAGACTTATCCAAATGCAAGATTATCTTTACTTCTTTAATGATTCAATTCGTATGGTGTATGGATGACCTTTTGGTTGGATGTAGCACCTATATGATTGACTATCTTTATTGAAATCAATTCCGATATTCAAATCTTTTGGAAAGCAAGTAAACTTGAAAGGTTCTACGTATGAAAACCAAGATTCTGATTGTATGGGCAAACATGATTGACGAGCTTTTATCGCAAATCTCCAAACGACTCGAGATCTCGTTGATTGATTTTGTCCAATGGGTAAATTGGAAGAATTCCTTTGGAAAGTGCCAACGGTCAAGAAGGCATGAAGGAGTATTTAAAGCAAACTCTCCAGTTGTTCGAGATAGAGCATGAAAGAAAAATTTCAAAGTCTGAAGCTTCCTAGTTCTTTTTTATTTCATTCACTGAGCTCAAAGTTGTATACGAAAGAGAGAAACTCATAGTGAGACTTTGTGAGAGACCAGTAGAGACTCTTCACTGTGAAGTCAAGATCGCAAGACTATAAAATCTCTTTTGCTTCTTAGTGAAATTCAGCTAGTGGGTTGTCAGCGCGGGAGAGTAGACATAGGCTTGATCTAAGTCAAACCACTATAAACCTTGTGTTCTTATTCTGTTCCTTAACTCCTTTATTCTGTTCATAGTTTTATCTAATTGCTATAATTTGAATTCGTTCATAGTTTGTCATTTTCTAAAAGCAAACTATTTCTACCATTTGTTGCAAAAAATTATATTCACACCTATTCACCCCCTCTAGGTGTTCATACTAGCCCTTTCATGTGTGTCCCATCATTAAAAGCATCACCGCCTTGACCTCCATATGGCCCAACTAATTCGAAGGAATGAATGAGCGAATCGAGATAAGGGCTTCTAACCAACTTCTCCATTATGTGAGGCCATTGTTGTTTCAATATGACGTTTAGGAAAGAGTCCAACCATTTAAGAGACAATGGATGACCTCTTGCATAATGAGCTAGATTTTAGGACAACTCCTCATAGCCTTCTTGAGGTTCTTCTTTCTTCCACGCATGGCGACAAAAGAGCCGAAGCACTTCATTCGGGTCCAATCCTTTAACGATATACTTGTCATCTACCTTGAGATCTTTTAGCAAGTTTTGGTCTCGAGTTGTGATTAAAATTCTGCTACCAGGACACAGCAATTCTCGGTCTCCTGCCCAGAAGTAGTCAATCTGTTCTTTACCAGTAACATTGTCAAGACCAAGAAGTATCCTTTTAAAGCACATGTTACTATTTATCTTGTTGATGTTGGTCTGAATGTCGCTGTAGGTCCTCAATCCTTCTTCCTTCATAAGCTTATGGAGCAGCTTCTTTTATAGGCCTAATATATCAACTCGATCTGCTTCTCCGATTTTATCAAGAAAGACAAAGTGGAGAAGAGGTGCGATATGATGTGTTCGTGAGTTTCCGAGGCAAGGATTTGAGAAAAACTTCATATCACACCTCTTCTTCGCTTTGAGATAGGCCTCGATCCAGTACTTCAGGAGAAATCTATTCACACCAAATTAAAAAAAAAAAAATGGAAATCTATTCAGACCACCTAGTTTCTCCCTCTTCCCCCCTTGACCTCCGCGCCTCCCCCGCCGTCACCGCGGCCTCTAGACCGCCTCCACTCCCTGCCATCCACTTTAACCTCCTGAACTAACCTTAAAGTGAAGAGCCGTTTGAATAGCTTTCTTTGGGAAAATTTCAAAGGGTAGTCCAAAGACTTGGACGCAGAAATTACAGTGAGATAACAAATAACAATGGGGAGGTGTGTTAGGTATCCAAGGTTGCAAAAGGAGTAATGGTTTGCAAAGCACCACGGACCCGATTCTAGTACCCTATTCTTCTCAATCTCCATTTTGAAAGTAATGGCAAACACTCTTAGATCGACTAGGGTGGAATTGACATCATCCAAAGGCCAAGCCTTCTTCATAGTATTCTGGGGTGCCTAAACGTTTACATTCGGTTTGGAGAACAATTGCCCAAAGAGAGTGACTCGACATTCTTCAATTTTTGTTCTGTTACAGCATCATCTAGAACAGCAATTTTACTATGTCACGACCTCTTTTTTTCCGTCCGGGGGAAAAGAATGATGGTTTAGGGGTATTTGCCTAAAGAGGCAAACCAATGGCCCTAAATTAGGCGCGGGCTCTCCCAAGCCCATACCTCGCGCGACATTGAATTTTGAATTTTAATTCTTAACAACCTATGTAATTCTAGGAGTCGCCACTAGCCTATTGGGGTCGGCTAGAAACCAATCAAGACACGAGAGTGTTGTCTCGATTCCTATGCAACCAGAGATTTCTAGGAACGGGGACTTGTTTACGCCAATGTTTCTATTAGCGCCCTTGTGGTACCACTAACTTGGATGGTTGTTTATCTAAATGGCCACACAATCTTGATTACCAATTATAATCTTTATGAAACCACTAAGTGTCAATGCAAATGTTTTTGTAGTTTTTTTTTTTTTTAATGTCTAGACTAATCCTAACATAATTTAGAAGAGAAATTTACACTCAAATTAATGAAAAGCGGTGCGTAAGTAAACATCCAAGAAATTGAAATGACTTGAAAATAAACGCAGAAAAGGTAAACTCGATACAAGTCGGGCAAATAATATTACATGGCCTTGTTGTCACGCCCCGGGACAGGACCCCCATGAGCGAAATGAGAATTCAAATATGCATGAAATTACTTTAAATAATTTTAATCTACACAAAATGGATTATTTACAAAAATGGTTATAAAATACCAAAATAGCATTAAATTAGGAAAATGACCTTTTAAAATTAGGAAAATTTCATATATGTCATTTCTATCCTAATTTGATGCCATTTAACATTTTTTGATATTTTTGAAATTTTCATATTTTTCTCTTTTTTTAATTTTTTTTTTAATTAATAATAATTCCTTAAACCGATCTATGCTAATATGGAGTAACACAACACATGAATATCACAATAATCAAGCTCAAATCGACCGTTTTAAGATCGAAGCTTAGTTGGGCATTTCGTCGAACAAGGTATGCATTGAACCACCCCAAGCAACTTCTTCAAGCCATGTTTGTAGCCTTCAATCTTGGCTTATGAGCAATCTTGTGTGGAACTAAAGTATCAAGATCATACTACTATATACAAAGGGCAAGATTAGATAAAAATCATAGCTTAAAACACACAAGAACCAAGCTGAAATCATCCTCCAATATGCGGGTTTGAGCTGATTTTGCAAATCTGGGTTTGAACTAAAGTCAAACAAACAGGTTGTATGCCCATATTCAAGCCCCGACACTCATCACATGCATGATCTACATGAAACATTACTTGATCCAAGTGAAAGTAAGTAACATGGGCTTTCACAGGCAACAAAAATCACCGAGAATGATCAACCGGACACATCAAAACGACCTCTCCAAAAAAGCACACATGCAAAACTCTTGAAGAGATTTCAACACTTAGAAAAATTCCAGCCTTAAAATCAGTTTTTTGGACTAGTTTTCCTCTTGATTTTTCACTATTAAAACATGTTCAAGGTCGAATAAAAATACATCTAAGATACTTACCTTACATCCTAGTTTCTTTTGCAAGTAGTTCTCAGCCAAGAAAGTCGAGAAATTATCCTCGGGGGCTCGTGGAAGTTGGCTTCTTCAATTGGAAATGAGATCTGCAGAAAAAAAGAACTGACAACGAAGGTTTTCGTTGACCTCTAAAAATGCCCCATTCGTAGATCTTATGGGTTTCTCTTTTCTCTCAAGGTCGGTCTGGATTTTCTGGGTTTCTCTTTTCTGGAGTTGCTTCTGAGGGCTTCTTCGGGGATCGATTCCAAGCTCTCTCCTCTCCCTCTCGTCTCCTCTCTCTCATGCCTCCGAAAAAGCCCCCTTCATAGATCTTATCCCCTGAATTAGAGGATTTGTGGTCGGCCTTTTGTCCACCTACCAAGCCTGACAACAGGGCTACTTCACCCACTCTCTGATTTAGCCAATTTTTCAATTCTGCAGCTGTTGAGTGTGCGGACTTTGCTGTGATTTTCTCGTGCTTTCAGCAGCTTATCCCTGGCAAAATTTTGTTCACTTGTACTACCAATAATAGTCTTCCATCACGTGCAAAGATCGAGCTAAATGGGCGGCTGAGTGGGATATGGTGGGGCCATCAATATGCCTACTTAGCAGTTCCGAATTAAGACCTAACCGTGGCCGGGTTTTGGTAGCTGGTTTGAGTGCTTTAATCCATCAATTTGGCCGCAGTTTTTGATCAGTTAGCAACCTCATGTATAGTAGTTTAACATCTTGACCATTTTTCGCAATTGTCTCCACCCAATTTTGCAAAAAAATCCCTCAAAGTTGGCCATTTTCTTGACCGAGAATGCCAAATACAATGCAATTAGGTCCTTTTTTGCCCGATTCAATTAATTAGACTTGACCCAAGTTCAATTTTAACTCAATTGGGGGCCTAGATGATGATTTAAGGGATCGAGTGAAATTTTGCAAAATTTGCGAATTGGTCCCTCAACTTTTGGAAATTGCATTTTGGCCCCAATTTGCCAATTTAATTCCAATCTGACCTCTTAGACTTGGCTAGTCACATTTAGATCATTGGCCCCAAATTTTTTTCTTTTTTTCTTTTTAATCTTTTTAAAACTTTTTTTTTAACTTTTTTCTTTTAAAAAAATTTTTTTTTTTAAGGAAAAACATCTTCCATTTAAAAAAAAACTATACTAAACACCTAGATAATCTATATGCAATAATTTGGGCAAAAAATTAGGTTTTAACAGCTGCCCTTCTTTGGAAGGAAGCTCAAAGAGATTTCTTTCAAAGATAAGGTGACACCTAATGTTTTGTTTTTTTGTTTTTGTTGTTTTTTTTTTTTACAATAGTAAAATGAAAATGCAAGTGAGCTTAATGTAAAGAGCGTGATCTAGGGATGTACTTGTGAACAATTTGAAAAGTGTGGTTTAAGGATATATCTACTAACCTTGTGGTTTAAGGAAGCCTCACTAACCGTGTGGTTTAAAGCAATCCCACGAACCTTGTGATTTAATGCAGTCCCACTAACCGTGTGGTTTAAGGCAGTCCCACTAACCTTGTGGTTTAAGGCAGTCCCACTAACCGTGTGATTTAGGGCAGATCTACTAACCGTGCGGTTTAAGGCAGTCCCACTAACCATGTAAATTGTATGGTTTTAGGATGACCAAGAACCTCTTGAAAAATGCATGGTTTAAGGCTAACCCATGAACCTTTTGAAATTGCGTCTTCAAAATGCATGGTTTGATGCAATTTTTTTTCTTCCACTCTCTCTCCTTTTTTTTTTTGGGCATTGGCCTTGCTTTTACCAGGCACACTGCTTTTTCATGCCCCTTAATTTTCACTTGGCTTTTGTTCTTTTGAACTTTTTGAGCTCTTGGGACCTTCAAGATGCTTTTCAGATTCTCATGTAAACACAAATTGCATTGGTAAATCATATGCCCTGCCCCAATGTGGGGAGATAATCACCACTTGAGTTTTGGAAATGAACAATTAAGCTCAACTTGGTTTAAGCAAAGGGTATCGATGTTTGGGTAGAGAAAAGAATGCTCTTCTTCACCTTGGGATGCTTCGAGCTTCCATAAGAATTCACCTAAAGTTACCGCAAAAAGATTTATGCAAGTGAGAGCAAAGAAACCTTTCTCATCTTTCCTCTCCAAATAATGTCAACCCAAACCTCCATAATTACCTTACATCCTAGTTTCTTTTGCAAGTAGTTCTCGGCCAAGAAAGTCGAGAAATTATCCTCGGGGGCCCGTGGAAGTTGGCTTCTTCAATTGGAAATGAGATCTGCAGAAAAAAAGAACTAACAACGAAGGTTTTCGTTGACCTCTAAAATTAGACTTCAAGACGTCTTTTGTTGGAAAACTTGACACCAAGCCAAACTATATGTATTCTAGTTTGGGATAAAAGTCAATATTTTCCTCATTTGTCTCTCAAATTTCTCAAAAAACAATGGCTTTCCCTCACTCGTGACCAACCGGGCTCAACACTTAGAAAAATTTCTAGCGTTTCTTGGCCTGCCAGGAGGGTGTTCTTTCGGGGGGCTTTAGGAGGCCTTCCCGATCTCCATTTGGGGCTTTAGGAGGCCTTCCCGATCTCCATTTGGGACTTTAGGGTGTTCTTTCAGTGTTTCACTCCCTAGTTGAAGGTTTTGGCTAATTTTGGCCGAAGGGTTGTGAAAATCTCACTTTTCTCTCTCAAGGTCGGTTTAGATTTTCTGGGTTTCTCTTTTCTGGAGTTGCTTCTGAGGGCTTTTTTGGGGATCGATTCTGAGCTCTCTCCTCTCCCTCTCGTCTCCTCTCTCTCATGCCTCCAAAAAAGCCCCATTCGTAGATCTTATCCCCTGAATTATAGGATTTTTGGTCAGCCTTTTGTCCACCTACCAAGCCTGACAACAGGGCTACTTCACCCACTTTCTGACTTAGCCAATTTTTCAATTCTGCAGCTGTTGAGTGTGCAGATTTTGCTATGATTTTCCCGTGCTTTCAACAGCTTATCCCTGGAAAAATTTTGTCCACTTGTACTACCAAAAATGGTCTTCCATCACGTGCAAAGATCGAGCTAAATGGGCGGCTGAGTGGGATATGGTGAGGCCACCAATATGCCTACTTAGCAACTCCGAATTAAGACCTAACCATGGGCCGGGTTTTGGTAGCTGGTTTGAGTGCTTTAATCCATCAATTTGGCCGCGGTTTTTGATCAATTAGCAACCTCATGTATAGTAGTTTAACATCTTGACCATTTTTCGCTATTGTCTCCACACAATTTTGCAAGAAAGTCCCTCAAAGTTGGCCATTTTCTTGACCAAGAATGCCAAATACAATGCAATTAGGTCCTTTTTGCCTGATTCGATTAATTAGACTTGACCCAAGTTCAATTTTAACTCAATTGGGGGCCCAGGTGATGATTTAAGGGATCGAGTGAAATTTTGCAAAATTTGCGAATTGGTCCCTCAACTTTTGGAAATTGCATTTTGGCTCCAATTTGCCATTTTAATTCCAATCTGACCTCTTGGGCTTGGCTAGTCACATTTAGATCATTGGCCCCAACTTTTTTTTTTTTTTTCTTTTTAATCTTTTTTAACTTTTTTTTTAACTTTTTTTTTTTTTTTTAAAATTTTTTTAAAATTTTTTAATTAATTAATTAATTAATTTTTTTTTAGCAAAAACATCTTCCATTTTAAAAAAATATACTAAACACCTAGATAATCTATATGCAATAATTTGGGCAAAAAATTAGATGTCAACATACTATTGTTCTAGAGATTACCTAGTCTCCTGCAAAGTAGGTTAGGTCTTACATCTACTAACTCCCTAGTTCTCCATTATTTTGCAAGTAGTAGGATTTAAAGCTTCAAAATGGGTCAACAAACAAGACATCATAGGGTGCACACAAGTGCTGGAGTGCGACTCGACTACTGTTAACTCCTGCTGGTGTTCTGCTTCTCCTGGTGGCTTCAGCCGATCATTTTGGCTAAGATTTGGTGGTGAGGGTCGTCTGACCCCCCCTCCACCTTCTCACTGAGGGGATTTGGTTATCTCCTCCTCTGTTATGAGATCTGGTGAACCCTAGGCGCGGCGTTGGTGCTCTGTTTGTCTACCTCCTGGTCGAGCTGTTCCGTGGCTTCTTCGTGGGACCTGGGCTGAAGAGGTAGGCCTCGGCTGTTCCTCTCTTCACTTCGTTGAAGCCTTTCCCTGGTAGGCCCTCTTTTCTTGCAATGTCCTCCTTGTAGTTGGGTTTGCGGGTTGTGTTTGGGCTACTAATACGGTATGGCCTCTGTTTCTGCTGTGGTAGTTGCTATAGTTAATGAGGCCCAGCCTAGTGCTGCTAATGAGAGGGGAAATAGCCCTGTTTCTCGGAATTTATTAGCCCAGCCTTTTGTGCTCTCAAGCAAAGCCTTTGCTGTTGCGTTGCGGGAATACCAAGCCCCCTCTAAGGCTCCAAGCCACGTGGGTCAGTCCAGGGGACGTAGTCGAAGGAGGTCGGCCTCCAAAAGACCTCAGGCCTCGCAACAACAGCGTAGATTGAAGCCTCCTCTGGCCCGTTCATGGGCGAACATCGCTCACTTGGTTGCAAAAGATTTGATTCGTACGGTTGAAGAAGATCTCACTGCTGGAGATAGCATCACGTGATAAGTTATTTGTATTGAAATCAATTTGAGTAATTAGATCTGTTGATTGGCGAAGTGTACTTGGAAGATTCTACATATGGAAACTTAGATCCCGATTGTATAGGTAAGTAGGATTGGTGGGCTATCATCACATTCCTTAAATAACTCGAGATCTCCCTAATTGATTATGTCCAATGGGTAGATGGAAGAACTCCTTTGGAATGTGCCAACGGTTATGAAGGCATGGAGGAGTATATAAGGAAGACGCTCAAGTTATTCGAGTGTGTGCGTGGAAGAAAAATTCCAAAGTCTGAAGCTCCTAGTTTTTTGCTATTTCATTTGCCGAGCTTAAGTTGTACTCAAAAGAGAGTTTAAATTCTTGTGAGACCTTGAGGAAGTGTGGGAGAGGTTCTACACTGTGGAATCAAGGACGTGAAGCTGTAAAATCTCTTTTGATTCTTAGTGAAATCCAGCTAATGGGCTGTCAGTGCGGGAGAGTGGACGTAGGCTTAGTCTAAGCCGAATTACTATAAACTTTGTGTTTTAATTCTCTTTCCCTAATCTCTTTACTTTAATTCGTAGTCTTATACAACTGTTTATAGTCTTTTACATCTTCAGTCTATCGTTCTTAAAAGATGAATTAATTTGTTAAGTCTTGCAAAAACTTCTTTAACACCTATTCACCCCCTCTAGGTGTTCTTACTAGCCCTATCAATTGGTATTAGAGCTTGTGTACTCACTTAATTGAAGTGTTTTTACTTCTAAGTTAAAGATCCATAGCTAGTATGTATGTTGGCTCCAGGATTAGTTAAAGGCCAGAGCAATACCAGACCTCCCTATTTTGATGGAAAGGAATACAGCATATGGAAAAACAAGATGAAGGCATTCCTAAGATCAAAAGATCTTCTGGAATGGGATGTGGTAGAAAAATGAATCATTCCTAAAGTCACATCAGCTTTAGAAAGAGGAAAAGAAGTTGCAAACGCTAACAAGATGACTCAAAAAGAAATAACCAAGAGACAAGCTAATGATGCTAAAGTTATTTACTCCTTATATTGTGCGTTATCTCCTACTAAGTATAACAGAATATCTTCTTGTGAAACAGCCAAAGAAGTCTGGGATAGGTTGCACATTACTTATGAAGGAACTGATCGAGTGAAAGAAACAAGGATCAATATTCTACTCAGTCAAGATGAAGCCTTCAAGATGAAGACAGGAGAATCTATCACTGATATATTTAGTCGTTTTACAGAAATTGTAAACAGTCTAGAGTATCAGGGACAACCAATCTTAGAACCTATGAAGGTTAACAAATTGTTACGTGGACTCTCCAAAGACTAGAATCACATGAAGACTTCAATCAGGAAAACTCAGAGGATCATGCCACTTTTGGTAGAAGAACTGGTTGGCACACTTCAGTTTTATGAAGTGGAGCAAATCAATGAGGAAGAAAATCCCAAAGGTAAGAAGTCAATTGCTTTAAAGTCTAATGATGATTCTAATGTTACAGACTCTAAAGATAATATGGACGATGAAGAGCTAGCACTTATGATGAGAAGATTCAAAAAACTGAACAAAAATGGAAGAAGATTCAATTGGAAGAAACAAAGCACTCAAAAGTTTCAAAACAAATCAACTTAGGATGATGAATCCAATAAAGATGTGATTTGTTTTGAATGCAAAAAAAAGGGACACATCATACCCAATTGTCCTCTATTGAAGAAAAAGAAGGGAAAACCTAAGAAATACAGAAAGGCTCTCAAAACAGAAATATGGAGTGATACTGAATGCGAAGAAAGTTATGAACATTATGTCAATATTTGTTTAATGGCAAAATCAGAATCAGACTCAGACTCTAAGATAGATATAGACTCAGACTTAGACAGCGAAATTGAGGTAAGCAATTTAAAAATTCATACTAAAGTCTCGAAATACATTGATGAACTTTCTCTTAATCTCAAAACCTCTCTTAAGAGGATTTCCGAGCTAAAAAGGGAGAATTCTACATTGAAGCAACAGGAAAACTCTTGAAAAGAAAAGTTTGAAAATTTAGACAAAAGTTTGCCGTTTTAAAAGAAAATGCAGACTCTCTTTCAAAAGAAAATACATTTTTGAAAAATGACATTTCAAATATTTCAAAAAAGTTTTTAATAGGTTCTGAGAAGTTGGAAAAGATTCTTTCAGTACAAAGACCTTACTTTAACAAATTAGGCTTGGGAATGACTTCTGAAACCATTCATCTAATTGATTTTCCAAAAGTAAAGGAAAGAATCAAACAAAGACCTACAAAAACCTTTTATAGAAATCATTTTCAAAAAGTCTTTGTAAAACCTGTTGGTCGTAGTGCTCTCAAATGTTCTAAGTGTAATAGCTCAGTACACTTTGAAAAAGAATGTCCTATGGTTTGGAGACCTGTTAAGAAGGATTGGGCAAAGACTGTATATTGCACTAACTCCACTGGACCCAAGAAAGTGTGGGTACCAAAGAAAGCTTGAGTTTCTTTTTTAATTGCAGGTCACTATCAAGAAAAATGTTAAATGGTATTTGGATAGTGGTTGTTCAAGGCACATGACATGAGATTCAAGTTGTTTTATAAAGCTTATTCAAACAAATGGTGGAAAAGTCTCTTTTGGTGGAAATAGCAAAGGAAGAATTGTTGGATGCGGAATAGTAAAATTTGGAAGTCTTGCAATCAACAATGTCTCCTTAGTGGAAAGACTAAATTACAATCTACTCAGCACTAGTCAACTGTGTGACACTGGATTCAAAATCAATTTCCAAGAAGGAATATGTTCGGGAACTAGTAAAGATCTTTCTCAATATTTTACTAGACGAAGACATGGGAATATTTATCTTCTGGATATAAAACTAGAAAGGTCTCAATGTCTAATATCAATTCAAGATGAAGCGAACCTTTGGCATTGAAAGCTTAGCCATGTCAACATGAAACAAATTGCCAAGATCTCTTCCAAGAAACTTGTTCATGGATTCCCCAACCTGAAGTTTCAAAAATCTGACTTATGTACACCATGTGTGTTGGGAAAACGGGTGAGAAGTTCTTTTAAACCAATAAATCAAGTTTCTATTAATCGTGTTTTGCAGCTTCTGCAAATGGATCTCTTTGGACCAACCAGAACTCAAAGCATTGGTGGAAAGAGATATTGCCTAGTAATTGTGGATGATTATTCTTGATTTACTTGGGTTTACTTCTTGAGAAGTAAGTCTGAAAACCTTTACTTACCTTTTAAAGTTTGCTAAGAAAGTTTAGAATGAGAAAAGATATGCTATCTCGAGCATAAGAACAGACCATGGAGGTGAATTTGAAAATCAAGACTTTGCAAAATTCTGTGATGAATCTGGTTCTAAACATGTTTTCTCCTCTCCATACACTCTAGAACAAAATGGAGTTGTGAAAAGAAAGAATAGATCTTTACAAGAAATGGCTAGAACTCTTTTAATATAAAGTAATATTTCTTCTCGTTTTTGGGCTAAAGCAGTATCTACAGCTTATTATATTATTAACAAAGTATTTTTAAGGCCTATTCTAGAGAAAACTCCCTATGAGTTATTCAAAGGAAAGAAGCCAATTGTTTCTTATTTTCATGTATTTTGTTGCAAATGTTTTGTCTTGAAAAATGCAAATGATCGAACTTGTAAGTTTGAAGAAAAATCAGACGAATGAATCTTCCTTGGATATTCAACTTTCAGCAAAACCTACAGAGTATTTAACAAGAAGACTCAGTTTGTGGAAGAATCTATGAATGTCAAATTTCAAGACTCTTTGCAAAATCAATTTATTCAGACTCAACCTGAAAATTCTAAACTTGCTTTAGACTCTAAAAAGTCTACCTCCCCCGAAGTAGCTCAAACTTCAGAAGAACAACAACGATTGGATGTTGAAGAATCAACTGAAGCAGAAGATCAGCAATCTATTAGACCGACCAGCAACTGGAAGCACAATTCAAGTCATCCCAAAGAATTCATCATCGGTAACATTGATGAAGGGATTCGTACCAGATCCAAAAAGCAAGAAAAGTCTAGCGCCGTGGCACTTGTTTTTGAAATAGAACCCAAAAGCAAAGAAGAAGCCTTTAAGCGACGAAAGCTGGATTGAAGCCATGCAAGAAGAACTCAGACAATTCAGCATTAATGATGTTTGGGAATTAACTCCTAAACCAAAAGGTAAATCCATTATTGGAGCTAAATGGGTTTTCAGGAACAAGATGGACGAAAAAGGAAAAGTGGTCAAGAACAAAGTGAGACTCGTGGCCAAGGGATATACGCAAGAAGAAGGGATAAACTATGATGAGACCTACGCACCAGTAGCAATGTTAGAAGTAATTAGATTATTATTTGCTTTTGCCTGTTATAAAAATTTCAAGTTATTTCAAATGGACGTCAAAAGTGCATTCCTAAATGGATTTATCCAAGAAGAAGTCCATGTGGAACAACCTCCCGGATTTGAAGACCCAAGGAAACTAGACTCAGTATTCAGACTGAAAAATGCTCTATATGGGTTAAAGCAAGCATCTCGAGCATGGTATGACATGTTAAGTAAGTTTTTATTCAAAATAGTTTTATCAAAGGAAAAGTGGATACTACTTTGTTTATTAAAAAGGAAGGTAAAAACTTTTTACTTGTTCAAATCTATGTCGATGATATTATATTTAGATCATCTAATGAAAACCTGTGCAAGAAGTTTTCTAAATCTGTGCAGGACGAATTTGAGATGAGCATGATGGGTGAACTATCATTCTTTCTCGAATTACAAGTGAAACAATTGAATGAATGAATTTTCATTCACCAAGAAAAATATGCAAAAAAACTTGTTAAAAAATTCGGATTGGAGAATTGCAAAAAGACTGATATACCAATGTCAAGTTCTTCGAAGCTAGACAAAGATGGAGGATGAAAGAAAGTTGACCAGAAGCTCTATAGGAGTATTATTGGTTCACTTCTTTATCGTACTGCTTCTAGACTTGATATTTTGTTTAGTGTTTGCATTTGTGCTAGATTTCAATTTGATCCCAAAGAATCTCATATAAGTGCCGCAAAACACATCATCAAATACATTGCAACTACCTCAAAGTTAGATTTGTGGTATCCTAAAGAATGAGACTTTACTCTTTTTGGATATTTAGACGCAGATCTAACAGGTTGTAGAGTTGATAGAAAGAGTACTTCCGGTACTTGTCAAATGCTGGGTAACAGGACTGTATCATGGTTCTCAAAAAAGCAAAGTATTGTTGTTCTTTCAACAGCAAAAGCAGAGTATGCGGCCCTTGAAAGTTGCTGTTCTCAAATCTTATAGATAAAATAACAACTAAGAGACTTTGGAATCGAAGACTCATGCACTGAGATCAAATATGACAACACTAATGCAATTAATCTCACAAAGAATCCAATTCTTCATTCAAGAGCAAAGCACATAGAGATTCGACACCACTTTATTAGAGATCATGTTCAAAATGGAGAAGTTATAATCCAATTCATTGACTCAAAGAATCAACTGGCGGACATTTTTACAAAGCCACAAGAGAAAAGCTTATTTGAGTCTATTCGGACTAGACTGAACATCATATCTTTTATTTAGTAAAGTCTGAAGAACTCAGACTTAGAGCTAAAAGTCTGAAGGTGTTCAGACTCAAAAGACCAAGAGTTACGACTGTAAGTAATTTCAGTTCTAGTAATTTAACTTTTGGATAAAGACTTGAAAAGGTACGATTGCTTATTAATCACTAATTGATTGATCTTTCCAAGTTTTTGAAGTTGTGGCATTTATTTTTCAAGGTAGTTATCATTTTTGAAAAGACAGTTATTTATTTTCGAAAAGGCATTTTTTATTTTTCCTTTTATGACGATTCATATATCTCGTTTTGACTGCTTTATATAATGTTTTTCTTCTTCGTTTTCACTCACAAACCCTAGAGCTCAGAACTTCACTTTTTACTCTTTAGTTTAATCCATAAAGTTTTCATCTTTCTCGCGAATCGAGTTTGAGAAATCTCTCAACGACTATGACAATGTCTTCCCAAAGAAAGTCCTCTAGGATCGCGAGCAGGGGACCACAGTATATGCGTGAGGGTCCTACACACTTTGAACTTTCTGAGGAAGAAGACTCTCCAAGGCAACAGCAAAGTCAACAACAACATTCTCAACCGCGCCATTCTTCTTAGGCTAGACCTTAAGTGCCTCCGCAACAACAAGCAAAGGAAGAAATTATTGAGGATGTAGAACCAACATCTTAACATTCAGCCTCCCAAAATTCTATGTGTTCGAACCATTAATCCAATGGTGGTGGGACTGAAGTTGGTTTTAAAGATGCGGCTGAAAGAGCTTAACAAGGCTTTAGAGAGATTTAAGGAGAAGACCCCTGTCAAGGCACGACAAGACTCTGCGGCTGCAAAAAGGAAAGGCAAAGAGCCCATAACAGCACCATCGAAGAGGAAAAGAGCACTCATCTTGCAGGAAGAAGAAGATGAAGATGACTTTCCAATCTCCATTTTTGCCTTGAAGAATTTAGAAAGTTTTGTTCCAGAGACAAAGGATCGAGAGAACCGAGACAGAGAGGGAATAGAGTAGAGAAATGAAGAGAGAGAAGAAGGAAGAAAAGAAGAAAAAGAAGGAAGAATAGCAGAAGAAGAGGGAAGAAGAGAACAAGCATAAGGAGAGGGTCATGATGATTCTCATGCTGGGGAAGAAGGACAAGATCATGGTGCTATTGTAAAGGAAGAGCAAGAGGAGTATTTGTCTCCACTTGAAGGCACTGAAACAGGGGGAGCTGCTGATCAAAGAGGTACTCCTTCCCTTGCTTTCACCAGTGATGATGTTAGTCGTTCTCCTGCTGATCCAGAAAATGTATATGCCTCTCAATTTCCTGAAGATGGTAATGAGGCTTCCTCTCCAAGTCTAGATGTTCATGCTGAAATTCCATCATCCGTAAACACTCCACAATCTGATCATGTTGAAGCAAGCACTCAAACTAACAATTCAACAGACTTTAGAAGACTGCTTGAACTTCTTGTGGAGATCAAAGGTCAGGTTATGGGTTGGGATGTAAAATTCAGACCTTACAAAATGCTCGTCAAGCCACTTCAGTTTCTTTACATGATCAAGTTCAAGCCCTTAATCTTCAAGTTCAAGCTAATGCAAAGGGTGAGGATTTAGTGCAGCTGAAGGAGGATCTGAGGAAGTTGGAGGAGACTGTCAAGTCTATGGGGGATTTCCAGCTCATTCACATCCCCAAGCAATCTTAATTTTATCCATTTCTCTTTATGTTCTCCACTTTTTGCTGTTGACAAAAAGGGGGAGAAGTTGCAGATTTGACTTTTGACTGACTTGATTTGGATTTTATTTTGGACTTATTTGGTTGTGGTTTGGATTGGTTTGGATTGTTTGATTTAATCTTTTGATGCTTGCAGTAACTTAAGTTATGTTAAGGACAATTGTTTTACAAGACTAACACGTTTTATGTGGTTGCAGAATCGATACTATCCTTATCCTAATTTACTTATCTTTTATGAGATATCTTAGTTTGCTTAAGTGTTGTTTTGCAGGACAAAAGTATTCAAATCTACAAAGTTTTGTCACCATAAAAAATGAGGAGATTGTTGGAGAAAAATTCATTATCTATTTTGAAGTTGACAAAACATTTCCATCAGTCTAGTCTGAAGACTTGCAAACTCTATCGTCAAAGTCTAAAAACCTCCAGACTCAAGATTTAAAGTCTGCCCTTACTAATACCGACAAAGAAAAGTTTTATTCGTTAAAGAAGACTTATCCATATGTGAGTATATCTTTAAAGATTTGATTCGTATGGTTGAAGAAGATCTCACTGCTGGAGATAGCATCACGTGATCAGTTATTCGTATTGAAATCAATTCGAGTAATTAGATCTGTTGATTGGCAAAATATACTTGGAAGGTTCTACTTATGGAAATCTAGATCCTAATTGTATGGGCGAGCAGGATTGGTGGGCTATCATCACATTCCTTAAATAACTTGAGATCTCCCTAATTGATTCTGTCCAACAGGTAGATTGGAAGAACTCCTTTGGAATGTGTCAACGGTTATGAAGGCATGAAGGAGTATATAAGGAAGATGCTTAAGTTATTCGAGTGTGTGCATGAAAGAAAAATTCCAAAGTCTGAAGCTCTTAGTTCTTTGCTATTTCATTTGCCGAGCTTAAGTTGTACTCAAAAGAGAGTTTAAATTCTTGTGAGACCATGAGGAAGTGAGGGAGAGGTTCTACACTATGGAATCAAGGACGTGAAGCTGTAAAATCTCTTTTGATTCTTAGTGAAATCCAACCAGTGGGCTGTCAGTGTGGGAGAGTGAAAGTAGGCTTGGTCTAAGCCAAATCACTATAAATTTTGTGTTTTGATTCTCTTTCCCTAGTCTCTTTACTTTAATTGATAGTCTTATACAAATGTTTATAGTCTTTTACGTCTTAAGTCTATTGTTCTTAAAAGATGAATTAATTTGTTAAGTCTTGCAAAAACTTCTTTAACACCTATTCACCCCCCCTCTAGGTGTTTTTACTAGCCTTATCAGCATGAATGCCTCCTTAGGTATTATGTGGGGAGAAGGCTTCTTTTTCAGCTCATGGAGCATTTGTTGAAGCACACTTGGGGACCGAAGCTCGTGGAGGTCTTCGCCAATGATCAGGGGTTTTTTTTCTTTCGTATCCCCGATCCGGTATTCAAAAGGAAGATATTAGAGGAAGGTCCCCTTACAGTAGCAAGTGTTCCACTAATCTTGCAACAATGAAAGACTCTTCTTGAGTTGAAGAAAGACAAGCAATCCACAATCCCGATGTGGATTAGATTGAAGACCCCTTCAATCTATGGTTGGCTTCGGCGATAAGCGCAATTGTAAGCACCATTGGCAAACCCATTTATGTGGATCAACGCATGGAGCAAATGCATATGATTTCTTTTGCTAGGGTTTGTGTTGAAATCCAAGCCAACCAACCGCGGATCACTTCGGTGAAAGTGAAATTGAATGGGGTGGCGTGCACTATGGCTATTGAGTTTGAGTGGAAGCTGGTAGAATGTTTGAAGTGTGGTACATTTGGTCACAATTGTGCTGACTCTCCAACCACCTCAAAGCCGGCGGTCTTCTCACCTCAAGGTCGAACCAACTCCTCCCCCCCTCCCCTGCTGCTCCCCAGTTGCCCGAACCTAATCTGGTTGGGGCGAATGGCCCTGTTGACTCCAACCTGGCTTGGAAACAAGTCAAGGGGAAGAAGAAGAAGAAGCCTCTCCCTCCTAAGGAGATAGGCTCTGCCTTAGGCTCTGCCTTACCTATTGTCTCGAATGATGAGGGGCGCTCCCTCAAGCTGAAGGCTACTGCTCTGGAGTGGAGTTTGCCCTACACATCAACTCGTAAGGCCTAAAGAGAGTTGCAGGTCCTCACAAAGTCGGATGCCTCCTCTCTTGCCGCTGAGGATAACTCCATCAGCCCTACGGAAGACTCCACACAAGTCTCGCCTAGATTTAGTGACAACCCTAATGATTCGACCACCCATATAAGCAGTTCAAATGATGACCTGCTCTCCCTTTGCCCGTCGCCGAAGGCCCCTCTGACTAGCACGAAGATTGAGACCATTCAGGACAAGCTGATGGCTCTAGCTTTAGTCCCACCTCCTCCTCCATCTTGTGCAGCACCGCCTCCTTCTCAACGCAAGCCCGCAAAGAGGAGGTAACCCTTGGTCCTTCTCTTTTTTGTTTTTATGTACATAAGGTGCTGGAATGTTAGGGGCCTTGTTGACCCCATTAGACAGGTGGAGGTCCGTAGTCTTGTTTTTTCAAATCATTTGTAGTTGGTTGGTTTATTGGAAACGATGGTGCCGCAGACCCTCTTCAATTCCATTTCTAGGAGACTGTTGAGGGACTGGTGCTAGCTTGCCAACTATGAGTTCTCCCCTAGGGGAAGGATTTGAGTTGGTTGGGACCCCTCGCGGGTTAGCTTTGAAGTTTTTGCTATATCTACTCTGGCAGTTCATGGGATTCTTAAGTTGTTGGACTCGAGGATGGCTTGCTCTGTTTTAATTGTTTATGGGGAGCACACTTTTACTCTCCGGAGACAACTTTGGGGAGATATTATCTCTAGAAGTAATTCACCCTGGATAGTGATAGGGGATTTCAATGCTATAAAGGACCCCTCTGATAGAGTTAGGGGTTCTGATGCTTGGATCCCATACTTTGATGATTTCGATCAGTGCTTGGTGCAGTCGGAACTGGAAGACCTTAGGTATGTTGGTTTCAGGTATATGTGGACAACTTTCTCAGGTTCTTCTAGGAAGGCTAGGAAGATTGATAGAGTCCTTGTAAACTTTAGGTGGTGCTTGGATTTCTCTTACTTAGAAGCCTCTTTTCTAGCGCCAAGTATTTCGGATCACACACCTATGGTGGTTAAACTGTTGAATCCGATTTTTTGGAGGAAATCATTCAAGTTCTTTGACTTTTGGACTAAGCATCCACGGTTCAATGCAATTGTTACTCAAGTTTGGGAGGACCTGGGGGAAAGTTTCCTATGTTTAGGCTTGTGCGCAAGTTTAAGGCACTCAAATGTCGTCTCAAGCAGTTTAATATGGGGTCATTCTCTAATATATCTGCCAAGATGTCAGAAGCAAGGGTCGCTTTAGAGAGCACGCAAGCCGACCTTCAGCAAGATCCCTTCTCGACTTATCTTGCTAAGTTGGAGAAGGACCGGTGACGTATCTTTGCTAACCTTCAGGCTAGTGAGGAGTCCTTTTTTAGATAGAAATCAAGAGTCATGTGGCTCAAGGAGGGAGATCGCAACACCAAGTTCTTCCATCCGTATGTAAACAAGAGACAACTTTGGAATTGAGTTCTTTTTGTTTTGGATTCCTCTAGTAACCAAATTACTAAACCGTAGCTGGTTCAGCAACGCTTTGTGGAGCATTTCCAGGACCTCCTGGTGCTACGTGTGGAGCAAGAAGGGCCGTCGATTAGGGAGATTCGAGAGACTATCCAGCATCCTCTTACAGACGACCAGGTTAGCTTTCTTGCTCGACCGGTCATCGAGCTGGAGATCCGGGATACCTTCTTCTCTCTAGCTAGGGGTATGGCCCCTGGCCTGGATGGCATCACGATTGAATTCTTTAAGGAGAACTAGGAGACAGTTGGACATTTGGTCACAACAGCAATGAGGGATTTCTTCGTCACGGGGAAGCTTTTGAGGGAGATAAATAACACCATTCTGGTGCTTGTGCCTAAAGTCCCCAATGCGACTTCTGTTGATGATTACAGGCTCATTGCATGATGTAACACTATATTTAAGTGTATCATAAAAGTGCTGGCTAATCAAGTTGCAACTATTCTAAAGAGTGTTGTTAGTCCATTTTAGAGCGCTTTTGTGAAGGGCAGACGAATAAGAGACAACATCTTGATGGCTCAGGAACTCTTTTCTAGTTTCCACCTTAAACCATACCTTCCTAAGTGTGCGGTTAAGGTTGATTTTAGAAAAGCTTACGACACAGTTGATTGGGGTTTCCTTGAGAGAGTTCTCCTTACTTTTGGCTTTCCCGACTTTGTGACTAGGCTTATTATGACATGTGTGCGCATGCCCATGTTTTCCATTGCCATGAATGGGGAATTTCATGGTTACTTTGTAAGTGGACACGGCCTTCACCAAGGTGATTCTATTTCTCCATACCTTTTTACTTTGGTTATGGAGGTTCTATCTGGAATTCTGTTGAGGTGCTCTTCCAAGCTAGAGTTTAAGTTCTTCTGGAGATGCAAGGCAACGAATCTCTCGCATATTTTCTTTGCAAGCGATGTTTTCCTGTTTTGTGATGCGGACCTAACTTCGGTGAGTCTCTTGAAAGAGGGCCTCCAGCTCTTCTTGGCTTGGAGTGGATTGTGCCCAAATTCTTCCAATAGAGAAATCTTTTTGGTTGGTGGATTGCTTGCTTTAAGGAGTCAGATCCTCCTCGACCTCGGCTTCCAAGAAGGCAATCTACCGATGCGATACCTGGGCTTCCTATTATTACCTCCAAGCTTAGCAAGGCAGATTATTGCGTTCTTGTCAACCGTATGACTGCGAGGGTACAAGCTTGGACTCATCGCTTTCTCTCTTTTGTTGGCCGGCTTCAGCTTATCAGATTAGTTCTTTATGCTAACCAAGCCTATTGGTCAAGCATTTTTACTTTACCTATAGCTGTGTTAGACCAGATTGAGAAAGTCCTTTGGCAATTCCTATGCAAATGCCCGGAACTGGGTAGAAGGGATGCTAAGGTTGCCTAGGATGATGTGTGCCTTCCAAAAGAGAAAGGAGGCCTTGGCATCCTGAGGCTCCGGGATTGCAACAAGGCTGCTATGCTGAAGTATATCTAGCTCCTATTTTCAGACAATGAAGCCTTGTGGTGCAAGTGGATTCATTCCACGTTTTGAAAATCAAGGAATTTTTGGGTTGCTAAAAAACCCACCTACTATTCTTGGGCTTGGAAAAGAATCCTATCCTTCAAAAGCGAGGTCCGAAATGCCTTCTATTGGAGGATTAGGGATGGCCTCTCTACCTCCTTATGGTTTGACAATTGGCACCCTAGGGGCCCCCTGAACTTAATCTTTTCGGATTCGATCATCTACAATTCAGGGCTTTCTAGGTAGGCAACAGTGGCTGACCTTTTCTCTTATGCTGGGCAGCCTCTTAAGTTGGTGCTTGAGTCGTGGGATCATCCCCTCCTAAGCCTCTCTCAAAATTTGGATTGCTTTTGCTGGAGGGAGAATTCTTCAGGCCGTTTCACTGTTGCGACGGCTTGGGAGACCTTCAGGCAAAAGAAGACTCAGGTCCTTTAGCATGTGTTCGTCTGGAATAACGCAATTACACCACGGTATTAAATAAACCTTTGGCTTATGACCAAGCTTAGACTTCCCACCCAGGCGCTTTTATTATCTCATGGCAGAATAGATAGTGGTGCTTGTGCCTTCTGCAATGATGTGCCGGATTCTATTGACCATCTGTTTTTTGGTTGTTGTGTCACAGCCAAGGTTGCTTTTTTTTGGGCAGTCAGATGCAATCTGCCTTGGCGTAACAAGTCGTGGGAGGATAATCTCCGTTGGGCCACCACCATGCTGATGGGAAATGAATTTTATAAGTGCATAGCTCGTTTCTCCTTTAGAGCTCTATGTCATATTATTTGGAATAACAGGAACAGTATTCTCTTCAGAGAACAGGCTCTTTCTGTCCTAGCTATGAAAAACCATCTCTTTAAAGTGGTCAGAGATAAGGTGATCACTTTTAGGAACATTGAAGATGACTTCAGGAATAGAAGGTTGCAGCAGAGCTGGGGCATTGACCCGGTCTGTCTTTTCTGGGGATCCTTAGCATGCCTTCCTTTCAGCTGGTGCATCTTGATTAAGGCCTTCGATGCAAAGGCTTTTGTTGCTTGTTGAGGATGTTCTCTCCCTACCTGAGGGTGTTTTTATCTGTTCACCGGTTGTTCATGCCGTGCTTTTCCTTTGTGCTTGTTTTTGGGTTGCCATGACTGTGGCTTTTACATCCCAGCATCCTTCCATTCATTATGATATGTTGTTTTGAGTGTAAGTTTTGATGCCGTGATCTTTTGTACAGTTAGTCTTTGCTCAATATATTTATTACCTTTCACCAAAAAAAAAAAAAAAAAAAAAGCTTTAGAAAGGGACCAAAAAAGACCACCACAACACCTATTCACTCGCGCAACCACCTGTCAAAGCGGTTCCAATCCCCATGAAGATTTGTTTCTCATCTACGCATCAAAAGCCGGTTTGGTGTATAAAGAAAGGGAATGGGGTGATGAGAGCAGGGAGAAAGAGCAGGGCAAATGATAGAGAAGAGGTTTAAGGTGGGTCTTGGGGTTTAGGGTTCCTGCCACCAAATGGGGTAGAGGGCAACTCTTCCATGAGAAAGAGGTGATTTATCGGTAGAGTCAGTTGAATTGCCAGATCCTCGACTCTAAATGGGCTTTTGGGATTGATTATTCATTTTCTAAAGGTGCCAAAAGAAAATTACAGATTTGGTACAAATGTGGTCTAAGCATTCTTTTGCACGACCATCGAAATCGAAGCCTTTAGCTTGCGAAATCGGATAAGATGGGAATAGAACAATTATTTCATGAAAGTAGAATAGAGCACGAACAGAAATTGGGTATTTGCTTGGCGTGGTTGTAAAATCTTTATCTATGTAAATATATAGTAACTATTTATTTTCTAAGGGTTGCTACTAAGATTGACATATAGGATTGTAAGGGATTGAATAGAATTGTGATTTGTAAGAGATTGATGATTCTCCTTACTCCTTACAAGGGTGCTTTCTAACATTTTACACTCGCTTTACTTCAGTTTAGGACATTTGCTTTTCAATTCCATGAGTTTTGTTAAAGAACAAATAGTTTTATTGAGATTTAACGCTGCAGATGACTTATCATTAGACATTTTTAACATTTCCTGTACCTCTTCCTACTAAGTACTTCCTTCAAAGATTCTCAATATTTTCCGCAATGTAACAGTAATGCAGTTAATTTCATATAAGATTTCCCTAAAGTAACAAGTGTCGAATGTTTAACCGATGCCTTTTTTTACTCTTTGCTTTCTTTAGTATATACGATGTTGACATCTAAATTTTGACTCACCATTTAGGAATAACTACATAAAAAAATTATATTAATATTTAACCCTAATAAAAGTATTAGATTGCATCATATAATTTTTATCATAAAATTTAGTTCATTAACTGCATCTGCATTGAACCAGCAGTGGTAGATGGGCATGAATTAGTCGCTTGGATGGGGCCCACACATACCAAAATTTGGCCAAGCATAGAAGGGATGACAGACTAATAATTCCAGCCCTTAACTAGGGCGTTTTGAGCGTTAATTAGGTTGAGTTTGGCCCATTATGTTTAAAGGCCTTAACCTTAATTAGAGTAAGCCTTGAATAGGTCTTGACTTGCCAATTCAAGCCCGCAAAGGACCAATTTTCAGCCTGTCATTTCGATAACGCCAAAGCCAAGTCTGACTAATTAACCTAGATTAATACTATAAATACATCATTATACCTCATAATTTGAGGTCAGCAATTCATAATTCATAAAGCATACATTCAGTGAAACACTTGAGGAAGAGGGAGAGAGCAAGTCACGTCCAAGACTTCGCTTCTTGGCCGCACTCCCTTGCTGCCGCACTCCCCTGCCACCTCCGACCGCAACTGATTGCCTTCATGACCGTGAGACCTTCAACACCGGCACTGCTTCCCTATTCTGGCCTTGCCAATCCAGACCAGCGGTTTCTTTTCCAGCCGTGATGCGCTCGACAATCAGCCGAGCCGCTCCCACCGTGATAAGCAGCCTGGACCACCAGAGAGTGATATCAAGTCGAGTTGCCACCCCCTCCGACACTGTTGTTGTTTGCTCCTCCATCTGCAACGAGACGCATAGCTGTCGCGGCCCCACGACGAGTCCAGCCATCGCCAGCAACGCCTATTGCTTTGCTCCCTGCACCGTGATGAGGCCCGATATTGGTGCCTAGCTAATGATGAGCTGCTGCTTCTGCCGATCACCACTGCCTTGATCAGCCAACATTGCCCAACTAATTCTATTGTTGTTGAAATATGTCTTGAGTTTGAATCCGTTGAATGAAACCGAATTGATAAGAATATATGAACTCAATCACGTGTAAGTCAAAAATTAGCATATGAGAATTGATCAAACGAAATTGTCAGAAGAAGAAGATTGCATGTGGATTTCATTTATGAGCCGCAAGCGTGAAGAATTAACTCCACATGGTTTCCTTTGTTGTCTTCTACTCATCTCAGCAAGTTGGACTTTTGGACTTGGGAAATGATTATTCTTTTTTGTTTTTTATGTAAGTTCTACTTTACACCTACTCTAAATCTCATTATAAGAATTTTGCCTTGCCTCCTTACAAGGCATGGGAGTTGAAACTCATACCCGAAACTAAATTATCCTCACCCTAACCCTTCCTGATATGGGGAGAATGACCACTTGGGCAAACCCCAATGGTTAAATGATTATTCATTTGTCATGATGGGGTTAAGCTCTCTCTAACACAACAAAAGAAAGAGTCAAAGAAAGAGGAAATAAGAGTCCATGCACATCCATTTTCTTCTCTTCCTCATTAATGCATGCACATAAATTTGGTGGACGTTAGTGCTGTGGGCGCCTGTGCTGCTATTGAATGAGTTTATATTTGCATCATTCTTCCTATGAAAGGAGATAAAATTTGAAGATGAGAAGTAGCGCGAGCCTTCCCGAAGATAAGGCAGAAGCTCTCGATAGACGTTGTTGTAACTACACTACAATTATGAATCTCATGGAGAGTTCAATCCTGGCTCAGGATGAATGCTTGTGGCATGATTATATGTGTGATGGCATCTACCATTCCAGGAATATCAATGAACCCAATTATTGCAAGAATATGTACATTAGATTGAATAGAATTATTTTGCTATATTCAAACTAATATCTATTCAACCCATTACAGAAGAAAATGTTCTCTATTGATTCAAAGGTTGTACCTATGGGATAGGATAGAGAAAGAAGAAAAAGAACGGAAGGCTGATTCCCAACACAACATAAGATTCCTCTTCTTGAAACTCTGCACTTTTCCAAATCCAGAAAACAGATGGAATTCGAGGCCTACTGCAAGCGTTCATCTTGAGCCAAGATTAAACTCTATACGACTTGGGTCTCTTTCTTGGGCGAGGCATCAAGTACGTATATCTTTGCCAATTAACCAATTTCTAAACAAGTGATTTAGCCAGTTAAATTATTGTGATTAGAATTTGTGTAATGTCGTGAGTAATTTAGTTAGCTAAATTTTTGTGATTAGAATTTGTATAATTTGTTGAGTGAAATTTCACTAGGCATTGTGAGGGGCTAAATATTGTATGAGTTATTAGGTGGGTGTAATTGGGGGTTGAAAAACACTATTTGAATATTTGAGTGATTGCAATCTCTGTTATGTTGCTTGTTTCTATAGTGAAATCGGTAGTGCTCTCTCCAAGGATGTAGGTTATGATAATTGGATTGAACCATTTAAATGTGGCGTCTGATTTCCTTTCCTTCCTTTCAATTAATTTTATCCGATTTGCTCGCCCTCCATATTCTGCAACAGTCATGGTGATCCTAGTCAAGACAAGCTGACGCCATCCCTCTCTCGACGAGAAGCTGATTTTCCATTGGCCCGACGACGACCCTACTACCCTAGTGCGAGCGGTATGACCTGCATTCGCTTTGACAAGTTTTGCAGGTTAACTCATGATGAACTAACCAAGAATTGACGCCGACTAACCACCAAGCCAAGCCACTCGAAGTCCCGCCGGCCACCTTTGCTGAACCGTGAACCCTACGAGATTCCCCCACCGTGAGCCCCCGCACCATTGTCCATTCGTCCAGATTGGAAGCAAACATTCAAATTAGGTAATCAATATTCTCCGATTCAATTTACTGATATTATTGCCTAAAGTGAATTATCGTTATCTAATTTGAAATACTCGGGTGATATCGCATATCTTTGAGATTTTTTAGGATAACACAACTTAGGATTTTTTTTTCCCTAATTCATAACGTGCACATAGGCGGCAATCTGATCTCAACCTGAGATATAATTCCTATTTGTAGGGAAAATCAACCATTCCAACCATAACCCTTTGGATATGATTGACGTCGAATCACGGACACCTAGAGTGTCAAAACTTGGCACAAAGAAACATTTAAGTGCCAAAAGTTAGGAAATTGACATTTAAGTGCCAAAATCGGAGCAAAATAGATCACTTAAGTGCTAATCTGGCCAAAATCCGACCAAAATGCTGACGTGGCGATTTTCCGGCGAGTTAAGTGCAAAATGACGTTGTTTTGCCTCTAACGTGGTAAAAAAATTAATTTAATTTAATTTAAAACTAAATTTATTTAAAACATTTAAAAATACAAATTCAAATATTTAATTAAAATTAATAATAATAATAATAATAATAATAATAATAATAATTATTATTATTATTATTATTATTATTATTATTATTATTATTATTATTAAAAAAAAGAGGTGAGGGAGACGTCTAAGCCCTCGTCGCCGCTATCTCCTCGCCACTGCCATCGAGAAGGGTTGGTGACGGAGGGGGGAGGGCCAGCGATCCCAGCCGACCCTCCCCCCTCCGTCGCCAACCCTTCCCGGTGGCGGCGAGGAGGCGGCGAGGGCCTGCGAGCGCAGCCCTTGCCTAGATCCGATGAGGGCTCGCGGGCCCTCACCGTCGGTTGGCCGGGGGCCGGCGACCCCGGCTGACCCTCCCCCCTCCATCGCCGGCCCTTCCCGGCGACAGGGAGGAGGCAACGAGGGCCCGTGAGCCCTCGCCCAGATCCGACCGGCTGGCTTGGGGCTGGCGACCCTAGCCGACCCTCCCTGTGACAGCCTGAATTTTCAAAATTTGATTTCGATTAAATAAATCAGGCCTTTCATCGAAATGCTAATAGTGTTATTCTCTGAACTGATCACTCACGAGATAACTGAACTATCTGGGCAAACAATTAGGGAATCTAAATGCAATTGGACTTGAGAATTCGACCAAGAATCGACTGCTTGACCGTGTTGATCTGCAAGGGTCATTACGGCACCGTCAGAGATCGATCAGAAATCAAAGATAGGTCGATTCGACTGAGATATGTGATCAAATTGTGGGTGATTCCACTTGATTAAAAAATTCTCATCGATGGGCACTAAATTGATTTTCTGTCATTTTTGTACCCGATGTCCGTAATTGAAACCTCGAGATTTTCACGACAACTGAGAATCGCTAATGTGTCGAAGATGTACTTTGTGACTCGCGATAAATCGATCACAAGTCAATTGCATAAAAAATTCATAAAAGTTACCCGGTAGACTAGGTCACGCTAAAAGTGTGCCGGATTGAAAATAACCGCGAATTTGAACCCGATTTTTGAAATTGAAAGTTCTGGTGTGTCACAAGCTATTTTAGGAACGTTGACTCACTCTCCGAGAAATTTTCAGAGATTCTGGGATTTTTACGGAAAATCGGTTCGAACGTTGTGGAAAAGTAACGGAAATTAATATGGGCTAAATCGATGGAAATTGGGACTTTCAAGCCGAGCCTTTGAGTGTCGGGGATTTATAGAAAATTGTTCAGGATTTTTCTTCATCGAGATTGGATCTCAATTTGGGAAATTGAGTGAAGAAATTGAAGATAAAATGAAAATCGGAAATTCGGAGCATGAGTTGGGGCTGTGTTTTTTGACATCCATGCTATTTTGGCTTCAATTTATCCTAGAAAGTATTAGGGGCAAGAAGATATTTGTGTGGGTTGTGGGGAGGCCAAACATTTAATGTTTGGCTAAGGGTTTATGACTTTTGCCCCCTCTTAGCTGGCTTCTCCCTCATACTCATCCATTTCCCCTCCCCCGCGAGCAAAATTGGCACACCGTTGCCGTCTTCGGTTCAACGGCGGAAGTGAGCAAGCGGTGGGCCCTAGCCCTCAGCGCGTCCACCGAAGCCTCCTCTTCACGCATCTTCATCTTTGTTTCACTTCTTGGCTGCCAGCACACTCGTTCGGTCAACAAACGAACCACCAAAGCCCTGGTTGACAGACTTCCATGAAGCCCCAGTCCACCGAACACTTCTTAGCTTTGGTCTTCACTCCCGCAGCTCCTTAAACGCGCGCGTCGTCCTCCATTTTCCTTCGTGCAACTCGTCCACCGAAGCTACTCCATTTGACGCTCGCATCTTCGAGCTCCGCGAGATTTCAGCGAAGTCTGAAGTCAGGCCCGCAGGAATTTTGGCCCCATGAGATTCAAGCCCAATTCAGTTTTGGTTTCAACCCATCTCAGTCCATTAAGTTGGTCCAGCAAATTCAGCCCATTTGAAGCTTAGTCCAGCAAGGCCCAGCAACTCCTTTAAGCTCAAGTCCAGTAGCCCATCTTGAAGTCAGCTCAGTCCGGTGAAGCCCGGCCCGTTTCAACAACAAATCTCAGTTGGGCTGAGATTTGTTGGGCCAGTTTTAAGCCCGGTCCGAGAGTTCGCCGACACTGCCGAAAATTAAGGTTTCGGTTGAGCTGGACGTTATCCTTATTTGGGATACCCCCTGGACAACGGGAAGCCAGTTGCAGTTGATTCTGGACCTTATGCTCCTTCGGGAAAGCCGTCTGATAAAAAGACGTGCCGTGCTCAATGGGGTGAGACGAAGCTTGGCAATGCCAGAAAACCACCGAACTGAGAGTAGGCCGTGCTATATGTATATAAAAGCATATTTGTTTGTAAATCTATTGTCCTGCTTTTCTATCCCGAGATGATTACTATCAAAGGATTTCTTTTCGTTTCCGCATGTGCAATAAAAATATATATATTATTTTATTAAAATAGGGATAATAACGCGCTCGGGGTTTATTTTTATAATTTAATTAAGTTTTAATTTTTATATTAATGCCGATGCATGTTTGATAGCTGTTTGGTAAATTGATTATGGTGATCACTCGGTTTCTAATTCGGTATGGAATTGGAAGTAGGTGTTGTAGAACATCGCAGTCACGCCGCACAAGCTGAAGTTCTAGAAGGGAATGTAGTTGCAGATAGACCGATTCATAAGCTCGTTGAACATTTCCTGAAGTTGCAACCACCAAAGTTCACTGGGACAGGAGATGCCGAGGCTGCGACCCGTTGGATCAAAGAACTGGAAAAAGCATTTGAGCTACTGAAGTGCTCTGAAGAAGAGAAGGTTATCCTTGCAGTGTATCAGATGCAGGGAGTTGCAAGTACTTGGTGGAAAGCCACCAAGAGAGAAGTATTCCCAGAAGGCGTAGTCCCAGCGTGGAACGTCTTTGTTAGAGCATTCAATAACAAGTACTTCTCTAGCTGTGCCAAGCAATTAAAGATGGCGAAATTTCTGCGCCTCCGTCAAGGTCCAATGACTATGGACCAGTACGAGGCAAAGTTTGCCGAGCTTTCACAGTATGCTCCTAGGTTGATCCAAGATCCCAAGGAGAAGACAATGAGGTTTATAGATGGCCTCCGACCAGAACTGAAAGATCCGCTGGTGCCATTGGATATAAAGAACTACAATGAGCTGTATGGACGAGCTCAGCTGATCGAGAAAAATCTGAATGAACGAGCTGCCGCATCTGGATCACGGTTTAATTCGAACCAAAATAGAAATCGGTTTGGGAAAAGACTAATGACTAGAGCAAGATACCCTGTCCCGCCCAACAGGAAGGGTGGAATAGGAAAATCAGCATGGAAACAGAATGGTGCCTGTCGCTTCTGCGGAAGGCGACATGGGTCAGCCCCATGCCACTCTAGGCCGGGTGCTTGTTTTGAGTGTGGCCAGCAGGGTCACATGGCCAGAAATTGTCCCAGAAGACCGATGGGACCACCGCAGTTGCCGCCACTGCCACATATGAATCAGAACCGAGGACTACCATCACCAATTGTACAGCAGGGTGGACAACTTAGGCCTCCAACTCAGGGAAGAACTTATGCGATCATAAGAGGACAGGCGAAGGATACGCCTAATGTAACATTTGAATCTGCTTAGCAAAACCATGCTACTTATGCTTTATTTGTTGGTGCAACTCATTCATTTATAGCTGAGCGGTATGTTAAGTTGGTAGGATTAATTCCTGAGTTGTTGGAATCGGTGATTAGTATATCGACACCATTAAAGGATAAGGTGTTAGCTACAGTGGGTTGTCTTGGTTGCACGTTAGCGATTGGTGAGCGAGAGGGGAAGATAGACTTGATAGTCTTAGCCATGTATGACTTTGACCTGATAATTGGCATGGACTGGCTCACCAAGCAACGAGCTAAGCTAGACTGTTATCGCAAGACGATCCAGTTTAACCCGTTAGAGGGTGAAAGTTTCGAGTTTATTGGGAGTCGAGGAGGACCCTCGATTTCCCTAATCTCGTCACTAGAGGCAACCCGGTTGTTAGATGAGGGTTGTCAAGGTTATCTGGCGACTGTCGTGGACACGACAGTTGAGGAGCTAAAAATCGAAGACATTGCAGTAGTTCAAGAGTTTCCAGATGTGTTCCCAAAAGAATTGCCAGGTTTACCGCCAGAAAGAGAAATAGAGTTTGTGATTGAGTTAGCCCCCGGGACAGAGCCAATCTCTAAGGCTCCTTACCGGATGGCTTTATCAGAATTGAAAGAACTGAAGGTGTAGATGCAGGAATTATTGGATAAGGGATTCATACGCCCTAGTGCATCACCTTGGGGAGCACCAGTTCTGTTCGTGAAAAAGAAAGATGGTTCATTGCGCCTGTGCATTGACTATCGACAACTTAATCAGGTGACGATCAAGAACAAATATCCACTCCCGAGGATTGATGACTTGTTTGATCAACTGCAAGGAGCGTCGATATTTTTGAAGATCGACCTAAGGACGGGATATCATCAACTGAGGATCAGAAAAGAAGACATTCCAAAGTCAGCATTTCGTACTCGGTACGGTCATTATGAATTCACTGTCATGCCATTTGGATTGATGAATGCTCCAGCTGCTTTCATGGATCGAATGAACCGAGTGTTCAAGGAATACTTGGATCAGTTCGTGATCGTGTTCATTGATGACATTTTTTTTGAAAATGAAGGACATTTAAGACTGTCACTTTCCTAACTTTTGGCACTCATAAGTGTAAGTTTAAGCAAATGTCATTTTTGGTTGACTCGTGTTACTTTCCTAGGTCACGTGATTTCAGGAGAAGGAATCTCCGTGGACCCAAGCAAGATAGAAGCAGTGATCAATTGGCCAAGACCGACAACAGTGACAGAAATCAGAAGTTTTCTGGGTTTGGCAGGGTATTACAGACGGTTTGTAGAAGGTTTCTCATCGTTCGCCTTGCCTCTAACAAAGCTCATGAAGAAAAACGAGAAATTCATATGGACAGACAAGTGCGAGCGTAGTTTTCAAGAGCTGAAGGAAAAGCTAACTACCGCACCGGTATTGACGATTCCATCTGGTCCTGGAGGATTCGAGATCTATAGTGATGCGTCTTTCAGAGGATTGGGTTCTGTGTTGATGCAACATGGTAGATTGGTTGCATACGCTTCCCACCAGTTTAGACCTCATGAGCAGAATTACCCGACGCATGACTTAGAACTCGTAGCCATCATATTTGCATCGAAGATTTGAAGGCACTACTTGTGTGGGGAAAATTTTCAAATATTCACGGACCATCAAAGTCTCAAATATCTGTTCTCTTAGAAGGAGTTGAACATGAGACAACGCCGATGGATGGAACTGTTGAAGGACTATGACTGTGATATTCTGTATCACCCTGGAAAAGCGAACAAGGTCGCTGATGCACTGAGTCAAAAGTCCTCAGTTGCACAGATGGTACTTAAGGAATGGACTTTAATCGAGAAGGCTAAAGATTCGGTTTTCAAATTTGAGGTAGGCCACCTTTCAAATCTTATAGCCACCCTCAGAATTGAGCCAAAAGTGCAAGTCAGGATCAAGATGCTTCAATCAACAGATCCAGTTATTCAAAAGATCCTGCAAGAGGATACTGATAAGAGAAAAGCTGACTTTCAGATTTCTGAGGATGGAATGTTGAGGTTCCAAGGACGATTAGTTGTACCTAACGATATAGAGCTTAGAGAAGAAATTTTATCTGAAGCACATCGTAGCAGTTATAGCATTCATCCTGGAAGCACTAAAATGTATCAGAATCTACGTCAACACTATTGGTGGTCAGGTATGAAGGCGGACATCGCCAAGCATGTGGCCAAGTGTTTGACATGTCAGCAAGTAAAAGCCCAACATTGCAAGCCGGGAGGACTTCTGCAACCTCTCGCGATCCCAGAATGGAAATGGGAGCACATCACAATGAACTTCGTGACTGGACTACCAAGGAGTCAAAGAGGAAATGATTCAATTTGGGTAGTGGTCGACAGGCTGACAAAATCGGCTCACTTCATTGCAGTACGAAAAGACCTAAGTCTGGATAGACACGCAGACTTGTATGTGCATCAGGTGGTTCGTATGCATGGAGTGCCAGTTACGATAACTTCAAATAGAGATCTGAGATTTACTGCTGCTTTTTGGAAGAGCTTGCAGAGTGCTTTAGATACAAAGCTTCAGTACAGTACGGCATATCATCCTCAGACGGATGGTCAATCTGAAAGGACAATTCAGACTCTCGAGGACATGCTGAGAGCTTGCGTAATAGACTTCAAAGGAAGTTGGGAAGATCAGCTTCACCTGGTAGAGTTTGCCTACAATAACAGCTATCAGCAGAGCATCCAAATGGCTCCCTTCGAAGCGTTGTCTGGCCGAGCTTGCAGAACACCAGTGTGTTGCGATGAAGTTGGGGAAAGGAAGATAATAGGCCCAAAGTTGATTCAGCAGTCAGTAGATGCTGTGGCAGTGATCAGAGGCAGATTAAAGACAGCGCAGAGCAGATAGAAAAGTTATGCAGATAAGCGTCGAAGGTCTTTAGAGTTCCAAGTTGGTGATCACGTTTTTCTGAAAGTGTCACCAATGAGAGGAACTTCGCGCTTTGGTAAGAAAGACAAACTGAGTCCGAGGTACGTAGGTCCGTTTGAGATTCTTGAAAGAATTGGGAACCTAGCGTATCGTCTTGCATTGCCGCCAAGACTGGCGCAAGTGCATGACGTTTTTCACGTGTCGATGTTAAGGAAGTACCAGCCTGACCCGACCCACGTGCTCAATTTCGAGGAATTGGACGTGGATGACCATGTGTCATATGTCGAAAGCCTGGTTCAAATTGTCGATTGTAATGAGCAAGTCTTGCACACCAAGACCATCCAGTTGGTGAAAGTGGTTCGGCAACACCACGGTACAGAAGGAGCGACATGGGAGACTGAGGAGTCAATGAGAGAATTGTACCCCCACCTTTTTGATCAAGTCTTGTAATAGGTTGAAATTTCGAGGACAAAATTTTTATAAGGGGGGAAGAGTTGTGACAGCCTGAATTTTCAGAATTTGTTTTCGATTAAATAAATCGGGCCTTTCATCGAAACACTAATAGTGCTATTCTCTGAGCTGATCACTCACGAGATAACTGGACTATCTGGGCAAGCAATTAGGGAATGTGTTGATCTGCAAAGATCATTACGGCACCGTCGTCGGAGATCGATCGAAATCGAGATAGGTCGATTCGACCGAGATATGTGATCAAATTGTGGGTGATTCCATTTGATTTGAAAAATTCTTGAACAATTCGGCGATTTTTTTGATTTTATCGTTTTGGTTCCCGGTGTCCGTAATTGAAACCTCAACATTTTCACGACAAGCGAGAGTCGCTAATGTGTCGAAGATCTACTTTGTGACTCGAGATAAATCGATCGAGTCAATTGCACCAAAAATTCATAAAAGTTACCCGGTAGACTAGGTCATGCTAAAAAGCGCGCCGGATTGAAAATAACCGTGAATTTGAACTTGATTTTAGAAATTGAAAGTTCTGGTGTGTCACAAGCTATTTTAGGAACGTCAACTCACTCTTCAAGCCAAGCCTTTGAGTGTTGGGATTTATGAAAATTGTTGGGATTTTTTTCGAGATTGGATCTCAATTTATTGTTGAAGAAATGATAAAATACAAAAATTGCATAATTAGATTAGATTAGTTTTTTGACATTTTAGATTAATTTTAGCTTAATTTATCCTTTAAAATTAGGGCAAGAAGATATTTGTGTGGGCTGTGAGGAGACCAAACATTTAATGTTTGCTAAGGGTTTATGAATTTTGCTCCCCTCTTAGCTGGCTTCTCCCTCGTACTCATCCATTTCCCCTCCCTGCGCGAGCAAAATTGGCACGCCACTTCTGCCTTCCTTTCGTTCTTCTCGCCTGAACCGAACTATTTTGCCCCTTCTTTTTTCATTTTTCTTCCTTGCAAAACCACCGAAATCTCTGCCTCAATTCCCTGCAAGTTGCCAGCTCTTGTCCACCACCTGCGGTCTTCATCAACCGCATCCACCGAAACTGTTTCGGTGTGGAAGCTGCTGCTGCACGTCTTCAGTTCAACGAGCGGAAGTTAGCAAGCGGTGAAGCCCTCCCTGTCGCGTCCACCGAAGCCTCCTCTTCACGCATCTTCATCTCTGTTTCGCTTCTTGGCTGCCAGCACACTCGTTCGATCAACAAACGAACCACCGAAGCCCTGGTTAACCGACTTCCACGAAGCCCCAGTCCACCGAGCACTTCTCAGCTTTGGTCTTCACTCCCGCAGCTTCTTAAACGCGCGAGTCGTCCTCCATTTTCCTTCGTTTAGCTCGTCCACCGAAGCTACTCCATTTGACGCCCGCATCTTCGAGCTCCGCAAGATTTCAGCGAAGTCTGAAGTCAGGCCCACGTGAATTTGGGCCCACTTTCGCCCCGTGAGATTCAAGCTCAATTCAGTTTTGGTTTCAGCCCATCTCTAGCAAATTCAGCCCATTTGAAGCTTAGTAGATGGTGAAGCCTGAGCCCGTTTCAGCAACAAATCTCAATTTGGGCTGAGACTTGTTTTGGAAAATTAAGTCATCGTAACCGGTTTCCACAATTAACCGGTGAGTTAGGCTAATAACGTTTAAGGGGTGTTAGATTTATTTTGTTAGGAATTAGGTGGTTAGTTAGATTAAATTAGAAATTGAATTTAATTGAGCATGTTAAGTGGTTAGATTTTAAGCCTAATATTGTACTATTTATCTAGAGGGTTTGGGAATTTTTCCGTATTGGCTATTAATTTAATGATTTTGGCCTAGGTTATTATTTGTAGAATTAAATTGATTTAATACATTCCAATTTAAATTAGGATTTAATTAAATTACTTCCTCGTTTAAGTTAGACATTATTCTGACCTTGGTAATTCATTTAGGATAATTTTTCGTTCCAAAATTTAATAAAAAACAATTAAAATTGTCATCTTAGAATATATTATATTTCTTTTCTTAGATATAATCACATATTTAAATTGGGTTGTTCTTACTTACAAATTTCAATGATTAATACCAAAAATATCATGCGCATGTCATCTAAATTAGCATCATAAACCACACATCATTTAGTAATTGTATGCTAGGTTCATTTAATTAAATTGCACATTATGTAGAGTAATTAAATTAAAAGTTGATTGTCATGTTAGTATAGACATGTTTTGTACTTCATTGCATTTGAAGTTATTGCATTACGTGCATCGCACATAGGGTTGTTCTCCTTTAAATAAGAGAAAACTCCAAAAAGATTTTAGCAGAATTATCTACTAATTAAAAAACATATTTAGGTTAAATATGTGTTTTTTAAATTAACATTGTAGACGCCTTACCTTGCTTCAAGGTAAGTACTCCTTCCCCATATTAGAAATTTATGTAGTACTTTAATTATTAAGTGTTAAATTAATATTTGCATACCTGCATGATTATCTCAAATATTAGTGGCTAAGCTAAAATCAGTTCAAGCTACTGAAAAAAATATTTTTCCTAAAAAAATAAAGGTACCGAAAGGAAAATCTAGGGTAATTTTTATTTAGGAAAATCTTGTGTTTTTAATTGACCCATTAAGAAATAGATTAGTGGCAACTCCTAAATAAAAATGATTTGCATATTAATAACTTAAATCCTTAAGTTGTAAATTGGTATAGGCTTGGAAGAGATCGAGTTAAGTTTATGCTTGATAATCCAATAACCGAATCCCTGGATGGTCCATCCGGTGAGGTATGGTCGCAACCTACATATTTGGATGTTTCAACTCTTTTCACTTTTGACCCAGATTTCAAAGATTCTAAAAATTAGGCGAAGCCTAGATTTCATAGATTATTATGTAGAAACTAATCTTCTAAATACATACATGGAGAGCTATGGATAATAAAGAATATTACATTTAATTGGCTGCATTTTTTTTCTCCCTTTTATTTACCCAACGTTGAAAGCTTTGATTTTGCTTTTTGTTTTTTGTTTTTGTTGGTTAGTGTTTTCATTGTTTGATTAAGCTCTAATGTATTAGGAAAAAAAAATTGGCCAACAAAAGGCTGATGACAATCGCACTTACATCTACAATGAGCTTTTAGTAATGGAATTCCAACTTGTGATTTTCTTATTTTCAATTTTATATTCATATTATGTTATTAGTTGGAGATTGTATCTGCTTTATCTAGTTAATCGATAATTTCTTAGACAAAAGAGGTTGATAAGTTATTCTGTTTTTACAAGAAGGCAATTGATAATAAAGCATAAAGCTGTATTTTCTATTTAGTATTGAAAAACTAATTGAATGATTTCTTATCCTCCTTCTTCATAAGATTATTATATTCTCACAAAATCAAAGTTTTGCAACTATCATTTTATAAAAATCATTCTATCACATGTCGAATATGTTTCAATCATTATAATTTCATTGTAAATTTCAATTAATCTTCACTGTTAAGTTTTCTTTGTTTTGTGTATGTGAATCTTTAAATGTGAGAAGATATTCTTTTTCTTAATTGAAATTTGCATATTATATACATCTATGAAGATTAAAATGGTGAAAAGAAACTTAAACTAAGTAATCTCGTAGAGCAAGGATTTATGGTCTAGCAGAATAACCATTCCTATGGTCTAGCAGAATAACCATTCCAAGACTATCTTCTTGTTTAGTTTGCTAGAGTTGCATAGATAATAAGTTAGCAATGATAAAGAAAAAACGCATCATGCACTTCATGAGACATAATCAACGCCTAAGCTATTCAATTATCACATTATCCAAAACCATAAATGAAAAATTACCACAATCTATAGATAATTATAATATTCTAACGTCTAATAATAGTTAGGACACAATTTTGCATTCTAATTAACTGTATTATGGTTAGAAGAAACTCCTACAAATGAACAAAATCTGGAGGGAAACTAGGGCTCGGTGCTTTTGGAGGAAAAATTAGCCATTGGTTTTGAAGGGAAAAAATTTGGGGCTCGATGCTGGAGGGAGGAATATCACAAAAGAAAATGTAAGTTATTGTTTTTGGTGAGTGTGGTGTTGTTTAGCGACAAAGTCGGTCATTATTCATTCGATTTTTGGTTTGATTGTGGGGATGTCATGTGAAGTTATCGTCCTTTTTGTATTATGATCCCAAAACTTAATTTGTTTTGTCTAGGGTGCAAAATTGGCATTGTGAGAATGGCTACTGCAAAGAAGAAAACATATGAGACCAGAAGGCCATATTAATTACCTATAGCTCCAGTTTTAGATAGAAAGAGTGTAAGGACTGTGAATCAAACAAAAAATCCATCAAAAGAAAAGGAACTAAAGGAATTGTTTAGATTGGTTATTGAAAAGTTGCTTGCTATGGTTTTGTTGTTGGGGGTTACTGCATATGTTTTAGTTTTTTTTTTTTTTTTTTTTTGGGGGGGGGGGGGAGGGGAAGGGATATTCGGATTGAGTGATGTATTTATTTAGATTTTTTGTTGATTTTGGTTTGCTTTGTTTATTGAATGATTGATTGATGGATACTAATGTAAAGAAGCACTTGAATGAAAAAGGCAATGGTGTTTTTGTCCACGTTTGGAAGTTCCAGTTTTTTTCCTTGCTTTTAGCCGATGCTGCATGTGGCTGTTATGTTTTGTCTTATACTACTAGTGCAAGCACAAGACTGCAACAACATGTCTAGTTTTGCACTAGTAAGTTTGGTGCAGTGTTCAATTAGCACCAGCAATTGTTTGTTTCATTGGTGCAAGCACAACACTGCACCAGCGAGTCTGATTTTCACCTACAAGTCTGGTAGTGTTTTCTTCCACTTGTTTGTGCTCTAGTGCAGGCACAAAATTGACCCAGCAAACCTAGTTTTGCACTAGCAAGTCAGGTGTATCCTTGTGCTAGCACTGACACTTGTTTGTGCTGTTGGTGCAAGAATAACATTGCACCAGCAAGTACTCATGCCTTTTTGTAAGTTGGGTTGGGGACGTGTTTCAAATAGTGAAACCAACTTATAACTTTTTAATAAGTTAAAAACCATAAGTGATCGTTTTTAACAATAATTGGCATTAAGTTACAACGTTTAACAAATATTGGTAGTCAAGCCATCATTTATGGACTTGTGATGCAAGTATTGTCCTTCAATCTCGTATATAGATTAGCCAACACCAGTCCCAAAAAACACAACCATTGATGCCTAGTTGACCATTTCAAGATAAATTGCTGTACAAAACTTAGTGAAAAGACATGATCCACCAAATTGACCCTACAAGAGGCCATTCTACCCCCCTTACGCAACCGCCTAAAACACCAGTGAATGGGTGCTTACTTTGCAATTCTTGGACATAAGAGTTAACCAACAATTACATCATCATAGAAAGTTGCAAAAAACTAGTTAAAGCTTGTTTTTTTTTTTTTTTTTTTTTTTTAATTCAAGCTTGTTTAGTAGGCTAAGTTTATTTTACATTTGAGCAACAAGGTTCGTCATGGTTCTCAAGCTATATTCCTTAGCTTATCATGGTTCTCAACCTCTTGGTGGCTGCCATCTTGATTCTCATGCTGCTGTTCGAAGTCGCAAATCGGTAGACCTGCCATTATGTGATTTATGGCAACACTTACAACCTCACCCTCTTGATGAAAGATTTGTGGCTTGCAATCTACATTGCAGACACAATGCTTGTGTTTTTTGTCATCTCCTTTGCTTCATGTGGTTTACAAACTTGGTTTCTCAGCTCTGGATGTTGCTCAGGTTTGGAAATGGTGTATTGTAATGTAATAAATGTAAGTATCATTTTTCTTTAATATGCATCATAAAATGATTTGAATGATGTTAAAGTTTGAGTCAAGTAAGAAAAGTCAACTGCAATCATGTTAGACATTCAAAACATTTAAGTTAAACTAGTAAATGATCACAAGATTATAATAGCTAACTTGATTATTTGAATCAAGGCAAGCTGAAGCCATCAAGCGGCTCACTAACCTAATTTAATAGCTGATTGTCTATGATATATTTTATGATGTGTTAATAAACTGTAAATAAATGAAAATTCTATTAATTTTACTTTACTATATTAGATGAGTTAATGAGCAAAGGCTCGACCTTTACATTGAATCAAATTAGATCTCATACCAATCTATACTTCAGTTTAGGGTTCTGAACAATTTTATGGTGCTCCTTGTCCATTTCTAACATTTACTTTTAAGTCACTTTTTGGGCTCCAAAAATTGCATGTAATCAACTTTAGTCCGATTTGACATTTGACTCCTCTGCTTTTCTCTCTGTCCGCACGTGTGCGTGTGCTTTTATAAGAGGACAGTTAGGTTCCCAACGAACACTTCCCATTAGTCGCCCCTTGCAAAACCTGCATGGTAATTTGTTTCTTTTAGGGGGATCGGTATAGTTCTTAACTTTTGTTTGACATGTGGTTAACATAGTCTAATAGGCTAAGTCGTCACGTCTTCTAGGTTAAAAACAAAAAAAAAAAAAAAAAAAAAACAAGACACGTTAATTTTACTTGTTCTTCTTTTTTTTTTCCTTGTCATAGGACACTTTAATTGACTGTTGGTGTATGTGGGGACTACGGGCATTGGTAAGTGAACAGACAAATCAGATTTATATTCGAAAAAGATCACGAAGTTCCATACTCAGGCATTGGGAAGTGAACAGACAAATCAGATTGCGACAAAAAAGAAAAAATAGAACAGACAAATCAGATTTATATTGAAAAAAGATCACGAAGTTCCATATCCAGACATTGGTAAGTGAACAGACAAATCAGATTGCGACCAAAAACAAAAAAAGGAACAGAGAACAGATTTATATTCGGAAAAGATGTCGAAGTTCCATACTCGACAATTATGAAATTGTTCGGCGTGGATCTCAAAAGATACTTGACAATTATCCATCCTTAAGAGAAATTGTTCAACGTGGATCTCAAAAATCCCCAAGGATGGGGTGAATTAATATACCCGACAATTATCCATCCTTAAAAGATTCCACCATTTGGTAAAGAATATATTTTCCTCCGTGCACTCATTTCGATAATTTTAGTTATTATTTTGTCTTCAGTTGATTTTTAAATTATTTTTTATTTTCTTTTCTTTTTTCATCGGTCGGTCGCCGATCATTGTGACAATTGGCAATTAGCTACCTTAAGCCTCCCTATAGGCCGGCGAGGCTCCAACTTGCAAGATACCAACCATATCAAACCTTGTCGCCTTGGGACGAGGCCGAGCTCTCCCAAGGCTGACAAGTTGAGCGAGGCTCAAGCCTCGCTTCGACCTAAAGTGAGCTTAGGAGAGGTGAGGCTCGAGCTCCCTTGTGGCCGGTCGTCGACTGCCTCCATGGCAGACGACTAGCCAAAGAAGAAAGGGAGGAAAAAAAGAAAGAAAGAAAAGGAATTAAAAAAATTAAAATAAAGCAAAATTCAAAATTTTTAAAAAATAAAAATGAAAAGGTGTTTGGTGAAAAAAAAAAGTGTTTGATTTAAAAGTGAAAGAAAGAGGATGGGAAATTTTTTTTGCTTTCTAAAAAGTCGAAAACATTTTGCCTATTTTAGAAGACTTTTTTTTGTTGATGAAAAATATTTACCCTAACCAATTGATTTTCCATGAAACGAACACCGGAAAGTCTGAAAAAGGTTTTGCTAGAAGTTTTTTTATGCAAAAAGAATGGAGTCTCTGTAACTGTTCAATTATTTGAAGAACGCATCCTCCAAAATCCATGTTGGATGCATTATTTTTCTCTTTTTAGATTGGGGATAAAACTGTCATAATTTTCATATTGCTCTCACTTACCTTCCATAATTCCTTTTTTGGTTTCTAGAGTGCCAAATTATTTAAAAATAATTTATTTGAGTGTCATTGGCGATTTGTGTGATCGAAAATCTGACATGGTAGTAATTCATTATAAATTGGCTCATAGGAAAAATCCAATAAGCAAAAATCATAAGATATGACCTTATTTTAGCCCTATTGGTAAAAGGGAAACTAATAAAGAAAAACTAAAATAAGGAGAGAGAGAGAGAGAGAGAGTAGTTGCTCGCCAAATCCTCTATTTCTCTCTCTACTACTCTAGTGGTAGGGACATGGTTTCTCAATAGAGCTTAGTCATTTAACGTAAGTATAAAATTGACAAAAAGACTATATACGGACAATCAAGTATTCAAAAAAAGAAAAAAAGAAAAAAAAAAGATTGAGCAGATTAGGTGGAGGGGTTTTTGGCACTATAAAACCGTGAACTAGGCAATTTATTTTTTATTTTTGGGGTGGAATGGTTGAGAGTGGAAGCTTGTGGTGCATTTGGCAATTTTGTTTATAGGAATAATTTCTATTCAAAAATAATTTTTCTAATTATGTTTCTTGTATGAAAATTTTTTAGCATTCGAAGGTATTTGGTAACTGCATAAAATTTCTATTACTGGAATATAAATACGTTTGGTACAATTCTCAATTTTTGGTGACTTAAAAGTTCTTTTAATTTTGTAATAATCTTATTATATTTTCATTTTTCCTTTTCCTTCTTCTTCTTTTTCTTCCTCTAGTCAGTTGCTGGCCAAGGTTGAGGCCAACGACTAACAAGATGAGAGTTGGCAACCTTACCTAGATTTGGCGAGGCTGACCTTGTGGCGATTGGGTAAGGCTCAGCCTCACCAAGTCTAGGTGAGGTCGAGCCTCACCTAGCCAAGCCGAATCTTGCCTAGCCACAGCAAGGCTCTATCGAGGTCATTGGATCTCGTTTAGCCGGTCGCTAACCATTCTTGTGGCCGGCAATCAGCTAAAAGAAGAAGAAGAGGAAGAGAAAAGGAAAGAAAAGAAAAGAGGAAAAAAAAGGTTTAGGCTTGACTCTTGAGTTGTTTCCAGAAATAAAGAAGCAATTTTTTTTCTACTTCTTGACTTTATTTCAAATCTATTACTAAGAATAAAAATTTTACCATACGAATTTCTATTCTTTTTTTTTTATGGGGAATAAAAGAATAGAAATAGTTATTATTTGACTAGTTACGAAACTTGCCCTAAATATTATCAAACTTGAGGGTGAAAGGTTAGAGAAAGAGAAGAGAATCGGTACAACAGAGAAGAGAAGGGAAAAAAAAAGCAACAGTGGCCGAGAAGAGATATAGCGGAGTAAGATGTTGATGATTTTCCACATAGACTACTATAAAATTAACACGGAAAATATTTAACCTTGCATTTAAATCAATTAGAGAGAACCAAAGAAATAAATAACAATTAAAAATACCGAATATATACATAGTTCGATCTAAGTGTACATCCACAAAGAAAGTTAACAGCACATAATTCACCATAAGCAGAGAACTAGAGTTATAATGGCTTATATGCTCGAAAGTGTTTCTCACACCTTGACTAAATCCAAACTCAAATTGATTATAAATAAAAAATTCTATTTACATGCAAAACTCACAACACAAATCACCGTTTATATATATGAAGATCTCCTTTTTGTCCAAACCCTTGCTTTGTATGGCATAAAATAGAATGCTTCACTAAAATGGAAAATTGATGAGTGTATTAGAAGTCCTAAAACTTATCATGTAAATGCAATTGAGTTTTAAAATTTTCAAAAAGTGCAATTAAGTTTTAAAACTTATCACAAAGGTTCAATCAAGTCTTAAAACTTTCAAAAGGTTTAATAAAGTCCTAAAACTTATCTTGAAAGTACAACCAAGTCCTAAAATTTTCAAAAATGTGCAATCAATGGAAAGATTTAGATTGAACCACTTTGACAAGTTTTAGGATTTGATTGTACTTTTTGAAAGTTTTAGGACTTAATTGCACTTTGTGACAAGTTTTAGAACTTAATTATATTTTTATGAAAAATTTTATGACTTTCAATGCACTTATCTCAATGGAAAATAATATCTCATTGAAGACCTACAAAGTATCTCACTTCCCTAATACAATTCACTTCATTTCTGACACACTTACCGGGACTCCACAAAATTTTATATAATTAATAATGACCGGGAGCCCCTTATTTTGTCTTGTGGTGGCAGAGAACTCCTCCTTTATTTTCTTCTTTTTGTGCGGTTAAAAGGAATCTCTTCCGGTAGCCAATATAAAAGTTTAATCCTTCACCAGTAAGTGTTCGGTCAAGAGTTTCGATCCACCTTATCCAACTCAGATCGAGTTTCGCACGCGACTCAAATTCGAAATGTATTTTAACAAATGCATCCAATGTGCTGTCTCCATCACCTTCGACTTTTTTGCGATTTGTAGGATTCTGCATGCACCCCAAACCCAATGATGTCTGCATCAAGCGCAACTCCCTGCATCACACTATTAGAATCATTACCGTCTCAACTCCACTGAGGCCGATTTAACCGGTCCCCTTAATGTTATTTGCGAGCTCAAACCTCTCCACTGCTCATCTCAAGTTCAAACCTCCCCATTGCTCAAGCTTTTCGACCATCCCCTCTCTAGAATTTAGGGTTTCATTTTGAAATGAATTCGAGGAATAAAAGGCCCAAAAGGATATTATATATGTTGGAATTAAGTTTCTTATAGAAAAGCCATGTCACAATCCCACATAGCAATTCGCTTAAGTGAATGATTTTTCATTAATGTGGCACTCAAGTGAGTATTGTACGAAAATTATGATATTTATAGTATCATTATCCCCTTTAAATTGTAATGTATGTGCTTTAGGATGTATAGGATGTCATAATATCTCTGAAAAGTCACATTTGTAGTGAGAAGCAGAGAAAAGTACCAAAAAAGTCCTAACTCTATTTCATTGATATCAATTCAATCATAAACATTTTAATTATACCAATTTAGTCCTAAATCATTGATACCAATTCAATCCATTCAATCAATTCAAGCTAGAAATTGCTGACGTGGATGTCGGCTATCCTATGTGGCAAGACTGACACCGACATGAACATATTTAAATAAATTTTATTTTTCATTTATTTTTCTTTTTATTTCCCTTTATTTCGTATTCTTTTTCTTTGGACTTTGGCCAGTACTAGCCACTGGTCATAGGCCAAGGCACAACCCTTGCAACTTGGGTGAAGGCAGCCCTTGTTGGATCTAGCTTGGGCTCGACCCTCACCCAAGCGATGAGGATCCGCCATAGTCCAAATAAAAAAGAAGAGGAAAAAAAAAAGAAAGAAAAAGGGAAGGAAAAAAGAAAAAGAAAAAGAAAAAGAATTTAAAAATAACAATAATTTTTTTTAAAAAAAATTATTTAAAAATGTTTATGTTAGCGTCAATTGTGCCACATGGGATGACTAGTGTCTATGTTAGTGACTTCTGGCCTAAATCGATTGGATGGATTGAATTAGTAGGAATACGAAAAGGTTTAGGATTAAATTGGTTAAAGGTTTAGGACTGAATTGGTATTGATGTAATAAATTTAATTTTTTTTGGTACTCTTCCCACGAGAAGCATGATATTTATGTTGGCACCAATAGTAAAACGCTTTCTCAATGCCAAGAACGGAACTTAGTACTTAAAACCCCTCTGTTGCAATATAAGGGCACAAGGACAGGAATCCCAAAGGATACTGCCAACTTCTCTGGCAGTAAAAGAGCATAATAATCTTCATTCAACTTGCCAATTTTAACAAAACAGCTGTCATATTTGAAATTTGAACACATTGCGGATGTACCCCAAGATGGTTTCGATATCAAGCCATGAATATCATTATTATGCTGAAGGAGTGGGATTGGGATAATGATGAGGGAGGCTTTGTCACTACATAAGCAAGGTCTTTCTTTTTTCTAAAACTTGGAGAATTTCTCTTTCTACTAACGTGGAACTTAATATTTCGACTGGGCGGCATTTTGTTCGAAAACGAGAAACCTGTCTTTGATTCTACAAATAGTTGGATTTATCTGAGCACCAAAGCCAGTTCATATGTGTTTCAAGTGCAATGCTTACCACCCGATGCCTGATAATTATCGAAGCATTGTAACTCCATAAAAAAAGTGGCATGAAGGCATCGCTTGTCCTTGTTTTTTTTTTTTTTTAATGTTCAATCAATTCTTTTTTTTTGGTTCCATCACTCTTTTGTTAACATTAGCCGTTCAACTTAAAAAGTGAGACTGCTCACATAGCCGTTTAAGTGCTATGCTAGCATCATAAGTGACTTGCTACCTCAAAAACCTTAACAAAATAAATACTTTTTTAGTATCAGAAAAAGAAAGGAAAATTTGAAAAGAGAAAATAGAATAAGTAAGATAGAGATAGAAGAGGGAGAGGAGACTACAACAGGGGCGCGTCTGGTGCACATTAAGGGTAAGCCGTCCTCGTCGGGCCACCATTGTCGTGAGGAAGACCCCTCCTAGTCTCTCTCTCTTTCTAAGAATCTTACTAAATGTATTTCTATCATGAGAATAGAAATTTTATGGAGTTACCAAACGCGTTCTTTTGCTCATAAATTATTTATGAGAACAAAATTAGAAAAAATCATTTCTGATAAAAAATTATTTCTTAAAACAAAATTATCACCAAACGTGCCTTTAAAAAAAACTTATAGATCTAATTATGAGCATGACAATTAACTGATCTCACTAGGCTCTAGGCAATGACATACAATAATAGGACTACCTAATCTGACAAGGATCAATCCAAGCCCAACTAACATGAAAGAGTGTTACTTATGTTTTTCGTCGATAGGTGAGTAATGCGATGTCCCCATTAAATCCACATATTGAACACCTCGAATAATCTTCAGTGAGAACTGTGTGATCTACGAGCTCAAATGCACCGAATTCAATTATGCACCCAGAACTTCTTGCGATTGGGAGATAAGGTACAAGAAAACCGGCTAAAAGTTCGGAGTCAAGCACCCGATGGAGATGGAGAGCCGATCCGACAGTGGAGGGACCACCGGACCAACATGCAAGGACGAGTCAGGTGGGCCCCATCCTATGTCTCTGTTCCCTCGTTCAAGGGGAAGTAGACAATTTTGCCACAGTTTTAATCCGCATGTTATCATTATTTTTTTGTTTATACGGATTTATTTAATCATCAATAGCAAAAAACTAATGGAAATAGCGCAAATCTTTTAGCTTAAATACAAGCAAGCTCAATGCAGATATATATATATATATAAAAAGAATAATAATACATTATTTATATTCAGACATTAATGCCTAAAAACTAAACGATGAGATATACTCGCTCATGCTTTCACCGGCCGATTATTTTACTCCTGAATGACAGTCCGTCGATTGTAAATCCGACGGACAGTATCAAAAGGCCTGGATCTTTGACTGTCGCATGCACATAGCCACAGCATTCTAATTCATGAAACTCTCGCAACTTCCCCTGTAGACGAGCACACTCCCCACTTCACTCATCTCTGCGTCTCTCTCTCTCTCTCTGTGATAGGCATCGAGTCCAGCAACTTAGTCTAGAGTTCCTGCAACGATGGCATTGCTCTCAGCTCTCATGATGGAGATCGGGATCCCAGTCTGCGCCGTCATTGGGATTGTGTTCTCCCTGGTGCAGTGGCGCTGCAGGTTGTGCTATGGCGACAACGAAGTAGGAGACCGAACCTACCGGGATGTTGTTAAAGGCGAGTATGATGCGATAAAGCGTAACATCTCTAAAGGTGACTTTATACAGATCCTTTAGCTTCACAATTTGCCTGCTTTATGGAACTTTTCCTCTTTGTGGCACTGGAGATTGATAGCCGTACATTCTTAAACATCTCAGGTCTTTCGTTAATGAAATTCGATGGTCCCCTTTTTCAATAAAGCTCGTAATTTAGCATATGTTCGTTGTCCGAGAGAGAAAAAGGAAAAAACGAAGACAGAGAATGAAGTACATTTGATTTTCTGGGTTGCGAGTCTTTCTTTTTCTGGGCATAGAGAGGTTGGAGTTCAACCCCTTTCTATGTCTCACGCACACTGTTTATTAACAGATTTTTTCGGGTCAATCTCGCATCTGCCTGAGCAACAGCAACAAATTCGAGTCTTGTAATCTGATGATAGCTCATCGGAATCATGAGCTTCTGCTGCTTGTGGGGCGAGTCATTATTAGGGTTTGTCACAGTTGCTAGAGCTTTGAGCGACGTATCTCAGCACAGTAGTATAATATTTACTCATTGAGATCTCTTCTCAGGAAGATGGATGGAATGATGTTGGTGGTCTTTGTCGTGTTCTTGGGCGGAGGGTTAACCGTGGTAGCTCTTGTCCTTCTGGCTTTTGCCATTCGTCTTATTTTCTCAACAAGTTCGCGCTTTGCTTGGACTCGGTAAATGCACGTGTTGTGCATGTCAAGTGAATGTTTTCGTCTCTTCACTCACCAACAAAGGCCCTGTTTGGCAAATTTTTGTTTCTGTTTCTGGAACACAATTTTTTTTCTTTTATTCCGAGAAAGAAAAAAAGAACAGAAAAGGGTTTGTTTACACTTTTATTTTCGAGAACAAAAAATCTAATTTTTTTGTTTATGGGAACAGAAACAAAAAGTAGAGAAAGTTTGTTTCTTATTCTCAAGAACACTTCCGAGAAACACTTTTTTTTCTTCTCATTTTCCTTCTTCTTTTTTCTCTTTCTTTTCTTCTTCTTCTTTTTTCTCTTTCTTTTCTTCTTCTTCTTTTTCCTTTTGCCGGTCACTAGCCTTGGCCATGGGTGGCGTCGGCAACTGGCCAGACAAGGGCCGTTGACCTTGCCGGCCCTTGGAGAGGCCGAGCCACGGCGAGGCTCATCGGCCCGAGCCTCGCTGTGGCCGCGCGAGGCTGACCTTGCCTGGGTTGGGCAAGGTCGACCTCGCCTAGATCTGGCGAGGTCGCATTCGCCTAGCCACCGGCCAAGCTTGGCCTCGCGGGCCACCTCCAGGACAGCGTTGCCTGGTTGTGGCCCGGCGACGAGGCCGGGCCTTTCCAAGCCAGTCGTCGGAGGCCAGCCTAGCCCTAGCGAGGCTCGCCGGTGCTAGGCTGGCCTCCTACGAGCTTGTTGGGCCTCGCCCTGGCCTGGCGAGGCTCTAGCAAGCTCACGAGGTTATGACCGGTCACCGGCCATGGCAATGGCCAAACGACTTGCCAAAGAGAAAAAGAAAAAGGAAAAGAAAAATATAATAAAAATATTAAAAAATTAAAATAAATAAAAAAATTATATGAGTATACTAAACGCGTTCTTATACTCAGAAATTGTTCCCTGAAACAGAAATTAAAAAAAAACTATTTATGTTCAAAAATTGTTCCCTGGAATGTAAACGTTACCAAACACGCCATAAATTGCAGATTCCAATGCATCGGGAGGCAATTTATTTTATCGCATTACACAACAAGACTGTTCATAATATAGCATAGCTGTTTCAAAAATTTTATTTGGTTAATGTCCGGGGATAACCTACGAATAATTGCACGTCTTAAAAGATTAATTGATTAGTTAGTTGAAGAATTGGTTTGAGTAAGTCAAACTGGGTGTCGCATTTGGGCTTGTGTACGTTTGTAAGACAGATTGCATTTGATGATAGGCTAAGGGTGTACTTGTGCCGTTGAAAGGAATTTCTGTGAAAAAGATTTTCTAGACTTTTTGATGTTTGGAACGATCAAAATAATAAGTCAGTTAAGAAAGCATTTCCAATCAAAGAAAGTACTTGTTTTTAAAATCAAGGAAAAAGATTTATCCTTCCTAATAAGAGGAGTTATTCCATGTCACACCGCGGCAAAGAACTTCAACCAACTCTCTCTCTCTCATTTGCTTCCAGGATTTCTTTTCTCTATTGACAAGTCGACAAGTCATGTTTTCATCTATAATAAAGTAATACGTTTAATCTGTGATTTATGTCAAGTCGCCTAGGCCTGGTTACCCGACTCAGCATCTGGACTTCGGGCCCTTGAAGCCTAGCCCGAGACCTTGGCATTATGCCTGCGTGCCTTTGCTAGTCGCTCGCAAGTCCCCAGTACCCCTGCTCCCAATCCCAAGTACCCCAATGCTGGGACCGGCGCCTAATCTCAAGGCCGGGTACTATTAGAGAAAAAATTAGTCGTTTACAATTTATAGACGTATTGAAGTTATGAAATTTGATTCGATAAAATTATAATTAAAATTTGGTGATATAACACATGGAGTCCTTATATCACACAACTATTGCATTTTTTTTTCAGAAAATAAAAGCAATAATTTTCAGTTCATTTCAAATTTCAGTTGAATATAAAAAAATATTGTGATTTTCTAGAAAAATGACTAATTCAAGCACATTTTTTAGAAATGTCAAGTTATCCATGAAACAAATGGAGCCTAGGTTTAATTTCTTTCTTCCATATGATTTGTGTTAGTTATAGGAAGCTTGGTTTATGCAACTAACGACACAATGTCAAATTAATTAAAGTTGGGATAGTAATTTTTATATGTAATTGGCTTTAGTACAAGCACATTGTATTAGAAAGGTGAATTGCTGAGATGTACAACCTTTAATTCTAAAGCATATCTTCACTTCATCTGTGAATGTGTTTCGGGTTTTATCATCATATGTTGTGATTTGATGCAGAAAATTTCTAATTTTCATGAGATTGTTATCCTTTATTTATCATACTTGTGACAAAACAGTAATTCTATAGGATTAGTTAAGAGTATATAGGTAAAGAGCTATGCTTATATTTCTCTAAAGTTCTCTTTTGTGTTACATTCTTGCTTCTCCTAACTAAAGTCCTTATATGTAACAATGTTTCATTCCTATTTCTCATCATTCTGATTTGAATAATCTTTCGAACTTGAGCATTATCAGTTCTATTGTGAAATTAATTTTTTTATTTGTTTTATTTTTTTCCAATCATTTTTCCCTGGTTGCAGTTCACTCTTCTCCTCTTTTAGTTCTAACATCTAAGTTCAGTTCTCACTTTAGTTCTGCTGTTTTTCCAACTCTCGGTTTTATTTCTGGTCCTAACCAACCGTTTACCATTGTAGGTCATAATTTGTATCTACTTTCCTCTTTTTTTTTTTTTTTTGGTAAAAGGTAATAGGTATATAGACAATAGCACAAAAAGCTATACAGAAGTACAGCAAAGGGAGGGGACCCGGCACCAACTCACACTCAGAAGGACAGAAAATCCAAATGAGTGGAAGGGGGCCAGGGCCTAGGGGAGAAAAGAGGGGGGGGGGGAAGAGCTGCAAAAGAGATACATTGCAGATAAAAGCAGCAGCAAAAGAAGGCCAAAACAGTGGCCAAGGGCAAAGAGCACACAACACTGTGGCCCGCACAAGGAAAAGACGCAAAGAGGAGAAGAAGTATAGGAGAGACAGAAGATGGGAACCCAACCCGCAACAAGATCGGGAGAGATCCATCAGAAGCATCAACCAGCAAGAGCGAGAGCCAAATCAATGAAAGATTGAGGGAGGGATGCCCTAACTAAGTTGTAGTCTTCTATTACGGGGGTTGTCCGGGACCTTGGGAAAAGAAAGAGCCCTGTCATTGACAGCTTTACGAAGGAGGTCCTTTAGAGCCGGGATGTATAATCTTTCATTGCGGAAGATAATGTTATTTCTTACTTTCCAAATGAGATAACATAAGGCACCAAAGGCAAAGCGAGCCAAGGATTGGTGGAAGGATGCATCAGAAAGGTGTTCAATAACCCATAAAAGATTGTCATTCCAAGCAAGATTCCTCCAAGGTAAGTTACACTTAGCCGCCCAAAAGGATGCAAGGTGATTAGTGATAGAACATCCAAAGAAAAGGTGATCAACCGAGTCTGGAATAGAAGAGCAGAAGGCACAAGTAACATTAGGGATTCTCTCGTGAGCTAATAACAATACCTGGGTTGGCAGTCGATTGCGGGATATTAACCAAAGATAGGTTTGATATCGAGGAGGTAAGGAGGGGCTCCATATAAACCTCGACCAGGGGACTGCAACACCCCTCAGCCTTAGAAGGCACCAAGCTGAGGCAGTAGAAAACACTTCTGAGGAATGACCAAGCCATAGAAGACGGTCACTGGCCTCATTGAGGTTTGGAAGGGGATCATCCCAATTACTTATAGAGGTCGCAACAGCAGAAGAGAGGGGAAAAGCAGTTAAAGCAGTAGCTACCGTAGCAAGTCTTGATATACCAGAGGAGTAGATTTCACGGTCAGAGAACAGCTTGTAGAGCGGACCACGAGGGTGCTAGTGATCAAACCAGAAAGAGACAGATAACCCATTACCAACACGCCATTTAAAATGATGTTGGATCAAGTCACGAAGGCCAAGCAACTTCTTCCAAGCCCAAGAGCAATAGGCAGGTCTTGGGACAATCCAGAAATTTTTGCGATTTAAGAAGATGGAATGAATCCATTTAGACCAAAGCGACTCCTTATCGGTGAATAGGAGCCATAGGTGCTTGAGCATGACAGCAATATTGCTCACCCGAAGGGATCTAATACCCAAACCGCCTTCCTCCTTAGGTAAACAGACATCCACCCATGCCACCTTGGTGCCCTCAGACCCTAAGCTCGGGCCTTTCCAAAGAAATTGCCGGAAAATCTGTTCAATTCGGTTGGTGACTGAGGCGGGAAGGATAAATACACTAGACCAATAAACCTGAATAGAATGAAGGACAGATTTGATTAGCTGCAATCTGCCCGCTAAAGAAAGAAACCGATTTGTCCAAGATTGAAGACGAGAAGTAATAGTATTCACTAGGGAAACACAAGCCTCTTTGCCCAATCTTGAGGAAATAATAGGTACACCGAGGTACCTAAAAGGGAGAGAGCCCAGCTGAAATCCAGAGGTTCGCACCAAAGCATTCCTTAGGGAATCAAGGCCACCCGAAAGAAAGATTTCACTTTTGTTGAGGTTAGGATTGAGCCCAAACCAGCTAGCAAGGGAATGAATTCCATCCAAAAGAAGCCGCAAAGATGTCATATTAGCTTCCGAGAAAAATAGAACATCATCTGCAAAGAAGAGGTGAGAGAGCCTGGTTGCTTTACACCTCCAGAAGAAATCAAAACCCAGCTTGGCAGTTTGGGTGTTGAGAATTCCAGTAAAAACTTCCATAACAAGGGTGAATAAATAGGGGGACATGGGGTCACCCTGTCGAATCCCTCGCCCGCTTGGAAAGAAGCCATGGAGCTCACCATTAAGGGAGATAGAATATTTGGGGGACCGAATGCAAGTCATCATTCGGTGGACAAAGAGAGGAGGAAACCCAAAGGCCAATAAGGTTAACTCAATAAAATTCCAATCTACCAAATCAAAAGCTTTGCAGAAGTCGACCTTAATGATGCATTTTGGCCGATAAGGTTCGTGATGAAAATCTACGAACAATTCTTGGGCTAGCATAATGTTATCACTAATGCGTCTACCTTTAACAAAAGCATTCTGAGGTAAACTGATGATCGAAGGCAGCACCACGGCTAACCTGTTAGCCATAATCTTGGTAATGCATTTGTAGATTGTGTTGCAGCAAGCAATGGGTTGGAAGTCGTTGACAGACGAAGCATTGGGGATCTTCGGGACTAAGGTCAGGATGGTTGCATTAATCTCCTTAAGAAGATGACCAGATGCAAAGAAGTCCCGAACCGCCAATAAGACCGAAGGGCCAACAATTTGCCAAGATTGCTTGAAGAAGTCCACATTAAACCCATCCGGACCCGGAGCTTTACCACTCGCAAGAGAGAAGAGGGTATCTTGGATTTCTTTATCAGAGACAGGCTGAGAGAGAGAGTCTGAATCTGATCATCATCAAGGGTATGATTTAGATTTTCTCTGATCTCCTCAATTGTAGGCACATAGGAAGGGGGGGATGCCGCCAAGAGAGCTTGGAAATGAGAGACAAAGAGCTGTTGTACCTCAGCAGGCTCAGAAACCAGATTGTCCCCCATTGTAGATTGAAAGGATTCTGTTTCGGAGGTGGCTTCTCTTGACCGAGTGATGAAAATACTTAGTGTTTAGATCTCCTTCTTTGAGCCAACGAACCCTGGATTTCTGCCTAAAAAAGGATTCCTCTTGAAGGCCCAACTCGGAGAAAACCCGTAGGTGTTCTTTTTCTGCACTCGCCAGCTCCTGGTTGAGAGGGTCCAGTTGAATGGCATCTTGGGTTAGCGAGAGAAGTCGCCTAGCCTCAGCTGTTTTAGCTGAAATATCCGCATAGGCCACTTTATTGAGGAGTTTGAGCCTACATTTAAGAGCCCTTAGCTTGCAGCAGAGAATGTACATCGGTATTCCAGAGAAGGGGGAGTCCCACACCTGAGTCACAAGATCAAAGAAGGAAGGATGGGTAAACCAAAAATTGAAGAATTTAAAGGGTTTACGGGTGTTGGGAATAGGCAGAATCCTAACAATCATAGGAGAATGATCTGAGACTCCAGAAGGAAGAAAAGATGCCTCAGAAAAGGAGAAAATAGAGTTCCAAGTCGAGTTAGTCAACACCCTGTCAATTTTTCTTTGCTTGCGAGTAGGACCCGAGGAAGCTGACCATGTAAATCTGTTCTCCACATATCTGAGATCATCCAGTCCAGCTTGATTAAGACGTTCGCCGAAGTCGTTAAATGCCGGGATCCAATAATTGGAGCTGTCAGCTCTATCGGATGCAGACCGAATGGCATTGAAATCCCCTGCAATAATCCAGGGCGAGTCCACAACTTGGAGACTAGACTGAATTAGGTCAGCCCAAAGGGGTCTTCTCAAGACAAAAGAGTGCTCCGCATACACCACAGTGAGGATAAAAGAAATACCGCTATTCAGACAAACCAGACGACCATGGATAGCTTGAGACGAGCAAGAAGATAAAGCAAAAGAGGCAGTCTCGGGGTTCCATCCCACCCAGATTCTTCCTCTAGGTGAGTGAACATTATTAGCGCTCCAACACCATCCCGGAATGAGAGAGCCCAAGACCAAAGGAAACGCCGCAGGGGGAATTTTAGTCTCCAAAATACCAACACAACTTAGGTAATTGGTTGTAACAAAATTTCTAATCTCAGCCTGCTTAAGGGGGGACCCGAGGCCCCTAATATTCCAAACTCCAAAAAACATAGAGGGAAGGAGGAAGGGCCTTACCGTTTCTTGCCACCTCGTTTCCTCACCGAGGAAGTCATTGGCTTTAGGCTCGAAGGAATAGCCGCACCAGCAGAAGCAGAGTAAAGATTACCCTTTCGGCGGCTAGGGACAGCCACAATAGGTTCAGGAGGGAGCTGGGGAGGGATCGTCTCCTCAAGGATGGAAGATGCAACCACAAGGGGAAAGTCAGAATCTTTTCCTTCAGAACTAATTTCATCCACAATTTCATCCTCTGAGGACGATGATGACTTCAGCATTGATCTTTCAGGCGCCTGAAGATGACCAGGTTGCGAAGGAGCTAGGGAGGTACCGAGGATGAGTTCAGGAGGAGGGGGGGGCTTCCTTATTGACTTGAACCGGAGGAATCACAGTAGGCTCCGCTATCTGTGGTGCAGGTAAGTGAACTTCAATTCTACAGGGAGGGGTCGCAATATAAGAGAGGTAGGTGGAGCAACATCCGAAGCATGGGGTCTGTTATTTCGCTTTCCACCAACTTCACGCCATTCATTGGAGGGACATGCCGAAGGGCCTTTGGCAGCTAGAGAACCAGCTCTAGGGGGGCCAGGTGCTTTAGGGTCAGCACATCTATGGCCAAACGAACAACAACTCGGACATAGAGTTGGCACCCATTCATAGTGGACATCCACCGAACGAGGCTCACCATTCAGCATAAAATCAATAACCTCAGGGAATGAGCTCGAAGCATCAATCTCAATGCAGATACGTGCAAAAGCTACCATGGCCATCTGTTCAGTGCGGTTATCTACAAAGAGAGGCTTACCGATAGCACTCGCAAGGGCACTAATGCCCGAAGCATACCACTAGTTGACAGGAACATTCCTTAGGCGAACCCAAATAGGAACTGATTTGTGGCAATCTTTCTTGAGCTCCAACATTGGGTGCCATTGTTGGAGAATAAGGGGTATTTTGGCAACAGTGATTGGCACCCATTCCAGCACTTTCCTTCTAAAATCTTTATCAGGAATATGGAAAAAGTAAAAGCCCAGGTCAGCTGCAATAACTTGAACTAGGTGGTCACCCCAAGCATGTTTGAGCGCATCCTGTGTCAATTGAAAAGGGAGTCTCTTCCCAATGTAATAGCCAACTAAGCAATCATCCCATTTAGGGTGGGCAGCTTGCAAGATCTCTTCTGAGATTTGAACAACAACTTTGTTATCAACTACAGCAGGCGGAATATAAGAGAGGCTATAGCCCTTAGTAGCTGAGCGAGTAACAGCAGCCCATGACCGAGTTGGGGGCTGAGCATCAATAGAGGAAGGGACCTTCTGGGTCGAAGCCGACTTACCTGCCTCGGATGAAGGCACATTATGCCCTGTCTCGCGATGAGGAAGAGCCGGACGAGAGGGGGCAGCAGGAAAATTATCAATAGCGATTCCTTTATCCTTAGTAGGTCGAATTAAAGAAGCATTAAAGCCATTAATAGCCGAAGGAGGGGGTGGAAGAGTACCAAGAAGAGCGCGAGCCTTTCGGGCTCTGCTGCGACCTCTGCTTCGAGAGCGTCCACGGGTGCCACGAGCAACCGAAGAGTAACGAGCAAGGGGGCGACGAGGGGGGGGGTGGAACAGAACCATCCTTGGGGTCCTCTTGAGGGCCTTTGCCCAAAATGCCTACCGGCGTAGAGGAGGAAGACGCCATTCGAACAGAGGCAACCCACAAAGCGTAACCCCTAAAAACACAGCAGGCGTTTCCGGATAGCAGGAGACATACCGGGTAAAATCTCTTAGAGGAGGAGCAGATCGGGTAGGGGTGGAGGTCGGGTCCAAAGAAGAGCCGCAACGGACGGCGGGAAAAATCGCTCAGGGGAAGTGTAGATCGGGTAAGGGTGGAGGTCGGCTCCGAAGAAGAGCCTCACCGGACGGCTGAAGTGGCCGGAACCAGCAGAAGCCACTACTGATGAACAGTAGATACGCGAACAGCTTTGAGAGCATCAGGGTGAACAGTAACCCGAGAAGTGCTTTTTTATGTTTCCTTATTTTACTTTCCTCTTTGTTTGTAATGCTTTAATTCAAAGTAATGTTTAAGAGGTTTTTACAATAATATTCTAGGTCTGGGACTATATACTGAATATTCAGTTCTTTTTATTTGCGGAACTAGATACTTTCATTCTTTCATCCTTTTCCTCCTCTTGCCCTACTCATTATGTTCTCGTCACTCTTCCGCTGATTGGATTTAACACATACGCTGTCCACCTAGCCAAAGGTGAATCGTAACATAAACCTTATCATCTTTTGAGTTACTCTTTTAAAGGAGCTGTAGGTTAGGCTTTCTTATTTCTTGGAACTAGGTTCAACAAAATTAGGGAAATGAATAACGTAAATGGATTTAACTAAGTTATACCTTATTTCGTCACACATATTGCAGAATGTCAAGAATCAGATTTGTTGCTTTATTTGCTTGATAGAGAGGGCTCAATTATCGTTTGTGTTTGTAACAGGTGTGGACTCCTTTCTGTTAATGAAGTACCAGTATGCTGGAGTTTTCGTGGCTGCTTTTGCGATTGTAATCTTCCTCTTACTTGGCTCTGTTGAGAGGTTCAGCACCCAAAGCCGGCCTTGCACGTCTAATCATTCAAAAACGTGCAAACCTGCACTTTTCACTGCCGTTTTCAGTACAGTTTCATTCCTACTTGGTGCTTTCACATCAGTCCTCTTTGGTTCCCTTGGCACGACAATTGCTATATATGCTAACGCAAGCACTGCCTTGAAAAAGGAGAACATCGCTGCAAGAACATTCAGGTCTGCCGCGGTTATGGGGTTTCTTCTTGCTGCAATCGATCTTCTTGTGCTCTATCTTGCAATCATTTTGTTCAAGTTGTACTATGGCAATGACTGGGAAGGTCTTTTTGAGGCTATTACCGGTTATGTTCTTGGTGGATCTTTCATGGCTCTCTTTGGAAGAGCGAGTGGTGGAATTTATGCCAAGGCTGCCGATGTTTGTGTCCATCTGGTTAAAAAGATTGTGCAAAATAGACCACCAGATAATAAAAACCCAGCTGTATGTACTCTCTTACTGTAGCTTTATCTATTAAGTATATCATTCACTTTTAATCATAAATGGCGTTGACCTTAATCATTCAGGTGATTACTAATTATGTTGGTGATATTGTTGGAGATATTGCTGGTATGGGACATGATCTTTTTGGCTCTTACGCTGAATCGTCCTGCGCTGTCCTTGTTCTTGCTTCCATCTCTTCTTTTGGAATGGAACACAACTTCACCGCTGTGTGTTATCCCCTGCTTATCAGCTCTATGGGTATTCTCGTTTGCTTGATCTCAACTTTCTGGTGGGAAATCAGGCCCGCATCGAAGAAGGAACAACTTCTTATTTCCGCATTTCTAATGACTGGCGGAATTGCCATTGTCAGCTGGATTTCTCTGCCGTCATCATTCACAATTTACAACATTGGATTGCCTAAAGTTGTGAAGAAGTGGTAAACTCTTTGATGTTCCTTTTTAACCTTCTGATCCTAAAAGCTGCTTTATTCTAATGTGAATTGGAACATGCTTTAATGTCAGCGGGCTTTTACGGGATTAAGTCAACACGTTGAGCGTATGCAGTCGCTAATTATGGATATGATCTTGCAGGCAGCTGTTCTCGTGTGTTGTTGTTGGTCTTTGGGTAGGGCTAATTAGTGAGTTCGTGAATAAATATTACACCAACGATGACTTCAGGTATTAAATTTGCTAAATTGACGCTCCATTCATTTTGCAAAAATTGTGGTATTTCCAGAAATTATTTTCCAAAAAGCCATTTTCTAGGAAAATGATCATTTTTTTAGTATTTGGCTGAAATTTGAAATTGAATTAGAAAATCTTTTCCTGCATGTATTTATTTTCAATAATTTTTATTATTTTTTTAAATCGATTTTAAATTTCTAATCTTTTTTCCTTTCCTTTCCTCTTTTTTTTTTTTTTTTTCTTTTATTACCTTTCCTTTTTTTCTTCTTCTTCCTTGGCCTTGATTAGTCGCCTGCTACGGTGACGGTTGGCGGCCGGCCATTGGCAAGCTCTAGCCTTGCCGGCCTAGGGCAAGGCTCAAGCCTTGCCTAAGGTCACTAGAGGTTGGCAGGGCTCTAGTGGTAGGCCTTGGGTGAGCTCGGCTTCGCCAAATTTTGGCGAGGTCAAGCCTTGCCACAAAGCCTCACCGGCTTGTGGCAAGGTTAGAGCTCACCAATGATCGGTCACCGGCCGTCGCTGTGGCTGGTGACCGGTCAAGGAAGAAGAAGAAGAAGAAAAAAAGAAAGAAAAAGAAAAAAGAAAACATAAAAACAAAAGGAACATGCATTTGGTGAAAGAAAGTGAGGTAGAAGAAGTTATGAAGAATGTTTTCCATTTTCTGAAAAGTGAAAAACAATTTCTCCACTTTTGAAGGTATTTTTTTCTAAGAGCGGAAAACGTTTTCCTTAACTAGTTTATTTTCTATAAAACGAATGTTGGAAAATTTGAAAAATGTTTTTTTGAAAATTATTTTCCATGAAAGGAACAAGCTCTAACTGAATGATATTAATCTTTACAACCGTCGATGGTCATTTGTTGACCAAGTAATGATCCTCATTTCAGCCGCTGTCTCCAACATGTTGCAAATGCTGCCAACAATATCTGCAGCTGTCTCCAGGGTGATGCTGCCACCAATTCCTGCACCTGTGTCCAATATGTTGCAAATGCTGCCAACAATATCTGCAGCTGTCTCCAGGGTGATGCTGCCACCAATTCCTACACCTGTATCCAAAATCTTGCCGGCGACGATTCCCGCAGCGGTCTCCAAGCCGCTCTCAAGGACGTTAGTGTTGCCCTTGGCTCTATCAGTATTCCATTTTTTGCCGCCGTTAGCATTTTCCTGAGTTACCGTCTTGCGGCCACGTATGGAATTGCTGTGGCTGCCCTTGGGATGCGAAGTACCATTGCCACTCGATTGGCCATAGATGCTTCCGGTCCCATCAGCGACAATGCTGAACGTATTGCTATGATGGCTCGCGGTAGAGCCCGCGAAACTGACGGCAATAATACAGCTGCCATTGGAAAGGTACAGGCAATCCTTGCATGTGAATATAGTATCGACACCGTCCTGTTGTCCTTTTAGTATATTATTTTGATAAAATCCATGACATAGCAGAGGAAACGGTATCTGTGCGTAGGAACTTTTCATGAGATTATATTCACGTCCTCCAGAATCTGTGCACATTGTCCAATTATCTTCTTTTTCGCCGTAAATGGCTAAATATTACGTTAGTTATGTGAGTCATTTTGGATTCTTGCTGGGGTGGCATGATGTTTGGCTAAAATCGCCTTTCTTTCCTTTAGGTGCTTCCTTTCATCTATCGTTCTCAATATTAGCCTTATCGGCAAATGCTACTTTCTCGTTCTTTAAATCTAATATTAGATGGACCTTTTTTCGTTTCTTGTCTGGTATGTAGGAATTTGCCATTGAATCAGCTGCCCTGGTCTGTATCGCTGTGTTGGGTGCATTTGTGAATCGTCCAGGAATGTCGTCTTCTGTTGATGTTCTGACACCCAAGATCATCGTCGGTTTGATCATAGGCACCTGGCTTCCTTACTATTTCTCTGCTATGAACATGAAAAGGGTGGGACGTGCAGGATTCAAGATGTTTCTGAAGGTCCGCGAACAGTTGCCAGATTCAACGTCAAAATATGCTGAATGCTTCGAAATTTCAACCGAGAACTCTTTCAGGGGGATGATTGGACCTACTGTCCTTGTCGTGTTTACACCACTTATCATCGGGACCCTCTTCGGTGTGGAGATGCTGTCTGGTCTTTTGGCTGGCTCTCTCGGTTCTGTTGTTCAGGTAATCTTTACCAAAGCAATCAATGTCCATCTATTTTGATAGTTTGCGTTGCTCAAGGTATGTCTCTATTGAGAATCACCGCCTCTCTCTTCCATTTCCAGATCTTTCTCTTTTGGCAAAGATAATTCCAGAATAATTTAGTCTTTCTTCGTCCAAGCAAGTTGTAGTGTAATAATAAAATGCCTGTGATATTTGTATTGGAATTTTCTGGAGAAATATCAAAGTCGGTTAGTTGACCGACTTTACACCTACAAATAGGAGTGATTGCTCCCTTGCGCGGAGTGTTGTGTTGCAGTGGGTGGCGTGCAGCAGAGAAAGTGGTGCAGGAAATTAGTGGTCCCCTCATCGTGTTGGCATAGGAGTCTACAAAAGGGATTGTGTGTAGAAAAGCAGGAGCGAGTCCCAAATGTGAGAGACAAGTGCGCGCATTTGTGTAATAACTATCTCATATTAAAGGTATTTTGCTATTTAGAAAAATAGCAAGTGCTAGATTCTCTCAACAAAAGTAATATCAGAGTTGTGAATCTGAAGTTCAACAGTCTCCTGATAGAATGCTTATTAAATCGGGTTAAGATATGGTAGTTTCTTCATTGTTGGAAAAAATTTGCGTAGGTTGGTGAACTGCTATCGTCATATCTATGATAATGTGGGAGCTTTGCATCGGTTGTCTCATTTGATTGTAGTATTTTCCTGATGAATATTATTCTGTGGGCTTGGTTTCAAACAGATTGCGAAATCAGCATCCAAGACTGAGGGAGCATGGAACCAAGCAAAAGATGATATTAAGGTATGCAGCTGCTCCAACCGCTCGACAGCTAGTTTTTGTCGATTATACTCTATCTGTGGTGGTTCAGTGACCTGCCGAGAAAACTTGTTTGACTCAACAAATTTTTTTCCCTCAATATCTTGAATTTGCTTTCATGCTGGTGCTTTGGAATATGCCGAGACCCATTGCCCTGAAGATCGAGAGCTTCTCGGAATTGCTCGAAGAGGAGAGACCATTGGCGATTTACAGAAGGACACTTCAGGCCCACCACTCAACATCTTCATTCAGCTAATGGCGGTGGAGTCGCTCGTGTTCGCTCCCTTCTTTGCTAGATACGGTGGTCTTGTTGGATATATTATTAATATAGTCCAAAATAATATGTTCACATACAAGCCCAATAGGTAAAAGCATGGTTATTTGGGTCCATATAAGCCGAAGCCCAATAACGTGCATATAGAAACTCTAGGGTTTCCCTACGCTGGAGGTAACACTGTTGAGCGTTCCAAACTTGGCGTCTCTTGGTGTAATACTTCAAGCAACTACTTCTTCTCTCTCAAACCTATTATCTCCAACAATCTTGAAGTATTAGGTTCGTGTGTCGGATTTGAGCGAGTAAAGTGTGTTCTTGAAGATTTCGTCAAGACGAACTCGCGGCTGTAATTTATTTTCGATTTCAACGGTGATATTGGCCGGGATCTGAGTTCGAAGATTCGGGTGACCGAAATCTTTGATTCAAAAACCCAAAAATTATAGCCAATTTAAGAGGGTGAAACCACTTGGGCTTTGATCTACTCGTCGCTACGAACGTTTTGAGTGGTCACTCGCGTCAATTGGAGGTCGGACAGAGAAGTTATGGCACCCGGAAGTTTCCATCTGAATTTCTAGCGAATTTTGGGGACGAAATTTCTAGCGAATTTCGGGGGGCGAAATTTTTCAGCGAGTTTCAGCAACAAGGGCAATCCATCTTAAGGTTTTTGGGTGCTCCAGATCCGTTTTTGGGGTTTGTTTTGGCAAATTCCATCTCTACAGAGCGGTTTGATCAAGGTTAAGAGAGTTATTCAACTTTGTTGCTCTGAGGACTTCAAGGTGCACTCTTTCTAACACTTTGCTTTGATTAAAATGGCAAAGCGTAGTTCTTATGATATTATAAAGTTGCAATCTTTTGATGTTACTGAATTTCATGGCTGGAAATACATGTTCAATTTGGCATGAAAGAACGTGACATATTCTATACTGTATTGAGCGATTTTACATCTACCACTGAAGATGTGAATGAATATCAATGGAACAAAGATGAGGATTTTTGTAGAGATTACTTGCTGAACTCTCTAAATCCTAATTTGGCTATGACTTATAGTGAGTATAAGACGGCGAAAGAGATATGGGATCACTTGAACGCTCAGTTCCAAAAACAAGAGGGGTTATCTAAAACCCTCCTAGCGGAGAAATTCTTTGACTTTAAATTCACTATGAATTCAAGCATCACCTCTCAGTTAGTTGAATTTGAGAACATGAGGAACAAGCTGAAAGATGATAATTCTGATATGTCCGATAATCTCTTTGTTGGTCTTGTGTTGAGCAAACTGCCAACTGAATGGAGTTCTTTCAAGACTGAAATGCACAGACTGAAGGTACAGATGGGACTAGATGAATTAAAGAGGTATATTCATATTGAGGATCAAAATATCACTAGGAAGAGTTTGGAACAAGTGGGACAACAAAAGTCAGTTGCCAACTTAATTTCACACTCCAATAAATCTCAGAAAAAGTCCAAGTCACCAAAAGGTGAATCCTCTTTACAGTTAGAGGCCAAAAAGACTATCTTCAAAAAGAAGAAGAAGGGCGAGTGCCATAACTGTGGAAAGTGGGGTCACTGGGCAGCAGAGTGTAAGTTGCCAAGGAAGCCAAATAACGACACACCACATAATAAGGCCAATATGCTAATTAGAGGATCTGAGCCTCGAGCCTTTATTGGAATGATGAAGAATGGAAAGGCCAGCATCTCTTCTAAGTGGTGGTTGGACAGTGGCGCTACTTGTCATGCTACAAATGACAAGAATTTACTCACTGAGGTCACAAAAGTGAAAGACACTGTGGAAAATTGCAATGGTGGTGAGGCAAAGGTGACTCATGCTGGAACTGCAAATTTCGTGCTTTCTTCAGGTAAATTACTAACTCTGAAATATGTTAGAGTAGTACATTTACTTAAGAAGAATTTAATATCTATGAGTTTACTTGATAAAGCTAGTATGTCTTTTTCAACTATGAATGGTAGAGTAACTTTATCTGTTAACTCATATTATTTTGGTTGTGCATTCATGGTTAATGGTATGTATAGGTTGAGTTTAAATGCTAATAGCATAAACCATGTGAATTCTACTTTGATTGATCCAAAGTTGCTACACAATAGACTTGGACATGTGAATTACAGGAAAATGCAACATTTAGCTAAAACTCATAACATTCCATTAGATACTTCTATTCGATTTGATAAGTGTGAAGTGTGTGCACAGGCTAAAATTACTAGAAAACCCTTTAAATTGTTTTCTAAAAGCACACAACTTCTTGAGCTAATACATTCTGACATTTGTGATTTTAGAAATTACATTACTAAAGGTGGTCGGAAGTATCTAATAACATTCATAGACGATTTTTCTAGATATTGTCATGTCTATTTGTTGAAATCGAAAGATGAGGCTTTTGAAAAATTTAAGATTTTCAAGTCTAGAGTAGAAAATCAACTCAACTTGAAAATTAAGAGGTTTAGGAGTGATAGAGGAGGAGAATATACTATGTCAAGGTTCAAGGAATTTTGTGCTTCAGAAGGTATAATACTTGAAACCACTGCTCTTTATTCACCCCAATCAAATGGTGTTGCAGAGCGTAAGAATAGAACGTTAACTGAAATGTTAAACTCTATGTTACTTACAGCTGGCATGCCTTCCTCCTACTGGGGAGAAGCAGTTCTAACTGCTAATCACATCTTGAACAAGTTGCCGCACTCTAAGTTGTCCATGACACCTTATGAGATATGGCATAAGCGCCCTTGTAGATATGGTACTCTTAAGACTTGGGGCTGTATTGCTTATGTAAGTATACCAGATCCTAAAAAACCTAAGGTGGGATCTAGAACTATTACTTGTGTATATCTAGGTAGTGCAGAAGATAGCGTCGCAAATAGGTTTTTAGATCTATCTACTAACACAGTGATAGAATCTAGAGATGCAGTGTTCTTTGAAAACAAGTTTATCAGAGATCAAGGCTTGAATGTTTCTGGATCTACAGATATGATTTCAGAATCTCCTGTAGAATCTGAAGTAGGCCCTTCTGACACTAATTCCACACAATTGGCTATTGAACCAATTCCAGTTAGAGTATCTACAAGAGAGAGAATTCCCAAAAGTTTTGGTGAAGACTTTGTTGCTTACCATCTTGAGGATGATCCATTCTCCTATCAGGAAGCAATGAGATCTAGGGAATCTCTACTGTGGGCAGAAGCCATAGATGATGAAATGAGCTCTCTACTGCAGAATCACACTTGGCAGCTAGTAAATTTGCCAAAAGGGGCTAAAGCTATAGGCTGTAAATAGGTGTTGAAGAAGAAACTGAATAGTGATGGATCAATAGCCATATACAAAGCACGCTTAGTAGCTAAAGGCTATAAACAACAGAGTGGAATAGACTATTTTGATGTCTATTCACCTGTGTGTCATCTATCAACTATAAGAATTCTTCTTGCTTTGGCATCTATTGAACACTTTGTAGTGCATCAAATGGATGTAAAAACAGCTTTCTTAAATGGGGATTTAAATGAGGAAATTTACATGGAACAACCGGAAGGATATGTTATGAAAGGTCTTGAGGACAAAGTTTGTAAATTAAATAAATCTCTATATGGTCTTAAACAAGCACCTAAGATGTGGCATCTTAAATTTGATGAAGTGGTAAAGAGTTATGGCTTTCAGTCTAGTTATTCAGATAAATGCCTTTACCATCGTTCTATGTCAAATAAGATAGTCATCATTTGCTTGTATGTTGATGACATGTTAATTCTTGATTCTGATCATTCTGTAGTGAGTGATGTGAAAGCTACTTTAGCTAAAGAAGTTGACATGAAAGATCTTGGTATTGCTAATACCATTCTTGGTATGAAAGTAAGCTTTGAACGGCAAGTCATCTCCCTTAGCCAGACTCATTATATTGAGCAGCTACTTTCTACTTGGGGATACGATAAGTGTAAACCGAGTGAGACACCATGTGATTATAATAATAGACTGAGTCCTAATGAAGGGACCAGCGTGGATCAGTTAAAGTACTCGAAACTAATTGGTAGTCTTATGTATGCTATGAGTTGCACTAGACCTAGCCTTTACAGTTGGTATGCTGAGTCGTTTTACTAGTAATCCTAGTAAAGAGCATTGGGATGCCCTTAATAAGCTAATAAGATACCTTAAAGGTACTAAAGATTATGCATTTTATTATTCTGGTTATCCTCCAATTGTGGATGGATATTCTGATGCCTCATGGTGCTCAGATATTGGAAATAGTAAGTCCACTAGTGGGTATGTATTCACTTTGGGTGGAGCTGCTATTACTTGGAAATCCAAACGACAGACTTGTATTGCATTGTCGTCTATGAAATCGGAACTTTTTGCTTTAGCCTCAGCCGGTGAAGAGGCAGAGTGGATAAAGAATCCGATTATGGATATTCCTTTGACTCGGCTAAAGATTAATTCTTTAAGCCTATTTTGTGATAATCAAGCAGCTGTCCAAGTCGTCAAGAATAATCTCTTTAATTCAAAGAGAAGACATGTGAGACTGAGACATGCGTTGTTGAATTATCTGAGAGAACAAGGGGTTATCACCTTGATCGATGTGAGATCGAAGGATAACATAGCCGATACTCTCACCAAAGGTATGCCTAAAGATCGATTATTCAAAACAGTGGGGGAACTGGGGTTAAAGACTATATAGGCAAGTCTTAACTACCATTTACTTACCTGTGTTTTGAATTATCAAATCTTTCTTTATTGGCTACAATGATAAGCACAGTTTATATGTTTCATTGATGTTCACAGTTGCTGACTAATTGAAGAGGGTGAGTTGTCTCATTCCAAATTTGATGAAGATGACTTTAACCTAATTCAAATGTTCTATCTGGAAAAATTGTGTCATTCCAAACTTGATGATACAATTCAACTAGATTGGACTATCCTTTTTGGTTAAATGATTTCATTCCAAACTTGATGCTAGATTATTTGACTTTAAGGAATCAGTAATTGTGACATTCCAAATTGAAACATAGAAACAATTGTTTACATAAGAAGCCCATTTGTCTTGTTCTTAATTGAAACTTGATATTACATGACTAGGTTGTTGTAAGTGACTTGACTATTGGTCTTGTTCTTTGAAACTAGACAATAGTTATTCTCCTACAAATAAACTTAAGTTGATGGCTCTTTGTAAATCATATTGTTTAGGTCTTGTTCATAATTTATGAAACTGGCTTGATGCTTATGACATGATATTATGATGCTTTATGACATCAATATATGTTCTTCTCCACCTGATGGAATGGTGCTAAGTTTTTATTCAATTGATTGAATTCATGATAATATGAAATTCATATTTGACATTCTACAGGGGATGGCAGAGATGGAGGAGAGCTTAATGAGTGGGATCCTGACCAGGATGACCTACTTGATGAATGAATATATATCACTTAAAGCATGTGGGGACTTGACAGTTTACCTGCTATTGCCTATTTTGATGAAGTCCATTTACTTGAGACTTGCATTTTGCTATTTCTATTTTGTGGACATTATTATGCTTGTTTCTTATATTTGTAAGGCCTTAGACTATTTTGACTGGCCTACTTATACTTGATTAATATGCATATATTGGTTGTGAACGAATCGAGATTTATTTTGGGATTCGGATTTTTAATCTCGTAACAGATTCATGATAAGAATGATTCACTTATTTAGTTTGCACATGATGATTTAGTTTAATACTTTATTGCTGGAATACTCTTTGACCGATCCAAGTTGATTGTCTTGGACTGAATGTGGATGATTCATGTTTGTTTGAACATTACACGACCAACTTATTGGATTGTGCTGTATGGTGAACATAGGAGGAGATTGTTGGATATATTATTAATATAGTCCAAAATAATATGTTCACATACAAGCCCAATAGCTAAAAGCATAGTTATTTGGGTCCATATGGGCCGAAGCCCAATAACGTGCATATAGAAACTCTAGGGTTTCCCTACGCTGGAGGTAACACTATTGAGCGTTCCAAACTTGACGTCTCTTGGTGTAATACTTCAAGCAACTACTTCTTCTCTCTCAAACCTATTATCTCCAACAGGTCTGCTCTTCAAGTCTCTCTGAGGGAGGTAAAAGATGACTTCCCTTCTGTAGCAACGGCAGCAGCAGCGTTGTCATCCACTCAATTTGCACTTTAGCATCTATTTCCTTATTGTCTGCACGAGCATATAAACCTCTCTAGCTCCTCCACTGCTTCAGACGATTTGAGCAAGATCTTTTAAATAAGGTTTTGGATTATCCAAATTACTTGGTTTGAGTTGAAAAAACAAAATCAAGAACAAGGATGAGAGGGGTGGTCTTGGCCATTCAAAGTAGAAATATGACATCATGATAACAATAAGTTGAAAGCTGCTTAAACACTCGGGTGCTAAAGCATGTATATAGTGCTCCATCTTCGCTAAATCACCCTGCGTAAAGGTGAGGCAGCATTCAACAAGAACCACGCATCAATCCAAAGTACACAAACCCTACTTTTAAATATGGAGAAACCGTCTACTGGTGCTGATAATGGAGACGTTACGCGAGCCGAAAAGGCCGGGACCATAAAGAAGAGCATCGACCGTGGAGGCGGGACTGAAGTCGATGCTGATGCCATCGTGAATATTACGGTCGACGGAGCACGCAGATCCATCTGATGGGATAAAGTTGTGAATTATCTGGTTGGATTTAGATGCCTTTCTTTCTTTCTTTTGGAATTTTTACTCCCACAATCAATCTTTAATGTTGTTATTTTTTCAATTAAAGTTTTGACTCACTCTGAATTCTAAGAAACTGGACAAGAACTAATTAACCGCTAAATAAAGGAACAGTGACATGTTTTACAAGCATATCTTATGTCAAATTCAACTTGTTTGTAATCAAGAATTTCCTACATTCTCAACTCAAAGTAATAAAAATAATTGTAGTTCCATCGATATATGTTGAGATAATAAATTGATAGGTTTGTCAGTGTTGAGAAAACTCTTATCGGATTTTGAAGTTAATCAAATTTTTTACTTCTAATATTTATTTTTAGAATAGATTGATTATAAGTTGCTTTTGAGTTTTTAAAGACTTTCCAGAAACATATCTCACTTTGACGAGACCAGAACAAGATTGTGTCAAGGCCAGAATGAGGAGTCAAGAACCAAACTTAACAAAGTTGCGACATAGATCCAGAATGAGCCTTATTTGGATTCTATTCTACAACGACTAGTTTTCTGGTAAAGGATTTTACTTCCCATCTATATATATTGATTTAGTCAATCACAAATTGACAAAATCAATCTTGAAGACAAGTTCCATATGAGAAAGCATCACTTATGGAAATAAAGATCCTATTTGTATGGATGGCCAAGATCAAGTGGAAATTTCATTCTTGACTTCAACGGCTACAAGATCCCTATAAGATATTATGTTCAATGGACAAATTGGAAGAATTTTCTCTGGAGAATTCAACAACTAGTGTTGTATGGAGGAATATTTAAGGAGGTCTTTCGGTCATGAAGATTAAAGGAACGTGAATAAAAAATTCTAAAGTCTGAAAGTGTTTTCAATTACTTGTCTTCATCCTTGAGCGTTTCAAAGTGTGATCAAGAGAGAAAACACAAAAAAAATGTCTTAGTGAGCTAGAGAGATCTATAACTGAGTATCTGTACTCCTAAACTATAATCTTTTGTTAATCTTATAGTGAAATTCAGTCAGTAGGCTATCAGCGTGGGAGAGTGGACGTTGATTTAATCTAAGCGGAACCACTATAAATTTGTATACAATTTTCTCTTTCCTTAACTCTCTTTATTTAAGTCTGTTGCTCACTTACTATTTTTACAGAAGTCTAATGTTTTGCAAAACTACTTCTAAACCTTATGCAAACTTTATTTGCAACTTGTTTAATTCCGCAAATATTTGTCAAAATCTCCTTCAAACATCTATTCACCCCCTCTAGATGTTAATACTAGCTTTCTCAGCCAGCCTTTTTCGATGTAAGTCATCCTATCTCTTTTCCCACCTTTAATTTTCTGTGTGTAATTTTAATATCAGAGTTAAATCATCCTTAAGAAAATATGATTAACAAACATGCACTTTTCCAAGTGCCCAGCCACTTGGCAATAAAAGAAAAGTAATTAGACATAAAAGTCAATCCGTAATTAGTTGTTATCAATTATGTAACGTGCAAAAGTCTTGCTATTTCCGCCATTAATTAATTCTTTTATCCACCACTTTTTTTTTGTCGGATTTTTATCAACCACTTTAAAAGTGCATTTATAGCAATTCGATATTTTTTTTTTGTTTGTTCATTGTTTTGAAAGTTGCAGTGCTCATCATCATGGACAAATCCCAAGGCCAAGTGAATCTTTCACCACATTGTGTTTTTCTCACCACAACTTGCCTCAAATGAACAGGATAGTGGGACAAAAATCGCACTGTTAATGTCTCCTTGAAATGTCAAATTATCCACTAAACAAACAGAGCCTAGATTTAATGTATCTCTTCAATACATGACTTCTCAAACTCTATAAATTGAATTGATTTGAAATATTATTCATTTTGAGAGAAGGAGAAACAACACTACCAACGCATTCAGAAGCAAATGCCACATGCCTCTCCATGTTACTGTAAAACCAACACTTATGGACCAGTTCTCCGGTAGAAAGGAGGCGCCTACACATAGACGATCGCCTATGATGCCAAAGAAGACTAGTGGAAGAACAAGGACTCAGATGGTCTCTCCTCAGCGAAAATCAGATCATTGCAGTTCAAGCTCTCGAAGCTCATATATTAGCAGGACCCACTATGAACCAGCACGAGTAGCGGCAATAGTGAGGCCTATTCAGAAACCGACTCGTCCACCGGACCCAGAAGAACATCGGATGAGAGCAGCTCTTATTACTCTGTCCCAACGTGCAATGGTCAGGTGGGTACCCCACGTAAACTGGACCGAAAGGAGAGGGTCTATATCGAACCGTCCTTGAGCCGTCCTACTAATTATGACAAGGGAGTTGGTCCGCTGAGAAGAATGAAGAACAAATTGGGGCTCATATTCCACCACCACAATATCGAGCCGTCCTACTAATTATGACAAGGGAGTTGGTCCACTGAGAAGAATGAAGAACAAATTGGGCCTCATATTCCACCACCACCATCAAGAAGTTTCCGAGAACCAAGATAATATATGGCAGGGATGCCCCACGACTTCCCTGTGGAAGCAAATGCGTGACACGTTCCATGGGAGAAGCAAGAGAGATTTGAATCAAGTGCCAAAGTCGGTTAAACACCAAGTTGGCCTTTTTCATGCTCTGGTAGAAGGGATTTTGAGGCATCTACAACACGCTAAGAATTCAAAGGCATCAAGGGGGAACCGTCTGAGACTCTACAAGAAGGAAAAATGGCGTTGGTGGCCAAAGTTGACGCATCGTGGCTGGATGAAGTTGCCGAATCGAGGACGGATGAAGCTAAAGTTTCCTAGTAAAAGGCCACATATGAAAGCTCTCAGAATGCATCAATTGCTAATCAAAATTAACAAGTTGCGCCACGATGAATCATCTTCTAAATATTTTAATTTTATTAAATGCACAATATCTGTTGTAAATTTAGACCTCATTCATTATGGGATATCAGTCTTCTTATTAATGTCTTCTTATCAATTAGTAACTTGATTTAAGGTCAGCAATTTGTCCACATAGGTTAGAAATTCACATAGAAGAATCACATATACTTTTCCACACATTCAACCATAAGTGTTTGAAAGACATTGCCCTTTTCATATATCCAAACATATACTTGGTTACAACCAATATATGTAATCCATATGTATTTCGCAGTATCAGCAGAATTGTCATGTACACATTGTACTTCTCGATCGCCGCCATTGCTTTCTCTCCATTTTGTCTGACCAACTCAGGCCACCAGACTCAATGCCCTATAGTCAGTCATCTATCAAATTTGTTGGAATATAATACGTGAAAACAACAGGATTTTACAATTTATGTAAACGTGAAATCGTTAGAGAAATAAACGAGAAATAATAAGGACACCAGAAATTTACGTGGTTCGGTTTGAGTATCGGTATCTACATCCATGGGGAGAGCCAGCAGCAAATAATCCACTATAATTGGAGAATCAGAGTTTACAATCGCTCACACGCTTGAGTGTTTCCCACACCTAGATTTAACCCTAAACCCAAAGTGTTTATAAATAAACAAATCACTTTGACATAAACACTTTACATATGCCGAAAAGAAGAACTCGTATGCTTCTTCCCTCTTCGTGCGTGGCTCTCTTCAGCTTGTCTTGCGGCTTCTACTGCAGCTTGTGCGTGCGTCTATCACTAGCATAAAGAAAAGAAAACCTAGGCGTGTGTTGTGCCCAAAGTCAAAAGTTGGACCTTGGGCCCCACTTTTCTTTCCTTCTTTAAAAGAGGGATTCGTACACTGCACGATGGACAAGAAAACCTTCCCCCTTTTTTTTCTTCCCTTTTCTTTTATCTCTTATTTCCTCTTTTGTTTGGTTTTGCACATCCAAAAGAGAAAGTCCAAGAAAGGAAATTATTTCTTCTTTCTTCATCCAATTTCCAATCTTTCGAAGAAAAACTTTATCGACAAATTCAGTTTAACAAATCGTTATCCGAATTCAAACTCGAGACATTAATTTAACAATTCTTCACCTTGGCTCATTGTTTGAAGCCAAATTATAGTGCTTATCATCCATGCTGCTCCCAACGCCCCGACCGGCGCTCACTCTCTACAGATGCTAATAGAGCTCAATCAAAACTTGAGCTTTGCTAAAGGAACAGACTTAGTTATTATGTCTGCCAGGTTATCTGCTATAGCAACCTTTTTAACAATAACATTACCCTTAGCTAAGACATTTCGGATGAAGTGGTACATGATGTTGATATTCTTCGTTCACTCGTGATAAACTGAATTATACGCCAAATATATCGCACCTTGGTTATCACAGTGTATATCCACACTTTTCCGTTTTAACCCAAAGTTCGAGAGCAAACTTTGTAACCATATTGTTTTTTTGCTACAAAAGTTAGTGCCATGTACTCTGCCTCAGTCGAAGACAAGGCAATATCATCCTGTAATGATGCTTTCCAACTAATTGCACTACCCTCTAGCGTAATCACGTACCCTGCTAAAGACCTGCAATCATCCAAGTCACCGGCATGATCTGAATCCACAAAACCAGTGGTCTCACTGCTATTGATGTCCCTCTGGTACACTATACCTACGTCTATTGTCTCCTTCAAATATCTAAGGATCTACTTCATAGCTTCCTAATGAGCTTTACCATGATACTTCATATAGCGATTAACACAGCTTGTGAAATATTAGGCCTAGTGCACACCATAGCATACATAATACTACCCACGGCACTAGAATAAGCAATACGGGACATATGCTCCTCCTCCTCCTCAATTTGCGATGATAATTTATCTGAAAGTTTAAAGTGTTTTGCTAAAGGTGTACTTATAGATTTTGCCGATTGCATATTAAAACGTGCCACGATCTTCTCAATATATTTCTTTTGAGATTGACGTAAAATTCTTATAGTCCTGTCACACAAAATCTCCATATTCAATATTTTCTTTGCAGCACCTAAATCTTTCATCTCAAATTTAGCATTTAATTGCCTCTTCAGCACATCAATAGCAGACATATTCTTAACTGCTATCAGCATATTATCAACATATAAGAGTAGATAAATCAAATAATCATTCTCCAATCTCCTAAAGTAGACACAGATCCAGGAACAGACGCCTCCCGTCGGTCACGCTCGTGCCCCGATCCAATTCACTCACCGAACGCCACGCCCAACAGCCCGATCCAGACGCCGGAGCTCCTCATCGCAGCTGCCCGAGGCCTCACGCCATCCTTGCAGCTGTTGGAGAAATCTTTCCAGAATATTTTGAAGCTGACAAAACGTTTCTTTCAGTCTAGTCTGGATATCTGCAGATCGTCTAGTTTAAAGTCTGAAGACTTTCTGATCACCAGACTCAAGATTCAAGACTCAAGACTTAAGACTCAAGACTATTCTCATTGACAGTCTTTCTGATCCAGTGACGAAGTAAATCCAGAGCCGAAGTATATGGTTGAGGATTTAATCCTATCGTCTGGAGAAGATCTTTTTGGTTGGATAATCACAACGGATTCTTTTGTTCGTATCTAGATCAATTGAAGATCCGATGGTCGATGAAGTATTCTTGGAATGTTCTATTCTTGGAAACCAAGATCCTGATTGTATGGGCGAACAGGATTGATGGGCTATCGTCAGGTTCCTTTTATAGCTCGAATGATCTTCTTGATTGATTTCGTCCAACGGGTAGATTGGAGGAATTCCTTTGGTAAGTGCCAACAGTATGATGGCATAAAGGAGTATAAAAAGGAAGTCGTTCTAGTTGTTTAAGTGTGTGATCGATAGAAAAATTACAGAGTCTGAAGCACCTTGATTATTAGTCGATACAGTCTGAGCGAAATTGTATACACAGAGAGTGTCTATACTTGGTGATACCTTGAGCGAGTGTGGTAGATCATCTACACCGAGAAATCAAGGAAGATCAACACTGTAACATCTCTTTATTCATAGTGGAATCCAGCCAAATTGGCTGTCAGTGCAGAAGAGTGGACGTAGGCTTGAATCAAGCCGAACCACTATAAACCGCGTGTTTAATTCTCTTCTTCCTTGCTTAAGTCTTAAGTTGATTATTACTCTTCGCAAATCCTTCAACTGTCTAAGTATTGCGCAAGTATACAGAAACTATCAAGAAAAATCTTTGTATACCTATTCACCCCCCTCTAGGTACTCATACTAGTAATATCAATTGGTATCAGAGCCCGTGTTCTTACTTTGTTTGAAGTGTTTTACTTCAGAGTAAAAGATCCATGGCTAGTATGCTAGCACCAGGGCTGATGGAAGGGCAAAGCAATACCAGACCACCCTACTTCGATGGAAAGGATTACAACATCTGGAAGAACAAGATGAAAGCTTTCCTTCGATCAAAGGATCCTCTGGAATGGGACGTTGTGGAAAGAGGAATCACTCCTGCTGCTGCATCAATCTCTGAAAGAGGGAAAGACATTATTGATACCAGCGGAATGTCTCAGGAAGAGATAAACAAGAGACAAGCACTCGATGCGAAAGCAATTTACTCTTTATATTGTGCCTTATCTCCAACTGAATATAACAGAATATCTTCTTGTGTTACAGCAAAAGAAGTATGGGATAGATTACACATCACCTATGAAGGGATAGATCGAGTGAAGGAGACCAGAATTAACATTCTCCTCGGTCAATATGAAGCCTTCAAAATGAAACCAGGAGAATCTATAACTGACATGTTTAGTCGTTTTACAGATATTGTCAATGGTCTTGAGAACCAAGGACAAAAAATTTCTGATCCCATGAAGGTGAACAAGCTTCTGCGTGGACTCTCCAAGGATTGGAATCATATAAAGACTTCAATAAGAGAGACGCAAAGAATTATGCCTCTATCTGTCGACGAGCTGATCGAAACTCTTCAGTCTTATGAAGTGGAACGAATTAATGAGGACGAAGATCCAAGAGGTAAGAAATCTATTGCATTAAAATCAAATGATGACTCTGATGATGCAGATTCTGAAGATGATATGGACAATGAGGAGCTCGCCCTCATGATAAGAAGATTCAGAAAACTGAATAGAAAAGGCAGAAGGTTCAACTCAAAGAAACAAAGTTTCTAGAGACAGCAGACCAAGTCTGTTGATGATGAGGAACCAAACAAAGATGTAGTTTGCTTCGAATGTAAGAAGAAGGGACACATCAGACCCAACTGTCCTCTTCTGAAGAAGAAAAGAGGAAAAGCTGAGAAGTTTCGAAAAGCTCTCAAAGCCGAAACCTGGAGTGATACAGAATGTGAAGAGAGTGATAATGAATATGCCAACATATGTTTGATGGCACATTCGGACTCGGACTCGGTCCGGATCGACTGAACAGTGAATTTGAGGTAAGTGATTTTAAAATTCCTGTCAAAGTCTCTAAATATATTGATGAACTGTGTTTCAGTCTTAAGACTTCTCTCAAAAGGATTTCCGAACTTAAAAAGGAAAACTCAGCTCTAAAACAAAAGGAAGTCATTTTAGAAGAAAGAGTTAAAAGTCTAGACCTAAATGTTTCTGCTCTTAAAGAAAAAGAAGATGGTCTTTTGAAAGAAAATGTTTTCTTAAAAATGGACTTATCAACCATTTCAAAGAAGTTTTCGATAGGATCCGAAAAGCTTGAAAAGGTTCTTTCAGTTCAAAGACCTTACTTCAATAAGTCTGGTTTAGGCATGACAGAGGAAACAATTCCCTTGATTGATTTTCCTAAAGTTAAAGAAAGAATTAAGAAAAGACCGTCGAGAGAGGCTTACAAAAATCATTTCAAGAAAGTTTTTGTAAAGTCTGTTGGTCGAAATGCTCTGAGGTGTTCAAAGTGTAACAGTAAGGATCACTTTGAAAAAGAATGTCCTATGGTTTGGAAACCTGTTAAGAAAGTATGGCCTAATAATGCTTATCCTACTAACACCAAAGGACCCAAGAAAATTTGGGTACCAAAGAAAACTTGAGATTCTCTGTTAAATGCAGGTCTCCGTCAAGAAAAAGATAAAATGGTATCTTGACAGCGGATGTTCAAGACACATGACAGGAGACTCAAAGTGCTTCGAAAAGCTTGTTCAAGTAAGCGGCGGAAATGTTTCATTTGGAGGAAACGGCAAAGGAAGCATCGTGGGATTTGGAATTGTGAAAATTGGAAATCTCACAATAAGCAATGTTTCTCTAGTAGAAGGACTCAACTATAACCTTCTCAGCATTAGCCAACTGTGTGATACTGGTTTCAAGATCTCCTTTCAAGAAGGAATTTGCTATGGAATTAGTAAAGACTCTACTCAGTCTTTCATGGGTCGAAGACATGGAAACATCTACCTCTTAGACATGAAATTGAATGAATCTCAATGTCTATTATCAATTCAAGATGAAGCAAGCTTATGGCACAGAAAGCTTGGTCATATCAATATGAAGCAATTAGCCAAAGTCTCATCAAAGTAGCTTGTTCGAGGTCTACCCAAACTACCATATCAAAAGACCGATCCATGCACTCCATGTATTCTGGGAAAGCAGGTAAAAAGTTCATATAAGCCAATAAATCATGTCTCTACTAATCATTTACTACAGTTACTGCATATGGATCTCTTCGGACCAACCAGAACTCAGAGTATTGGAGGTAAGAAATATTGCCTAGTAATTGTGGATGATTTCTCTTGCTTTACTTGGGTATATTTCCTTACAAGTAAGTCAGAAACCTTTTCGTATTTTGAAAAATTTGCTAAAAAGGTTCAAAACGAAAAAGGGTGTGTTATCTCAAGTATAAGAACAGATCATGGAGGTGAATTTGAAAATCAAGATTTTACAAAATTGTGTGATGAATCTGGATTTAAGCATGTGTTCTCCTCTCCATACACTCCTCAGCAAAATGGAGTTGTGGAAAGAAAGAATAGATCTCTTCAAGAAATGGCTAGAACACTTTTAATTGAAAGCAAAATTTCTTCGCGATTTTGGGCTGAAGCTGTTTCAACAGCATGCTATATCATCAATAGAGTCTTCCTAAGACCTATTCTTGAGAAAACCCCTTATGAATTATTCAAAGGTAAGAAGCCTATTGTTTCATACTTTCATGTGTTCGGTTGCAAATGCTTTATATTGAAAAATGCAAAAGATCGAGTTGGTAAGTTTGAAGAAAGATCAGATGAAGGCATCTTCCTTGGATATTCTACATCAAGCAAAGCCTACAGAGTCTATAACAAGAAGAGCCGGACGGTGGAGGAGTCAATGAATGTCAAATTTCAAGACTCTACGCAAGATGAACCCAGTCAGACTCAATATGAAGAGTCTGAATCTGCTCCAGACCTTCCAAAGCTTACAACTCAAGAAATGTCTCAGACTCTGGAAGACCAGCGTCAAGATGTTCATAAAGATTCAAATAAAGAAAGAGATCATCATCCAGACAAATCAACCAGTAACTGGAAGCACAAGTCCAGTCATCCTAAAGATCTCATTATCGGCGAAATTAATGAAGGAATTCGCACCAGATCCAAAAGACGTGAAGAGTCTAGTGCTGTGGCTCTCATCTCTGAAATTGAACCAAAAAGCATAGAAGAAGCTTTATCTGATGAAAGCTGGATCGAAGCTATGTAAGAAGAGTTCAGACAGTTCAACATTAACGATGTCTAGGAATTGACATCTAAACCAAAAGGTAAAACTGTTATTGGAGCCAAATGGGTGTTCAGAAACAAGATGAACAAAAAAGGAAAAGTCGTACGGAATAAAGCAAGACTCGTGGCCAAGGGATACACGCAAGAAGAAGGAATAGACTATGACGAGACTTACGCTCCTGTAGCAAGGTTAGAAGCTATTCGTCTATTACTTGCGTTTGCTTGTTACAAAAATTTCAGGCTATTCCAAATGGACGTCAAAAGTGCTTTCCTAAATGGATTTATCCAAGAGGAAGTTTATGTGGAACAACCGCCTGGATTTGAAGACCCAAAGAAGCCAGACTCAGTCTTCAGACTGAAAAAGGCTCTGTATGGTCTAAAGCAAGCACCTCAAGCTTGGTACGACAGACTAAGTAAGTTCTTATTACAGAACGGCTTTGTTAAAGGTAAAGTAGATACTACTCTATTCATCAAAAAGGAAAACAAAAGCTTTTTACTCGTTCAAATATATGTTGATGACATTATTTTTGGATCCTCTAATGAAAGTCTATGCAAGAAATTTTCTAAGTCTATGCAGGATGAGTTTGAAATGAGTATGATGGGAGAATTAACATTCTTTCTTGGTCTTCAAATAAAGCAATTTAAGGAAGGAACTTTCATTTATCAAGAAAAATATGCTAATGATCTTGTCAAAAGATTTGGATTGGAAAATTGCAAGAAGACTGATATACCAATGTCAAGTTCTTTGAAGATAGACAAAGATGAGGAAGGGAAGAAAGTCGATCAAAAGCTATACAGGAGCATCATCGGTTCACTTCTTTATCTTACTGCTTCTAGACCTGACATTTTGTTGAGTGTTTGTATCTGTGCTAGGTTTCAATCAGATCCTAGAGAATCCCATCTCAGTGCTGCAAAACGTATTATTAAATACGTTGCTTCATCTTCAAGCATTGGTCTTTGGTATCCTAAGAAGGGAGACTTTAATCTTCTGGGATATTCAGACGCAGATCTGGCCGGCTGCAGAGTCGATAGAAAGAGTACTTCAGGAACTTGCCAGTTGCTTGGAAGCAGGACAGTGTCTTGGTTTTCAAGGAAACAAAGCACTGTAGCTCTCTCAACAACAGAAATTGAAGAACAGCTACAAATTCTATGTTGCCCTTGGAAGCTGCTGTTCACAAATTCTATGGATAAAACAACAGCTACAAGACTTTGGCATTGAAGACTCATGCACAGAAATCAAATGTGACAACACCAGCGCAATCAATCTCACCAAAAATCCAATTCTTCATTCAAGAGCAAAGCATATAGAAATTCGACGTCACTTTATTAGAGATCATATTCAAAGTTGAGAAATCTCGATTCAATTTGTTGATTCAAAAAGTCAACTCGCGGATATATTCACAAAGCCTTTGGAGAAAAATCAATTTGATTTTATCCGCTCCAGACTCAACATTTTGAAGCTTGAAGAAGTTAAAGTCTAGAGACTCTCCATCCTTCAGACTCAGAAAGTTGATAACCGTCAGACTCAAATATCTCAGACTCAAATCTCTACGACTCAGACGTTGATGACTATAGACTGTAAGTTGTTACTTTATCTAAACTCGAAAAGGTATGATCTTTCGTTTAGTTATTTTGAAGTATCCGTGAAAATCGAAAAACTTGTCTTTTCAAAAGGATTAATTTTGGCAGTTGTTGATTTCGAAAAGAGGTATTCGTACACTTTCCTTGTACCGATTGAACTTCCCCTTTTCAAAACTGAGTAATATATATACACAGTTTTCTCTTTCAATCTTCAAAACCCTAAAAGCATTCTACTCTCGATCTGGTTTCTACTTCGTGTTCATCCTCGAAAAAGTTGTCATCTTTTCTTGGGAAGGCAAGCAAAGGAATCTCTCAGCGACAAGAAGAATGTCTTCTTCAAGGAAGTCTTCAAGAATCGCATCAAGGGGACCACAGAAGATGAAGGAGGGACCTACCCACTTTGATCTCACAGAAGAGGAAGAATTATCGAGTCAGCAACACAGCCCGACTCATTCTCCACCACGTCATTCAACGCCATCTACCCCACAAGGTGCGGGTCAACATCCGGAGGAAGAGGTAATCGAGGATGCAGACCCTGTAAGAGTCCAAAAACCCTCTTATATTTACAAACTCTACCGTGCATTGAAAAGTACTGGGACTCCGATGAAATATGTGGATGATTTTCTTAAAGAAAAGAACTATGGGAATGAGTACATTTTTCTGAAGAAAATGGAGGATTTGGGAATTGCTCCCAAAGGTAAAGCAGAGGAAGCGCTTGCAAATATTCCGAGTGACCCTCGGATGTCGGGCCCAAATTTGATTGATGGGAACGACGATGACAAAATGTTCACTGATTTTCAACCGAGATTGGGTGTTGCTGCAAAGGTGAAGGGAAAGAGGATGGAGTTATTTAAATCGAAGGAACAGGAAACTTTGTTCTTCAAACTGCTGAAGCGAGGGGTGATAAACCCTAGGAGTGTCGACTTTGATTTCCTGGATGCGGTGAATGTGAACTTGAGAGAGAAGTTCGGTCTGCTACCACTGGAACGTTTTTGCACTGACACCACGGACGGATATGCACAACTGACTGCATATTTCTATTCAAATCTTAGCTTTATCGATGCGAATAGAATATCTTTCAGTGTTCGAGATCAGGATTATGTGTTGGATGTGGATATGTTGGCGGACATAATTGGAGTTGAGCGAGGACGTTATCAACCAGTCAAAGTCTCAGTTGCTCGTGCCACAATGGACCTTGTCGAAGATAGAAATATTGAGGGAAAAATCATCTATTCAAGGATGCGTGCCATCAACATTGTGTTGCACAAAATTGTTATCAATTGCATTAGGCCGAAGTCTACATCAAAGACTGATGTGTCTAATTCTGAAGCAAAATTGATGTACGCAATCAACTCTGGGAAGAAGTTCTCTCTTCCTCACACTATTCTCTTCCACATGTACAGAGCAATGTCGAAAGACAAGGGACAATTGCCTTATCCAGGTCTGGTGACCAGGATCTTCAGACACATGAATATTGAACCGCCACACACTCTCTGTGTTCGACCGTGCGATAAGATGGTGATAGGTTTAAAGATGTTGACAAAGATGCGTCTGCAAGAACTTTCAAAGGCAATGGAGAAATTCAAAGTGAAGACTCCAGTTCCATCTGTTTCAAAAAGAAAGGGAAAGGAAGCCATTGGTGCTCCCACCAAAAAGAAGAGAACTCTCATCTTGGAAGATGAAGAGGAGGAGGAAGATCTTACAATCACTGCCCTGATAAGGACAAGACGTTCTGTTCCCCAATCAATAGAACAGCAGAAGAAACAAAGAGAAGAAGAAGAAGAAGTCAAGAACAGAGAAGAAGAAGAGCAGAAAAGAGAAGGAGACAGAAGCTGAAGAAGAAGGAGAAGAAGAGCAAGAAAAGTCTGCAGCTGAATCTGGAGAGAATGATACAGAAGAGCATGATCATCACTCTTCTCCTCTTGATGTCCTAGAGACAGGGGGAGTTGGCGAGCAAGAGAGGTCCTCACCTCATGCTGCCAATAGTGAAGGTCTACGACAATCTCTAGCAGCCCCAGAAGAATTTCAAGCTTCTCAATTGCCTGAAGAAGGTCACGATACGTCAGAACCAAATCTACAAGACTTTACAGAAGCGCCATCGTCTGCGTTCACTCCATCTGAGAAAGCCAATGCTAGTACACAGACAGACAATTCTGCAGATTTTCGTCGTATCATGGATATTCTTCTGGAAATGCGTGGCCAAATCTATGCTCTGGACTGTGAAATTCAAGCCTTGAAGAATGCTGGACAAGCATCTTCAGTTACCCTGGAGGATAAGATGAAAGACCTCGCTCTGCAACTTCAAGCCAATGCCAAGGGAGAAGAGGTAGCTCATCTGAGGGAAGACTTGAAGAAGCTCGAAGGAGTAGTCCAGTCCATGGGGGATTTCCAGATTGTGCGCATTCCCAAGCAGACATGACATCTTTCTCACCTTTTTAATGCTGACAAAAAGGGGGAGAAAGCAATTTGAACCAACCAACCAACTTTCTTTGACTTTAAATTTGTTTGAATGTGTTTGTTTTTGAACTTGAGTGAACTTGGATGAGAACTTGAATCTGACTGAATTGATTGTGGATTTTAATGCTTGACTGTTTGCATTCATATCAAGTATTGTTATACGGTATTACTCATGAAAGACTAACCATTTTTCTAAGGATGCAGAGTCTGGTTGCTTTGTTAATCTTTATGAGATTGCCATATTACTTGAGAAATGTTTTTGCAGGTCAAAGATGTTCAAATCTACAGGAAAGTTTTGTCATCATCAAAAAGGGGGAGATTGTTGGAGAAATCTTTCCAGAATATTTTGAAGCTGACAAAACGTTTCTTTCGCCTAGTCCGGATATCTGCGAGATCGTCTAGTTTAAAGTCGAAGACTTTCGATCACCAGACTCAAGATTCAAGACTCAAGACTCAAGACTCAAGACTATTCTCATTGACAGTCTTTCTGATCCAGTGACGAAGTAAATCCAGAGCCGAAGTATATGGTTGAGGATTTAATCCTATCGTCTGGAGAAGATCTTTTTGGTTGGATAATCACAACGGATTCTTTTGTTCGTATCTAGATCAATTGAAGATCCGATGGTCGACGAAGTATTCTTGGAATGTTCTATTATTGGAAACTAAGATCCTGATTGTATGGGCGAACATGATTGATGGGCTATCATTAGGTTCCTTTTATAGCTCGAATGATCTTCTTGATTGATTCCGTCCAACGGGTAGATTGGAGGAATTCCTTTGGTAAGTGCCAACGGTATGATGGCATAAAGGAGTATAAAAAGGAAGTCGTTCTAGTTGTTTAAGTGTGTGATCGATAGAAAAATTCCAGAGTCTGAAGCACCTTGATTATTAGTCGATACAGTCTGAGCGAAATTGTATACACAGAGAGTGTCTATACTTGGTGATACCTTGAGCGAGTGTGGTAGATCATCTACACCGAGAAATCAAGGAAGATCAACACTGTAACATCTCTTTGTTCATAGTGGAATCCAGCCAAATTGGCTGCCAGTGCAGAAGAGTGGACGTAGGCTTGAATCAAGCCGAACCACCATAAACCGCGTGTTTAATTCTCTTCTTCCTTGCTTAAGTCTTACGTTGATTATTACTCTTCGCAAATCCTTCAACTGTCTAAGTATTGCGCAAGTATATAGAAACTATCAAGAAAAATCTTTGTATACCTATTCACCCCCCTTTAGGTACTCATACTGGCAATATCAGCAGCGCCCCGCCGGCTGAAGCCAGTTTAGACCCCGACGGAATGCCTCGACGCCCAGCTGCCTTCCCCTCTTGAAGCCGCAACCCAGTGCCGGTCCACGACGCCGCTGCCCTTCCCCGACGCTGCCGCCGCTCCCTCTGGTCTCGCCGCCTTCCACCTCAGCCGTAGACCACAGTGCCTGCAGATCCGAGGTCCCCGCGGTAGCCATGATCCGATCTTCGCAGCCTGTGCCAGGAGACTCGAAGCCCTTGCTTCGCCCGCGACGCTGCCCACCGGTTTCGCAGTGCCGCTCGCGTCTCCCCAAGCTGATTCCGAAGCCCCCTGGTGCCGCGCCGCTGTCACGCCATCCTCCGGAGCCTCGCCGGAACCCTAGCCGGCGATCTCCCCTCGCCGGACCGGCCACCAGCTTTATTTTCCTTTTTCTTTTTTTCAGAAAAAAAAGAAAAAAAAAAAAAAGAAAAGCAAAAGAAATTTAGGTATTTTCTCTATCTTATTTTTGTTTTATTATTTTTATTTTTATTTTATCTTTTTAGTGTAATTATCCTCTTATGTGAAATTGATAATTCCATGATACAAAATTGCCTTGAAATTAGTGATTGTTAGTCCAATTTTCGCGCCCGAAATCTGACTCGTAATTACTTAAAAAAAATTGCCAATCCGATCTCCCGCCCGAGATCCGATTCGTGATTTATGTGAAATTGGCCAACCCGATCTCATGCGCGAGATACGGTTCGTCAATTTTGGGTATCAATATTGCTTGATTTGTTGTGGTATTACTTAGATTAGTTTTCTTAAAAAACAAAAATAAAAAAAAAAATGTAGTTTTAGGGTTTGCATTCATAATAGGAATTTTATTTCGAATTTTTTTAAAAAAATAAAAAAATCAAATCAATTAATTTAGGTTTAGTTTTTTTTTTTTTTTTTTTTTTTAACTTGGATTGCAAGTTTAATTATTTGGCAATTATTAATTTCGAAATTAAAAAAAGGGGAAAAAGGAAAAACACAAAAAAAGTCATTATGCATATGTCATGTAGAATTAGGGTATCTTTTGCACGTCATTGCATATTAGGGTTAAAATTGCACTTAGTTTAATTTTAGATAATATTTTTTTTTAATTTATTATAATTTTAGGCATTTTCTTAAATAGATTGCATTTTAGGATTATTTGGGTTAAGATAATATTTTAGTTTAAATTAGGATTTAGCTCAACCTAATTCCTAATATAAATTAAATAGGATCTTAATCTAATTAGGTAATTTTCACATTTGATTTAATTTCGAATTTCATGAAAAATACAAAAAAAATGTCATAGGTTAAATTAGTTTTATTATGTAGGATGAAATGCAATTTTTAGGAAAAAGAAAGAAATTTCATATGCATGTCATTAGGATTAGATTCATTGAGATGCATGTCATTTAGTATTTTTGCTAGGCCCATTTAATTAGAAATTACATGTCATTGGAATTAGGTCATTTAGTTAATATTGTATTGCATATTGCATGATTTTTATTAATTAAGTGAAAACGAAACAAAAATTGCGTGTTAATTAGAAACCATATCTAGGGTTGTTGATGTGGATTTTAATTTAACATTGCAGATGCTTTCGTTGCTTTGAGGTAAGTCCTGCAATTTATTTTCTGCTTTACTTGAGTGTTAAATTGGTGGTTTGCGCACCTGCATGAACACCTCACATGTTAAGGAAATAAATTTAAAATCAATCCAAACTGCTTGCCGAACATTTTTCAAAATAAAAAGAAAGGTACCGAAAGGGCATTAGAGAACTCTAGTGTAACCAAGTCCCCATACCCATAATCTCTGGTTCGTAGGAGTAAAGTAAATTTCCCATTACTTTACTTGGGTTTCTAATCGACCCACCAAAAATAGATTAGTGGCGACTCCTAATTAAAAAAATTGCATGTTAAGAACTTGAACCGAAAGTCGCGAATTGGTATGGGCTTGGGAGAGCCCGAGTTAAGTCTAGGTTTAACAATCCATTAGCCAAACCCTAGGTGGTTCACACCCGACAAAAAAAAATTGGTCGCGACAGCTTGGCGACTCCGCTGGGGACTTGAGTTAAAACTCTTAGTGGACTTAGGCCAAATTTTCTTTTCTTTAGAAAAATATTTTTGTTTGGCAGCGAGGATCCCAGGTACGCCCTTAACATTTAAGGTGTTAAATGTTTTTGCAGGATGGGAGGTATAAGGGGAAGTGTTTGTTAACCTTTGTTTTGCAGGGAAGTGTAGGAATGTATGGTTTATTTTCATGAACGAAGTGTCGCTTGATATAAACTGTTGTGCATGCCTTGCATCTAGCTCTACACTATTGCACACACAACCTGCCGCCGGACCTGGGCCGCGTTAGGATCATCTAGGATGGTATTGAGATGGATACCACTCCGACCGCAAGCCTGCGGTACGAGTCGCCCATCTCAATCCCGAAATTTTATTCATGGTGTCAAGAGTACCCACCTCGGTTCGCACGCCCGCAACCTGGGTTGGCTCTTTGACTAAGCCGGAGTCATGAGGACCCGACGTAGTCCACAAGCCCGTGGCTAGTCTGATCATCCTTGTGGCTCCACCTTGTCAAGCTTTATAGACTAGAAATCGAGCCACTTATCATGTGCATGTCTATGTGATTGCCCATCATTGATAAAGTAAGTTCTCTAAATTTTTGGCCTTTGCAATTTACTTACTTTATCGCATTTATTTTGTCGGTCCATGGGATTAGGACTGTCCTAAGTCTTGATCAATATACAATGGGGACATCGGACATTCGAATTATCCTCCCTCCGAGGGAAGAGCTTGGCGCTTGGTGGGACAAATTAGACCAAAATGACCGTCAGTTTGTAGAGTCACATATTGGTTGACTGCTTCCATTGCTGCGCATCAACATCCATGGCGGCCTCATCCAAGCACTCGCCCACTCTTGGTGCCCCAAGACTTCTACCTTTATCTTCGGCGGTAAGCATGAGCTCACTCCCACCTTGGAAGAGTATAGCATTGCCATAGGAAAGTCCTTGAAAGCTAAATTGATTAGTCCGCCTATCGGAATAGATCCTATTATGACTTTACCTGATTTTCTGAGAATTAAGGAAGATGATATAAGAAAGGTTTTAAAGGCTCATCGCAATACATGTCCTTTCTTGAAAGGGTTTTCCTTTTAGCTTTCTTTGGGTTTATAGTTTTTCCTTACTACAAGAATGCTATTAATCCTTTGATTGCTCAATTAGTTAAACAAGTGTTGGAAGAAAAGAATTTTGTAAACACTGTTCTAACTGAAACTTTCCTTTCCCTCACTCGGTTTAAAGGGGGTGGTGATAAGACCTTCCATTCCTCTCTTGAACTTTTGCAAATTTGGTTTCTTTCACATATACAAGGGTTTGGTGGTCTAATGACTATACATGATGTTAGTAATTCCAATCACCCTATTATGAGATTTGAGAACAACCAAAAACATGCACCGGATTATCATTATTCTAAATGGCTAGCTTTCATGAAAAAACCAACTTCCAAAGGTTTCCTATGGCATGCTAAATGGTTCCAAGTTCGGGTAGCGAGACTCTCGTGTGGAGGAGTTGGCCCAATCCCTCTATTGGGATTCACTGGAGCATTGGAGTACTATCCGATTAGGGTGACTCGTCAGTATCAAGTCATACAAGAGCTTCCCCCGGCGTTACAAGCAGAGCCACTCCAAGTCAATTTTGTTGATGGAAGCCGAGACCATGAAGATTCCATTCTTACTATCAAATTGACGTGGGACATGTGCCGTCCACAAAAACTCAAATGGCCCGAGGAGGAGTTGAAAGGCAAGGAAAGGAAGTACTATGCCTCGATTAAGTATATCCAACAACACAAAATTCCCGAGGAGCTGCTTCCGAAGATACCGAAGGCGCCGTTGAAGATCACCAATCGAGCTGAGAATAAACGCCTCAAAAGAGTTGCTGAAAAAGCTCAAGAGGAGAATAAGCGATTGCGCCGAATGGTGTCCCAAGTGTATATTGATCAAGCCAAATGAAATGCTTGAATCAGTCTTGTTATTTTCATTTTTAGATTAATGTTTAGGAAGTTTGGTCATTTACTTTCTTAGTTCATTTGTTAGGGACATTTCGAATTTCTAGGCTTGTCAAAAGCTTTATTGATGAATAAAATTTCTAGAGTATTGCCATGGATCGGCGTATTTTCATATGAGATACTTATTTGTGTTCATTTCTTAAAATTAGGTGATAACGGATCCTCCATGCTCTCCTATTATCACGCGATTAAGAGCAAGAATGGTCGACCAAAGCGAGATGCGCGATCGCATGTCCTCCGTGGAAGGCTAACTCCAACAGTTAGTTGCCTCTATGGAGCTTATAACAGCTCAACTTCAATCCCTCCAAGTGAATTCGGTTCCTCCACCTGCTCTCCCTGAGATAGTAGTCCCGAGGCAACAAATAGGGCCCAAATGAATGATAATGAAATGCCTGAGTTGGAAGATGACGTGGTCCTTGTTGGAAAGGCCAAGCTAGACAATGTTCCCAAGACAGATCAGGATGAGCGCGTTGCAAAGCTGGAGGAGAAAGTGAGACAACTGCAGGAGTCACAAAGCTCACTCCCATTCGACCTCTCGGTCTATGAGAAGGTTAAAATGCCGAGCAAGTTCAAAATGCCAGAATTTGAGAAGTACGATGGGACATCTTGTCCGAAATCTCATTTGCAGAGGTATCATGTGCGCATGGCCCAACACGTCAAAAATGAGCCTCTCATGATCCAATCGTTTCACGCAAGTTTGACTGGGCCCGCATTAAACTGGTACGTGATGAAGAACGTAAACCTCCTCGAAACTTGGAACGAAGTGGCGGATGCATTCCTCAAACAGTACAAGTTCAACATGGACATCACGCCTTCTCGAGAAGACCTGGAGTGGATGGAAAAGAAAAGGAGTGAGTCGTTTAAAGAATATGCTGTGAGATGGAGAAACTTGGCAGCTCAAATTACTCCTGAGCCTACCAACAAGGAGTTGATGAAGTTGTTCGTGAAGACCCTTCCATCGGAGTTCCGCAATCGAATGGCTAGTATGTATGTCGAGAGCTTCAATCAACTTATTCCTGTAGGAGAGCAGATCGAGATGGGGATAAGGGAAGGATGGTTTTCTGAGCCATCTACTAAAAGGTTCTCTGCCAAGAAGGATAAAGAGCCTGCTGAAGATGTGAATATGGCTTATAGCCAAGAAAGTACCAATCATGCCCCGACTATCCAGATGAATCAAAGGCAACAAGCTCCCCAAGCAAGAAGACAGTTCACCCCTCTCCCTGGATCTCCATCCCAAGTGTTGGCAATCCTAAGAAAGAAAGGTTTGCTTACTAATGAGCCGAAGCGTCCTAATCATGAAAGCATCCGAGGCTACGACCCGATAAAGAAGTGTGATTACCATAGCGGCGAATTGGGGCATTCAACTGATGAATGTTTCACTCTCAAGCATAAGATCCAAGACCTCCTGGACACGAAGGCCTTCTCATTTCAAACTGCTCGGCCAAACGTCCAAAAGAATCCACTACCAAAGCATGAGGGTACGGTCAATACTATTTTGGATCCAGACGTTGAAGTCGAATCGAGTTACCACTCATTGGAGTTGGTGTCCACCATACATACACCTCGAGACTCACCACCCACTCCTGAAGTTTCAAATGTTACCCTTATGATGGGAAGGGTGACGATTGGGAATGGTTTTGTTCCTGGTACTGGCCTTGAAAGAAATGGTCAGAGTATTCAAAGTCCCAATGAAGTCCCTCAGAGGTCCCGTGCTGTTGAATTAGGGTACCATGGAAGAGGTGGGGAAAGTTCTAGAGGAGGAAGGTAGGTAAGGCAGAACCCGCCAACTGACCAAGGGCAAGGAAGGCAAAACCCATCACCCCCGAACATTCGTGAGACATTCCCTAGCCCCCCGGTAATGATGCAGGATGAAGCGGAAATAATGGACACCCTGGGGCAGCCAAGCGGAAAATTCGACTATCTGGTGAAGTATTCGGCTCCTCTCAGTTTCTACATTGATCCCCGCGACATTGTCCCAGATGGTTGGGATGGCATAGATGATTCGACATCCCTGGAGACGGAAAACCCTGTGTCGCGACCTCCCCGAAGCGGGTTTGAACCACCTAAGGGTTTGGCTAATGGATTGCTAAGCCTAGACTTAGCTCGAGCTCTCCCAAGCCCATACCAATTCGCGACTTAGGGTTTAAGTTCTTAATATGCAATTGATTTTCAATTAGGAGTCGCCACTAATCTATTTTTGGTGGGTCGATTAGAAACCCAAGTAAAGTAATGGGAGAATTACTTCACTCCTACGAACGAGAGATTAAATGAGTTCGGGGACTTGGTTACACTAGACTTGTCTAATGCCCTTTCGGTACCTTTTCTTTTTAAAAAAATGTTTTGCAGGCAGCTTGAATTGATTTTAATTTACCTCCCTAACATGTGAAGTGATCATGCGAATGCACAAACCACCAATTTAACACCCGGATAAATCAGTGAATAAATGACAGGATTACCTCATAGCAACGAAAGCATCTGCAATGTTAGATCGGAATTCATATCAACAACCCTAGATATGATTTCTAATTAACACGCAATTTCTTTATTTTGTTTTCACTTTTTTCAATGCGAACCATGCAGTGCATCTAATCTAACATGAGATGGCATGACAATGCGTTTTAAACTACATGACATGAGTAAAATTTTTTGTTTTCTTAATGAACATGCAATAATCAAATATGCAAATCAAAATGACCTAATTATAATGACGTGCAATTTTTAATGAAACTAATTCTACATGACGTACATTTTATAAACATAATCCCACATGACGTGCACATGATATTTCTATTCCTAAAAATGCAATTCATCCTAGAAATTGAAACTAATTTATCTAAAGACAAGTTTTGTATTTTTCATGATATTCGAAATTAAGACAAATGCAAAAATTACCTAGCTAAATTAAAATTCCCTCCAATTTAAACTTAGGATTAAATCATGCTAAATCCTAATTTAAACTAAGACGTTATTTTAATCTAACAATTTCTAACCTAAGATGCAAATTGATCTAAACTTAAAATGAGACATGCAATTCTATTCTAAAATGCATGATGATTTTTGCTTGTTTGTTTTTGTTTTGTTTTTTTTTTTTTATATAAAATTAGAAATTTTAAAAATTTGCACACAATTAAACATGCAACCTAAAAAAACTAGCATCCTAAATTAATTAATTAATTAATTTTTTTGGGATTTTTCTGCTGTAAAAATTTAAAATCAAAAATCCTATTCTAAAATGACACGTGCGATTCTTAAAAAAACTAATATCATGAATGCATTTTTTTTTATTTTTTAAAAAAACGAAATAACTAAGTACGCTAACCCTAGCCCTAATCTAACTTGCATTTTTTTGAATTTTTTATGCAAAATATCCAATTCAATTAAGATAAGATTAATGCCCAAAATTGACGGACCATATCTCGAGCATGAGATCGGGTTGGTCAATTTTAAATTAAATCGCGAATCGAATCTCGGGCATGAGATTGAATTGTCGATTTTATACGAGATTGTGAGTCGGATTTCGGGCGCGAAAATCAAACTCCTAATCCCTAAATTGAGGGGCTATTTCACATTGGAATTTCAATCATGCATTAGTGAATAATCACGCTAAAAAACTATATGAAAACAAACTATAAACTATATAAGAAATAAAGACAAGATAATAATAATGATAAAAAAACTACCTAATGTTCCCCTTTTGTCTTTTTTCTTTTTTTTTTTTTTTTCTTTGGTTTTCTCCCACGCACGGCTTGGCAACTTGTGGTGGTTCACCGAGGGGGCAGCTGGTCACCGACGTTCAAAGCTCCGGCGAGGACCGGCGGCAGGTGGACCGGCGGCGGGCGGACCGGCGGCGGCAGCCAAGGGTGGTGAGTCGCCCTTCCGGGCTCCGGCGAAGAGACCGGCGGCGGGCGGAGGAGGACACGGCAGCAAGGGACAACGTTCAGCGGGCTCTTTGTGGCGCCGTCGTTCGGAGGGGGGACACCGATTTGGAACGCAGTCGTCGCTGGTGGCGGTGGCTTGCTGCGTCGTCCGCTGGACTTCGGGGACAGCGGAGGCACCGACGTCGGGGGGTGAAGGTGGTGCGGGTTGCTGGCGTCGGGCGCGGGTTGCTGCAGGCGGTGCGACTGACGGGTGGAGATGGTGCAGCGGACAGGTGTCGCAGGGGGTTGCAGGCGCCAGGCGGAGGTGCTGTTGTGGTGGCGGAGACGAGCAGGTTGAGGGCTGCAACAGAAACGGTTTTCGGAGCTCCGGTGACCGCGAAACAAAGAGGCTGCGTGACGGAGTTGCAGGTGTTGCTCGAAGCTTCGAGCTGCAAGGTACGGGCGAGCGGAGGAGGTGCTTGGAGGAGGGTGCTCGCGGCGTCGGACGCGAGTTGCAGGCGGAGGCTGGAGGGCGCGATGGAGGCGCGCGAGGGCAGAGGCGCGGCGGCGGGCTTGGAGCTCGCCGGAAGGAGGAAATAGGCGGGTGGGCAACTGCAGCGCCGGGCGACCAGCAGGTGGAGCGGCGTGCGTTTTGATGGCGTCGACGCGGCGCAGGCGCAAGTGAAGAAGAAGAAGCAAGCGGGACAGCGGATGGGGGCAGCGAATGTGGGGGAAGATGATGAACAGTAAGGGTCAAATCACCTCTACCTTTTTTACTTTTCTCCTCCCTCCCACGTCTCCCTCTTTTTCTTCTCTGCAGGTTCTCTCTCCTCCCCCTCTTGTGTTGCTCGAAGTCTTCACTTTAAGAAGACAATCCCTTCCTCTTTTTTTATTATTTTTCCTTCACGTTCTTTTTTCTTTCTTATTTCCCCCTCTGACTTCACCTTCTTTTATGAAGAAAGAGCCCATTCCCAATGTATTTTTTTATCTTTCTCTGGCACTCTTCTTTTTTTAATCCCCTTTCTTCTCTCCACTCCTCTGTCTCTCTATGGGTTCTCTCTTTTTTTAATAGCTCTCACAAACCACTCCAGTCAATTTTCGTTCTCCCCCCCGACTTTACATTCTTTTTTTATTTTTTCTCGACACACTCCTTTCCCCTTTGTCGACCGAAAGGAAAAAAACCCCCCTCACCGTGGACTTTTTCTTTCTTCGCTTCTTTCTTGATTTGCTCTCCGGGAAGGAGAGAATTCTCACTATAAAATATTATAAAATGGTGAGCCCATGCTTTTGCAGACTTTCTCCCGGATCCTCGCGTGCGCAGTGGATTTTTCTTTGCTTTCTTCACGCATGCGTCTAGAAATTTTTTTTTACGTCCGCCGAATTTTGTCCACGCATGGTGCATGCATTAATGAGGAAGAGACAATGGATGTGAAGAACTCTTCTTTCTTCTTTTTCATTGGGTACTTTCAAATCAGCAAGAGAGAGGCCACCTTTTGTGCACGTAATTGACCGCGAGCTGCCGTGTTTGGTTGCGTTTTGGTACCGATGCAAATGCGACTACATGAGATGTAATTTTAATATTTTTTCTTAGGGGTTAAAGATTAATCCCTAAATTTTCATGCAATTAATTACTAAATGATTGGTCAAAATTTGGGTGTCAACAGCTGCCCCTCTTTGAAGGTGAGCTCGCAGAGGTTGCATTCAAAGACAATATGATACCTAAATTTTGACCATGCACATGCAATGGATGATATTTTAGCAGGTCATGGATTTTTGTTTTTGTTTTTGGAAATGCAATTTATATGATGCATGGAAATGCTAATGCCAGTGATAAAAGGAACTTACCTGGAATAACTTACCTTCGGGGAGGGTAGAGTAACTCGAGATAATTGGTGCTACATGTCCAAGACCCGTACCATTCTACGGTCGCCTGGAATAGTAACATGACTTCACAAAGAAACTGCTTTCCTAGGACCCGTACCATTCTACGGTCGCCCAGTATGGCATTGCTTGGTTGTGTCTAGGACCCGTACCATTCTACGGTCGCCTAAACGGGAAAAATTTTGAGACATCCAGATCCAGCCTGAGATGTCAAGAATTTGTGAACTTAACCAATAGACACTCAATGTTAGGTGAGATGAATATTGGATTAAGAAGATTCGAAATACCTAGATCCAGACTAAGGTATAACGAAAGATATCGAAAAACATTCACATCCAGAGTGAAATGTTTAACGAAGAGTTTTGAGACATCCAGATCCAGACTGAGATGTCAAGAATTTTGGGAACTTAACCAATAGACACTCAATGTTAGGTGAGATGAATATTGGATTAAGATGATTCGAAATACCTAGATCCAGACTAAGGTATAACGAAAGAGATCGAAAAACATTCATATCCAGAGTGAAATGTTTAACGAAGAGTTTTGAGACATCCAGATCCAGACTGAGATGTCAAGAATTTGGGACTTAACCAATAGACACTCAATGTTAGGTGAGATGAATATTGGATTAAGAGATTCGAAATACCTAGATCCAGACTAAGGTATAACGAAAAAGATCGAAAAACATTCACATCCAGAGTGAAATGTTTAACGAAAAGTTTTGAGACATCCAGATCCAGACTGAGATGTCAAGAAATTTGGGACTTAACCAATAAACACTCAATGTTAGGTGAGATGAATATTGGATTAAGGAGATTCGAAATACCTAGATCCAGACTAAGGTATAACGAAAAAGATATCAAGAATTTTGGGAATACCCAGGACAAACCTAGGATATTCGTGAGGGTCACTTACCTCTTGGTAAACAAAAATTTTGGAACATCGAAGATGTGCTTCAAATATTCATGGAGGTTTCTCACCTCGAGGCTTCTGGAAGGCAACATAAATGTCAGGAGCTCTCGGGTCTTCAAGGAAACATTACCTGTCAGACATGATTAGAGCCAAAAATACATGCATTTGCCAAAGAAGTAAGCAATTCAGCACACTCGAAAGTCCACTGAAGTTTTTATCCATTCAATCAAGATTTATGCATGATGGTTTTACCAAATTTGCACCACCGAATTTCCACTAGGGAGAGTCATCGTTTAAGACAATTTTCACTCATGACATGGATTTTCGAGAATACCAAATGAGAGACTTTCAGTTAGAAAGGACTTTCACTCACTCTCATTAAGAAGGCTATTTTGTCCCAACCATTAATGTGGGATCACAGGAATCACTCCATCTTACTTTCATCATGTCAATAAGGGTTCGAGTATTCTCGCAAGCGGTACGACCTTGTCAATCTGAGAGGTCTTTATCAGGACTGTAATGTAGGCTCGGTTAATGGCTCAACAAAGAGGGACTCTTCGAGTCAAGGCTAATGAAAGAACAATACTTCGCAATCACCTTCAGGTTTACAAGTCAAGGGACCTGCGAAATGAGATAGAAATGGTCTTGCTCGCACTTCTTTCGAGCGATGCTTTTAAGCATATGAATTCCTACGTTAATTTCAGTGCCCTAATCTGAAGAGACTTTGTAAGGGACGTAGCGTAGGTTAAGTTCATAGATTGGGAAGTGAACGGATCATTAGGCTCAAAATGTGTATAGGGGGATGAGAATTGGTGATCATCTTGGCATTGTCACTGGTCTTCTTCTTCATCATTGGGATTTTCCTCATAGGTACTATAAAAACTTGGCATTTGAGTTCTTTGAGTACCACTCCACTGGGAATACACCCTTTTACAATTGATAGTCATTTATCTTGACTCTTTCTTTCATTTCCCATGGGCCTTGGCCTTGCTTTTACCAGGCATACTGCTTTTTCATGCCCCCTTTGTTTTGTTGTTTTTTTGAATAACCCCGTAATGCTTTAACATTTGGGTTCTTGAGGATTTTTTCATTTTTTGTCAGCACTCGGGATTTTGCTGCTTGAACATTTGCCTTTTGCCTTGCCCCGGTGTGGGGGATGATCACCAATTGGGTTTAAATGAAACGAATTTACAGGCTCAAGGGGCTATGCAATGGATAAAGTGTGTAGGATAGAGAAAGAACTGCTCTTCATCATCCTAAGGCACTTGAATTATCGTATGAATTCAATGTAATAGCAATACCTGAAGATTGATGCAAGTGAGAGCAAGAATATTCCTATCAAATTCCTCACCTCATGATGTCGTCTTACCTCCAACTTGCCCCAATGTGGGGTGGTTCTTGACAGGGGTAATTTAAAAATTATCCAAGTGTGTGGGCTCAAAAGGGTTTAAACAATGGATGATCACGTAGTGTTTGAGATAGAGAATGAACCGTCTCTCGTCGTTTCGATCATCGTACCTTTCGCGAGAAAACTCTTTTCCTTAGAAACATGGAACTTCTACACTCGTCTCACCAGTATAAGGGACGTGTATAGGATAAGGCTTGCCTTTCATCATCCCGACATGTCTCATTTAGCATGTTCAATTCATTCCACATCATTCATTAACTTGATCGATGGCGACGATCCTCAGTGAAATTGGTAATTAAACAGGTAAAACTATCATGCAAAATTCTCCTTTGAAAGGTCACAGTTACCTCATGAACTCATCAGCTTTGAACACAAAGAGTTTGTAGCTCAAAAAGAAAGAAAAGGATTGGTAAAAAAAATGTTTTTTTTTTTTTTTTTTTTTTTTTTTTTTTTTTTTTTGCGGCAAACTTGTTGCCATTTCCAGGGATCGAACCCTGGTCGCTTTCGGACCTTTTCATTCCCCTTGCCACCAGGCCGAGGCGCTGGTGGTGTCCTCAGGGCGTTTCCTTTTTTATTTAATTGAACTGACACTGAGTCAACACGTCTGACATACCAAACCAAATGAATTCGATATGTGCATGGAACAGGGCCTACTTCTCATCTCATTCAATCCATTCCCACACAATTCAACGAAGAAATGAGTTCCTTCAATTCACAACAAATTTTTTCAAGGGTAATACTTCTTCACAGCATCAGAGTTAACAGGATTAGAAAACTCACGACCATACATTTCTGTAAGGATCAAGGCACCTCCAGGGAGTACCCTCTTCACCATATACGGGCCGCTATAATTTGGAGCAAATTTGCCTCCAGGATCAGGAAAAATCGGCAACACCTTTCTTAGAACTAGATCATTCACTTCAAAGTGTCTCGGCCGTACCTTCCGATTAAAAGACCTGGCTACTCTTTGTTGATACGTCGACCATGGCAAAGAGCTTTTAACCTTTTCTCATCAATCGAGATTCAAGCGCTCGAACCTTTGTTGTGTCCATTCTGCCTCGGACAATTCCACTTGGGATAAGACTCTCAAAGAGGGGATTTCTACTTCCACATGCAAGACTGCCTCCATGCCATAAACTAAGGAGAAAGGGGTTGCCCCAGTAGATGTTCGGATCGATGTCCGATACGCCATTAGAGCAAAGGGTAATCTGTCATGCCAATCTCGATAATTCTCGGCTGTCTTAGCCAGGATCTTCTTGATGTTCTTATTAGCTGCCTCAACAGCTCCATTCATTTGTGGGCGGTAAGGTGATGAATTCAAATGCTTGACTTTGAACTCACTGAACAACTCATCCACGAACTTGTTATTCAGATTTGTCCCATTGTCAGTGACAATTGCTTCGGGGACACCATAACGGGCGATTATGTCACGCCTAATAAATTTCACCACGTTTCGAGCTGTGACATTAACATATGATGCGGCTTCAATCCACTTTGAAAAATAATCTATTGCCACCAATATGAATCGGTGCCCATTTGAAGCTTTGGGATTTATTGGGCCAATCACATCGATCCCCCACATTGAGAAAGGCCATGGCTCAGATAGCTGGTGCAACTCCGTTGGAGGAACATTTATTTTATCTCCATGAATTTGGCAACGATGGCAACTTCTAACATGCTGTATGCAATCACTTTCCAAAGTGCAAGCCAATAGTAACCTAGTCTCATGATCTTCTTGGCCAACATGTGCCCATTCATGTGTGGGCCACAAACTCCTTCATGCACTTCATGCATGATTTGGGTAGCTTCTGCTTCATCTACGCATCTCAATAAAACCGAATCATAAGATCTCTTGTATAAATTCTTACCACTGACGAAGAACTTTGAGGCCATCTTCATTATGTATTTTCTATCGGCTGGAGTGCTCCCTTCAGGAAATTCCTGCTTTTGAATGTAGTTCATGATGTCATAATACCATGGCTTCTCATCAAGCTCTTCATTCACGGCCATGCAATAAGAAGGTTTGGCTAGAACCTCAATTTTCAAAGGCTCAACTTCTAAACCATCAGTAACTTGCAACATAGATGACAACGTTGCCAAGGCATCGGCGAACTGATTATGGGATCTAGCCAAGTAGTCAAATGAAATTTCATCGAACTCCTTCACCAACTCTTCGAGGTACTTATGATATGGCAGTAACTTGGCATCCCTGGTTTTCCATTCACCTACGGTTTGGAGTATGATCAATGCAGAATCTCCATATACTTTCAATTTGGCCACTCCCATTTCAATTGCGGCCTGAAGTCCGAGAATACAAGCTTCGTATTCAGCAATATTGTTAGTGCATGGAAATATTAATTTCGCGGCTACTGGGTGGTGCTGTCCGTCTGGGGATATCAGTACTGCCCCAGTACCAGAACCGGACAAGTTCACAGCTCCATCGAAGAACATGGACCATGCATCTTCATTTATGGCCAAGATACGATCATCCAGAGGACAATCATCATCATTGAAGGTTCTAGGATTCTCAGCCAATATATCAGCAATTACTCGGCCTTTAACTGATTTTTGTGGCATGAACTGCACGTCGAATTCCGAAATCAAGACCTGCCATTTGGCTAGCTTACCCACCAAAGCTGGTTGATTAAATAAATACTTGATAGGATCGTTCTCAGTCACAAGAAACGTCTGGTAATGCAAGGTGTACTGTCGCAGTCTATGCAATACCCATACTAACGCAGCACAAGTTTTTTCAGCATCAGAATACTTTAGCTCCGAGATAGTGAACTTTTTACTGAGGTAATAAATGGCCCGTTCTTTCTGATCCACGGGACTCTTCTGAGCTAACATCGCGCCGAGTGACTCACTATGGATTGTGAGGTACAAAATCAAAGGATGCCCCGATATTGGTGGGACAAGAACCGGTGGATTCATCAAATATTGCTTCAGCTTATCGAACGCCTCTCGACATTCATCATTCTACTCAACTCGTACGTTTTTCCTCAAGAGTTTGAAGAATGGCTTAGCGGTCTCCGAGAGTTGGGAAATGAATCGTGCAATGTAATTCAGTCTCCTAGGAGACTCGGACCTCCTTCACTGTCGACGGAGGTTGCAGCTCACATATTGCCTTGGCTTTAGATGGGTCAACTTCGATCCCTTTGCTACTCACCATAAACCCAAGTAATTTTCCTGATGCTGCCCCGAACACACACTTGTCAGGGTTTAAACGAAGTTTGAATTCACGGAGCCGATCAAATAACTTCTTGAGGGTTTCAACATGACTTTTCCCAGGCCGGGTTTTTGCAATCATATCGTCAACATATACCTCGATTTCTTCATGCATCATGTCATGGAACAACGTAACCATGGCTCGTTGGTAAGTCGCCCCTGCATTTTTGAGTCCGAAGGGCATGACCTTATAATGAAAGGTTCCCCACGGGGTGATAAATGCCGTCTTCTCTTTGTCTTCATCCTTCATTCTTATCTGGTTGTAGCCAGAAAAACCATCCATGAAAGAGAATAATTCAAATCCGCAAAGTACTATCCACGAGAACATCGATATGTGGCAATGGGAAGTCGTCCTTTGGGCTGGCCTTGTTCAAATCACGGTAATCAACACACACTCGGACTCGACCGTCTTTCTTCATGACCGGTACTATGTTGGCCACCCATTCAGGGTATTGCGAGACTTCGATGAACCCCACTTTGAGAAGTTTCATTACTTCCTCTTCTATCTTCTTCGAGAGCTCTGGTTTAGTCCTCCGGAGCTTCTGCTTCTTAGGATGCACGTCTGGATTAGTGGGCAAACAATGTTCCACAATCGACGGATCTAAACCCGACATATCAGCGTATGTCCAAGCAAATATATCTTGATATTCTTTTAGCAATTGAGTCAGGTGCTCGGCCTCATCTTTGGGAAGATTTGCCCCAATCTTTATCTCTTTGGGCTCCTCGGCATCACCCAGATTGATAGTGATGGTTTGCTCAGAGGTGAGAACTTTGGGTTTTTCATGTTGCTCCCAACTTTGTTGTACTCCAATGGAATCACCATTTGGATCATCAGGGTCATCACCGTCATCGCTCATGACAATGGATTGGGCCCTTTTCTCCTCTTTACCTATCATAAGGCTGCTCCTGAAACATAAAATGGATAGTTCAGAAAGACAAACAGGGCCAAAAGGCATGAATTTCCTTTCTATTTTTTTTTTTCGAATTTTCCTTTCTTTCGAATTTTTTGATTGACTTTTTTCGAATTTTATTTTATTTAAAGAATTTTGGCAAAATATTTTGGAAAAACTTTTTGACACGAGGAAGCATGATGAAGCCCGGTGCCTCATAATTCTCCTTGGATTTTTCTTTTCCTTCATCGGTTGGATATCATCAACGGGCTGGTTTGGTATGCCCCATCATGCCCTCAAAATAAAACTTGTAATCATAATTGATATTCATCAACCAAATTACATTTATTGGATTGAAAAGTACGGCAATCAAAGTGAAACGAAACCCTAACAGTCAAACCCTAGCAGACATCAACTCCTGACAAACGACATGCAGAATACGATAAGCAAACCCTAGAAAACAACACATCCTAAAAGAGATAGGATTCCCACGCAGGGGAGTACAGAAAAGTAAACATGTTACTCTTGTGGGCTAGCACCCATTTCCTCCGATGGTTCTTCATCAATGGCTCCTATGAGGAGATCATCGAATAGAGTCGTGATCCCTTCCATCCCATCATCTGGATCCACTGTCTTTGAAGTTGTCGGGTTGTCCATGCCATTCCATCCATCGAGCACGATACCACGGGTGTTGATCATTCCTCCCTCATCATGCATCATTCTAGCAGGGCCCGGGAATGTCTCGCGGATATCGAGAAGTAATGAGTTTCTCCTCTCTTGTTCATGTCCTCCACCTCTTCCATGGTACCCTAATCCGGCGGAACGAAACCTCCGAGGGGCTTCAATAGGATTCCGAATGCCCTGTTCTTGTCTACCAAGTCCACGGCCAGGAATAAACCCATTTCCAACCATCACTCTTGCTACCATAACTGCTGCATTTGACACATCAGGGATGGGTGCTCTCGATCCTCGAGATGCATGGATAGTGGATACGAGCTCAAACGATTGGTAGCTCGACTCCTCCCTACGTTCCGGCTCGATATAGGGGATAGCCGTCTCATGATAGATTCGATGATCCTCCTCGCCATGAACAATGACTAGCTTTCCTTTGACAACAAATTTCACACTTTGGTGGAGACTTGATGGCACAGCTCCAGCAGTATGAATCCAAGGACGCCCTAATAGAAAATTGAATGCGGTAGGAATGTCCATCACCTGGAAAAGGACGTTAAACATCACCGGCCCTATTTGCAGATCAAGGTGGGTCTCCCTTATCACCTCCTTTCTTGTACCATCAAAAGCTCGGACGGAGGTCTTTGCAGCATTTATTTTTGAAGGGTCTATTTTCAGGCGGTGAAGAGTTGCCAATGGACAGATATTCAAGGCAGACCCATTATCAATGAGTACTCGAGCCACATGGGAAGCCTTGCACTTGACGGATATATATAATGCCTTGGTATGTCCCCTCCCCTCGAGAGGGAATTCTTCATCAGAAAAGGCTATTAAATCCTTAAGAAGAATCGATCCTACGAATTCCTCCAACCTGTCTTCCTCGATCGTCTCTGGTACGCGAACATCGCTTAGAACCTTCATTAGAGACTTTTGATGTGTAGGAGATGTTTGCAAGAGTTCAAGCAAAGAGATTTGAGCAGGCAATTTCCGCAACTGGTCAACCACGTTATACTCACTTGCCTTGATTATAGCCAGAAATTCTTTGGCCTCTTCATCAGTAATTGGCTTTGCAGGTTGGGCATTAGCTTGAGCATAGGTCCGACCAGACCTTGTAATCAGGTCAACATCTAGCTCGTACGACCAAGGGACTGCTTTGTTATCCTTGTACTCATACAGCTGGGGCATCTCAATAATTATTTCTTCATCAGTTGAAGGCACTTCCACTATCAATCCTTCATGGTCGGAGGCGTCCTCAAGTGGGGGCATGTCCTCGATCAATTGATCTGGTTTACTCTTTTCAGCACTTAACTTAGCAAATTCCTTCTCCCAATCAATGACGACTTCGGAGATAGTTGACACTATTCCAACTTGGTCAGCATATATGATCATGCCAGCCTTAACCATTTCTTGAACCCTTTCTTTCATGGTAGGTAAGGGAGGATTCTCATCTGTCGGATAATAACCAACTCTAACTAATCCACTATAGATATCTTTGACAGAAACCTTCAAGTTTATCTTTTTGCCAGTATTGAACTCGAAGATTGCATTCACATTTCCCTGATGTTCCGGCAACGGATTCTTCTTGACATTCAGTTGGGTGGTACGGAAAGAAAATGCCTTGGTATCCAACAAATTTTGGATCCTGTGTTTCAAAGTCAAACATTCATCAGTTGAATGGCCGACCTCTCCCATATGATACTCACATTTTTTGGAGGGGTCATAGTTGGAGAATTTTTCAGCATTGGGCCGCTTTGGTTCGTGGGAGATCAACCCCTTGTTTCGGAGTATCGGTAAGACCTGAGATAGAGGGCCAGGAAGAGGAGAGAACAGCCTTTTGGTGAATTGCCGCTGTGCAGGCACTCGGCCTCCATCTTGCTGATTCCCGGGGATACGAACCATCGGAGGCTTACTAGGGGCTGGTTGCACATATGCAACATTGACTTCAGTGGCTGGTTCTTTATCTTTCTTCATGGTGAACCTTTTGCCCTGAAGAGTTGGTTCATTGAATCATCCCTCCCTTAGCCCCATCTCGATCTGTTCACCTACTGGGATAAGCTGGTTGAAGTTCTCAACGTATGTGCTAGCCATCCGGTTACGGAACTCATATGGGAGAGTCTTGACGAACAACTTCATCAACTCCTTGTTTGTAGGCTCAGGAGTGATTTGAGCCGCCAAGTTTCGCCACCTTACAGCGTACTCCTTAAATGACTCACTTTTCTTCTTCTCCATCCGCTCAAGATCCTCTCGAGAAGGTGCAATGTCCATGTTGAACTTATACTGCTTTAGGAAAGCATCAGCCACTTCATTCCAGGTGTCGAGAAGGTTTATATTTTTCATTATGTACCAGTTGAGTGCGGGCCCAGTCAAGCTTGCATGAAACGATTGGATCATGAGAGGCTCGTTCTTGACGTATTGGGCCATGCGTACGTGGTACATTTGCAAATGAGCTTTTGGGCAGGAAGTACCATCGTATTTCTCGAACTCCGGCATCTTAAACTTCTTCGGCACTTTGACTTTCTCATAAAGCGACAAGTCGAACGGGAGTGAATTACGTGATTCTTGCAATTGTTTCAGTTTCTCTTCAAGTTTGGCAAAGCGTTCATCTTGCTCCGCCTTAGGGACATTGTCGGGCTTAGCCTTTTCAGCTGTGACGAACAGTGGGTCATCCTCCAGTTCCGGCATGTCATCATCACCTATTTGGGCCTTGTTCGTCTGCTTTGGGACTACTATCTCGGGGAGAACGGGTGCAAGAGTCTGATGCACTTGGAGGGATTGCATTTGATCCGTCATAAGCTGCATGGAGGTGAGCAACTGCTGGAGTTGATTTTCCACAGCGGTCATACGATCACGCATTTCGATTTGGTCGGCCATTTTTGCTCTTGATCGTGTAATGATGGGCGAACGTGGAGGATCCGTTATCACCTAGTTGAAGAAACGGACAGAAATAAGTATCTCATATGAAATACACCGGTCTTTGGCAATGGTCTAAAACTTTTATTCATTAATGGAGTTTTTGACAATCCTAACAAAATAGAAGCAAGATTGATTCAAGCACTTCATTAATGAAATAGAAGCTGAAAAAGCCCTAAACAAACAAACTAGGAAAGTAAATGACTCAACTTCCTAAACATTAATCTAGAAATGAAAACAACAAGATTGACTCAAACACTTCATCTAGCTTGATCAATATACACTCGGGACACCACTCGGCGCAATCGCTTATTCTCCTCTTGAGCTTTTTTAGCAACCCTTTTGAGGCGTTTATTCTCAGCGCGGTTGGTGATCTTCAGCGGCACCTTTGGTATCTTTGGAAGTAACTCCTCTGGAATCTTGTGTTGTTGAATGTACTTAATTGAGGCATAGTACTTCATTTCTTTGCCCTTCAACTCCTCCTCGGGCCACTTGAGTTTTCGTGGCTGGCACATATCCCACATTGATTTAATTGTGAGAATGGAATCTTCATGGCCTCGGTCTCCATCAATGAAGCTGACTCGGAGTGGATCTGCTTGCAATGCCGGGGAAGCTCTTGCACAACTTGATGCGACGGGTTACTCTAGTTGGATAGTACTCCGTTGCTCCAGTGAATCCCGTAGAGGGATTGGGCCAACACCTCCACATGAAAGTCTCGCCACACGAACTTGGAACCACTTAGCATGCCATAGGAAACCCTTGGAAGTTGGTTTTTTCATGAAAGCTAGCCACCTAGAATAATGGTAATCCGGTGCATGTTTTTGGTTGTTCTCAAATCTCATAATAGGGTGATTAGAGTTATTAACATCAAGTATAGTCATTGAACCACCAAACCCTTTTATATGAGAAAGAAACCAAATTTGTAAAAGCTCGGGAGAGGAATGGAAGGTCTTATCACCGCTTCCTTTAAATCGAGTGAGGGAAAGAAAGGTTTCAGCCAAAATAGTGTTTATGAAATTTTTTCCTCCCAACACTTGTTCAACTAAGTGAGCCATCAAAGGGTTAATAGCATTCTTGCAATGAGGAAAAAGTATAAACCCAAAGAAAGCTAAAAGGAAAACCCTTCTCATTTGAAATGAATTGCCATTTTCAAAACATTCTTTTAGAAAAGACAAGTGACATGTATTACGGTGAGCTTTTAAAACCTTCCTTACATTATCCTCCTTAATTCTCAGAAAATCGGATAAGGCCACAACGGGGTCTATTCCGATAGGTGGGCTAATTAATTCAGCTTTCAAAGGTTTCCCTATGGCAATACTATACTCTTCCAAGGTGGGCGTGAGTTCATGCTTACCGCCGAAGATGAAAGTAGAAGTCTCAGGGCACCAACAATGAGCAAGTGCTTGGATGAGGCCGCCATGGATGTTGATACGCAGCAATGGAAGTAGTCGACTAATGTGTGACTCTACAAATTGACGGCCGACTTGGTCTAACTTGTCCCACCATGCGCTAAGCTCTTCTTTTGGAGGGAGAATAATTCGAATGTCCGGTATTCCCATTGTATATTGATCAAGACTCAGGACAATCCTAATGCCATGGACCGACAAAATAAAGTAAGTAGATTGCAAGAGTGCGAATTTAGAAGACTTACTTTACCAATAAACAAATGGCAATCACATAGACATGCGCATGGTAAGTGGCTCGATTTCTAGTCTATAAGGCTTAACAAAGTGAAGCCACAAGGATGATCAGACTAGCCACAGGCGTGCGGACTATGTCGGGTCCCCATGACTTCGGCTTGGTCAAAGAGCCGACCTGGGTTGCGGGCATGCGAACCGAGGTGGGTACTCTTGACACCAGAAAAGAAACTTCGGGATTGAGATGGGCGACTCGTACCGCGGGCATGCGGTTGAAGTGGTATCCATCTCAATACCATCCTAGATGATCCTATGCGGCCCAGGTCCGGCGGCGGGTTGTGTGTGCAATAGTGTAGTGCTAGATGCAAGGCATGCACGGCAGTTTAAATCAAACAACACTTCATAAATGAAAGTAAACCATACATTCCTACACCTCCCTGCAAAACAAATGTCAGCAAACACTTCCCCTTATACCTCCCATCCTGCAAGAACATTTAACACCTTAAATGTTAGGGACATACCTGGAATCCTCGCTGCCAAACAAAATATTTTTCAAAAAGAAAATTGGCCTAAGTCCACTAAAAGTTTCAACTCAAGTCCCCAGCGGAGTCGCCAAGCTGTCGCGACCTCCCCGAAGCGGGTTTGAACCACCTAAGGGTTTGGCTAATGGATTGCTAAGCCTAGACTTAGCTCGAGCTCTCCCAAGCCCATACCAATTCGCGACTTAGGGTTTAAGTTCTTAATATGCAATTGATTTTCAATTAGGAGTCGCCACTAATCTATTTTTGGTGGGTCGATTAGAAACCCAAGTAAAGTAATGGGAGAATTACTTCACTCCTACGAACCAGAGATTAAATGAGTTCGGGGACTTGGTTACACTAGACTTGTCTAATGCCCTTTCGGTACCTTTTCTTTTTAAAAAAATGTTTTGCAGGCAGCTTGAATTGATTTTAATTTACCTCCCTAACATGTGAAGTGATCATGCGAATGCACAAACCACCAATTTAACACCCAGATAAATCAGTGAATAAATGACAGGATTACCTCATAGCAACGAAAGCATCTGCAATGTTAGATCGGAATTCATATCAACAACCCTAGATATGATTTCTAATTAACACGCAATTTCTTTATTTTGTTTTCACTTTTTTCAATGCGAACCATGCAGTGCATCTAATCTAACATGAGATGGCATGACAATGCGTTTTAAACTACATGACATGAGTAAAATTTTTTGTTTTCTTAATGAACATGCAATAATCAAATATGCAAATCAAAATGACCTAATTATAATGACGTGCAATTTTTAATGAAACTAATTCTACATGACGTACATTTTATGAACATAATCCCACATGACGTGCACATGATATTTCTATTCCTAAAAATGCAATTCATCCTAAAAATTGAAACTAATTTATCTAAAGACAAGTTTTGTATTTTTCATGATATTCGAAATTAAGACAAATGCAAATATTACCTAGCTAAAGTAAAATTCCATCCAATTTAAGCTTAGGATTAAGTCATGCTAAATCCTAATTTAAACTAAGACGTTATTTTAATCTAACAATTTCTAACCTAAGATGCAAATTGATCTAAACTTAAAATGAGACATGCAATTCTATTCTAAAATGCATGATGATTTTTGCTTGTTTGTTTTTGTTTTTTTTTTTTTTTATATAAAATTAGAAATTTTAAAAATTTGCACACAATTAAACATGCAACCTAAAAAAACTAGCATCCTAAATTAATTAATTAATTAATTTTTTTGGGATTTTTCTGCTGTAAAAATTTAAAATCAAAAATCCTATTCTAAAATGACACGTGCGATTCTTAAAAAAACTAATATCATGAATGCATTTTTTTTTTTTTTTTTTAAAAAAACGAAATAACTAAGTACGCTAACCCTAGCCCTAATCTAACTTGCATTTTTTTGAATTTTTTATGCAAAATATCCAATTCAATTAAGATAAGATTAATGCCCAAAATTGACGGACCATATCTCGAGCATGAGATCGGGTTGGTCAATTTTAAATTAAATCGCGAATCGAATCTCGGGCATGAGATTGAATTGTCGATTTTTATACGAGATTGTGAGTCGGATTTCGGGCGCGAAAATCAAACTCCTAATCCCTAAATTGAGGGGCTATTTCACATTGGAATTTCAATCATGCATTAGTGAATAATCACGCTAAAAAACTATATGAAAACAAACTATAAACTATATAAGAAATAAAGACAAGATAATAATAATGATAAAAAAAACTACCTAATGTTCCCCTTTTGTCTTTTTTTTTTTTTTTTTTTTTTTTTTTTGGTTTTCTCCCACGCACGGCTTGGCAACTTGTGGTGGTTCACCGAGGGGGCAGCTGGTCACCGACGTTCAAAGCTCCGGCGAGGACCGGCGGCAGGTGGACCGGCGGCGGGCGGACCGGCGGCGGCAGCCAAGGGTGGTGAGTCGCCCTTCCGGGCTCCGGCGAAGAGACCGGCGGCGGGCGGAGGAGGACACGGCAGCAAAGGACAACGTTCAGCGGGCTGCTGTGGCGCCGTCGTTCGGAGGGGGGGACACCGATTTGGAACTGCAGTCGTCGCTGGTGGCGGTGGCTTGCTGCAGTCGTCACTGCTGGACTTCGGGGACAGGCGGAGGCACTGACGTCGGGGGGTGAAGGTGGTGCGGGTTGCTGGCGTCGGGCGCGGGTTGCTGCAGGCGGTGCGACTGACGGGTGGAGATGGTGCAGCGGACAGGTGTCGCAGGGGGTTGCAGACGCCAGGCGGAGGTGCTGTTGTGGTGGCGGAGACGAGCAGGTTGAGGGCTGCAACAGAAACGGTTTTCGGAGCTCCGGTGACCGCGAAACAGTAGCTGCAGTGACGGAGTTGCAGGTGTTGCTCGAAGCTTCGAGCTGCAAGGTACGGGCGAGCGGAGGAGGTGCTTGGAGGAGGGTGCTCGCGGCGTCGGACGCGAGTTGCAGGCGGAGGCTGGAGGGCGCGATGGAGGCGCGCGAGGGCAGAGGCGCGGCGGCGGGCTTGGAGCTCGCCGGAAGGAGGAAATAGGCGGGTGGGCAACTGCAGTGCCGGGCGACCAGCAGGTGGAGCGGCTTGCGGTTTGATGGCCTCGACGCAGCGCAGGCGCAGGTGAAGAAGAAACCAGCAAGCGGGACAGCGGATGGGGGCAGCGAATGTGGGGGAAGATGATGAACAGTAAGGGTCAAATCACCTCTACCTTTTTACTTTTCTCCTCCCTCCCACGTCTCACTCTTTTCTTCTCTGCAGGTTCTCTCTCCTCCTCTTCCTTGTGTTGCTCGAAGCCTTCGCCTTTAAGAAGACAAGCCTTCTTCTTTTTTTATTATTTTGCTTTCACCTTCTTTTTCCTTTCTCTGACTTCACCTTCTTTTCTGAAGAAAGAGCCCCTTCCCAATGTATTTTTTTATCTTTCTCTGGCACTCTTCTTTTTTTAATCCCCTTTCTTCTCTCCACTCCTCTGTCTCTCTATGGGTTCTCTCTTTTTTTAATAGCTCTCACAAACCACTCCAGTCAATTTTCGTTCTCCCCCCTGACTTTACATTCTTTTTTTATTTTTCTCTGACACACTCCTTTCCCCCTTTGTCTGACCGAAAGGAAAAAAAACCCCCTCACCGTGGACTTTTTCTTTCTTCGCTTCTTTCTTGATTTGCTCTCCGGGAAGGAGAGAATTCTCACTATAAAATATTATAAAATGGTGAGCCCATGCTTTTGCAGACTTTCTCCCGGATCCTCGCGTGCGCAGTGGATTTTTCTTTGCTTTCTTCACGCATGCGTCTAGAAATTTTTTTTTTTTACGTCCGCCGAATTTTGTCCACGCATGGTGCATGCATTAATGAGGAAGAGACAATGGATGTGAAGAACTCTTCTTTCTTCTTTTTCATTGGGTACTTTCAAATCAGCAAGAGAGAGGCCACCTTTTGTGCACGTAATTGACCGCGAGCTGCCGTGTTTGGTTGCGTTTTGGTACCGATGCAAATGCGACTACATGAGATGTAATTTTAATATTTTTTCTTAGGGGTTAAAGATTAATCCCTAAATTTTCATGCAATTAATTACTAAATGATTGGTCAAAATTTGGGTGTCAACACCCTGAAGATGCATTGGAAGGAATCTCTAGTCTCTTTGATGATGTCTTCATAGGGACCATTGACGAAGGACCTCCGGAGAAGATGGGTTCTAGCTCACAAGAGTAACTCGTTTATTGCTTTCCCACATTCCCCTGCGAGGGAATTTTTATCACTTTCTAGGGCTTGTCTTTTATTTCTTTTTCTTCGCTTTCATTTTAGGGCTTGAAAATCGCATTTCCATTCAATAAATGTAATTGATTGATGAATATCAATAAAATTGCAAGTTTTATTTTGAGGGCATGATGAGGTATACCAAACCAGCCCGGTGATGATATCCAGCCAACAATAAAAAGAAAATATCATCCATGGAGAAATTCTGAGGCCTGGGCTTCATCATGCTTTCTCGTGTCAAAATGCTTTAAAAAAATACTCTTCTAATTGCTTTTTTTTAAAAAAATTCTTCAGAAAAAAAAATCTTTCAAAAAAAAAATGATTTACCCCGTTTGTCTTTTTGACCTATCTATATTATGTTTCAGAAACAGTCTTATAGCATGCAAAGGTATGAAGAGGATCCAATCCAATTCCAGATTCTGGGGGCAAGTTTGCTCCAAACTGCAACCACCCATATGTGGTGAAGAAGGTACTTCCTGGAAGTGCCTTGATCCAAGCAGAGATGGGTGGTCATGAGTTTTCCACTCCAATTAATGCTGATGTTGTCAAGAAATGTTATCCATGATAGAATTTGCCATGTCATGTCTTGAATTGCAAGTATTTTTGTGACTAATAAAGTACCTTAATGAGCTGAATTGTTCAAATTTGTCATAAATCTTGTATTTTTCTTCCTTGATGAATTGTGTGAGATAAATTGAATGTGTCGAATGAGATACCCGGGAATGATGAAAGGCAAGCTTTGTTCCATACACTATCCCATACACTAATCATCGGTGAGTTGTGTGAAGAAATTCCATGCCCGCAAGGAAAAGGGCTATCTCGCAAAGGGTACGTCAACCAAGGTGATGAGAGGCATTCTTTTCTCTATCCTAAACACTACAGGTGATCCATTACTTAACCCTTTTGAGCCCATACACTTATAGATATTCTTTTCAAATTACCTCTGTCAAGAATCACCCCACATTTGGGCAAATGGGAGATAAAATGGCAGCATGAGGTGAGGAAAATGAATTGAAATTTTCTTGCTCTCACTTGCATCAATCTTCAAGTTGTGCTATTGCATTGAATTCATGTGTTAATTGAAGTGCCTTAGGATGACGAAGAGCAGTTCTTTCTTTATCATATACACTTCTATCCATTGCATAGCCCACTTGAGCCTATGAATTTATTTCATATTAAACCCAGTTTGTGATCATCCCTTACACTGGGGCAAGGCAAAAAGAACCATTCAAGTAACATGGCTTAGAATGCTGTAAAGGATTGTTGTGCAAGTTCAAAAAATAAGTGCAAAATAATGGGGCATGAAAAAGCAGTGTGCCTGGTAAAAGCAAGGCCAATGCCAAAAAAAAAAAAAAATCAAACTCTTGATATAGTAAGTTGTATCCCCAACAAGGCGATACCAAAAAAAACTCTCAAATGCTGTTACAATCAATGGAGTTGTGATAAAAAATCTTCGACAGTGGAGAAAGAAAGTGGTGAAAATGTCAAGATGATCACCAACTTTAACCCCCCTAAACACTTTTTGAGCCTAATGATCCTTTCATTTCTCAACCCATGAACCAAGCCTATGTTATGTCCCTTGCAAAGTCTCTTCTGATTATGGCACTTGAATTAACTAAGGGGTTCACATGTTTTAAGCATCGCTCAAAGAAGTGCGAGCAAGATTATTTCTTTCTCATTTTGCAGGGTTCTTGACTTGTAAACCCAGAGATGATTACAGAATATCACTCATTTTTTCAAATAACCTCGACTCAAAAGAGTCCCCTTTGTTAAGCCGTTAACTAAGCCCACATTACGGTCCCTTTAAAGACCTCTCAGATTGGTGAGATCGTACCACTTGCGAGATTGCTCAAACCTTTGTTTGACATGACGATGGTGAGATAGAGTGATTGACAAAATCCTGCATCAAAGGTCAGGATGAAATTGCCGTTTTAATGAGAATGAGAGAAAAGTCCTTTCAGACCAAAGGATCCCTCATTTGACACATTCATGACACTCATGTGTTCATAATGGAAATTAGGTGGTGCAAGATTAATGGAAATCATCATGAACCTTCATTATAATGATGCATATTTATGATTACAAATACATGTTGCTTCTCCTACAACCATGTTTTGTAGGAGACGTATCCCCAAAGATCGGAGATGTTACCAGGTAAGTATATCTCTATCTATACCTTGAATATTTATCATTGCACAGGTATTCCCTTTTAAGCATACCGACACTCAATTGAGTTGTCCCCCAAAGATTTTTCCTCCAGATTCAATCTGATTAAGGCGACCGAAGAATGGTTCGGGTCCTGATCAGATGATTTCTGTCGCAAGGTTGGGCGACCGAAGAATGGTTCGGGTCCTAGCCAAGCAAAACCTCAATCTAGGCAACCGTAGAATGGTACGGGTCCTAGACTACATTTATTGCTTTAACAGGTGACCGTAGAATGGTACGGGTCTTGGAAAAGCAATTTCCTCATTCAGGCGACCGTAGAATGGTACGGGTCCTTGACAACACCTATTCCTTATTCAGGCGACCGTAGAATGGTACGGCTCCTAAGAAAGCAGCTCCTTTCTGCCATACTGGGCGACCGTAGAATGGTACGGGTCCTGGGAAAGCAGTTCCTTACAAAACTTTTCTGCCATATTGGGCGACCGTAGAATGGTACGGGTCCTGAGAAAGCAACTCCTTTCTGCCATATTGGGCGACAGTAGAATGGTACGGGTCCTAGGAAAGCAGCATTTTCACAAAGTCATGTTACTATTCTAGGCGACCGTAGAATGGTACAGGTCCTGGACAGGTAACACTCACTACTTTATCCTCCTCGAAGGTAAGTTATCCCAGGTACGTTCATCTATCATTTGCATTAGCATTTCCATGCATCATACAAATTGCATTTAAAAATGAAATTCATATTCTGACAAAAAATCATTCATTGCATGAGCATGACCAAAATTTAGGTCTCAATTTGTCTTTGAAGGCTGCGAGCTCACCTTCAAAGAGGGGCAGCTGTTGACACCTAAATTTTTGGAGTTAATTTTTGCTAAATAATATATATAAAAAAAATCAATCACATGGCATATAGTTTAGGCAAGTTTTATATTCCGTTAAGATTTTAGGTAATATACACTCGGATGTGTTTTTGCGCAAAAAAGGGAATTTTTTGATCGAATATGCAAAAAATATTGCGCGGGGTGAAATAATATATTTGATGAAATTTTACGCGAGCAAAATTGGCAGTAAAATATACCACGAAGATACAATTTTTTAGGGTATAAAAGGAGTTGCGTACGGTCAAAAAGGGGGGTTCTTTTCCGTTGGGGTAAAAAAAAGGAACACAAAAAGCAAAAAGGTGAAAAAGTGAGTGGAGAGAGGAAAAAAAAAGAGAAAAAGAAAAGAAAAGCCCTCCCCTTGCGCAACTGTTCATCTTCCTCGCAGGGGAGGGCCTTCGCCGGCCCTGTCACCGTCGAACGACGCCGTCACCGTCACCAATCTCCGTCCGCGAGCCCCGACGCTCCACCGCGTCGCCCCGTCACCCCTACAGCCTCGCGACCCGAAGCCGACGCCCTTCCTCCTCCAGATCCAGGAGTAGACGCCTCCCGTCGGTCACGCTCGTGCCCCGATCCAATTCACTCGCCGAACGCTGCGCCCAACAGCCCGATCCAGACGCCGGAGCTCCTCCTCGCAGCCGCCCGAGGCCTCCCGCCATCCCTGCAGCGCCCCGCCGGCTGAAGCCAGTTCAGACCCCGACGGAACGCCTCAACGCCCAGCTGCCTTCCCCTCATGAAGCAGCAACCCAGCACCGGTCCACGATGCTGCTGCCCTTCCCCGACACTGCCGCCGCTCCCTCTGGTCTTGCCGCGTTCCGCCTCAGCCGTAGACCACCGCGCCTGCAGATCCAAGGTCCCCGCGGTAGCCACGATCCGATCTTCGCAGCCTGTGCCAGGAGACTCGAAGCCCCTGCTCCGCTCGCGACGCCGCCCACCGGTTTCGCCGTGCCGCCCGCGTCGCCCCGAGCTGATTCCGAAGCCCCCTGGTGCCGCGCCGCCGTCACGCCATCCTCCGGAGCCTCGCCGGAACCCTAGCCGGCGATCTCCCCTCGCCGGACCGGCCACCAGCTTTATTTTCCTTTTTCTTTTTTCAGAAAAAAAAAAGAAAAGAAATAAAAAAAAAGAAAAGCAAAAGAAATTTAGGTATTTTCTCTATCTTATTTTTGTTTTATTATTTTTATTTTTATTTTATCTTTTTAGTGTAATTATCCTCTTATGTGAAATTGATAATTCCATGATACAAAATTGCCTTGAAATTAGTGATTGTTAGTCCGATTTTCGCGTCCGAAATCCGACTCGCAATTACTTAAAAAAAATTGCCAATCCGATCTCCCGCCCGAGATCCGATTCGTGATTTATGTGAAATTGGCCAACCCGATCTCATGCGCGAGATACGGTTCGTCAATTTTGGGTATCAATATTGCTTGATTTGTTGTGGTATTACTTAGGTTAGTTTTCTTAAAAAACAAAAATAAAAAAATGTAGTTTTAGGGTTTGCATTCATAATAGGAATTTTATTTCGAATTTAAAAAAAATAAAAAATCAAATCAATTAATTTAGGTTTAGTTTTTTTTTTTTTTTAACTTGGATTGCATGTTTAATTATTTGGCAATTATTAATTTCGAAATTAAGAAAAGGGGAAAAAGGAAAAACACAAAAAAAGTCATTATGCATATGTCATGTAGAATTAGGGTATCTTTTGCACGTCATTGCATATTAGGGTTAAAATTGCACTTAGTTTAATTTTAGATAATATTTTTTTAATTTATTATAATTTTAGGCATTTTCTTAAATAGATTGCATTTTAGGATTATTTGGGTTAAGATAATATTTTAGTTTAAATTAGGATTTAGCTCAACCTAATTCCTAATATAAATTAAACAGGATCTTAATCTAATTAGGTAATTTTCACATTTGATTTAATTTCGAATTTCATGAAAAATACAAAAAAAATGTCATAGGTTAAATTAGTTTTATTATTTAGGATGAAATGCAATTTTTTAGGACAAAGAAAGAAATTTCATATGCATGTCATTAGGGTTAGATTCATTGAGATGCATGTCATTTAGTATTTTTGCTAGGCCCATTTAATTAGAAATTACATGTCATTGGAATTAGGTCATTTAGTTAATATTGTATTGCATATTGCATGATTTTTATTAATTAAGTGAAAACGAAACAAAAATTGCGTGTTAATTAGAAACCATATCTAGGGTTGTTGATGTGGATTTTAATTTAACATTGCAGATGATTTCGTTGCTTTGAGGTAAGTCCTGCAATTTATTTTCTGCTTTACTTGAGTGTTAAATTGGTGGTTTGCGCACCTGCATGAACACCTCACATGTTAGGGAAATAAATTTAAAATCAATCCAAACTGCTTGCCGAACATTTTTCAAAATAAAAAGAAAGGTACCGAAAGGGCATTAGAGAACTCTAGTGTAATCAAGTCCCCGTACCCATAATCTCTGGTTCGTAGGAGTAAAGTAAATCTCCCATTACTTTACTTGGGTTTCTAATCGACCCACCAAAAATAGATTAGTGGCGACTCCTAATTAAAAAAATTGCATGTTAAGAACTTGAACCAAAAGTCGCGAATTGGTATGGGCTTGGGAGAGCCCGAGTTAAGTCTAGGTTCAACAATCCATTAGCCAAACCCTAGGTGGTTCACACCCGACAAAAAAAAATTGGTCGCGACAACGTTTATACCACTGCCTAGGAGACTGTTGTAGCCCATACAAAGATCTCTTCAACAAGCAAACATGATCTTCCTTACCCGTAATAGCACATCCCTCTGGTTGCCTCATGTAAATATGCTCCTCCAACTCACTGTGAAGAAACCAGTTTTCACATCTAGCTGCTCAAACTCGAGATCGTGTGAAGCAACCAAGGCAAGTAAAACACGAATAGAAGTATGTTTTACCACAGGAGAGAACACCTAATTATAGTCAATGCCTTCACGCTGTGTATATCCCTTTGCCACAAGTCTCGTCTTATACCTCGCTACCTCGACACCGAGAATGCCCTTTTTCCGTTTAAAGACCCATTTACTTTCGACAATCTTTTGGCTCTTAGGTACTTTGATTAGCTCCCATGTCTGATTTCGATGGAGTGATTCTATCTCTTCACTCATAGACCCTAGCCACTGCGACAACTCTGAACTAGCCATCGCCTCAGAATAAGACGAAGGCTCATCTGTCTCTACCTCATCACCTACAGTCAATGCATAAGCAATATCTGTATAACCGTAACGTACTAGTGATTTAATTTGCCTTCTTTATCTATCTGTGGCTATAGTGTGATGCGGTTGTGTTGATTGTTCACTATCACTAACTTCAGAAAATGCGACTTCATCTGTAATCTCAACTTCAGTTACCTTTGAGGACGTTGGAGTCTCCAACCGAAGCTCCATTTCACTAATGACACCATGATCAATCTTCTCTGCTAGTTGTGTCTTAGAACCCCTATGTTAAATCATTGTAGTCTCGTCGAAGATCACATCTCCGCTGATTAGAAAATCGGGTGATTTGGGATTAGTGCACCACCACCGGTAGCCTTTCACCCCATGTGCATAACCCAGAAATATGCACTTCTTCGCCCTCGGCTTAAGCTTACCATCACTCATATGAGTATACGCAGGACATCTGAATATACGTAATCCAGAATAATCAACAGGTTTCCCCAACCATACTTCCTCAGGAGTCTTCCACTCAATAACAGATGATGGAAATCAATTAACCAGGTAACATGCCATATTCACTCTTCGGCCCAAAATTCCTTGCTAAGTCCTGCATGCGAAAACATGCATCGAGCTCGCTCAAACAAAGTTCTGTTCTTCTGTTCTGCCACGCCATTCAGCTGTGGTGTCCCAGGTATTGTACGGTGTCTCACAACACATTCTTTCTCGCAGAACTCGGTAAAATCTTCACCATAGAACTCTATGCCATTATCGGTTCTCAAGCTCTTGATTTGTTTATTTGACTGCTTCTCAATCAATGCCTTAAATTTCTTGAATTGATCAAATACATCATATTTGTGCTTCAGAAAGTATATCCATACTTTCCTTGAAAAATCGTCGATAAATGTCAGCATATATTGGGCACCTCATTTCGAAGGAACCGAAGATAGGCCCCATACGTCTGAATGAATATATTCAACTGGTCATTTGGTCGAATGAATAGTTGTAGTAAACTTAACTCGGTGCTGCTTCCCAAAGATGCAGTGCTCACATAAGTCCAGCTTCCCTGCCTTTTGATCATTCAACAACCCCCTTTCACTCAGTATCGTCATACCTGCCTCACTCATGTGCCCAAACGCATATGCCATAACTAAGTCAAGTTAGAGTTTGATTCACCTAATAAAACTGCAGCGGTTCCGGTCACGGTCTCTCCCAGTAGATGATTGACAGTATTTACTTTCTTCCTCTTCATCACTGTCATGGCACCTCGAGAGATTTTTAGTACTCCATCTTCGGCGGTGTACCTATACCTGATGTCATCGAGTGTCCTTAGAGAAATAAGGTTCTTTTTAAGCTCTGGTACATGCCTTACATTTGTTAATGTGCGCACCACTCGATCATGCATCCAAATTCGAATTGTCCCTATCCTCATAACGTTACAGACTGCATTATTCTCCAAAAGAACTCTACTTCCATCTGCAGTCATATGATAAGAACACCCCAAATCTAGCATTCATTCATCTTCCGACGAAGTAGTAGTCACACATAAAACAACTTCTACATCACTATTACTCCTCTTGACAATGTTTGCAATATTACTTGTGGCATTCTGCCTATCAGTTTTATTCCTCTACTTTGGACAATCTCTCCCGATGTGCCCCTCCTCGTGACATTTAAAGCACTTCACGCATCCCTTGAACTTTCTATGGCGTGATTTCGATCTGCTTTTACCTCTGCTGCTGGTAGGCTCTCGATGTTGTTCTCTACTCCTAATCATCAGTGCTTGTGCTACTTCTTGCGCCAGATTGTCATCTTGCAACTTTCTCTGCCACTCCTTAGAGAATAAGGCGAACTTTACCTCTTCTGAGGTAATTGTAGTACACCCCTGCAACTGTGAATCAGTAAAGTGTTCTCATGACTTTGGTAAAGAGGCTAACAACATCATGCCCTGTTTTTCATCAAGTATCTTATCGACGTTCTTCAGATCCATCATGAGTTTATTAAATTCATCTGGGTGGGTTTTGAAAGACGTACCTTCAGTATATCTAAATTGAAACATCTTCTTCAATATGTACAAGCAATTGTTTTCTTCACATAGAGTGCTTAAAGTGTTGCCCATAACACTACGGCATCTTTTTCCTCAACAACTTCTATTAAAACCTCATCCGACAAATTTAACAAGATTGTGCTCTTTGCTCTTTCCATTAGCTCTACCCTCTCAAAGGCTTTCATTATAATATGCAACTCATCTTCACCATCCAGTGCCTTGGCCAAACCTTGGGTTGTCAATAAAGCCCGCATCTTGATGCTCCATAACATAAAGTTGTTACTCCTATTAAACTTCTCAATTTCAAATTTCCTCTCAGACATAATTGCAATAACGAAATTTGTAGATAATAATCAAACAAACAAAAGCTCCAAATCACAATCAAGAAATCTGATCCCAAGCTTTGATACCAATTGTTGGAATATAATACGCAGAAACGACATGATCTTGAAGGCTACCGGTCCCTAAGATACAATCTGACAATCAATGAATCATCGCACCCGCACTTCAAGCATCCCCTGTGATACAATCCTGAAGGCTACCGGTCCTTAAGATACAACCTCGAGGGCTACCAGTATTATACAGATGAAAACAACCATCTATCGTATGATTGCCTCCCATCCATACATAGGACTCGAGGCTTGTTAGAAGAAGGAACTTTTGTTCGTCATGACTTATCTCCCAATGAACTGCTAAGCTTGTCACCTGACCATGAGAATGACATAAACGCCTTATCCTCGTTTGGTGATTTTAACCCGGAAGAAAGCAATGAGATAATCCCGATAGAGCTCAGCTTTCCTAAAGTGGCAGAATTCACCACCGTAATGAATATGCAATGGGAAAACCAGTGGCTTAACCAAGACACACTAGGCCCGTCTTGGCCTCATAGGATCATGACTCCTAAAGAAATGTGGACACCTAATCTCCGCAAGTATAATGGCACGACTTGCCCCATAGCCCACTTGTAATATTTCCACGCAAAAATGAGTTGGCACTACACCCCGATGTCATTCACAATTCAAGCTTTCTAAGAAAGTCTTACAGGGTCTGCATTGCAATGGTTCGTCACGACCAATATCTACCTCATGAGGGATTAGGATGAGCTGTCTTCTACATTCCCGCTTCAGTACCAAAACCAGATTGGAACTAAACTACCTTGTGAGAACTTGGTTCACTTCAGAAGAAGACCAGTGGAGGATTTCCGGGCATATGCAAAAAGGTGGGAGGCTTTTATGATGCAAATCTACCTTCAACTGGATGAAAAAGAAATGATAAAGTTGTTCATTAGAGCTTTACCCCGCAAGCACCGCTGTTGGTTACATGGATTATACTTTCGTAGCTTCAATGAAATGATCCTCTCATGTGAATACTTCGAGTCTACTGGAGGCGAAGAACTCAAAGGCACTTGATTTCAGGATTGACACTATCAAAGTGCCCCTTTTTGTATGAGTTTTCATGGGTTCTAGTTGTTTTTATAATCTCATGTTTTCTATCCTATTCAGTATGTTACTGTTACATTTTCTTTTCAGTAATCTAATGTACAGTTCTAATATTTTCTTTTGAAAGCATGAGGTGGTATCCCAAACCAGCCCCGTGATGCTATCCAACCATGAAAAGAAAATATCATCCAAGGAGAATACTGAGGGTTGGGCTTCCTCATGCTCTCCCCCCCCCAAAGATATACACTTTTGAAAATAAAAAATATTTCATTGCCAAAAGCTTTTGTCAAAACAAAATGTTAAATTTTTCTGACTTATTCACTTCACGTCTCATAATATTATCCCCTTTTGACTTAGTGTGATAGGGGGCATTAGAAACTAGCGCATCTTATGAACTTGCCGAATTCGAAGACACCCTTTCAAGAAAGCAGGGGGAAACAGAAAGGATCATCCTGTTTCAAAAAGGGTAAGTCTTATTCCCTGAACGTAGTGTTCGAAATGATGTCCCATCTCTTCTATTTACAAGATACGAAAGATGGGACGTAATAGGTATAGGCATACTGTTGAACTCGGAGCGTGCATAACATGGTAACTAAGGGCAGGGTAGCCTCCTCCATGCTACTCTCAGCCTTCCCATTTTGTGAGCCGTCCCCAGGAGCTCTATGCACTCCACCTTACTCCTACACAACTCCGTCTCAAGTCTGAGCAATGTCCTCTTCGTACAATGTGCCCGAGCAACTAGACGTTGCGGTTTCATTGAAGAGATTTCCAGCTTTGACGAGCTAAGAAGCACCAGGAAGAAATTTCTTCTATTCATTTGAATTGGCAACTATCAATAGGGAGAAAATCTAGATAGTCGAAGCGGGTTTCTAGCCCCCTATTTCAGATGATGACGTTAGGGCCTAGAAACCTCACTTCTTGCTCCAGACGCATGCTCTCCCAAGAAGTGATTGCCATTAGAGAATTCGAGGTTTTGATTGTCCATCTCAGATTCCATGGAAGCTTGAGGTACATGACCTTGCCTAATGCCGCTAATGATAGATAGTCAAAGACAGAAAGAAAAAATTCCACAGAAGGAGAGCATTGAAGATGAATCAACAACCATCAATCGTGCGCACATGGCCACAAACAACAAGGGCCAATCAAAGGAGACGTTGAATTGTGTTAAGACAAAAGACTGTCATTGACATTCAAATATCCCTAGGAGTCAGTAAATACATATTCTGGGGAAGGGTAACTTGGTATCTTTTCCAATACTCCCTCTCTTTGAACACATTTTTGACATATTTTCTCTATCATCAGGAAGCATCGGGATTCAAGATCCAAATTTGATGGTTAGGTTTGGCAAATCAATACTAGCCAAGCTAGTATATGGAAATGACCCGTATCGAATTCCGACTCGTGTAAATGGGCGTGTCATCCATAAACCAATTAAGGAGAATAATTGACCTGACGAAATGAGAGACATAAGACTTTGTGTCCTCCTTGTACTCCAGGTCCACTCAATCATTTGCAAACCAGTGAAGGGTAATGTTGTATTGCTTCCAATTATTCAACTCTTGGAAGAGTTCGTGACTAAGATGATCCCTCTTATCTATTGTAGGATCGCTTGACCATCAAAGATATGGATAACAAGTTAATGTGAGATATGTTAGACTCTGATAAGCTCTCCCAAACAAAATGGCACCTCAAATATCATCAAAGCAGATGGCAGAAACCTTTTAGGCCTCAAGTCATGTTTGACTTTGGCCCTACCAATTGATCTATTTTTGCATCCTCTCTTCTACAGGGGTAAAAGTAGAAATGCTCACCAAATCAATGATCAAATTCCCAACCTCGGCTGATCATTCTCAAAAATCAAAGCTAAGCAAGGAGCAGGGGATGGTTCTAAGGCATGAACCCCCCTTTTTTTTTGGTCGAAAATACGGATGAGATGCATTACTTAACCGAGTTCTATGCAAATACATCAAGAGTATCAGCACATAGCAAATCTAAAAGTGCATATGAGGGGTTAGTAACCCAATTACTAGAAAGACAATTCATGCGTTGGGCTTTCACAAGCCAATCCGCTGTTTTATTCGTCTTTCGGCTGCAATGGGCTAGTGTAAGGCCAAAAATTGCTTGCATCTTTGTCTTGGCCCAGTCCACCAATGGTTGTGCATCCCAGTTGAACTCCTCCATGTTAGGGAAATCCCTTGATGTTTTGAAGATGACAAAATAAATCAAAGGCTACTAACGTGTTTAATGGTTGAGTAACAGACTATGCAAATGATGGAATGTGTAAATAATATTGTCAAAGTCTATACTTGAAAGAACTAGAAGATAAACTCTATGCTGAAGCTGAACTTATTCAGACCGTGTCCAGACCTTAAGGCTAAATATGTTCAAAAGCAAAATATATTTAGACTTATGTTCAAATTGTAAAGTCTATTTCAGACAAAAAACATTCAAACTCTACTTCAGACAGAACACACTCGGACTTTGCATCTAGAACGAGACATAAGTCCATAACGTAACAAGGTCTAGAACGAGACTCGAGTTCAAAACGTAATAGATTCAGAATGAAGCATGTTCAGAACGAGACAATTTGACATAACGTAACATAAGCCCCAAACATATAACGGCTAGTGATCTGGTTTGAATTCTACATCAAGATAGATTTGATTGACTCAATCTAATTGATTGACAATTGGATATTGAAGACAAGAACTTTCTATACGATTGAGGTTTACTTAGATTCTGTTTGTATGGGCGATCGGAATCAATTTGGGATTCTACTTTTGTCACTCAACGGCTACTAAATTATCTAGATACAAATCTATCAAATGGATAGATTGGAAGATGATCCTCTAGATATTGTCCAACGGCTAGTTTGGAAGTGGAGTAGTATTTAAGGAGACCAAGGACCAATGAGCAAGTAAGAGATGGAGCGTAGAATTTATAATTCCAAAGTCTGAGCGAACTTCTATCATACACTTGTCTTTCATGAGCTTAACCGTTTGTGATCGTGAGAGAAATACTAAAAGAGTGACTTAGTGAGATAGTGTGATCTATCACTGAGTGTTTGCACTCAAAGTTGTAATTTCTTGTTGATCACATAGTGAAATCTAACCAGAAGGCTGTTAGTGTGGGAGAGTGGACGTAGGCTTGATCTAAGTCGAACCACTTTAAATTTCATATGCAATATTCTCTTTTCTTAACTCTTCATATTTAAGTCTGTTGCATACTTACAGGTTATTTCAGAAGTCTGTTCCATCGTATAATAGATTCTAAACATCTACCAGAAGTGTGGTGACTGGCTTATCAGACTCTGATCCTTATTCAGACTTTGCTCGAAATTTATTTTATTCCGCATTTATTTGCTAAGGTTTATTTTAAACACATATTCACCCCCCTCCAGGTGGTTTTACTAACCCTTTTCACTCTAAAGTAAAAACGCTATGCACGAGCCTGCTACAGTCGGATTGTACTTGCAACTTCAATATAGTTCTGTTCGGGGGAAACTTGGTGGAGATAAAATCTAGGGTTTTGACGAGCGCTGCAGCCTCTTAATGCAGCGATCGCATTCGAGGACCCTCGTGTGGCCTCATTAGAGATCGAAGTCATTGCGTCATCCGAAGCGTCGAGCACCCTAAGCCCTCCCCACGAGAGGCCGTCATCAATATGTCCTTTGCCTCTGCGTACGGCAATTTGGAGAAATTGAGCAAGTTCGTGGAGCAAGAAGGAACCTCTCTCTCGAGTCTAGATGTTGTTGGGTACTAAAGCTCTCCAATGGGCTGCTCTCAACAACTTCGTTGGTGTCGTTCGGTACATCATTAAGGTATTCACTTTTCGTCGCTCGCTTCTTCTTCCTTCTCTTTCGTGAAAGCCTTTGCATGCCAATTGTGCATTTTTCGCAACATAGTCCTGAATTTGGGTGTGTAAAGTTGCTACTAGAAGCATCTGCTTCATACTTGGTACTTGCTTAACATACTTTACTGCTGTTGTTTACGTATGTCGGTGTTGGATGATAATTTTTTTTTAATATGGCCATTGAAGAATAGGGGTAACGTAAATGCGATGGACCATGTGAAGCAGATTGCACTGCATTGGGCCGTTGTTTGTGGATCCGTTGCGGTTGCAGATATGCTTTTGCAATATGGAGCTTGGGTAGAGGTGTCTGATATAAATGATAAGTGGGTATTGGGTATTTTATTCGTTCTCTCATTTTACTATTGATATATAGTTATTCTCAGTAACTTACCGTAGTTAAAGAAATAATAGCATTGGCATGCTTATTTGAGCAAAGAACGAATTTGATAATTATAGCATTGGCGTGCTAGGTTTCGTCTTCGGTTGAAAAGGAATTTTGAGCGTTTTATACGTAACTTCTATGCTTTACTGATAAGTAGCAATGATTGATACAACTAGGCACTGGCTATAGTGGCCATTTCCATTTTATGAAACTATTTCTGCGAAAGACCATGGAATTTCATCTTCTGAAGTCGTGATTTATTGTGTTTGACTATATTTCTCCATTTGGTTCAGGTTTAACAGTTATTCCTTTTGTCAATTCCTCTAGTGTCATTCTTTTAATTTTTTTTTTTTTATTGAATAACGATTCTTCATTTGCTAGCCTCTTTGCTGCAGGTAGTCCATGTTGCTGCCCAACATGGCCAGACGACCTTCTTAAATCACATTGTTGCTGTTAGAGAAAACTCCTTTGATGTTTTGAAGTTGACAAAACTTATTCAAAGTCTATTATGAAGATTTCCAAACTTCTGTGTCAAAGTCTGAAGACGACCAGACTTTAGTGTCAAAGTCTGAAGATGACCAGACTACCAGACTTTAGTGTCAAAGTTTGCTCAACATCAGAAGTTTGCCCACCTGACAAATTCCAGACTGAACACTATTGAAGAAAGAAGACTTATCTAGATGCAAGATTATCTTCCTTACTTCAAGAGTTCGATTCGTACAGGTTTTATATGGCCTTCTGGATGGATATATCACATATGAAATTGAATATCTTCATTGGAATCAATTTAGATACATCAAATCTTTTTGAAGGGCAAGTAAATATGGAAAAAATCTACTTATGGAAACAAAGATTCTAATTGTATAGGTAAACATGATTGACGGGCCTTCATCACAATCTTCAAATGGCTCGAGATCTCTTTAATTGATTCTGTCTAACGGGTTGATTGGAAGAATTCCTTTGGAAAGTGTCAACGGTCGAGAAGGCATGAAGGAGTATTTAAGGAGGACTCTCTAGTTGTTCGATAGAGTGCGTGAAAGAGAAATTCCAAAATTTAAAGCTTTCTATTCCCTTGTTACTTCTTACTCTGAGCTCAAAGTTGTATTCAAAAGAGAGAGACTGATAGTGTGACTTCGTGAGAGACAAGTAGAGACTCTTCACTATGAAGTTGAGATCACAAGGCTGTAAAATTTCTTTTGTTTTATAATGGAATTCAACCCGAAGGCTGTCAGCGTGGGAGAGTGGACGTAGGCTTGATCTAAGCCGAACCACTATAAATTATGTGTTCTTATTCTCTTCCCTGAACTCCTTTATGTTTTTCATAGTTCTATTTAACTGCTAAAGTTTGAACTCGCTCAAAGTCTGTTGTTCTTCATACTCTATTTCAAAATCAAAATATTTTACTATATTTCGCAAAAAAATTTCTTCACACCTATTCACCCTCCTCTAGGTGTTCATAGTAGCACTTACAGTTGCGAGGTTGCGAGGTATAATGTTGATTATGATGAACCAGATAATGATGGAAGAAGTCCTCTTGATCTGTATGTTAAAATTGCTTTGGATCTCAAGACACGTGAATGTCATGAAACTGCTTTCTAGAAAACAAGTGGACAAATTTGGATGCACTCATTCCTTTGACCTTAAAGCTCCATTTTTATCGATGACGGGCTTATCCGATATGGTAGAAATTCCTTTGGTGGAAAGGAGCATAGTAACACTCATCATCTCAAATGCTATTTCTATAGAGTTTCATGACATCAAAGGAATGAATTATTTGCTTACTCTACAATGCATGGTTGATGTAGTTGAGCATTGTCAAATGTGATGTCTTATGAACATTCATGGAAATATAATATAGTAGTTCGTCTCTACTTGCTTTGTGAATCTCTTTGGCTTGTGAAGTTCTGAAACCTGGTTGTTTAGCTTATTATGATTTGAATGGTTAGGAGTTTTGAAGTTTTCATTTGATAATAGTATGTCTCTGGAATTCATCTTTTTTGTTTTGCTTTTCTTTTTTACATGATTTACATCCTGAAGTTCTAGAAATTACGTTGGAAGATTGAAAAAGCAGTATGAGGTGGGGATGATTTGATGAGATGCTCCTACATATGTAAAAAAAAAAATGAAATAATTTGGTAGATGCTTTGGTGCCTGGCCTAATTTAATTGTTAGTTGCTTTAGCATAGAAGACCTTTGCCTGATTTAAAAATTCTTGCATTGAATTCAGGGTCTAAACATGTTTGAGAAGACATTTATGCATATATGGAAGAAGCATGAATAATTCATCATTAGTTGCTTAATTGAATCGATCTCATGGAGGTTACAAGCTGAACTGTTTCTGAATAGTACCACTTGCTTGTCTGAATGAGTGATTTTGTTTAGAAAACTCCTATTAGGTTTTGAAGTTGACAAAATTTTCCTACTCTTATTCTGAAGAATACTAGACTTCTGTGCTATATCATGGAATGTTGTCAAAGTCTATTTTACTCTAGAAGTCTTTCCCACTTTGACGAGATCCAAACCGAACCCAAGTCAATAACGGAGATATAATCAAACTCAGGATTAATGATCTTTCAACAAAGATTCAGTATGTACAATATTTATCCTTAATATTTGGCTTTCTGGTGAAGAATCTCACTTACCTTTTCTAAATATATTGATGAAATCAATCACAAATTGATGAAATCAATCTCGAAGACAAGTTCCTTTTTGGGAAGCATCTACCTATGGAAACCTAGATTATGATTGTATGGGCGACCATAATCATCGGATTTTCACCTCAATCTTCAAACAGCTACAAGATCTCCTTAATCGATTCTATCTAACGGTTTGATTGGAAGAAATTCCTCTGGAGAATGCCAACGATTAGAAAGGCATAGATGAGTATTTAATGAGGTCATTCAGTCCATTTGGGATAGTGCGTGAAAATTAAAATTCCAAAGTTTGAGGCATTTTCAATCACTTGTTCTTCATCAACAATGCTTACAAATTGTATTCAAGAGAAAAAAACACAAAAGGAGTGACTTAGTGAGAGAAAAAAAAATTCTTCACTGAGTGTTCATACTCAAATTGTTATACTTCTCTATTGATACATTAGTGAAATTCAACCAGAAGGTTGTCAACGTGGGAGAGTGGACGTAGGCTTGATTAAGCCGAACAACTATAAATCTCGTGTCCAATTTTCTCTTCCCTTAACTCTTTTGATTTGTTTGTTGCAATCTTTTTTCTGAGTTCTACTAACTTCTAAACCATCTTATTTGAGTTTGAACTTATATAAGAAAGTTGGTGTCGGTTTTAGTAAGACTTTGTTTGCGAAAATAACTTTTACTGCTTTTATTGGCTTAATTTGTTTTTACAACTATTAACCCCACCTCTAGGTGGTAATATTAGCACTTTCAATTGGTATTAGAGCCGCGGTACTTATTTTATTGAAGTTTTTTTACTTTTAAGTTAAAGATCTTCTATGACTAGCATCTTAGCTCTAAGACTGGTTGAAGGACAAAGTAATACCAGACCACCCTACTTTGATGGAAAAGAATACAATATGTGGAAGAATAAAATGAAGGCGTTCCTAAGATTCAGGGATCCTCTAGAATGGGATGTTGTGGAAGAAAAAATCAATCCAAAGGCAACATCAGCTTTAGACAAGGGAAAATAAGTGATAGATAAAGATGCTGAGGATTCCATTCAAGCAAAAATTACTAAGAGATAGGCTCTTGATGTTAAAGCTATTTATTCTTTATATTGTGCTTTATCTCCTACTGAATATAATAGAATTTCTTCATATGAAATAGTTAAAGAAGTCTGGGACAATATGAAAATGAGACAAAAATAAACATCTTACTTGGACAATATGAGTCTTTTAGAATGAAGCCTGAAGAGTCTATTGGTGATATGTTTAGTTGCTTTACGGAAATTGTAAATGGATTGGCATATAAAGGTCAACCAATTTCTGCTCCAATGAAGGTCAACAAATTACTATGAAGACTTTCAAATGACCAGAACCATGTGAAGACTTCAATTAGGAAGACATAAAGGATCATGCCTCTTTCTATTGACGAGCTGATAGGCACTCTTTAATCGTATGAAGTGGAATACATCAATGATGAAGAGGATCCAAAAGGTAAGAAGTCAATTGTACTTAAGTCTAATGTTGATTCTGATGACATAGATACAAACGATGACATGGATGATGAGGAGATGACCCTTATGATAAAGAAATTCAGAAAAATGAATAGGAAAGGAAGAAGATTGAATTGGAAGAAGCAAAGCAAGCAAAATTCCTAGAAGAAATCAATGGAAGATGTTGAAACAAGTAAGGATGTAATATGCTTTGAGTGCAAGAAGAATGGACACATCAAGTCTAACTGTCCCTTGTTGAAAAAGAAGAAAGGGAAGTATGAGAAATACAAGAAAACTCTTAAAACAGAAACTTGGAGTGACACAAAATGTGAGGAAAGCGAAGAGAAATTTACAAATATCTGTCTAATGGCTCATTCAGAATTAGACTCAGACACATACTCAAAATCTAACAAGGAAATTGAGGTAAGTCACTTAGAAATTCCCATTAAAGTTTATAAGTTTATAGATGAACTTTGCCTCAACCTCAAATTTTCTCTTAAAAGGATTTTCGAATTAAAAAAGGAAAATTCAAAACTCAGGCAATAGGATAACTCTTGGAGAGAAAAGTTTGAGAGTTTGAAAAATGATTTTGATGGTTTGAAAGAAAATGCTGATTCTCTTTCAAAAGAAAACAAACATTTGAAAAAGGAGATTTCAGATATTTCTACAAAGTTTTTCAAAGGATCAGAACCGTTAGAGAAAATTCTTTTAGCTCAAATACCCTATTTTAACAAATCTGGTTTGGGTATGAACAATAAAACTACTCATTCGATTGATTTTCCTAAAGTGAAGGAAACATTTAGACAAAGACTCCCAAAGTCTTTTTACAAAAATCATTTTCAAAAAGTTTTTGTATAACCTGTTGGCCGAAATGCTCTTAAATGTTCTAAGTATAATAGTTCGGAACATTTTGAGAATGAATATCCCAAAGTTTGGAGACTTGTTAAGAAGGATTGGGCAAATGTTGTTTTTAAAACTAACTCTCCTCGACCCAAGAAAATTTGAATACCAAAGAAAGTTTGAAATTTCCTTTTGACTGCAGGTCATTGTTAAAAAAAAAAAAACAAATGGTACTTGGACAGTAGCTGTTCTAGGCATATGACCAGAGATTCAAGTGATTTCGTGAAGTTAGAAGAACAAAAAAGAAGAAATGTCTCTTTTGGTGGGAACAAACAACAAAGGAAAAATTATCGGATATGGAACAGTGAAGATTGAAACTTTAATCATCAATAATGTTTTGCTGGTAAAAGATTTGAATTATAATCTTTTGAGCATAAGTCAGCTATGTGATACAGGATTCAGAATTAACTTTCAAGAAGATGTCTGCTTTGGAGTCACTCGAGATTTATCTTAATCGTTCACTGGGCGAAGACATGGCAATATTTATCTTCTGGACATAAGTCCAGAGAGCTCTCAATGCCTCATTTCAATTCAAGATGAAGCATATCTCTGACATCGCAAGCTTGGACATGTGAATATGAAACAGATTGCTAAACTTTCTTTTAAGAAGCTGGCTCGAGGTCTTCCCAAAATAGCTTACTAGAAGTCTAAATTATGTACTCTATGTATTTTGGGAAAACAAGTCTGAAGTTCTTTCAAACTAGTAAATTAAATATCTATCAATTGTGTCTTTTAGCTCCTTCATATGGATCTTTTTGGACAAACAAGAATACAGAGTATTGGTGGAAAGAAATATTGTTTAGTAATTGTGGATGATTATTTACGATTCACTTGGGTTTTCTTCTTGGCAAATAAGTCCGAAACCTTCTCTTACTTTTTAAAGTTTGCTAAGAAAGTTCTGAACGAGAAAAGTTATGTTATTTCAAGCATAAGGAAGGATCATGGGGGAGAATTTGAAAATAAAAACTCTGCAAATTTCTGTGATGAGTGTGGTCTTCAACATGTTTTCTCCTCTTCATATACCCCTAAACAAAATAGGGTTGTAGAAAGGAAAAATAGATCGTTATAGGAAATGACAAGAACTCTACTAATAGAAAGTAAAATCTCTTTTCGCTTTTGGGTAGAAGCAGTTTCTACTATCTGTTATATAATTAACAAAGTTTTTTAAGGCTCATCCTAGAGAAGACTCCCTATGAAGTGTATGAAGGAAAAAAGCCAAATATCTCTTACTTTCATGTGTTGGACTGCAAGTGTTTTATTTTAAAGAATGCAAATGATCAATTTGGAAAATTTGAAGAAAGATTGGATGAAGGAATATTTCTTAATTACTCTACATCAAGCAAAGCTTATAGGGTCTTCAAACAAAATACTCAAACTGTCAAGAATCTATGAACGTCAGATCTCAAGAAAGTATTTAGAACTAACAAGATAAGACTCAACTTGAAGATTCTGAACTAGTTCTAGACTTAATAAAGTCCGATTCCCCCGAAGGACTTCCGTCTTCTGGTGATCAAAGTCAAGCATAACAAAAGTTAGAAGAGTCAAAGAAAACAGACGATCAACAAATCTTAACAGGAAATGACAAACCAAATAGCAATTGGAAGCATAAATCAAGTCATCCCAAAAAACTCATCATTGGTAATTTAGAAGAAGGAATCTGCACCAAATTCAAAGCAAAAGAAGATTCTAGTGCATTAGCACTTATTTCAGAAATACAACCAAAAGGAGTAGAAGAAGCACTATTTGACGAAAGATGGATAGAAGCAATATAGGAATAACTCAGACAATTAAGTATCAATAATAACTAAGAGCTAGTTCCAAAACCGAAAGGTAAATGAGTGATTAAAATGAAGTGGGTATTCAAAAACAATATGGATGAAAAGGGCAAAGTAACCAGGTACAAAGTAAGGCTTGTGGCAAAAAGATATACACAAGAGGAATGAATAGACTATGATGAGACTTTTGCACCTGTAGCCAGGTTAGAAGCCATTACATTACTACTCGCATATGCATGCTTTCAGAAATTTCAAGTTATTTCAAATGGATGTTAAGAGTGCTTTCCTAAATGGATTTATATAAGGAGAAGTCTATGTGGAACAACCACCACTAGAAAACCAGACTTTGTCTATAGACTAAAGAAGGTGTTGTACAATCTGAAACAGGCACCTTGAGCTTGGTGTGAGAGACCGATTGACAAGAAAAGTACTTTAGGAACATGTCAACTATTGGGACAAATGCTAGTGTCTTGGTTCTCAAGAAAGCATAACACTGTAGATCTTTCAACAGTAAAAGCAGAGTATGTTGCTATTGGAAGTTGCTGTTCACAGATTCTCTAGATTAAGCAACAACTAAGGGATTTTGAAATAGAAGAATCTTGCACCGAAATCAGATGTGACAATACAAGTGTGATCAATCTTACCAGAAATCCATTCTTCATTCAAGGGCAAAGCATATTGAAATTCACCATCATTTCATTAGAGATCATGTGCAAAATGGTGAAATCAATGTTCAATTCATTGATTCGAAAAATCAACTAGCAGATATCTTCACCAAGCCATTGGAGAAAGGCTTATTCGAGTCCTTCCGTGAAAAGATAGATATCACCCTTGCATCTAACTAAAGTCTATGGATGAACAGGCTCAACAGATCAACATGTGGAAAATACATCATTTTGAAAGTCTTCCAAACTCAGGTAGTTTTATTTTAAATTTTGGCGTGTAAGTTTCCTTCCTTATTGAACGAGCATGTTTATTCTCAATTTATCACTTGCCTTTTATATTTTTGGAAATTATAATATCTCAGTTGATTTTTCAGAATTTATTTCAAAAATTATTGATGGTTACTTTTTGAATTTTTTTTGAAAATGCAGTTTCTTTTTATGACGGTTCAATTGCTGTACTTCATTTTCTTAAAATCTTTCAAATTTTTCTTCTCAATTACAGACTGTCTTCAAACCCTAACTCTCGAACCTTGGCCTCTCTTGAATCCTCTTTCAAATCCTCTACAATTTCCCACTCATTCTTACACAAACATGTCGTCGAAGTCCTTTAAGTCTGCTTCGTTGTCATACCAAAAGAAATCCTCTCGTATTGCTAGTCGTGGGCCTCGGACTATTCTTAAAGGTCCGACGCATTTTGATCTGACTGAGGACAATTCGCCTCGAAGCTTTCCTCATCGCTCTGCAGATAAGGAAGTCACTCAAGAAGCAACTCCCATTTCCATAAGAAGGCTTGAGGTACTTCTTAAACATTATAAATTTTTGAAGTTGGGAGGAATTACTATGGATTTCATAAGTAATTTTCTGAAAGAAAATGATTATGGGAATGAAACCCTATTTTTGAGAGCCATAGAGAAGTTAGGACTAGTAGAGGTTGGAACTACAGAAAATGAATTTTCAAACTTTCCTTCTGATCCTCGCTTTGGGAGAGAGGGTCAGCCCAAAAACAAAAAGGAAGATGATGATGATGAGAGGGTTTTCAAGAATTTTCAACCAAAGATTGGTGTTGCTGCTAAGATCGCTGGAGAAAAGACAAAATTATTTCATTCGAAAGATCACAAGAAAGTGTCTCTCAAATGCTGAATAGAGGGATTATCAACCCTCGTACTGTGGATTTTGATTTTCTAGATTTAATTAAGGTTAACTTGAGAGAAAAGTTTGCTGAACTTCAGATGGAGAAGTTCTATGCGGAGATGTCAGAAGCTTACCCTGAATTGACGGCATACTTTTATTCCAACCTATCTATTTTGGATCCCACTCATATTCAATTTACTATGTGTGATGGAGTGTTTGATGTTGACGTAAATCTGTTGGTTGACATTCTGGGAGTAGAAAGGAGTAGATTCCTACCCATTAATGTGTCTAAGGTGCAGGTCACTAAGTTTTTGATAAGAGACAAGATTCCTAGTAGGATTATTACATACTCTCAAACGTCTGCTTCCAATATCTTCCTGCATAAAATAGTCATCAACTGCATCAAACCCAAGGCTGCATCAAAGACTGATGTTTCTAGATTAGAAGCAAAGATGATGTGGGCCATCTGTAATGATGTCGCCTTTTCACTCCTTTAAACTATCATTTTGTACATGTACAAGACTATTATGAAAGGGAAATGATAACTACCATATATTGCATTGATAACCAGACTCTTCAAACACTTTCAAATTCAACCATCATCTCAGCTTCGCTCCAAAACCCTCGCTCCAATGCAATTTGGATTGAAAATGATTTCAAAGAAGTAATTGAAGGATCTCTCTAGAGCCCTGACTCTTCTAAAGAAATAATCTGTTAGGAAAGTCAAGCCAAGATTTGCTACTGATAAGAAACGCAAAGGGAAAAGTGTTTTCTCGAAAACACCAAAAAAGAAGAGACATATTCTTCTCTAGGATGAAGAAGAGGAACATGATGATGAGACAATCTCTGCTATTGTCTTGCGTAATCTTCAAGGTTTCGCTAACTTTGAGGAGGAAGAAGAGGATGTCACGCTCCGATCCTCAAACACGTGCCCATCTCTCGGTGGTCGACTAAAACCGTGACGTCCTAGGACATGTCGCCAACCCATTCATTTTAATACTCATGTGGAAATGAATAAATAAATCCCCAGACAACACAAAGATGGGATAGAAAGTAGAGCCACACTTTTGGAAAACCACAACACACTTTATATACATATCAGACTAAGTTATATATATAAGTCTAGTCTATATATACAAGTCTGCAAAAATAGAGAGGCTACAAATCCTCTAAGCATTCGAACCCTCCACGGAAGACTCCGGGGACTCTGGATCCGAAAGACTCGAGTCTACCACTGAACCACCAGGAGGATCAGCCGTACCTTTGCTAAAAGCTATCTCTATCATCGACATAGGGATCTTGGATTCCGGTAGGGGGCCTTCCTTAGGTCCATATCGCTTGTAACGATGGATCTTACGATTTCGTAGACCCAAGCTCCTTGGCTTCCAGGGAGAGGAATTCGAGAGACCTGTTCGGTGACCTTCTTCGGCTGGTCAAAACGCTCGGGAGGTATTGCCATCTAAGGACCTGAAAATGTTAGCCCACAGCGGGGTGAGACAATGTCTCAGCAAGTTCACCCCCTAAACTTTGACTAGGAAGGAAATACACCTAGAGGTAGCTATACACATAAGTTAGAAGACTTACCTTGCCACAGTTCATAATTCAACCAATCAATTCCTCAATCCAATCAATCAATCGACTCAATGCGATCATTCAATCCAAGTCTATACTAGTTATCAATCAGTACTATCTATCACCTATTATTATCTATTAGTCAATACCATCTATCAATTTGTTCATCGATATGATAATTGCTCTCCAAAGCTGAAATATAAATAGACGGTAGCTCGCCAAAGCTGATATAGATAGATAGTAGCTCGCAAAAGCTGATATAAATTAATATTGCTCACCAAAGCTAATACATATATATTATAGCTCACCAAAGCTGATATATGTATATCATAGCTCACCAAAGCTGCTTAATGATTATAATGCTCACCATAGCCGATTAATGCTCACTTAAGCTGATTAATGCTCACCAAAGCTGATTAATGGTACTTAAAAACCAATTTCGATGTCAACACCCGACACTTGGTAATTTCCAATTAAAATACCCAAATTTCACAATACCGCATTCAATTATAAAAACTAAACACATCACTACAATCAGCTCAAAATTCTATTGAGTGGCTCTCTTGATATAATTTCTGGAAAATAATAATTAATTAATAATTAAATAAATTCCGAAAATTAAATTAATCTAATAATAAAATAATATAATAAAATAATTTTTAATTTGAATAAATAATTAAATAAATAAAATAATTAATTAAAAGTCTAATCATGCTTACACAAATCTAATTGCATAATTAGACTAATTAATCCATCCACTAAATAATCATTCATCTAATATAATTAACATTTAAATAAACTAATCTAACCACCTAAACATGCTTAGTCTAATTTAAACACTCCTTAAGTATCATTAACTCCTTAAGTAGAGTTTAGTGAGTAAGCTCACCGGTTTAGCATTTCGGTGAGTCCACGACGGCGGCAATGCCAAGCTGGGCAATAAACCTCCAAGCGGCAACACCAACCAAGGCCCAGAAGACACCTAAAATGGGCCTTGAAGCTTCAAGATCCTTGCTGGCTTCAGCTACTGATCTTGGGCCGAGCAACTGGAACGGGCGGCGGTTTAGCGCAAAAACGGCGAGGAAAGGGACTGGCAGAGCTGCTGCAGATTGGACGGGTGACGGCGGTGGAAGATGGCAACTCCGGCGACATAAATGGCAATGGACAATGGCTTGGCAACCTGCTAGACGTGTGAGCAGGGGCAGATGATAGCCATGGACGCACGGGCAAGCAGCTGGGTGCGACGGGCTCACGAGCGATAACGTGTGGCGGTTTGGTGGTCGAATGGGTGGCTTGATGGCAAGGGGAGGGCTAGCCAATTTTTCTCTGGTTTTCTAAGCTTTCTCTAAGCCTCTACAATGGAGAAAGCAAGCTGGTTGAGGGAGAAGAAGTGAGCTAAAGAGAGGGGTCCCCAAGGTGGCCTTCAAACCTCCAACACTTGTCTATTTCACTCATTACTTGTCCCCACTAGCCATCAGCCCTATCCTCAGCCATTTTGCAGCCCACAAGCTTCCTTAGCAAGCCATTGAAGAGGTCCAAATGTTGTCTCCCCCATGGCCTATGAATTTGTAACACTTCCCCTTCAATTCCAATCAATTCTCACTCAAATCAATCCAATTGAAGCCTAAACAATTTAGCCAAGGTGTCCTTGTCCCTTTTATGATTTTTCCCCATCAATTGATCCAACATGATGGCTAAAGATGCAACCAAAAACGGCCCTCTGACTTTCCCGATCAAAAATGACCTTACTTTGATTTTCCGCCAAAAATCTCGATTTGCAGAAAAATCTTCTGAGGATGAGTCGACGTTCCTAAAATGACTTGTGACATGACATAACTTTCAATTTCTGAAATCGGGTTTAAATTCGCGATTAATTTTAATCTAGTGCAATTTGAGCGCGACATAATCTACTGGGTAGCTTTTAGGAATTTTAGGGCAATTGACGTGTGGTTGATTATTTTCAAGCCATGACATAAATCTTCGATACATTGGCGACTCTCGGTTGTCATGAAAATCTCGAGGTTTCAAATACGGACACAGGGTACCCAAAATGACAGAAGAACCGGCCTAGTGCCGATCAACGAGAATATTGCAATCAGGTGGAATCACCCACACACTAATCACATATCTTAGTTGAATTGACCTATCTCTGATCTCTGATTGATTTTGATAGTGCCGTAATGATCCTTGTAGACTAGCATGATCGGGCAGTTGTTTCCTAGTCGAATTCTCAAGTCTATTGCATTTAGATTCCTTAACAGTTTCACTTGATAGACTAGTTATCTCGTAAGTGATCAGCTCGGAGAATAGAACTATAGGCGCATCGATGAAAAGCCCGACTTATTTAATTGAAAATAGAATAAAAAATTTGGGATTTCACATAGGATGAAAGCGGAAAGAACTAGAAGAAGAAAGTGATGGTGAAGAAAGCGAAGTGAAAGAGATTGATGATGATGACTCAAAAGGAGGTGCTGATGTGAACAAAGAACAGGATGAGACTGACAAGGAAGGAGAACATATAAGGGAAATTGATGCCCTAGATGATGAGGAGATGGAAACTACTAAACAAACCCGTGCTAGCAAAGAAAAGGTTCAAGAAGAGGAAGTAACTTCTCAGACTGAAGGCACCAAGACAGGGGGAGTAGGTGAGAAAACTCCCATTGCTGAACTAACTGCTAATGATGGCATCGGTCGATCTCCTTCAGATGCGGAAGATATTTTTGCATCTCATTTCCCTAAAGTCTCACCTGAGGGTCTACAAAAAGAAGCTAACGTTTATGGTGAGCAAAGAACTACACACGTTTAGGTTGATGTTCCTTCACTTCTTGATACTCCACAGGTACAATTCGCTGAAGCTAGTGCCCAAACAGAACCAGAATCAAACTATCCTCAGATAGTAGAACTCCTCTTGGAGATTAAGCCACAGTAATTTGCAGTGGAGTTTGAAATTCAGAAATTACATGCTGCTCGCGGTACCACCTCAGCTTTTCTTACAGGAAAGGTAGAATATCTTGATAATCAAGTTCAGAATTTGAATCAATAGGCTTCGCAAAATTTGGCGAAAGTGGAGATAGCTTATCATCAATGCCTGACTAAACTTGAGGAGACCGTGCAGACCTTGGAGGATTTCCGACTTGTTCGTGTTCCCAAACAACCTTGATCTTTTTCAACTCGACCTCTTTATGCCTACCTGCTTTTATCTTTTTGCTGCTGAAAAAAAAGGGGGAGAGATTATGCAGATTGAATCTTTTGAATCTTATCTTTGACTTGTGGTTGTGTTTGAATTTGTGTTGGAAATTTTCTTGGTATGTTTTGCAGACTAATGTGTTTTGTGGATGTAGACTACTATGCATATTTATTACAATTATTGTCTTTTCTATTTATTAATTATCACGTGTTGCTAAAGTGTTGTTTTACAGGATATAGTTTTCATATTATGATTAAATCTGCATGAAAAGTTTTGTCACCATAAAAAATGAGGAGATTATTGAGAAAACTCCTATCGGGTTTTGAAATTGACAAACTTTCCTACTCTTATTCTGAAGAATACTAGACTTCTGAAGTATGGCCCAAGGCACCGTGCCTTGCACTCAAATGTCTCAATTAAAATGATGAACCTGGCCTTTTTCTCCGTATTAAAAATATATGGTAAAATAATCGTGTGTGGGTACACGATCAACTCGACCTAGAAAAATTGATATCTTTCAATTTAAAATCCCATTGTTTTATATAGTATATAAAACCATTTTCAGTGTTAAAATCCGACCCCGGAATTTTTTGAATAAATATTGGAAATTCATAATTTTTGGAATTAAATATCCAAAAATCCAATCAGCACTCAATTTGCGCAAATTAACACTCAATTGCAGAAATTAACCACACCATTGCAATCAGCACGAAATCCCGGTCACAAACTATCCCGGTCTAATTTCCGAAAAAATAATTAATAATTAATTAATTTCTAAAATTAATTTAATAATTTAATTTAAATTCTAAAAATACTAACCTAGGCCAAAATTGCTAAATTAAATACCGATACAGGCCCGAAAAATTCCCAAACCCTTCTAGATAAATGATACAATTTATATAGGCCTCACTTAATCTAATCTATCCACCTAACATGTATAATTGAATAATTAAATCACTAATTTAATCTAACTAACCACCTAATTCCTAATTAAATTAAACTAAACACCCCTTAAATGTCATTAGCCTACTAAGAAGAGTTTAGTGCATAGATTCATCGGTTTAATGCAGAAACCTGTTCACCGCGACGACGGTGCAACAGCGGCCGAAATCCAAATTTTCAGCAGCGTCGACGGACACTTGGACTAGGCCAAAAGCCTTGCAAGCCCATAGCAAATTGTTGAGCTTGGTCTGGGCTTTGGCTTGGCTGCGGGCTGGGCTTGCTTTGCTAGCCAAAGATGGGCTGAACTGTAGAACAAGAAGATGGGCTGAGCTAGGCTGGCTTCTTGGGTTGCGGCAATTGATTTCATGGAGATGGGCTCACGTGCAAGCGGGCTGAGCTGCCACAGGCATGGGACTTGGGCCAAATGTGCTAGATTCTAGGCTCATAGGCCCAAAGGCAGCTATGGAAGGCAGAGGGGAAATGCTGTAGGCGTTGGGGCTGGCTTCGCTCGACTTCACGTGGCCAGATGGAGACAGAAGCAGCAAAGATGGATGAACTTCGGTGGAGATGAAGACACGAGGCAGAAGGAGCTGGGGCTAGCTACCGGAGGAAATTCATGGATGCGAGGTCAACGAAGGGCTTCTGCTGGGCTCATTCGTTGACTAGGTGTGGGACGTGAACGTGGAGAGAGCACGATCTGGCGGAAGCTGGGACGTGGCAACGGCGGAGCTTGTTTTCGGTGGAGGAAGAAGCAAGCTGAGGGGATGCTATCGTGAGAGAAATAAATGGAGAGAGAGAGAGATAATTTAAGGGGATGAAGCTGCGGTCTTCGACGGAGATGAGGGGAAACAGAAACAAAACGGGAAAAGGATCGAGAAACTGTGAAGAGGAAGCCAAGGAGGGGGGCCCCAAAATCAACAAACCTTAGCCACTCCATTAAATCACTTGTCCCCTAATACTTTCCACAATTTAAATCTCACCATAAAATCCAAATTAATGCAAAAATTCCAACCAATAAACCGGCCTCCAAATTTACTTCATAAAACTTCAATTTCCTTTCCGATTTCTCCAAATTGAGGTCCAATTTCGATGAAGAAAAATCCCGTACAATTTTCTGCAAGTCCCCAACACCCAAAGGCTCGGCTTGGAAGTCCAAATTCCCTTCAATTTAGCCCATCTGAATTTCCGTTAATTTTCCGAATCATCTTAATCGATTTTCTGTAAAAATCTCGGAATCTCCGAAAATTTTTCTGAGGATGAGTTGACGTTTCTAAAATAAATCGTGACATGATAGAACTTTCAATTTATGAAATTAGGTTCAAATTCGCGGTTAATTTCAATCTGGCACGATTTTAGTGTGACTTAGTCTACCAAGTAGTTTTTAGGAATTTTTAGTGCAATTGACCCGTGATCGATTTATCTCGAGTCACTTTGTACAACTTCGACACATTGGCGACTCTCAGTTGTCATGAAAATCTCAAGGTCTTAAATAGGGACACAAGGTACCCAAAAATGACAGAAAATCGGTTTAGTGCCGAAAGACGAGAATTTTGCAATCAGGTGGAATCACCCACACTTAAACACACACCTCAGTCGAATCAACCTATCTCCGGTCTCTAGTTGATTTTTAATTGTGCCGTAATGACCCTTGCAAATTAGCACGGTCGAGCAGTCAATTTCTGGTCAAATTCTCAAGTCTTTTGCGTTAAAATCCCTTAATGACTTTCCTAGATAGTTTAGTTATCTCATAAGTGATTAACTCAGAGAGTAGCACTATTAGCGCATTGATGAAAGGCCCAATTTATTTAATCGAAAACAAATTATGAAAATTCAGGCTGTCACACCAATGTTACGTGAGGTATGGGCTTAGAAGAGCCCGCGCTTAATCATGGGCCTTAGGTCCGTCATTTAGGCAATACCCCTAAACTTGCTCCCTCCCCCCAAGGGGTAGGTGACAACAGCTTGGCGACTCCACTAAGGATTTGGTTTTAGACCTTAGAGGACTTAAGCATAAATTTATCTTGTTCAAAAATATTTTTATTTGGCAGCGAGGATTCCAAGTACGCCCCTAACATTAAGGGAAGTGTTTGCTCACCTTTGTCTTGTAGGGAGGTGTAAGAATATATGGTTTATTTTTTTATATGGAGTGTTGTTTGCCTATGAATTGTTGTGCATGTATCATTTGCATTGCATTACACCATAGCACACACAACCTGCCGCCGGACCTGGGCCGCATAGGATTTCTTAGGATTGTGTGGAGATGGATACCACTCCGACTACAATCATGTAATACGAGTCACCCATCTCGACCCCAAAATTTCTTTCTTGATGTCAATGGTCCCCACCCCGGGTCTACAATTGCGCGACACGAGTCGGTTTTTTTATGAAGCCGGAGTCATGGGTAACACGACCCAGCCGCAATCTTGTTGGTTCAGTCTGGTGATCCTATGACTCCATTTTGAGCCGTATAGAGTAGAAATCGAACCACATCCTATGTACATGTCTATGTAATTAAACTAAAAAAAAAAAAAAAACAGAGACAAAGGTTGGTACCCATTGTAAGTATCATTTTCCTTTTTATTTGCTCATTTTGTATTGAACCTCCATCTTGAAATTCGCGAACATCAATCGATTGCCCTCGGTGCTATAAGCTTATAATTGAAAAAATTGGCAATCATATTTGGTAAGTGAACATTGAATGCAAGTTCTAAACACTTTGATTTGGCCCTGTTGAACACATGGTTTTTTTTTTTTTTTTTTTAATTTCTAATTATGGGCTCGAAATCATATTGAAAAAAAAAAAAAAACTTTCAAGTTGTGATTTTATATTGGGGCACAAAAATTGAAATAACATTTTTTTATTAAATTCTCTCATTCTCACATTTTGTGACTGAAATGCAAATCACATTTTGTGTATAGATTTCTCAAAATAGAAGTCACTTCATTTTTTGCAAGAGTAAAATCATAAAATCAATCTCTTAAAAAAAAAAAATCAATGCCACTTTTGCATATGAAACTGTTAGAATAAGACTGGACATTCGATCGATAGCCGTCAATCGATCTTTTAATGATGCCCCTTCTCTTATGATAAAATCTTGGCGACATACTAAAACCTTGTAAAAAGGACTATGGGGCATGTACCATTGCCTCGATTTTGTTGTAAGAAGCGACCTCGTTGAGAGATCATTTTCTCATTCACATATTGACATTGCCATCTCTTTTGCAGGTTATGCGTGATGCACCTTGACTGTAGAAGTATCACCTCTAACAAGAAAGCATGCTGAGACTTGACCACCCATTTGGCATAAAAGGATGTATATAGTTCCTAAATGATTTCCAACCCAGTGTAGAAATACCATGTTCAATCTTTTCTTTATAGGCAATAAATGGGGAAGACATCAGACACTTAAGGGAAAATGTAAGTGAAGGGTAATGTTGAGTTACCAAATATCCACAAGGGTGAATCCAAGAAATATTAGCACCCAAAGGATAAAAGAGAGTGAAGGGTAATAATGTATCGTTTCCAACATTTCAATCCCTAAAGATTTTTGCACTAACATATTCTTTCACATTCTTTATAGGGTTATCGGGTTACCATGCTGCAAGTAAGTACCCTCATCTAAAAAAAAAAAAAAAAAAAAGAATTTCCATTACAAAAAAGAACATTTTGCGCTTTCCTAGAGACAAGCACAAAAATGAATAATTGAAAAAAAAAAAAAACTTTCCACGAGCTTTTTGAACATCATTTTTATCTCAAAATTGTTTTCTCATTTTGGGGATTATTCATTTTAAATCAAAATTCCCTATGGAGATTAATCTACTCAGACGATCTCAGCAAAGTGAAATTGAGATGTTAATCATGCCAAGCAGAGGATACTTAGGATGAGGAAAGGCAAGCCATTTCCAAAACATCCTTCAAACACTTTTTGGAGTTGAGTGAAAGGCGACCTTCTCCTAGGATGAAGGATTCATTCGCATTGAGCGCAAAGATCGAAATGATAAAGGTGTTTTCTTCATCAATCCCAAGCACCGAGCTGACATCTTGCTACCCTTTTGGGCCGAATAAAGATGATCCTTCAAAGTACCCTATCGAGAATGACCCTACTTTGGGGCAGCATAGGAGGTTACGGTCGTGTTGTTGAGCGAAAGATTGAGAAAGATTCTATTACTTTCACTTGCATCAATTTTCTGGTGATAGCTTTAGAGGAATTCTCATTAGAGCTTGACTCATGCCAAGGTGAAGAAGAGTATTTCCTTCTCTACCCAAACACTGATACACATTGTTTTAACCAATTTGGGCCTGATTATTTATTTCTGAACCTCAAGTGGTGATCATCTCCCTTCATTGGGGCAAGGCATAAGAATTGACCAAATACAATTGATAGTTAAGAGAAAATGTGAAAAGCATCTCAAAGGTCATACAAGTTACAAACTAGGGGGCATGAAAAAGCAATGGGCCTGGTAAAAGTAAGGCCAATGCTTGTCAAGAAAAAGAGGCAAAAGGCTGCATCTTATGTGAAATTTTTTTTATCAAAGTCCAAGTGCCGGCGTAAAAAATCATTGCAAGTGTAAAGGAAATTAGAAAAATGAGCAAAGCTCCCATGCAAAAATGATTAGTCAAGGGACTTTCGAGATGTGCTGTGTTTCAAAAGCCAAATGATTTCGAAAGATCGAGTGACTTGGTCACGATGCCATGATGATCACCGACTCTTAAAAACCCTCTTGAAAATTTTAAGCCTTTCGAGCCTCTCCCAAGCCAACATTACAACCCTCTTCCGAAGTCTCTTCTGATTAGGATGGTTTGAGTGAAAATGAGAATGCCACAAAGAAGCTATTGCTTGAAGGAGTGGAGGTAATTCTATCTTGTCTTATCTTCTAAGTTCTCGACATGTAAACCCGATTAAAATGGCGACAAATGTTCCTTTATTGGCCTCAAAGCAATAATCCCTCTATGTAAGCCTATGACCAAATTTATATTGTGGTCTTTTCAAAAGACCTTTTTGATCGATCAGATTGTGCTCATTGTGAATGTTTTTGAAATCCTTTGACATGGGTTATGTGAGATACCCTCAGCAATTAGTTACTTCCCACGCGAATGGATAAGATCAAGCAGCCATTTTATCGAGAGTGTGTGAGAAACCCTTTCTGACTAAGAAGCTCTAGTTTGGCATGCTTAATAAGCCTTTTTCATGAGTCGTAGCCATTCTGATAAGAACTTGACTCCTAGAAAATTTGATGATTAATGATACATCCCAGAGCAAGATGATAGTTTTGCGCCACAAGATGTCGAATATTTAAAAAAAAAAAAACACTCAGACTTAGCTTGATTAGCTTGTTCAATTAATGCTGCATTATTGCCAATACGTCCTTAATGACAATTTCTCAAGTTGAGTTCGATAGGATTCCTTAGTGAAGTCATGCAGTTTCAAGGAGTTAGCGGGTGGTTCCCTAAAACCCAAAAGTTTATGGTTAGCCTTAAACCATGTCATCTCCAAAGATTCATGGTCAGCCTTAAACCATGTCATCTCCTAAGGTTCATGGTCAACCTTAAACCATGTCATCTACAAAGGTTTATGGTCAGCCTTAAACCATGCCATCTCCAAAGGTTCATGGTCAACCTTAAACCATGTCATCTCCAAAGGTTCATGGTCAGCCTTAAACCATGTCATTTCCAAGGTTGGTGGGTTTATCCTTAAACCACGGGATTGGTGGCTTTTCCTAAACCACACGGTTCGTGGGTCATCATTAAACCACAAGGTTGGTGAGTTTATCCTTAAACCACGGGGTTTGTGGCTATTCTTAAACCACACGGTTCATGGGTCTATCCTTAAACCACATGGTTTGTGGGTCTATCCTTAAACCCCACAGTTGGCGGGTTTATCCTTAAACCATGGGGTTGGTGGCTTTTCCTAAACCACACGGTTCGTGTGTCATCTTAAAACCACAAGATTGGTGGGTTTATCATCCTTAAACCACAGGGTTTGTGGCTTTTCCTAAACCACACGATTTGTGGGTCTATCCTTAAACCACATGGTTCGTGTCTTTAAACCACATGATTTGTTAGTCTATCCTTAAACCACACCATTGGTGGGTTTATCCTTAAATCACGAGGTTGGTGGTTTTTCCTAAACCACACAGTTTGTGGGTCATCCTTAAACCACAAGGTTGGTGAGTTTATCCTTAAACCATAGGGTTAATGGCTTTTCCTAAACCACACGGTTCGTGGATCATCCTTAAACCACGCTTTGAAAATGTTCATGAGTCTATCTTTGAACTGCGATTTTCAAAAGGTTCATGGTCAACCTTAAACTATGTTAAGTACAAAGGCTCATGAGTTTTCCTTAAATCATGTATTTCCAACCCGGTCGAAACCCATTGTTACACGGTGAGACCTTATTTTTCTTCCTTCTTATAACACGGCATGCTTTTGTAGCCCAGGGTCTTTTCTTTCTTCTTATGACACGGCGTACTTCTGTAGCCCGGGGTCTCTTCTTCTCCTTATGACATGGCGTGCTTTTGTAGCCCGCAGTCTTTCCTTCTTCTTATGACACGGCGTGCTTCTGTAGCCCGAGGTCTTTTCTTTCCTCTTATGTCACGGCATGCTTTTGTAACCCGGGGTCTTTTTCTTATGACACGGCGTGCTTTTATAGCCCGGGATCTCTCATTCTTTTTATTACACGGCGTACTTCTGTAGCCTAGGGTCTTCTTCTTATGACACGGCGTGCTTCTGTAGCCCAGGGTCTTCTTCTTATGACATGGCGTGCTTCTGTAGGTCGGGGTCTTTCCTTCTTTTCATGACACGCCGTGCTTCTATAGCCTGGGGTCTTTTCTTTCTTCTTATGACATGGTGTGCTTTTGTAGCCTAGACTCTTTTCTTTCTTCTTTTGACACGGCGTGATCTGTAGCCCAAGGTCTCTTTTTCTTCCTATGACACGGTGTGCTTCTGTAACTCGGAGTCTTTCTTCCTCTTATCAACACGACACACTTCCATAGCCCTGAATCCTTTCTGTCGACTTGGTGCGTGCCTATGCACCAAAGGTCTCTCTCTCGTCGAAATAATTTAGGTGTCTTCTATCTTTGAATGCAACCTCTTCGAGCTTCCATTCAAAGAGGGGCAGCTATTGACACCTAAATTTTACTATTTTACTTAAAAATTAATCGCATACAAAATTAGGAATTAGTTGCTTAAAAAAAAACAAAAACAAAACAAAACAAAAATACAAAAAAATGGGGACGCGTGAGGGGCCAAGTTGGGCTGAATCTGGCCTTAACCCAACCCGGCCCTCCTCTTTTCCCTACTCTTTTGCATGCGGGGCCCGGCCTAGCTCCTTCCTCTTTCGGCCCAGCCCATGCCCACTGTCTTCCTCCTTCGTAGGCACTTGCAAAATGGGAGATAGGCAGCAATAGAGGCGAGAAGAGGGGGAGAGCTCGAGATTGAGGAAATCAGGGAGAGGGAGCGAGAGAAAGACAGGGGGCACGTGAGTAGGAGCCTCCGAGCCACTACCACCGTCGCTGACGAGCCACCTAATCAACACCATTTGCCACCATCTTCCCCGGAATCTAGATCTGAAGCACGGGAGAAAAAGAAAAGTAGCAAGGGAGAGAAAAAAACAAAAAGAAAGAGAGAGCTCGAGGGAGAGAGGGAAAAAAATTTGGGGGGGATAAGGATGGCGACCGAGGAGAGAGGAGGCCTCGCCGCCTCAACCCAACACCGCCCGAGTGTCACCACTACTGCTCTGCTTCCCCATGTCCAAACCCGCAATGCCAGCAACCTAAGTCGATCGCCGAACCCCCTTGCCACCCAACTTGCAACACCTACCGTTGCTGCTGCTGGCCACTGCCACTCCTAGTCCCCTCGCCAACAACACTGCTCGAGCTTGAAAACCACGGCGCCGTCCTCGACGAAGAAGTCCTGATGCCATTCCTGAGCTACCCATTGCAAGATCCACCGTGTAGGGCCGTTGTCGCCTCGCCAAGGCACGCCGTCAACCACCACCATGCTGCTTCCCCCCATTGACGCCTGCTGCTGCAGTTCCGCCACCAAACGCTGTCCCTCGGTCGAGCCCCATGCCATCAAACTTGACATCCACCTCGGAGATCAACCTGCTGCCACCGTCCAATGCATTGCCGCCACCTTCAACGGCAAGCCGCCGCTTCTCGGCACCGTCCCGGCCACCTCCAGTGACCGCCGATGCTGCCTGTCCCAGCTGCCTTCCTTGACATCGGTAAGAAGCCGAAAGGTAGAAGTTGCAGAAGTTGGGTCAGCACTAGGTCGGGCGAAAACCCCCATCGGGTAGGGTTTCAACCAAAACCAGGTCGGGCGAGTGGGTCAGCCGGGCCGAGCTCCTGTTTTCTTGGGCCTGGCACATATGGGGCCTTGAAAACTCCATGGGCTGGCTTTGTGGGCTGTTTCCTTTTAAAAGAAATAGGGAGGCTCGATTTGGGCCCATGTGGTATGCCCGTCCGGGCCGTTAGTGGGCGACCCGGGTCGGCCCCAACCCAGGAATCCGACTCGGGTCGTTTTAAATATATTATAATATTAAAATAATATTTTTAAAAAATTTAAAAAATTAAAAAATGTAGGGTTTGGTTAGGAATTGCCATATTTTTCCTTCTTAGTGTAATTAGGCCTTTACTTGCTCGTATTTTGATTATATCATATGTTTAATTTGCATATCTAATTATGTTTAATTGCATGTGTTTAATTTTATTGCAATTAGAATCTTGGTAGCTATGATTGTTATTATAATGATTGCGCATCGGCATGATTACCTCAAATGTTAGTGGATAGGTGTAAAAATCAATCCAAACTGCTTGATAAAAATATTTTCTTTTGAAATGAACAAGATTAGGTACCGAAATGGTACTAATTGATCAATTAGTGTAATCAAGTCCTCGACCCTAGATTCTCTGGTTGCGTAGGAAGCGATGTACATTCCCTGCTTCACTTGGTTTCTAGCCGACCCCAATAGGTTAGTGGCAACTCATTTTTGCAAAATTCTTAAAATACCCAAATGTCACGCAAGGTATGGACTTGGGAGAGCCTGCGCCTAATCATGGGCCTTAGGTCTGTCATTTAGGCAATACCCTTAAACCTGCTCCCTCCGCCTGAGGGGTAGGTCGCGACAATGCATACTTGATGATATGGGTGACTTGTGACATGCTTGGAACTTGTGCATGATATGTGAATGGTTGTGCCATGGTGATGGTTTATGGTCATGGCAAAAGATGGCTATTTAAAGATGAGATGATGTGTTGAGGCAATCACATGTGTTGTGAGAAAGTAAAGGACTAAGTGCTACACGATAACGAAACTTCGTGTGAGCCACCTCTAGAGCCTTGTACCAATGCTACTTGTAGTCGAGGGCTAAGTGCTACATGGTGACTTGAGTCCCATGGGAGCCACCTCTAGAGCCTTGCACTACTGTCAGGTATAGTCGAGGGCTAAGTGCTACACAACAGCGTAACTTCATGGGAGCCACTTCTAGAGCCTTACATTATTGTCATACATAGTAAAGGACTAAGTACTACATGATAATGAAATTTCGTGTGAGCCACCTCTAGAGCCTCGTATTATTGCTCAGTGGGGTCAAGGACTAAGTGCTGCAGGATAATGTAAATTCGTGAAAGCCACCTCTAGAGCCATGAGTTTGAATATTGAGTTTGAACAGTGATTTGAGTATTGGATATCGAGAGTGAATATCGGGTATGGATTGGACATCTGATATGAGTTATCCACGTTTAATTATGAGACGAAATTATGTGGCACGGAATGGGACGTGTTATAACGATTTGACCCTATAATCGGGACTCTTGTGAATTGTTTGATGAGTGATATGATGAGTTTTAGTTATTGAATGCATTTACTTTATGCTTATGTTTTATGAGAGGCACTAATATGTAGGAAGATGCTGAGGTGAGATAAGTTCTGAGTGGTGCATGTTTAGGACACCTCTGAATGAATTCTCATCCTAATCGGGGTTTAGGTTGTTGACTTGTTGAGATTTATTCTCACCCTGTCGTGGTTTTCAATTTTTCAAGTCCTTAGTCTGGAGATACCAGAGGGTGTCGTGGAGGATCCTGAGCTAGAGTCGAAGGGATCGGGAGTATATGTTGTTCGGTAGTTCTTTTGGGGTAAACCTTTAGTGTACAGACTTATAGGACTGACTTGGTTTGTATATAAAGTGTGATTTGTGAAAATTGAGTGTTCTACTTTTCTATCCCATGTTTATTGTTGTCAAGGTGTTTGTTTAAATTTCATTTCTGCATGTACATTAAAAGAAAGGGTCGGCAACACGTTCTAGGAATGTCACAATTTAGTCGACCGCCCAGAGATGTGCGCATACCCAGGGTTCGGAGTGTGACATAGAGTCAACCCTCCAAGTGACCCTCTGGCTAGGAAGGACCTTCCCAGATTAGTGGCCTTCAAAGAAGAGGAAGGACTTGGTGAGAGCATCTTTGTAGTTGTAGCGAAGCAAGGATGGCGGTGCTTCAATGGGAAATGGCATTGTAGAGAAACAAAAGCAAAGCGAAAGAGTGGAGGAAGAAGAGTCACGGAGGAGAGAGGGATAACGGAGGAGGAAAGAGAGATGAGAGAAGAAATCTGAAAAAGTGGGGCCAGTTGGACATGTGGCGATCAGTGAGTGGAGCCATTTGTGGTTCGAACCCTAAGCTATCTATCCTTCTCTCTCTCTCTACGTCTTTTAGAACTTTCCTACTTTATTGAAGAAAAGAAGACGAGCAGGCTTTTGGCAGAAAAATGAGGAAAAAAAAAGATGAGCAGATCTTGTGAGATAGGCTTGGGATTCATAGTTCATTTTCCGAAAGTGCCAAAAGAAAATTAGAAAATTCCGTTCACATATAATTTTAGCATTCTTCTACCTACACAACCTTAGAAGTTAATCGCAACCTTTACCTTGTGAAATTGAATAAAATAGGGATGGAATAACTGTTCCATTTGAATAGAATTGAGCACAGACAAAATTGAAATATCCATCAATTTGGTTTGTGAAATCTGTACTTATATAAATATATAATAATTATATCTTTTTTCCAGGTTGCTACTAAGGTTTGACACATAGGACTATGATTTGCAAGGGATCGATGATTCTTCGTACAAGAGATACTTTCTTATAATTTCCACTCATTTTATTTCAAATTACTATTCGCAGCTAATTAATTATATTTAATTAAAATTAATCCTTTTGACAATTTGACTCCCGATTCATGAGCCAATGTGAAAGATGGAGTGCCAATTTAATTCTTTGATCTATTAAAACTATCCAAGGGTTATGTCATGGTTGAGGAGTCCCTCATTTTCTTGTCTTTTACAACTAGCTTTCCCATCCGAGTATAACTTGAGTTGCGCTTTAGCGCATCTTATAGTTGCTCATCAAATCAGGTGGAACTGTTGTGACCAGAAGAAGAATAATAACTTTCAAAATTTCGAACAAGAGCACAAATAAAGACCAGAGGGAACTTTTTTATTGGAATGCAAATGTTGTTGCTTCGAGGGTGTGTCCACAAATCTGAAGTTCAAACTTTTTGTTAGTGGCTAGACGCACACAACTTAGCACAAAATGTCTGACGACATCGAACAAAGAAAAACAAGAAAGTCCACAAAGGTAACAAAAGCACACAAACAAAGTCGATACGATAAATGCATTATATGAAGACAAGGATAGCGTAGCAATCCGTGGAGAACGCTTGGATGACCTTTGTTGGCATTCTTGGTCTTCATCCTTCAGTAGCTCTTCTTCATTAAATGCTTGCAGCTTTCTTTGAAGAAGATGGAAGAACGCCAACAACTGAATCGGGAAACCAGCAACAAACGTGCTCACAAATTGGGAGTTATTTCATCGTCATCTCAAAAGGGAAACAAAGAAGAAGATTCTTGCAAGCACAAGGAAAAGAAAAAAAAATTGAAAAGCTTGCAGGAGGGTGGTTGTTTAATCTATTAAGGCTCCAAACACGCTCCAATAGAATTAAGATGATCTTTTCCCGCCGTTCCGAAAAAGCCAACGATCCTTCTGTCTTTCTTTGTTTCATCTGGGATCTTGAACTTTTTGTTTATCTTCAGGTCGAATGACTTTAGGTCTCCTCTATCTGCGTACGTGTGGACAGTCCTGGAGCTATCCGTGGTAAATATTTCCAGGTTATGAATGATAGTCTGACCAGATTCACTGCTAAGATGATAACCCTCTATGCGAAGTAGACGCTCCTCGGGAAAATTCAGCATTTTCTTCAAGAAAAGCAAAGCGAGACATGTAGTACTTGTGAGAACAGATGAAGATTCGGACCATAAACTCTAGATATAGGATGCCAAAATAAGTGCCTCAGCCTTCGATGGATAGAAACCCGTGCTACATGAAGCTCCCAACATTCTGGAAAGCAACATGTATGCAGGAAAGAGACGATAGAGAAAAAGGACAGAGAGTGGGATTGACATCTATGGACTAACCCATGAGCCTTCAGACGGGTCTCCTCCGCCATGTCGAGAGCCTTCGACCAAGGAACCATTGTTTTCGTACATAAAAGTGATGGACTCGATTTTTAGGCTTCCCCTTCCCCGACATGAGTCACACGAAATCCTACCACATTAGAATGCACTCCATCTTCCCATCTATGTCCGCCAGAGCCTTCAAAGGGTGTACAATTGGAAGTATTCCAGTCCAGTATCGGCTCCTCGTACACTCCTATGGATTTGAGAGTCTTGCCACATGTTCCATAAAAGCCGATGATTCTGCTTTTGTAGGATGGATACCCGAAGTACTCCCCCCCCCTCGGAGTTGCCTAAGGTTACTGTTCTTCTATTACTGTGAAATGTAAGCGACTGGATAGAATCATAATTTCGCGTGTAACCAGAGATCGATGTCAAGTGCTCCCCTGGAGAATCCAAGTCAACCTGCGCAATCTCAAAAGTATCTCTTAAAGTTGGACAAGTGGTGTAAATAAGACCTATTTGTCGAGTTTAATTTATTAAATCACATGACTGGACACATACCAAAATTGTCACGGCAGATGAGATAAATCTAAAAGGAGATAAATCTAAAAGGGATAAAGAACAAAAAACTCTAACCTTTTGTTCCCCGTCGGAGAGTCCTTTGGTGTAGTCACCGTGAATAACTGTGTGACCGTCTTCACTACCGTTGTCATACACAATCTTAATGTAACGGATATTATCATCTTTAAATATGTAAAATTTCTTCACACCTTTGAATTTTCCGTCATCCCAAGCATTTCCTCCTCCAAATGGCCCGATTGATTTAATTGGGTGGAGATCTGGCATTGGTTTAAAATGTGCTCCAATTCCACGAAGAAGATGTTGATCACTCCATCCGTAAAATCCAACAATCTTGTAACCCGTTGCAGGAGATGAGAAGTGGGTTTCCTTTCCATCACCAATAGTTATGGTGTTTTTTTTGTTAGTTAGAAACGTGAGAGATGCAATACCGCCGTCAGTATGATATCCGGATATTGAAGATAGGTACTCATCTGAATCATGTATTTTAAACTGCGATGATAGACATAACCATCAGACTCATTATTTAATAAGCCTCACAAAAGTTCTTCGCTAACGGATGCAATGCAAGCTTCCTGAGGATTTTACAAAGCACATATGTGTATGGGGACATACCTCCATGTGCCGTTCTTCATCGTTGCCACGTGGCCGCCATTCTCCATTGTCATACTGAAACGCGAGTGATCGGATGCATCCATTCCCACTTGAATCGCGTACTGCCCTGATTCCTTTTACAGTGGTATGCCGATTGCCATCATTCCAATGTTCCCCACCTTTACTCCCCAAAAACCACGCAGGATGGGTGACCTCAGGGGACTGCTCGCCACGTGTTAGCTCCACACGTGCTCCAATTGATGTGAGAAACCCATCCCCACTTTCGCTCCCGAAAAACTCGAGAACTTTCCCGGCGCCTGACGGTAATGGTACGGAAAAGTAGTCCTCTCGCCCGTCATTAATCCGTCCCACTCCCACATCTCGACCACGGGTTGTTCGAAACCTCAGGGCCTTGAATTTAATACGGCCACCCCGTGCCTCTTGGAAATGTCCATGAAAAGAAATTATGTCCTCTCCTGTGTTCAATTTAACCTGCATACAGGCCGCAAAAGACATATTACACGTGAGCGACTCTATGTTGCATTATTCCATGAGGAAAATAAATGTGTAGATCTCTTTTGAAATATGATTCTGATCTACACAATAAGTCATATATCCTGAGATTAGTGTAAATTACAATTCCAATCAATTGATTACATTTCATTTTGTAAATCATAAGTTAAGTTGCCTTTTGTTTTATGGCTAGGTTTGTCTCTGTTGAAGTTTAGAATTTTAATGAGGTGAATTTGTCGTTTTTTCCAATTGGTTTCCAAATGATGATATTCATCCTCATGTATCGCTAATATGAGAATTTCATGTCCATTTGCGAAGCAATTGTTAAGAATCTCAAGGTTCACGATTCCGTAATCAACTAATGTTATGATTAAGTTAGAGAAAATGAATTTATGACATTCAAGTAGAAACGAAAAAGGAGAAAAGGAAAGAGTCTAGATATGACCTTGTAGGGATCCTTCCCGTCCTTTTTACCCTCTTGCTCGTGGGCGGTGGTGCCAAAAGTAACGGACTGAATGAAATCCGTGTAGAGAATTTGAATCCCTTTTATTTCATCAGAATGCCAGGGCTTTTTACTGCTGCCTCCGAAAGGCCCAAAAACCTTGAAGGAATATAGAGACCGAATCTCATTGACAAGGTGCTTGACTATTGTTTTAATGAGCTCCAAGTCAATGCTGAGATAAAGTGTTAGTACAAAAAATTTATGAGCAATATGCACGATAAAATGAACATAAACATACATGTTACACCCCAAGAGATGACATACGAAAAGCATTTTACGCAAATTTCTACATGGGTATATGATATATGAATAGAAAGAAGATCGAGCTTGACTAAATCACCATAGGCACTGGCATGTGTAACAAAGAAATGGTGATTAACTAAGCTCCACTTTCAATAGAAAACTCACCCTGCGGCAAAGGAGGGTGCGCCGTACCATCCGTACCGAGAAACAACACATATTCCTCACTGAGGCCGTAAAAACAGCAAATATTAAGTAAAAATGGGTGCATCATCGACGCTTTTCCCAATTTCTACTATGTTATCATGTACTTAAGTATGAGACGACAAAGATTGGGCCACAAAAGGCATGAAAGCTCAAAAGGAACTCGTAGCAGAAGATAAATAGTTTACCCTATTATACACTTTTTGGATTGAACTATAATTCAAACCTAGTATCTATCTTGTTTGCATTTCTCTCACTTTATAGTTTTCATTTTCGTTCCACAATTTTTTACAGTGCTCGCTACGAACTTGGGGAATATTTAATACGGCCATTTTGCTTCGGCTTTTATTTATATATATATATATATATATATATATAATATTGCTGTGAAAATATAAAAAAGTATCTTCACATTGCAACTCGGTGTCAACTTGCACCTTAAGTTTTCTAAACCCACAATTAGCATCGTAATTGCATCTAGCATCTCGTCTTATCTATGAACTGCTCGTTTTCCTCCCAATTTTGCATATTTCACCATTTCAAATTCACTCACATTGAAAATTCACTTGCCCAGATCCCTAATCCCACCCATCTACAGCTCAAGCCCTCCCCTGCCGTCTTCATTGATGCGTGCCGCGCTGTCGCCACCAACCACCAACCACCACCGCCCCAGCTGAGTCACGACCGTTGAGCTCGACTAAGATTTGAGTTGACTCAAACCTTAGTCCAGCTCAACGCTGGCCGAGAAGAGGGAGACACAGAGAGCATCTTCAGAGAGAGACAGCTGGGGGGCAGGGAGGGGGGGGTGTTTGTGTGGCTCAGTAGGGGTCGGTGGCGACGGGATGTCTGTCGGAGTCAGTGGTAGGAGACCACCGCGGAGAGAGAGCAAGGGTGAGAGAAAGCTAGACCAACGGTGAGAGAGGAAGAGGGAAAAGAGGGGAATGGTTCAAGGTATGGATGAGCTAGAGGTAGACTGGTCTTTTTGAATTTAAGGATTAGGAGGTGCAAATCGTAGGTTTTCTAAACTCAGGATTAGAATTCCTATTAGAATGAAAAGTTGAGATGATTTTGTATATTATTCGTATTTTATATCTAAAATCTTGAAATTAACACGTAAAATCACATCATGTTTTTCATAATTTTTTGAAAAATGGCAACGAGAAATTCAGGAAAGTTGAAAGAGTTGTTCCGTTCCCTTAAGAAAACCAATTCTGTCGATCACACAAAAATTCCATCTATAAAGCAGACAGACCAGAGGAATAACAGCAAAATAGAAAAACCGTAGATTGCGATACTAGGCTTCGACAAGGAGTAAGAATCACAGGTACGTACCCATTGGCGTCTTTCTGCAAATCGTAACCCGGAATCTTCTCAACCTCTGCTAGGGCACGCCCCCATTCTTCCTTCTTCCCATCTTTCTCGTTCTTAGGGAAGCTGCGGAGAGCTTTCTTGAATTCGTCTTTTGCCCCAGACTCCATAACCTTGGCTGGGACTATGCCATGAAAGATGGGAATAACCACGAGTCTGGGGTACTTGGAATTCCCTCTGCGAAGGAGGATATCGACCAGCTCTGTCAGGCGCTGGCCGGAGTTGGCATAGTTCTTGGAGAACACGACGAGGGCGAACCTCGCCTGGTAGATTGCGTCCAAGAGGTCATCGGCCCTTTCGCGGGAGTCTCTGAAGCCAATCCCCACCTGCTCCAGCTTTGCGAAGAGGATCGATGTGAAGCTCTCCGCGTTACTGTCAGTGACTTCGTAACTCACGAATACGTCGGGTGTCCATAGACGAGAATTATCAGAAGGCATGGCTTTTGTCTTGTTGATGCGTGGTATAGAAACTTTGATTGAGAGGCCGTATGTGTATTTTGGTTTGAAAGACATTAAGAGGAAAACCATGCCTTTTTATACTTGAACATGCATGTCTCATCGTACAATAATTTAACAGGTAAAAAAAATGATTGGTGGGATGCAACTCTTTCACCAAAAATGTCAGTTAACTTAATCAGAGACTTGTCCGTGATTGTTTTTAGGATCAAACTTGGATTTACTTGACAAATTTTGTCAGTTCTCGCTGACAGTCGAAAACGAAAATGGATTGAATAGCAGGGGCAGAAATCTCTCTCCGAAGATTCTACGTTCAACTTCGTAGCATGGAGAACCTAATATAAAATATTTGCACGCAAATTGAGAAACCATACTCACATCAAGCTGAAAACGTGATTGAAATTAAAATATAGAGGCAATTAATGGTAACATAATATGAATAACAAAAGTCATGCTGATAAAATACACTTTCTTCCTAACATCAGAAAAAAATTTCTCAAGATCCGGATTCATCAGACTTGATTTATATCAAAGGTCGATTATGTGAATCTTTTATTTAGGCCCATGTGAGGCCCAACAGTTGGTCCAGCTCCCCATCCATTTGCCAATAAGGATTTACAATCTTGTAGATAAAAAATAATCATATTTGTGCTTATTCACAATCAAGGTTTTTCATGTGCTATTCTTAACATAACGTAGGCAACTCTCAGCATATAACTCAATATATATATAAAAAAAAAAAAAGAGACCAAATAACAGGTGTCGACGGCCCTAGCTGAAAACGTGATTGGGGCATAATATTAACAAGAATAGAAATGGAATTAGCAACACGAGGGTCCAGCTCCCCATCCATTTGCAATAAACAAAAGATAAAAAATAATCATATTTGGGGTGCTCTGCATAAGACATCTACTTCTCCAAGAATAGAAAAATTAGGGGGCAAAACGAGGGGTGCTCTGCATAAGACATCTACTTCTCCAAAATTAGGGGGCAATACGGCAGAGAACGTCAAGTAATGTGATGATGACCAAATTACATATACTAGCATGTTCTAAGAATGGTAAAGGATGTACACTAGAAATCTCATGTGCCTGCAAAGTATACGCGGCATCCAAGCACGCCTGTCCAGCTCTCAATAATAGTGTCCTATATGTCTAGTGATTCGATAAGGGTTCCAGACCTTCCATGAAATCCAATGATCTTTCCACCGGTTGAAGGAAATGAGATTACTTCCCTTTCTCCATACCAAGTGGTCCATGAGTTTCTTTTGTTACTCTGAAATGTGGGGGAGCTAATAAAAACTGATCCAAAATCATCCCTTAGTTTTAATCTGCAAAAAAAAAAAAAAAAAAAAAAAAAAATGGAAGCATTTTCATCACAAGCTCTTCCCACTACAAACAGAACCCCCTTGGGTAACCGAGTTAGACTAATAAGGCATAAGATTGCGACAGAACATTTCAGTGCACAAAGCAGTCCAGTACTGTGTAAGACTCTTTAACATTAAGACACCTTTTTTGTACAAGTTAACTCTAAGTTGCGACATTGCAAAATAGTTTGATATTAAACCATATGCAGTCAATTAACATCTGCGAAAAATTAAAAATGACAGTACCACGGAGAAGACCAGGATGGCAAAACTCAAATTTGAAGGAATTATAATGTAGTGGCAAAAAAGGAAACAAAATCCAAAATCCTTCCCATCAAATCTGTCGATTTTAACTTTTTTTTCTACCATCCCATTAATTCACTTCAACTTAGCCAAGCATGGTTCTAATACTAATTATTGCAAAAAACAAATTATCAAATATAAAACAATGATATAAATCGAATATTGGATTTACATGGTTCGGTCAATGTGACCTATGTTACGAGGAGATCAATAAAGAATTCCACTATAGATCAAGCAATGCAATAAAGATAATAACAACTCAAGTCACTCAAACACATGTCAGTATTTTCTTGCCTCTAATTATATCTAGCAACTAACAAGGTATTTAACCCCGACGATTTTTTGCAAAACAATATCTCAATCTCACAAAAGAATACATAATTCGTATTGCAAGTATTATTGGCTCTCCTTTGATTACTTCATAGTGTAATTTACAGAAAAGTCATCTCGTGGATGCTCTTCATAAAAAAGACCCACTTTTTATATAAGTAAGAATTGGATCCAAAATATAAAAGCTCTCTTCAAGTAACTTACTCAAGCTATGAACCCCACTCAAACTAAGAAATCAATTCAAACAAGAAAAGTTTTCCTTTTAGATTTAAACTCGAGATGAGAATGATGGATAATGTACATTGCAAAAAGCATCTCGTGCAAAGTATACACAACAGGCATAAACGCATGCACACTTAGTCAACTCTCAATAATAGTGTCCTATATGTGTCCCAAGTGAATCGAGATGGGCTCCAAACCTTCCCATGGAATTCGATGATCTTTCCACCTTTGAAACTCATGAATACGTCTAGTTTCCAATGACAAGAAGAAAAAAGAAGAAAATACGACTTTTGTCTTGTTGATATGTGGTGTACCCACTTGGGCCACTTCCATGGAAAGGCCGTGCACGTGTTTGGTTAAGAAGGCATTAAGAGAAACCCATGGCTTCTTTTCTTGAACGTGCGTCTCCTTGTCGTACAATAATTAAAAGGGAAAAATAATGATTGGATGCAATTCTTTTACCAGAAAAGTCCGTTAACTTAACCAAAAACTTGTTCATCACTGGTTTCACTTTTGAAATCTGGAACCGCAACTTGAATTTTTTTGACAAATTTGTCGGTTCCCACTAACACTTGTTAAGAAAAATGGATTTAATCGCGGGAGTAAAATCTCTTTCTCTCAAAAAATTCTAGAAAAAATTTCAAATAGAAACTGAAATGGAGTAATATTCTCAAAAAGGTTTAGAGTAGACTTTATCTCAAATAAGAGTCGACAAGCATGTGACTATTCTAGTAAAAAAGTTCTAAGTGTATATTTTTTTAATTTTTTAATTTTCCTTTTTCATTCTTTCCTCCCTCGGCCATCACTGGACCTTGTTGATGGCCCTTGTTGATAGCAGCGTAGGTTGCCGTCCTAGGTCCAAGGTTGCCCACCAGATCGATGAGAGCAACCCTAGCCTTCCCATGGCACCACCAACCCATGCAAGGGCAGTGCTCACCCCCCAAGCAAGGTTGAGACAGCCCTGAGTTTGGCGATCTCCGTCAGCCAACGATGAGGTGCAGTGATGGTCGACGGAGGGAAGAGGGGAAAAGTATAAGAAAAAAAATAGAAAAGAAAATGTAAAAATTAAAAAAATAATAATAATACACCTAGAATTTTTTTTAAAACTAAAATACCCATTCTTCGATGACCAGAACAGCCATATGCTCATCGGTTGGCCAAAGATTTGGTTGGCCTGCGATCTCAACCCGTTATTTAAGATAATTTGGCTACTTTAAATCCTTATTTGAGACATTAATCACTTTAAGTTCTTATTTTAAATAATGTCCACTTTGTACTCTGTTTTTTGAGAAAAAAAAAAACTCTTATTTAAAATTTTCCGCAAATTCTACATTCAACCATGGAGCATGCGGAACCTAATATAAAATATTTGGACGTAAACCTACAGCACTCTGCAATACGATGTTGACAATTCACCGTTAGATTTCCAAAAACGTATTATCCGAGTTTGGTGGACGCATCCAGGCCTTTTAATATCTTTCTAGTTGTTCTTTTTCATTCGAATTTGTGAGAAGAATTAAATGCGGTCATCGGACTCTTCATGGACCATAATTAATTAGGGAGCTAATGTTCTTGGGATTCAGTACGAGATGCTCAAATCGTTTTTAAATGTTGTATTATAACCATACTAGCATTTAGCAGTGAGTGAATTTAAAATGTAGAGGCAATTAATGGTAGGGAAAAAAACCACCAAAAACCCTAAACTTTGCCCAAAGTGACAAATTTAGCCCAAACTTTTTTTTTGTGACACGAAAAAATCCCAAACTTTACAAACTGTGACATATTTACCCAATTAAGGGCATTTTCGTCTTATTCTATCTGTTTTTTCTTTTTATTTTTTTTAATTTTTTCTTCTTCTCTCCGCCGGTGCCGGCGAGGGTTGCCCTTGCCAGATCTGGCGAGGGTTTGGCGAGGCAGGCCCTTGCCCAATGCCGACGAGGGCCACCCTCACCTGCATCGGGCGAGGGCACCCCTCGCCAGCATCCCGCGAGGGCCTCCCTCGCCAGATCTAGTGATGGTTTGGTGAGGGCACCCCTTGCGGGCGTCTCGCGAAGGCCGCCCTTGTCAACGAGGGTCTGGCGAGGGAGGCCCTCGCTCGACGCCAATGGGGGTCGCCCTTGCCTGCGTCGGGCGATGGCGGCCCTCACGAGATGCCAGCGAGGGGTGCCCTCGCTCGACACAGGCGAGGGCGACCCTCGTTGGCATCGAGCAAGGGCCTCCCTTGCCAGACCCTCCCTAGATCCAGCGACGGAGGCCCTCGCCGGACATCTACGAGGGGTGCCCTTGCCGGCGTCAGGCGACGGTGCCCTCATCAGATCTAGCGAGGGAGGCCCTCGCTTGGCGCCGACAAGGGCCGACCTCGCTGGACCCCGGCAAGGGCGGCCCTCGCCGGATGTCTGCTTCCCTCCACCATGGTCGATAGAGGGAAGAAAGAAGAAAAAAAAAGTAAAAAGACCAAAATGCCCCTATGATTTAGGGTAAATGTGTCACACAAATAAAAGTTCAGGGTTTTTTGTGTCACAAAAAAAAAAGTTTGGGGTAAATTTGTCACTTTAGGCAAAATTTGAGATTTTTTGTGGTTTTTTCCCTTAATGGTAATCTAATCTCAATACCAAAAAAAAATAAAAATCATTTATTATGTACGTCAAACCTGAGAAAGAAGATAGAATATGGCTACACCATATATGCACTTGTTCAAAACTTACATTTAGGATTTCTATTGAACATATCTCTTAGAGGCAATTAATGGCAATCAAATCTCAATATAAAAAAGAAACATTGGATTATTATGCACGTCAAACCCGAGAGAGAGTATCGCATAAAAGTAGCATTTTCCTTTGGGGATTAGGGAAAAATTTGTTTGGATCTATATGCACCAGCCTTCACTTATCTCAAAATTTGATTATGTCAATATTTTATTTAGGACCCACTGAGACCCAACAACTCGGTCGAGCTTTGCATGCTTTCACCAATGAATATCTATAGCCTTGTAGTTAGAAAACAGCTACACCATATATGCACTTGTCCAAACCTTACATTTAAGACTTTGAGCGAACATATCTCTTAGAGGTAATTAATGGCAACCGAATCTCAATACAAAAAGGAAACAATGGATTACTATGCACATCAACAAGAGAGAAAATATCGCAAAAAAGTCACGTTTTCCTCTAGGGATCAAGAAAAAATTTGTCTGGATCTGGATTCATTGGACTTCAATTATCTCAAAGTTTGATTATAGTAATTATTTATTTAAGGCCCACGTCAGCTCTAATAGCCGGGTCGAGCTTTGCATGCATTCATCAATGAATATCTATAGCCTTGTAGATCGAAAATAGCTACATTATATATGCACTTATGCAAACCCAACTTTTTCGCACGCAATTCTTAGCACACTTCTTTAAGTGTAACACTTGAGATTAAAAAAAAAAAAAAAAAAACATCATACGTGAAGAAAGGGGTATTCAAGAATAGAAATGGAATTAGCTAGGGCTTGAAGATATCGCAAAACAAAGCAAGGGATGCTCTACATGCTTCATATGCTTCTCCAGATATACTGGCAATTACTGATTTCTTATATTGACATGTTCTAAGTGTTGCGGAAAACAAGTCGAACCAATAATAAAGGAAATAAGGAAATGAAGTGGACAATAGATTTATGTGGTTCGATTAGCTTGACTTACGCCTGTATGGAGAGGAGGAAAGAGTTCTACTATAGATCGAGCGACAATAGAGACTGCAAACAACCCAAGTTACTCAAACAAAACTTGATAGATTTTGTGGAATTAATAAAATTCAGTTTGGTTATGCATGAACAATTTAATATATACAAATATATGAATTCCAGTGTAAGCTGAATATGTCAAGTGCAATATGCTCTTGTCAACCAAGTACTTAAATAAAATACAGAGAGATAGAAGAGTTGCATGCACATTTTATAGAGGTTCAGCCTAAATTAGGCCAACATCTACTCTTTCAGACTAACAACCACCAATAGATTGGATTTGGCTAGTGGTTCTTTGAGAAGTTACGACATAGCTCGTGTTGCTTCCACTAATTCCCACGCACTAATACAACACCCATGCATTTCACAACGGAGATTACAATCAGTGAGTCAGTCACTCTCGTCAATAATGAGTTGCTTGTGCAATAACAAGAAGATGTGTTATTCAATTTGTAGACGTTCTTGCAATAAATGTCTTCCTCAGCGTATGTTGATTTTTTTATTTTTTTTAATAGTCTTCAAGATCCACACCTCTGAAACTCACGAATATGTCTGTGTTTCTGTTGATGAGAAGAAATAGAAGAAGACGACATGGTTTTTGTCTTGTTGATGCGTGGCGCAGAATCTTTGATCAAGACCCAAGTCTTCTTCTTCTTCTTGAACGTGCATGTCTACTTGTCAGACAATACTTTATCAGGGAAAACCAAAAATTGGTGGGATGCAATTCTTTCAACAAAAATGTCGGTTAACTTAATCAGAGACTTGTTCCTGATTGGTCTTAGGGAATGTCGAATCTGCAACTTGGATTTATTTGACAATATCTTATCAGCTCCCACTGACATTTGTAAGAGAAAATGGATTGAATGGCAGGGGCAGAAATTTCTCTCTCTTCGAAGATACATCGTTCAGCTTCGTAAGATGCAGAACCTAATAAAAAATATTGGCAGCTTTATTGACGGCACTGAAACTAGAGCTGCAATACGATGTTGACAGTTACACCGTTGACTTCCTAGAACGCATCATCCGGGTCTGATGGACATTTTGACGTCTTTTAATATGCCCTTCTAGTTGTTCTTTTTCGTTCCAATTATTGAGTAGAATTAAATGCGGCTCATCGGATCCTTCATAGACTATAATTAATTAGGAAGCTAATGATCCTAGCTTTCAGAACAATATGCTCAAATTGTTTTAAATGTTCTATTATAACCATACTGACATTTAGCAGAGAACGTGAATGAATTTGAAATGTAGAAGCAATTAATTGTAACCTAACATCAATATAAAAGAAACATCGGATTCAACCCAAGGGCGAAAATATCGCAAATAAGTCGCGTTTTCTTCTGGGGATCATGAAAAAATTTGTCCGGATCTGGATTCACCGAACTTCAATTATCTCAAAGATTGATTATGTTAATATTTTTTTTTAGGGCACACATGAGACCCAACAGCTGGGTCAAGCTTTGCATTCTTTTAGTATGATTCAATACGAGATGCTCAAAATGTTTTAAAATGTTTTATTATAACCATATTGACATTTAGAAGAAAACGTAAATGAATTTGAAATGTAGAGATAATTAATGGTAACTTAACCTCAATATAAAAAGAAATATTTGACTATTATGCATGTTCAACCCGAGAGAGAAAATATTGCAGACAAGTCGCGTTTTCCTCTAGGGATCATGAAAAAATTTGTCTGGATTTGGATTCACCAAACTTTAATTATCTCAAAGGTTGATTATGTTAATCTTTTATTAAGGGCCCACATGAGACCCAACAGCAGAGTCAAAATTTGCTTGCTTTTAATATGATTTAATATGAGATGCTCAAATTGTTTTTAAATGTTCTAGTATAATCACACTGGCATTTGGCAAAAAGCGTGAATGAATTTGAAATGTAGAGGCAATTAATGGTAACCTAACCTCAATACAATATATATATATATATATATATATATATATATATATATATATATATATGATTATTTTGCACGTCCAACCCAAGAGAGAAAATATAGCAAATAAGTCGGGTTTACCTCTAGGGATAGGGAAAAAATTTGTCTTGATCTGGATTCATCGGACTTCAATTATCTCAGTGGATGATTATGTTAATCTTTTATTTTGGGTCCACATGAGACCCATTAGTCAGATCAAGCTTTGCATGCTTTTAGTATGATTCAGTATGAGATGCTCAAATTGTTTTTGAATGTTCTATTATAACCATACCGACAATTAGTAGAAAACATGAATGAATTTGATATGTAGAGGCAATTAATAGTAACCTAACCTCAATACAAAAAGAAACATTTGATTATTTTGCACGTTCAACCCGAGAGAGAAAATATCACAGACAAGTCGTGTTTTCCTTTAGGGATCATGAACAAATTTGTCTTGATCTGACTTCAATTATCTCAAAGGTTGATTATGTTAATCTTTTATTTGGGGTCCACATGAGACCCAATAGCCGAGTCGAGCTTTGCATGCTTTTAGTATGATTCAATACGAGATGCTCAAATTGTTTTTGATGTTCTATTATAACTATATTGACATTTAGTAGAAAACATGAGGCAATTAATGGTAACCTAACCTCAATACAAAAAGAAACATTTAATTATTTTGCATGTTCAACCCAGGAGAGAAAATATCATAGACAAGTTGTGTTTTCCTTAGGGGATCATGAAAAAAATTTGTTTGGATCTAAATGCACCGGACTTCAATTATCTCAAAAGTTGATTATGTTAATCTTTTAGTTAAGGCCCACATGAGACACAACCACCGGTCGAGCTTTGCACGCTCTCACCAATGAATATCTCTATAGGCTTGTAGATAGAAAATAGCTCCCCCATATAAGCACTTATTCACACGCAATTCTTAGCATAGGCTACCCTAAGTGTAATACTTGAGATTTGAAAAATAAAAAATAAAAAATAAAAAACCAAATACCATATGTGAATAAAGGGGTATTCAAGAACAGAAATGAAATTAGCTAGGGCTTGAAGTTATCACAGACCAGACCAAGGGGTGCTCTACATATGTCATCTACTTCTCCAAATATATTGGCAATGACTAATTTCGGGTAGTGGCACGTTATAAGTGTTGCAAAAAATAAGCGATCAAACATAAAATAAACAAAACAAGGAAATGAACTAAATAATAGATTTATGTGGTTCGATCGGCTTGACGTATGTTTGTGGAAAGAGTAGCAAAGAGTTTTACTATAGATCAAGTGACAATCAAGACTAAAAACCACCCGAGTCACTCAAGTGAAACTTAATAGACTTTGCAGAATTTTTAAAATCAAGTTTAGCTAAGCATGAACATATATTATATATATATATGAAAGCAAGTGTAGGCTGAATATATCAAGTGCAATATGCTCCTATCAACCAAGTACTTAAATAAAATAGAGAGAGATAGAAGAGTTGCGTGCACATTTTATGGTGATTCAGCTTAGATTATTTTAATATCTTATCAATTTCTACTAACGTTTGTAAGAGAAAACTGATTGAACGGCCAGAGCAGAAATCTCTTCATCTCCTAAGATTCATCAAGTGTAGGCTGAATATATCAAGTGCAATATGCTCCTATCAACCAAGTACTTAAATAAAATAGAGAGATATAGAAGAGTTGCGTGCACATTTTATGGTGATTCAGCTTAGATTATTCTAATATCTTATCAATTTCTACTAATGTTTGTAAGAGAAAATTGATTGAACGGCCAGAGCAGAAATCTCTTCATCTCCTAAGATTCATCGTTCGTCTTCGTAGGATGCGGAATTCGATATAGAATATTTGCACGTTAATTGACGGCACTGAAACTAGGAACGAGATTAGAGTTGCGAAACAATGTTGACCGTTGACCATTGACCTCCAAGAGCGCATCGTCCGGGTTTGGTGGACATGCCAAGGTCTTTTAATATCATGCTGGTTTTTATTTATTTGTTTATATCTATTTTGTTCGAAGCTTATGCGTAGAATTAAATGCGGTCTATTGTTAAATATTTTCTTCCTCAAAGTGGGAGTGCACCGGGGTTCTTTAAGGACCAAGGGTAGCAAATGGTCTTGGGATACCGTGTGCGATGTGGAAAAAATTACCAAAAAACTCATAAATCTATTGTAATTGTGTAAATTTAGTTATAAACTTTCTTGTTTTGTTAATTGATCCTAAGCTTTATGCATTTGTGTCAATTTTAACTGAAAATTGCTAACTTAGACATTAATTGTCCTATGTTGTGTGGCGGACGCAGACTTAGAAATTTTTCAATAATATTTTAATATTTTTTGATTGATTGATTTATTTGTTCTTTTCTTCCCTTCTTCTTATTCTTCCTCCTCTAGTTTATCGCCATACCTCAGCAATTAGCCAGAGATGAGGGCCGGTGAGACTCGACCCACCCTTGCTATCTCAGCGAGCAACTTGGGTGAGGACACCCTCGTGACCTCTAGCGAGGGAGCTCCACCCATGGCGAGGCTCACCCAAGGCCAACAAGGTCAACCTCTCCGACCCTCGCCTCTTGTGGGTCGCTAAGGAGAAGAAGGCAAGGGGAAAAAAAAAGAGCGAGAGAGAGAAAGAGAAGATTAAAAAGAAAAAAATAAATTAATAACTTGAAACCATATTAAAATGTTATTAAAAATCATTCACTTTCATACATGCTGGGTCATGTAGGACAGTTGACGTCCATGTTTGCGATTTATGGTTAAATTAGCCGATTTGGACTAAATCGGCATAAATGCAAAAAGTTTAAAATTCAATTGACAAAAAGAAAAATTTTAAATTGGTACAATTGCAATAGATTTAAAATTCTTTTGATAATTTTCCTCGCGATGTTCAAATCATTTTAAATGTCTCCTTAAAACCATACCATAGCAGAAAACGTGAGTGATTTGTCCAGGCAATTAAGGGCTACAGAATCCGAGTACAAGAAGAAACATTAAATTATTATACCCATCCAACCCGGGAGAGAAAATAATGCAAACAAGTCACCATTCCCTCTGTGGTCCTGAATTTCCATCGATCGGACTTGATTTGTCTCAATTTTTGATTATGTGAACCTTTTATTTAGAGCTGACATGAGATCCAAATTATGGGGCAATATAGGAAAGAATGTCGAGGAATATGACGATGACCAATTACATACAATGGCATGTCCTAAGAAGGATGAACGTACACTTGAAAGCACGCGCCCCTGCAAAGTGTGCAGGACAAGCAAACGCACAAGCAGACATGATCAGCTCTCAATAATGGTGTCCTATAAGCGCGCCAAGCGAACTGAAATGGTTTCCCGACCTTCCATGAAATCCAACTATCCTTCTCTCTGTTGAAGGAAATGAAAAGTACTTCCCTTTCTCAATAGTAAATGGTCCATGAGTTCTTTCGTTGCTCTGCAAAGCGATGGAGCGAATAACATTAGATCCAAAATCATCTCTAGCTGGAATACGAAGTCTACTACTCGCCGGGGCAATCGAGCTTCATCTGCAAAAATTAAACGGTAGACATTTTAATGACAAGCTCTTCACTGTAGAATTGTAGTAGTGTCAACAAACAGAACCCACTGGTTGACCTAGTTAGATTAACACAGCACCAGACCAGAATGTCGCGACCTCTCTTTTTCCATTCAAGGAAAAAGAAAGAAGGTTTAGGGGTATTTGCCTAAATAGGCGGACCAACGGCCCTAAATTAGGCATGGGCTCTCCCAAGCCCATACCTCGCGCAACATTGGATTTTGAATTTTAGTTCTTAACAATTTATGTATTTCTAGGAGTCGCCACTAGCCTATTGAGGTTGGCTAGAAACCAATCAATACGCGAGAGTGTTGTCTCAATTCCTACGCAATAAGAGATTTCTAGGAACGGAGACTTGTTTACATCAATGTTTCTATGAGCACCCTTGCGGTACCACTAACTTGGAAGGTTATTTATCTAAATGGCCACACAATCTTGATTACCAATTATAATCTTCATGAAACCGCTAAGTGTCCATGTAAATGTTTTTTTTGTAGTTTTTTTTTTTAATGTCTAGACTAATCCTAAAATAATTTAGAAAAGAAATTTAGACTCAAATTATTGAAAAGCGGTGCGGTAAATAAACATCCAAGAAATTGAAAGGACTTGAAAGTAATGGGGAAAAGAAAGACTCGATACAAGTCGGGCAAATAATATTACATGACCTTGTTATCACGCCTGTGAGCAAAATGAGAATTTAAATATGCATGAAATTACTCTAAATACTTTTAATCTTCGCAAAATGGAATATGTACAAAAATGATTATAGAATATCAAAATAGCATCAAGTTAGGACAACGACTTTATAAAGTTAGGAAAATCTCATAAATGTCATTTATGTCCTAATTTGATACTATCTAACATTTTTAAATTTTTTTGAAATTTTCAGATTTTTCTCTTTTTTATTATTTTTTTAAAATATTAATAATAATTCTTTAAATTGAGAATAACACAACACATGAATATCACAATAATCAAGCTCAAATCGACCGTTTCAAGATCGAAACTTGGTTTGGGCATTTTGTCGAACAAGTGGTGTACATCAACCCACCTTAAGCAACTTTCCCGAGCCATATTCGTGACCTTCAAACTTGACCCATGAGATATCTAATGTGGAACTAAAGTATCAAGATTATACTACCACATGCAATGAGCAAGATTAGATAGAAATAATAACTTAAAACACACAAGAACTAAGTTGAAATTGGTCTCAAATATGTGGGTTTGAGCTGATTTTGCAAATCTGGGTTTGAACCCAAGTCAAGCAAACATGTTGCATGCCCATATTCAAGTCCCGACACTCATCACATACGAGATCTAAGGGAAACATTACTTCATCCAAGTGAAAGTAGGTAATATGAGCTTTCAAATGCAACAAATATCATAGAGAATAACCAACCAAACACATCAAAATGACCTCTCCAAGAAGCACACATGCAAAGTCCACACTGACCAGCCATGAATCAATGTGGATAGGTTTGGTTTTTAGCCAAAGTTTTAAATGATCTCATAGTTCACACGGGAATTTAGAGACCAAATCAAGCTAACCTCGGCATCATTTGTACTCCCATACAACATTCATCAAGCTCGTGAAGATAGAAAACACATGCAAAGGGGAGTAGCAAGTCAAACATGTATAGCTCTTGAAGAAACTTCAAACACTTAGAAAAATTTTAACCTCAGAAATCAGTTTTCTGGGCTGGTTTTCCTCTTGTTTTTTCACTATTAAAACACGTTCAAAATCAAACAAAAATACATCTAGGATACTTACCTTGCTTCCTAATTTCTTTTGCAAGTAGTTCTTGGCCATGGAAACCAAGAAATTATGCTCGGGGAGCACGTGGAACTTGGCTCCTTCAAACTGGAAATGAGATCTGCAGAAATAAGAATTGACAACGAAGGTTTTCGTTGACCTCTAAAATTAGATTTTAGGATCTCTTTTGTTGGAAAATTTAACACCAAACCAAACTATATGTATTCTAGTTTGGGGTGAAAGTCAAGATTTTCCTCATTTGTCTCTCAGTTTTCTCAAAAACACTCACTTTCCCTTACCCGTGACCAACCGGGCTCCACACTAAGAAAAATTTTTGGACTTTCTTGGCCCGCCAGGAAGGTGGTTTTCGGGGGGCTTTAGGAGACCTTCCCAAACTCCATTTGGGATGTACGACCTATTGATGAAAATATCTTTGAGTAAAGATTTTGGCTAATTTTGGCCATAGGTATGTGAAAATTTCACTTTTCTCTCTTAAGGTTGGTCTGGAATTTCTGGGTTTTGCTTTTTTGGAGTTGCTTCTGAGGGCCTCTTTGGCATGAATTTTTTTACAATGTGACAACTTTGTTGTACGTGTTAACTCTAAGTTGCAAAATTCTAGGATGGATAGATATTGAACCATCTTTTGTAATGTGACTCTGCAAAAATTAAAATGATACGCAAGTGACAAGGTCGGGACTTTAAACTCAAATCTGGAAAAGTTATATGAAGAAGCAAAAAGAAAAAGAAATCCTTAACTTGTTGTATTCAATTAACATTTACTTGATCTACTTCTTGCATTCTCTGCAACACAATCCCATGTTAATGTGGACAGATCGGGTGAGGGTTGCCGGAGTGGCGGAGGTCAACATAGTTCTACCTCGCCTAAGTTTTCTTCTTTTTTTTTCTTTTTTTTGGGTTTTTTTTCTTATTCTTAATATAATTTTAGTGATAAATCATATCTTTAGCAAAATTTAAATTCATGTTTAGCTCCATATTGTCATAGTAGAATTCATGACCATTCGGCTTATTTTAGCGTAATATAGGTCTTGGAATATGTTATTCTGAATAGAAATGAAAAACGACCAAAAAAAAAATTCTTAAAAAGAAAGAAGGGGTAAAGATGGCATTTAATAAAAAATTACGCTTTTAGGATTGTTCCGTTTCATATGTAGAGACATTTCACGATAGGGCTGCATCTATTGTTAGACATTAGAAAATATAAAAATTGGATTAATTAGGGTTAGTTTAATTCGTTACTTTACCATAGCATGTTTTTTCATAAAATATTTCACCACTTAAGTCTTCTTTTAGGAGGCATGCATATTTTAGTTAGAGAGATGGGCACGTTCCGTTTGGGGCTTAACTCATGGGATCTTATCCGAGGCTTAATAACGAGGCTTTATTTACTTTTACCTAGATTTTATTTTCCCGTACTTTGTTTTGAAGGCCGCCTTTGGAAAAAGTACCGTAGATCCCCCTCCGGACTCGGTCGTAGATGTAGCAGATCTGGATTTTGAAGATCTCGGAAGTTCGGTGCAGTCTACTGAAGGCTCCAGTTGGAGTGTGGAGGATGATGAGGAGGACGAGGACCTGTAGTTTGTGGAACCCTCACCCCTGCTTGTAGACATTGTTTCTGAACTTGTTTAAGTTGAATCTGACTTAGTAGTCCGCCTCATATATATGTGCACTGGTTTGCAATGTATATAAGCGTGATTATTTTTGAAAGTTCAGAATTTAATCCTATTTGTCCATCCCATTGCTTTATTATTTGGGGATTATTTATATGCTTCCGCATGCACATATTAAAATGAAAGGGTCGGCAATGTGTCCTAGGACGTTGCTATTAATAGACCAAGTGAGGGATGGGTGCATGCTCGAGAATCGGGGCATGACAAATACTCATATGGATCATGTATTTTGATCTACAATAATAGACGTAGCCATCATATTCATGATTTAAGTCTCGAAAAGAGTCTCCCACTTACAGAGGCTATAAAAGTTTCTTATGGATTTTACAAAGCATATGTAAGTATGGGAACATACCGTATGGATCTCGACGTTGCGTACTATGTGGAAGTAGTTTATATCAAAGCCACCATGTGTCCCTGATTGCCACAATTCTTTATTGTCGTCTTCATACTGAAACGTGATTGATCGGATCCATGGCCCTATACCTGCTTGAAATTCAACAACGATTTTCCTTACATCGATATGCTTATTGCCATCATCCTAAAAAGATGCATCCGAACTCCCAAATAACCCCCACAGACTTAAAGGGATAGAGCTTGTTGGAGTACAGCTCTACGTGTGCTTTGGTAGATTCAAGAAAATCACCACTTGTCTCAAAAAAACTAATAACTTTCCCAACTTCCAGTGGTAAGGAGAAGTACTCGCCTTCCTCTCTACCAATGGGTCCCAATATTCTTCTGGTGGTTCGAAATGTGAGTGAGTTGATTAGAGTGCCACTATCCATTGCATTTTGAGATGTCCGGCTAAAGAAGTTATGTACTCTCCATTTCTCAGTTTAACTGCAAATAGGCCACAAAACCATAGTCAACATTGTTAGGGGAATCCTTTATGATGTTTTGAAGATGACAAAATAAATCAAAGGCTATTAACGTGTGTAATGGTTGAGTAATAGACTATGCATATGATAGAACATGTAAAGGATATTGTTGAAGTCTATGCTTGAAAGAACCAGAAGACAGACTCTATGTTGGAGCTAAACTTATTCAAACTGTGTCCAGACTTTAAAACTAAATATGTTCAGAAGCAGAATATGTTCAGACTTACGTCTAGATTGTAAAGTTTATTTCAGACGGAAGACACTCAGTCTTTACTTCCGACGGAATACCCTCGGACTTTATATCTAGAACGAGACACAAGTCCAGAATGTGACACAAGTTGAGAACGTGATAGATTCAGAACGAAGCATGTTTAGAATGAAACAACTTGATAGGATGTAACACAAGCCCCAAACATATAATGGCTAGTGATCTGGTTTGGATTCTACATCAAGATAGATTTGATTGACTCAATCTAATTGATTGACAATTGGATTTTGAAGATAAGAACTTTCTAAACGAAGAAGCTCTACTTATGGAAACCAAGATTCTATTTGTATGGGCGATCAGAATCAATTTGGGATTCTACTTTTGTCACTCAACGACTACCAAATCTTCTAGATACAGATCTGTCCAATGGGTAGATTGGAAGACGATCCTCCAGATACTGTTTAACGGCTAGTTTAGAAGTGGAGAAGTATTTAAGGAGATCAAAGACCGATGAGCAAGTAAGAGAGATTGAGCGTAGAATTTATAATTCCAAAGTCTGAGCGACCTTCGATCATACACTTATCTTTGGTGAGCTTAAACGTTTGTGATCGTGAGAGAAATACCAAAAGAGTGATTTAGTGAGATAGTGTGATCTACCACTGAGTGTTTACACTCAAAGTTGTAATCTCTTGTTGATTGCATAGTGGAATCCAACTAAAAGGCTATTAGCGTGGGAGAGTGGACGTAGGCTTGATCTAAGTCGAACCTTTATAAATTTCATGTGCAGCATTCTCTTTCCTTAACTCTTCTTATTTAAGTTTGTTGCATACTTACATGTTATTTCAAAAGTCTGTTCTATCGCATAATAGATTTTGAACATCTACTAGAAGTCTGGTGGCTCATTTAGTCAGACTCTGATCCTTATTCAGATTTTGCTCACAACTTATTTTATTCCACATTTATTTGTTAAGATTTCGTTTAAACATCTATTCGCCCCCTCTAGGTATTTATACTAGCACTTTCAATTGGTATCAAAGCCTTGGTGTTTTTTTTTTTTTGAAGTGTTTTTACTTCTAAGTTAAGGATCTTCTATGGCTAGTATCTTGGCTCCAGACCACCCTATTTCGATGGAAAATAGTACAATGTTTGGAAAAAGAAAATGAAGGCATTCCTAAGATCCAGAGATCCCTTGCAATGGGATGTTGTGGAAAAATGAATCAATCCCACTGCTGTGTCTACATCAAACAAGAATGGCAAAAACAAATAAACCAAACCCCCTGCTCCTATGTCTCGGACGGAGATATCCAAAAGAGAAGCTCTTGATGCAAAAGCTATTTATTCCTTATATTGCGCTTTGTCTCATACTGAATATAACCGAATTTCTTCATGTGAAACAGTTAAGGAAGTTTGGGATAGACTTCATGTCACTTATGAGGGAACTAATCGTGTAAAGGAGACAAAAATAAACTTCCTACTTGGCAAATATGAATCCTTCAAGATGAAGCCGAGAGAGTCTATTGGAAATATGTTCAGCCGTTTTACAGAAATTGTAAATGGTTTAGCATATCAAGGTTAGCCAATTTCTGCTCCAATGAAGATCAACAAACTTCTACGAGGTCTCTCAAATGATTGAAATCATGTTAAGACCTCGATCCAAGAGACTTAAAGGATTATGCCACTCTCAGTTGATGAATTGATCGACACTCTTCAATCCTACGAAGTGGAACAAATCAACGACGAAGATCCCAAAAGTAAAAAGTCCATTACTTTAAAATCTAACGCTAATTCTGATGATACAAACTCAGAAAATGACATAGACGACGAAGAACTTGCTTTTATGATTAAGAAATTCAAAAAGCTAAGCAGAAAAGGAAGCAAATTTAGTGGAAGAAGACATTATAAGCAGAATGGGCAGAAAAGAACCATGAAAGAAGATGACCGGCATGGAAATATATGCTTGATGGCGCATTCAGACTTAAATTCAAATTCAGAATTAGAATTAGACTCAAAATCAGAGTATGATTCAGACACAAACTCAGAATCTAACAAGGAAATTGAGGTAAGACATTCAGGAATTCCTACTAAAGTGTTTAAGTATATAGTGTTTAAGTATATAAATGAGCTTTGCTTAAATCTCAAATCTTCTCTTAAAAAGATCTCCGAACTGAAAAAAGAGGATTCATGGCTTCGGCAACAGGATCTTTCTCGAAAAGAAAAGTTTGAAATTTTGCAAAAAGATTTTCTACAAATAAAAGAAAGTTGAGATTTACTTGTAAAAGAAAATGATTATTTAAAAAAAGAATTTTCAAATATTTCGACAAAATTTTCAAAGGGTTCAAAAACATTTGAGCATATCATTTCCATACAAGTACCTTACTATAATAAGTTGGGACTTGTTTGTGATTCTCTAATAGATTTTCCTAAAGTCAAGAAGAGACTTAGAAAAAGGCCTCCTAGACTTGTGTATAAGAAGTATTTTCAAAAGATCTTTACAAAACCTGTTGGTCGAAATGCCCTTAAGTGTTCAAATTGTGGAGATTCAAAACGTTTTGAGAAAGAATGCCCTAAATTCTGGAGACCTATTAAGAAAGATTGGGTAAAAACAACATACTCTACTAACTCTCATGGACCCAAGAAAATATGGGTACCAAAGAAAAGATGAGCTGTTTTTTTTTTTTTTTTAAAGGAAATAAAGGAAAAGAAGAAAGAGAATTTGGTAAGGAATGCATATTTTTATTTGGTTTGAGTACATAGTTCAAAAATTCTCATTATACTTATATTCTCTTTGTGCATTGATTGATTCGGACTTTGTTATGACCATATTTTATAATTGGTTTAATTAAGGTAGAATCGTGTGATTTTTGTGATTCTAGATTTGATACGTGTGATTATTTTTGATATCCTGCTTAAAGACAATTGAGTTTATTTGGTTTGATTTTATGCTCTCAGATTTTATTATATTTTGCATAGTAGAAATCTGTTTTACGTGATATTAATTTATTATGCAAAATATTCTTTCTTAGTTATTCAATGATTTTATTGTGCTTTGACTAAGTGAGAATTTCATTTTCAAGATATTATTGTGCATAATGTTCTCTCTTTAAATACTTTGTTATTATGAGTTTAGAAAGAATATTTGATTATCTATGGTAATTTTATATTTTGCTCTAACGAAATGGAATGATCCAAATTGATGGATACCAAAAAGGAAATGAGTTCATTGTAGGAAATTCTATAAGGGAAGAATGATTGCGAATCTATGCCAATGTTGATGCAATCAAAAAAGTATCTCTTGCGAAGATTGGTAATGATTTCTTTAGTCAATGGTATATTTCAAACATATAACTTGGGTAAGAGAATTTATTTTTTTAATCATCCCGCCTTGCAAATTTCTACGTGCATTTATCTTGATGATTGTTTATCATTTATATTGCAAATATCTCTTATCATAAATATAAGTCATTGCAATTATTTTACTTGATTTGGCGCATGATAGAAATATCATATTTCTTTTTGCAAAATGCATCAATAATATATTTTAGAGATTTATGTTCAAAGAAATCCCTTTGATTTTTAAAGATATTATTGCATATTTATTGATACTTTTACTATATTCTTAAAAGATGTCTCATATCTAGCAAGTTTGATCCGCAATTCAGATGAAGATATTATGTGATATTTTTGCAAAGTTTGTTATCTATTATACAAGAATTTGCAGGTGGAAAAAGAATTTTCCATATGGATTTTGGAAAGCTAGATTTGAAAATCATGGAGATTCTGTACTATTTTTTGGAGGGTCAGAGATTCTCTTCCTTGTGCAAAGTTTTCGTAAATATTATCATGATGACAGGGGGAGAAAGCGAATCTAAGAGAAAGGAAAGAATCGTGATCATCTCAAAAATGCAACAAATTGATGGGGAGCTTTGATCAATTATGGAAAAATCATTTTGAATTGATCATGATCTTGATTATTATGTAAAGAAGGAAAAAGGTAAATGCGTCGGAATTTGTTAAGTTCTAAAAAATCCGGTTAGTGCATCTTTTATTACCTTTTGTCATTAACAAATCTCTTATTGATATTATTATGACAAAAAAAGGTAAATAAATTTTATAATACATCAATGATTTTTATTAGATATTTTCCGATATATATGATTGAAGTGAGCTATATTACATATTTTTTATATTCGACTTACTTTGTAAAAACTAAATTTTTTTTTTGGAAATTGTATTTCATGCAAGATATATTTTTATCGTTTTATATTCTCTACGTGATATCATTTCCATTATTATCGCTTTTTGATTATGACAAAAAGGGGGAGAGAATATAAATATGCATATGTATTAATTGGTTGATATTATTTATTGCATAATATTGAGCTGCGATTATTTTTATATATTATTATGCTCAATCTATTTGCTATCTTCTACTATCTTTTGATTTAAATTGCATTGCTCTGATTTATTAATATTTCTAAAAGCATGATTACACATCTGCATATTCAGATATTGTTTTGTTATCATCAAAAGAGGGAGATTATTAGGGAACTCCTTATGATGTTTTGAAGATGACAAAATAAATAAAAGACTATGCATATGATAGAACATGTAAAGGATATTGTTGAAGTCTATACTTGAAAGAACCAGAAACAGACTCTTTGCTGGAACTAAACTTATTCGACTGTGTCTAGACTTTAAGGCTAAATATGTTCAGAAGCAGAATATGTTCAGACTTACGTCTAGATTGTAAAGTCTATTTCAGATGGAAGACACTCAGACTTTACTTCCAACGGAACACCCTCAGACTTTACATCCATAACGAGACACAAGTCTAGAACATGACAAAGGTCAAAACGAGACACAAGTTCAAAACGTAACAGATTCGAACGAAGCATGTTTATAACGAAACAACTTGACAGAACGTAACACAAGCTTCAAACATATAACAGCTAGTGATCATGTTTGGATTCTATATCAGGATAGATCTGATTGACTTAATCTAATTGATTGACAACTAGATTTTGAAGACAAGAACTTTCTAAACGAATAAGTTCTACTTATGAAAACCAAGATTCTATTTGTATGGGCAATTAGAATCAATTTGGGATTCTACTTTTGTTACTCAATGGCTACCAAATCTTCTAGATACAGATTTGTCTAATGGGTAGATTGGAAGACAATCCTCTAAATACTGTCCAACAGCTAGTTTGAAAGTGGAGGAGTATTTAAGGAGATCAAGGACCGATAAGCAAGTAAGAGAGACGGAGCATAGAATTTATAATTCCAAAGTCTGAGCGATTTTCGATCATACACTTGTCTTTGGTGAGCTTAAACATTTGTGATTGTGAGAGAAATACCAAAAGAGTGACTTAGTGAGATAGTGTGATCTACCACTGAGTGTTTGCACTTAAAGTTGTAATCTCTTGTTGATTGCATAGTAGAATCCAGCGAGAAGGCTGTTAGAGTGAGAGAGTGGACGTAGGCTTGATCTAAGCTGAACCCGTTATAAATTTTGTGTAACATTCTCTTTCTTAACTCTTCTTATTTAAATCTGTTGCATACTTATAGGTTATTTCAGAAGTCTTTTCCATCTCATAACAGATTTTGAACATCTATCAGAAGTCTGGTGGCTCGTTTAGTTAGACTCTGATCCTTATTTAGACTTTGCTCGCAACTTATTTTATTCCACATTTATTTGTCAAAATTTCGTTTAAAAACCTATTCACCCGTTCTCTAGGTTTTCATACTAGCACTTTCAGACATGAGTGACTATATGTTGCATCGGTCGCTGAGCAAAATAAATTAGTAGATTCTTTTGGAATACAATTCTAATCTATGCAATAAGTTATATATGCTATGATTGATGTAAATTATGTTTATAATAAATTTGGTAGTAAACTTCATTTTGTAAATCAAAAGTTAAATTACTTTTTGTTTATGGCTTGGTTTATCTTTGCCTAATTTTAATAAAGTGAAGTCATTAATTTTTTCCATTTTGTTTTCAAACGATCATGTATGGGGAAATTACCAAAAAAAGTCCTAAACTTATTGTAATTGTGATAATTTATTCCTAACTTTTTTTTTGGCCAATTGAGTCATATTGTGTTAATTTAGTCTATCCGGCCAATTTTGATTGGCCTCACTATTGGTAAAAAAAAGAAAAAGTTAAAGAATGAATTGTCACAATTACAATAAGTTTATGGTTTTTTTTTTTTTTTTTATAATTCTCTCAATCACGTTGATCCTCAAGTACTTTGGCTTGAACTTTTCATGTGCATTTACGAAGCACATGTTAAGAATCTCAAGGTTCATAATGTCGTAATTAGACTAATGTTATGATAAGCTCGATGAATACACTTACATCAATCAAGTAGGAACGGAAAAAGAGAAAAGGGAAGAGTCTAAATACAACCTTGTAAGTCCTATGCCCACCATTTCCACCATAAATAGTTTCCGGTTCGGAGCTGGTGGTGTCGTCTGAAAGGGCTAGTACGAACACCTAGAGGGGGATGAATAAGTGTTAAACGAATTTTTTGCAGAAACATTTATAAATACTTTTCTTTCGGACTAGAATCTACAAAGTAATGGACTAAAGCAAGTTCAGCAATTAAGTAAATTTACGAATGAATAAAAGAGTTCAGGGAAGAGAATAAGAACACAAAGTTTATAGTGGTTCGGCTTAGGTCAAACCTACGTCCACTCTCCCGCACTAACAGCCTACTGGCTGGATTTCACTAAGAATCAAAAGAGATTTTACAGTCTCACGTCCTTGATTTTATAGTGTAGAAACTCAACTACACTATTCCAAGGTATCACAAGCGTTGGCTCTCTCTTTTGAATACTAGTTAAGCTCGACAAATAAAATAGCAAAGAACTAGGAAGCTTCAGATTTTGAAAATTTTCTTTCACGCACACACTCGAACAACTTAAGGATCTGCCTTAAATACTCCTTTATGTCTTCACGACCGTTGGCACTTTCCAAAAAAATTCTTTCAATTTACCCGTTAGACATAATTAATCAAGGAGATCTCGAGTCGTTTTAGGAATGTGATGAGAGCCCATCAATCCTACTTGCCCATATAATTAGGATCTTGGTTTCCATAAGTAGAACCTTCCAAGTATACTTCACCTTTCAAATAATTTGATTATCCAAATTGATTCTAATAAAGATAATTGATCATAAAGTGCTATATCCAGCCATAAGGTCTTCCAAAACCATACAAAACGAATCCTTGAAGATAATCCTACATCTGAATAAGTCTTCATTCTTCGGTCTAAAAACTATCAGTGAGGGCAAACTTTGAGATTAAAGTCTAACAGTTTTTAGACTTTGACAGTAATGTCTGGAATTCTTCAGACTATAATACTTGAGTCTGCAAGTCTTTAGACTAGATTTTGGAAATGTTTTGTCAGCTTCAAAACAATTAATGAGTTTTCTTGAACATCGTCGACCTTAAAAGCAATGGACTCGATGAAGTCTGCGCAATGAACGACAATCCCCTTTATATCAACGAAATTCCAGGATTTTTGGCCTTTGCCTCCAAAAGGCCCGAAAACTTTAACAAGATATGTATGAGGAATCGGCTCATAAAAAGCTCGGATGGACTCGAGATGAGGGCCATCGCAACTCCCATGAAACCCAACAATTTTGCCATAGGTGTATGGAAGTGAAAAATGCCTCCCTTTATTGGCTATTCCGATCGGTCCATGATCCCTTTTGCTAGTATGGATTGTCAATTACTGAAGAATGGTGAGTCCGGAAACTTCTTCAGTATAACCTGAGATGGATGTCAAGTACTCAATTGGATGGTCGAGCTTAATGTAAGAAAGAAAAAGGAAAAAAAAAATTAAAGAATTCTAAAACAGGTATCTACATTCACAATGAAGAGATAGAGTTACCAGGAAAATAAAATAAAATAAAGTATCGAGGATATCAACAAAATCACATATACTGTTGGTGATCTTCATATCAAAACTCACCGTATATGTTTTGCCTCCTCCACTCGTGCCATGTGTGAACGGACCAACCGGACGTCCGCGTTCATCATATAGATAGAGATAGACTTAATTGCCGAATTGAAGCCTACGACGATTTGCCACACATCTGTGTGTTTTCCGTCGTCCCAAATGTCCATACCACTATCACCACCAAATGGTCCCACGACATCATATGGATACACATGAGAAATTGGCCCGAAATGGGCTCCGATTGAGTGGAGATGGCTGCTACATTTTCCATGAAACCCGATAATCTGTCTATCAGAATTGAGAGATCAAAAGGCCGTCCTCTTTCTGAACCAAATGGTCCGTACGTCTTCTTGTTGCTGTGGATCTTGAGAGACCGAACAACATCATGACCTCCATCATCATCGATATGGCCTGATACAGAAATCAGGTATTCCCTTGGATGGTCCAATATCACCAGCTGCAAGAGGTGCAAAAGGTTTCATGAATGTTACCAGCAACGCATCCATCTAACGCCTAGTATATATTGACGTTGAGCTTTTTGTATGAATATAAATTACTTTACCGGGAAAGATAAATTACTTAGCCGAATTCGGTTTAAGTACATATCCCTAATTTAAAAGGAACAAAGGAAATTTTTTGAGCTTTCATCCTTCAGCAAAGCTGCCGCATGCCCATTTTGCCGCAAAAGAAAGTCAAGATAATAAAGTCTCATAAACAAATCAAAAGGAGACGAAGTAAATACATAAAAGAAGAAAAAGAAGAAAAAGGAATGATAGAATTTATAACTTCATACTTGGGAATGTTACGTGAAGCAGTAACACACTAACACTTCTGTAGATGTTTACATGTTGATCATCCTCTCCTAACAAACTTAAATTCTTCGTTCTGATAATTTTTGAAGTAGATTTTACTATAGACGCACAATAATGATATTCAAAGTGTAATCGATTCTGTTTTCGTTCTTATAAGCGGGGAGTAGTAAAATATATAATCAGTCTGCTAGAGCGGCAGAAAACTGACCGTTTCATTGTCATGGGCATGTCCACCATGCTGGGAGGATCTCACGAAACACCCATCGTGATCATAATCGATGGTGATGGATCCAATAATTTATTGTCCACATAGCCTAATTTGACTCACCCCATTGTGTTCTTGGAGAAAATTCATTTACTATTTTGAAGTTGACAAAACCTTTCCAAAGTCTAGTCTGAAGACTTCCAGACTTTAGTGTCAAAGTTTGAAGATCGTCGGACTTTAGGTTCAAGGTCTGCCCACACTAACAAATTCCAGACTGAATTCTACGGAAGAATGAAGACTTATCCAGATGCGAGATTATTTTTACTTCTTCAATGATTCGATTCGTATGTCATATGGATGATCTTCTAGTTGGATATAGCACCTATATGATTGACTATCTTTATTGGAATCAATTATGATATTCATATCTTTTGGAAGGCAAGTAAACTTGGAAAGTTCTACTTATGGAAACCAAGATCGATTGTACTGGGAATATGATTGACTGCCTTTTATCACAAATCTTCAAACGACTCGAGATCTCCTTGATTGATTATATCCAACGGGTAGATTGGAAGAATTCATTTGGAAAGTGCCAACGGTCGAGAAGGCATGAAGGAGTATTTAAGGCGGACTTTCCAGTTGTTCGAGATAGTGTGTGAAAGAAAAATTTCAAAGTTTGAAGCATCTCAGTTCCTTGTTATTTCATTCACTAAGCTCAAAGTTGTATACGAAAGAGAGAAACTCAGAGTGAGACTTTGTGAGAGACCAATAGAGACTCTTCACTTGTGAAATCGAGATCGCGAGGATTGTAAAATCTCTTTTGCTTCTTAGTGAAATCCGGCCAGTGGGCTGTCAACACGGAAGAGTGGATGTAGGTTTGATCTAAGCCGAACCACTATAAACCTTGTGTTCTTATTCTCTTCCATAAACTCATTTATTATGTTCATAGTTTTATCTAACTGCTATAATTTGAATTCGTTCATAGTTTGTCATTTTCTAAAAGCAAACTATTTGTATTGTTCGTTGCGAAAAATTGTCTTCACACTTATTCACCCACATCTAGGTATTCATACTAGCTCTTTCAATTAGTATCAGAGCTTGTGTGCTCATTCTATTGAAGTGTTTTTACTTCTGAGCTAAAGATCTATGGCTAGTATTTTGGTTCCAGGTTTGGTTAAAGGCCAAAGTAACACCAGACTCCCTTACTTTGATGGAAATGAGTACAATATGTGGAAAAACAAGATGAAGGCATTCTTGAGATTGAGAGATCTCCTGGAATGGGATGTGGTAGAAAAAAAAGGATCAATCCCAAAGTTACATCAACCTCGAAAGAGGAAATGAAATTGTAGATGCTAGCGAAATGACACAAGAAGAAATAACCAAGAGACAAGCTCTTTATGCTAAAACTATCTACTTTTTATCTGTGCCTTGTCTCCTGCGAGTATAACCGAATTTCTTCCTGTGAAACAGCGAAAGAAGTTTGGGGCAGACTACACGTTACCTATGAAGGAACTAATCGAGTAAAAGAAACCAAAATCAACATTCTACTTGGACAATACAAAGCCTTCAAGATGAAGCCTGGATAATCCATCACTAATATGTTTTGTCACTTCACAGAGATTGTAAACGATCGGGCATATCAAGGACAACTAATCTCAGGACCAATTAAGGTTAATAAACTATTGCGTAGACTCTCCAAAGATTGGAATCACGTGAAGATGTCAATTAGAGAAACCCAAAGGATCATGCCTCTTTCGAGACGAACTAGTTGGCACACTCCAATCGTATGAAGTGGAGCAGATCAATGAGGAAAAAGATCCTAAAGGTAAGAAGTCAATTGCTTTAAAATCTAATAATGATTCTAATGATACAGATTCAGAAGATGACATGAATGATGAGGAGCTAGCGCTTATGATTCAAAAGTTCATAAAGTTGAACAGGACGGGAAGAAGATTCAACTGGAAGAAGCAAAGCACTCAAAAATTCCAGAACAAACCAACTGAGGATAATGAAACCAACAAAGATGTGATATACTTCGAATGCAAGAAAAAGGGACACATCGGACCTAAGCGCCCTTTATTGAAGAAAAAGAAAGGAAGAATAGAGAAATACAAAAAAAGACTCTCAAAGCGAGAAACTTGGAGCGATACTGATTTGCGAGGAAAGTGATGAAGAATATGCCAACACATGTTTGATGGCTAATTCAGAATTAGACTCAGACTTTGAAATATATTTTGATTTAGACTTAAACAAAGGAGTTGAGGTTAGTAATTTAAAAACTCATGTTAAAGTCTTGAAGTATATAGATGAACTTTGTCTCAGTTTCAAAACCTCTCTTAAAAGGATTTCGAACTAAAAATTGAGAATTCTAAGCTAAGGCAACGAAACTTCTTGGAAAGAGAAGTTTGAAAGTTTGGATAAAAGTTTTGTTGATTTGAAAGTAAATCCCGATTCTCTTTCGAAGGAAAATGCCTTTTTGAAAGAAGATATCTCAAATATCACAAACAAATTTTCAAAAGGATATGAGAAGTTGGAGAGAATTCTTTTTGTACAAAAATCTTATTTTAATAAATCTGGTTTGGGTATGACTCCATAAAATATTCATTTAATTGATTTTCCCAAAGTTAAAGAAAGAATCAAATAAAGACCTATAAAGGGATTTGACAAAAATCATTTTCAAAAGGTTTTTGTACAACTTGTTGGCCGAAGTGCTCTCAAATGTTCAAAGTGTAACAGCTCAAAACATTTCGAGAAGGAATGTCCTAAGGTTTGGAGATCTGTTAAGAGGGATTGGGCAAAGATTGTTTTCAACACTAACTCACCTAGACCCAAGAAAATATGGGTACTAAAGAAAGCTTGAGTTCTTCTTTTGATCACAAGTCACTATCAAGAAGAAGATCAAATAGTATTTGGATAGTGGTTGTTCAAGGCACATGACAGGAGATTCAAGTTGCTTTATAAAACTTGTTCAATTGAATAGTGGAAAAGTTTCTTTAGGTGGAAATAGCAAATGAAGAATTGTAGGCAGTGGAACTATAAAGATTGGAAACTTGACTATCCACAATGTTTTCTTGGTGGAAGGTTTGAATTACAATCTACTTAGCATAGGTCAATTTGTGACGCTGGATTCAAAATAAATTTCCAAGAAGGCATTTGTTCGGGGGATGAGTAAAGATCTCTCTCAATCTTTCACTAGATGAAGGCATGTGAATATTACCTTCTCGGATATAAAACTAGAAAGTTCTCAATGTCTTATATCCATTTAAGATGAAGCAAATCTTTAGCATCGAAAGTTTGGCCATGTCAACATGAAGCAGATTGCTAAGATTTCTTCCAAGAAGCTTGTTCGTGATCTTCCCAACTTGACTTATCAAAAGTCTGAATTATGCACTCCATGTGTTTTGGGAAAATATGTTAGAAGTTCCTTTAAACCTATTGTGGCATCCGAAAATCCCAACCATACCAATTAAGTAGACATGGAATAAAGAGAGGAATTTGGACAATGGTAAATTAATTTTGTTCCAAAGGGATGGAAGTCGACCACGCGTGAGGCACACGCCTGTTGAAAAATTAAGAGTAAAATTTTGAAGAGTTGGACCGCAGGTGGGAACTTTGGCTATGCAGTTGTATATGAAGCAATTGGATTATGAGAATGCAAAATTTATTTCTTTAAGAAAAATGATGAAATGCTTCATATTAGTGCAAAGATTATGGGTTTATATTCTAAAGTTTGTGAGCCTTTTACTTGGATTTTCTTTTGGCCCCAAAACTTTTGGGCTCAAGCGGCCCATGGAGGCCCACAAGGCCATCGACCAAAGGGAGGAGGAGACGGGTGGAGAAGCTCATGCCACCCTCTCCATTTGTCCCATGGATGAAGCCACATGTCCTTCCTTTGAATCCAAGTTTCCATTCCCATGCAAAACCTCATGATTACTAGCTAATCATGAGGGTGAAAGAAAGAAAAAGGGAGAGAGAAGGGGCAGAATGGATGAGGCATGCAACCGAGGAGTGTTTGCAAGAGAGAGTGAGATCGAGTGGGCGAGCGAGCGGAAGAAAGAATCCGAGAGAAAGAGAGAGAGTTAGAGAGAAAGAGGGAATTCATGAGGGTGCATTGGCGAGGAAGAAGGAGACCAGCCCCTTTGTGCGTGCGCTTGCAGCCACCGCCGACGCCGCCTAGCTCCGCCGTCGATCGAGTCGCGCCCGAAGTCCTTGAGTCACCGTTTGCTTGCTTGATTTCGTTGAACTTAAGGCAAGTAAGGTCCGTTAGCCTACATTTTGCTTGCTGTGGTTGTGTGAAGTGTAAATAGACTTGAGGATGCATAAATTTGATGCTGGATGTTGAAGTTTCGAACTAGTAGGAGTAGTTCTTTAGGATTGGTAAACTGTTTTATGGAAACACAGCATGACCTCGGCCGATTCCGTGAATTTTTTGCAATTATCCAGTCAGAATTTGATCTCATGCCCTTGATAAAAATTGTAGACGACATATTGTGGAGTAACATACTAAAATTTGAGAAGAAACGGACAAGTATTGGTCGGTGAAATAATTTTTCCTTGAAAGTGTTAAATCTGGAAACCGTTACCGAGGGTTAGGAAGAGTTATGGTGATTATAGCTTTTGATCTATCATGAATCTGACTTCGAGTTCTTCACAAAAATTTTACCTCTAGGTTTTTTCTATAACATATAAAAATGTCAGAATTTTCTGAGTTTATTTAGGGTTTATACCGAATTTATGTATAAAACTGTGCAAGGGTGATGTTTAAAATTTTAAGGCTGTGATGCATGGACCGTAGCGGCTCGTAAGAAATTATTTTGATAGGGTGTTCTTCATGAAACCTTTTTTCTCTAGATCTCTTTTATAACATGTTAAATTTTCAAAATTTATTAAGATCATTTACTAATTTTTCCAGAATTTTAATTAAAGAAGTGCATTATGTTTTATTCGAAAATTGTTTTATTTTCAAGAACAAATGAATTGCTCTATGAGATGTGATATCTTGGTTGTTATTTATACAATGCGTAATAACCCCGAGTATGCTTCGTTCAGTTACGTATTGCTCAACAACTCCATCCACCTCCTTTGTCTCATATTCAACTCCTTCGACGAGAACGAGATACTTCAAACTCTTATGATCCATGTAGATCTCAAACTTTTCCCTATACAAATAGTGTCTCCATATCTTCAAGGCAAACACTATAGGCTGCTAGCTCTAAATCATGCGTCTCGGGTAATTTAGCTCATGAGGTTTTCAATTGTCTGGATGCATAGGCTACAACCTTGCCATCTTTGCATCAGCACATCCTAGTCCTTTGTGAGATGCATCACTATACACAGAGTGAAACCATCAGGTCCGGTAGGTATAGTCGAGTGGAGCTAAAGTCAATTTCTTTTTTGAGCTCTAAACTCCTTTCCCCATTCTCATTCACTCAAACTTCACATTCTTTTGGGTCAATTTAGTCGAGATCTGCCGGTTTGAAAATCCTTCAATGAATCTCCTATAACTATTGAAAATCTTAAAAAGCTTATTATTTCAGTAGGTGTTGTCGGTCTCGGCCAATTCACTACCATTTCTACTTTTCTAGTGGGTCTGAATTCCTTTTCCCGACACCACATGTCCTAAAAAATATTATCCGATCCAACCAGAATTCACACTTACTAAACTTAGCATACAACTTATGCTCTCTCGTAATCTTATACAAAACCATTCTCAAATGCTGCTCATGCTCTTTAGGTCCTTTTGAAATACCAAAATATCATCAATAAATACAATCTCAAATTGGTCTAAATAAGGCTGAAATATCCTATTCACATCAAATCCATAAATGCAGCAGGGGTGTTAGTCAATCCAAATGGCATAACAAGGAACTCATAGTGCCCATAACGAGTTCTAAACGCAGTCTTAGGAATGTCCTCCTTTTTAATTCTTAACTGATGATATCCCGACCTCAAATCAATCTTAGGGAAAACTGAGCTTCCCTAGAGTTGGTCAAATAAATCATCAATTCTAGGCAAAGGATACTTATTCTTAATAGTCACCTGATTCAACTGCCTATAGTCAATACACAAGCGCATGGATCCATCTTTCTTTTTCACAAACAAGACCGGTGCACCCCAAGGTGAAGCACTTGGTCTAATGAATCCCTTATCAAGCAATTCTTGCAGTTGCACTTTCAACTCCTTCAATTTTGCTAAGGCCATTCTATACGGGGCTTTTGATATTGGTCATATTCCAGGCATTAATTCAATTTCAAATTCAATCTCCCGCTCTGGCGGCAATCCAGGCAATTCCTCAGGAAATACATCTTGAAATTCGTTAACTACACGAACTTCCTCGAGATTTGGCTCCTCCTCGCATAATATCTAACTATGGCTAGGTACCCTTGACATCCTTCGTCAAGTAACTTACATGCTTCTACTGCCGAAATAAGTGCTACGGAAATGGGTTTGACCTCCTAGAAATTCACAACTAGGTCGAGGTAAAACAAATTGAATCACTTTTCTATAACAATCCATTCTAGCCCGATACTTATGAAGCCAGTCCATTCCTATAATAACATCAAAATCATACATAGCCATTACAACCAAGTCTATTTCCATGTCCTTTCCTCCCATTGATATCTTACAATTTTCACACACCAATGTAGACAATACCATATCCTTTAAAGGCGTGGAAACACAAAGAGGCGTCTCAAGAGGCATAACTTCTATCTTATTCAAACATCTATATCTTTCAGACACAAACGAATACGTTGCACCGTGTCAAACAATGCATATGCCTTTTCACCATTAATAAGAATCGTACTTAAGATAACATTTTTGGAAGCTTCCGTCTCCCGGGTAATCGCATACACCCTTCCTTGTGCAGGTGGTCTCCCCGAGGATTTCCTTGCTTGGGTTTGACCTAACAGCACTTTGATATCCTGTCCTTCGAGCCAACACTCACTTGCGACCTCTCTTGCAGGCAATTCCTCCTAAGATGACCTACTTTGTCCACAGCCAAAACATTCGCATTTGCCCGAGTACAAGGTCACGGGCCGTGTCTCCCATTACACCTCTCGACAAATACCGGGCGATAGGGTGCTTTCCCTATTCAAACCACTCCTTGCCCCTCCAAAATTTCCAAAATTACCCTTCTTCTTCACGTTCCAGTCTGACCTTGACCAGAATAAGGCCTCTTTCCTTTTCTCACATCACTAAAATTCAACGTTTTCTTAAAATTGCGGCCGCTCCTCAACGGCTCTGCTCCACTAGCTAGCCCTTTCATAAATCTCATTATAATCTCTTATGTTTAAAGGCACTAGCTGCTTTCTAATGTCAGTCCTCAGCCCTTTCAAGAATCTCTTAGCCTTCTCTTCGATCCTCAATCAATTTAGGAGCATATCTAGACAATTCAAAAATCTAGCCTCATCGATCTACAATCAACCCCTTTGTTCTAGCTGAACAAATTCGGTAATCTTCCTATCCTTAGCACAGTCAGAGAAATGCTTCCTATTGAAGGCTCTAACAAACTCCTCCAGCTAACATCGGTACACTGGTGGAAAGATTATATCTTCCCGAAGCTCTCCACAAAAACTTCGCATTTCCCTCCAATTGGTACTTTCTGCTAAAACTATTTTCTTAGCATTAGTGCGGTTATGACCGGAAAATTCTTTCCATTCCATCAATCCATTGCTTTGCCTCTCGGGACTTCCCATTCCATTAAACTTAAATGGCTTCAGCTTCAAAAACTGCTCCACTAATCCTTGAGTCACGGCGTTTTGCTCCAGAGGCATTCTTTGCTTTACTGCTTTCCATCTCATTTCCAATATTGGCTAATGCACAACTTGAGGATATCTTCCATTCGGGTTCAGCCCTTTGCAGCCGGGGGGCTTCAGCCCTCGATGGATGGCACTTCATTTCGCACCATAACTCTCTTTGCAATTTCCAAGCATTGCCTCGGGAATAATCGAGACTCACTTGCCTCCACTCAAAGCAATTACTATCACTACATAAGTAACATATACATGTTACGCACTTAAATAACTCGGAAACAAACTACTAGGGATCTACGAGTGGATTCTCATCACCTGTTATTCAATTATTTCATTTTAGATCCTATGTGTGTGTATTGTCATCATGTTCCTCAATTTCCAAATGAGGCTCCTTATCACTCCACCTATAACCATTCGCTCGATACCAAAAACTTGGCGGGCTGTGACACACCCCGAACCCTTCGAGTCATCACCGGCCTTGGGAGTTACACTTTTTATTTCCTTTTTCCTAACTTGTACTTAAAACAAGCGTCGTTAATCACGGGCATTTTTTTTTTTATAGCGGTCCCAGCGCGACTCTTAGCGGAAGCAAATTAAACATCTCCATCTCCCCTTACTAACCATGATACCAATACACACCAGCTAATCATCCAGGATTTAAAAGATAAGCCATGCCACTATTATTTACATATTATCGCGATGGGTTTTTCACGGGTCGATACAACAAAAAAAAAAAAAGAGACCAAGATTTTCAGCCACACTCGGCCTCATCCCAAAAAAGATACTACGACCCCTAAAGAAAATCACATGACATTCCCCCATCCAACAGTGGCGGCTACTCCCAAAAAGATGACACCAACTCTCTACCCTTCACGCAACCATCACACATCACATCACCCTCATGCATTATCATGCATATACTATATAATCATTATCATCGTCATCATGGCATATCAGTATAATCATTATCATCATCATGGCATATCATATAATCATTGTCATCGTCATGGCATATCATCATGCATATCATACCATGGATGATCATCATGTCACATCACATCACCCTCATGCATTATCATGCATATACTATCATAGGTGATCATCATACCACATCACATGCCATCATCATCATGTATCATCATGCATATATTATCATAGGTGATCATCATATTACATCGCATGCCATCATCATCATGCATCATCATGCATATATTGTCATATCATGGGTGATCATCATATCACATCGCATGCCATCATCATCATGCATCATCATGTCATGAGTTAATTATCATCTTTATCTTTCAATTTTGATCACCACATCACCCATTTCTCAAATCATCAATCTCATCATCAACCCTTTGGGGCGAAACCTCCGACGGGGGTTCCATCATCAATCTCATCATCAACCCTTGGGCGAAACCTCCGACGGGTTCCGGCCAACTCAGCCATCCCATGGCCACCCGGGCTTCCGGCCCCCCACATTCGGGGCATCTCGCATCTCAACTAGCATCACGAGGCATTCCCTTGGGCAAAAACCTCCGACAGGGCTTCCGGCCTTATCCCTTCTAGCCAGGCATCCCGCACCCAAATCCTGGTGTCGCGAGGCATTCCCTTCGGGCAGAAACCTCCGACAGGGCTTCCGGCCCCCCACATTCCGGGCATCTTGAAACTCTCAGGGAATCTCTGGAATTACGCCACCAGGCCACCAGACAACATCGTCCACCACAACCTCATTCTCATCCACATTTATCCTTTTATTTCAATTTAACATGGCAATTGGCATGGCATCAAACAAATCGCACTTGCATTTCAATTCACATGTCATACACATGCCAAAGCTTAATCACATATGCATTTCAACTTAATACATGTACAAAGACCTCATCACACAAGTGCCACACAAATGGAATTGAATCCATGGCCAAATAAAAATTCCATTTTATTATTATTTTATTATTATTTTATTTTTTATATTATTATTTATTTATTTTCATAAATATTAAATTTAATAGCCATTTTGAATGAGAGTGAGTAAAAGTACGTTCTAATTGAAAGTCTCTCATTTGGTATTCTTAAGAAATTCATGTCATTGTGTTGAGCGACAATTCTCTCTGTGGAAATTTGAGTGATGCAAATATGGTAAAGCCATTATGCATAAACCTTGATTGAATTGATGAAAACCTCGAACTTTTAAATGTGCATTGTCTGCCTTTTTAATGAACGCATATCAGTTTTTGCTCTAATCATGTCCGACAAATAATATTTCCTTGAAGATGCCAAGCGTTCAAGGCACTCTCTGAAGCCTTGAGATTTGTCCCAAACATTCTTGAATTTTACAAGTAATTGACATGGCGTTCTTGTTAGCTCGATGTCCCTCTTCATCAACTTGGTGTACTTTTGTAACTCGGAGTCCTTTTATCGACCTAGCATGCTTCCATAGCACGGTGTCCCTTTATATTGACTGTCGTGCTTTCATAGCCCGAGTCCCTTTCATCGACCCGACGTGCTTCCGTAGCCTAGTGTTTCTTTATATTGACCTAGCGTGCTTTTGTAACCCGAGTCCCTTTTATCGATTCAACGTGCTTTTATAGCTTTGATGTCCCTCATGATTGACCTGGTGTGCTTCCATACCACAGGTTTCTTGATATGACCCAGCATGCTTCTATAGCCTTGTGCCCTTTTATATTGACCCGATGTGCATTCATAGCTCATAGTCCCACTTTTATCGACTCGGCGTGCTTTTATAACCGAAGTCCCTCTTTATCGACTGGCGTGTCCATAGCTCGAGTGTCCCTTTATATTGACTGGCGTATTTTCATAGCTCATAGTCATTTTCATTGACTTGGCATACTTTCATAGCCCAATACCCCTTTATATCGATATGGTGTGCTTTCATAGCCCAAAGTCATTTTCATCAACTCAGCATGCTTTCATAGCTCGATGTCTATCTTAATTGACATAACATGCTCTCGTAGTCCAAGTTCCTAACCCGGCATGCTTCCATAGCATGGAATCTCTTTCATCAACATGGCGTGCTCTTTGTAGCCTAGAGTATCTTTCCATCAGTCTAGCAAGCCTTCATAGCCCAAAGTCACCTCAATAATTTGGCAAGCTTTTGTAGCTCAAAGTCTCTTGCATGGCAAGCTTTCACAGCCCATGATTTACAAAATCCCCATGCATTCTCGATGTTCCGAAACTTATCTTTACTAGGAGGTGAGAGACCTTCATGAATATCTAAGGCACGTCCTAGACATTCCAATTCATTTGCAGGGAGTTTCATGAGACATATCCCTAAGAATCAAAGATATCACTAGGTAAGTATGTATCTCTGCCTATACTCTAAATACTTATCAATGTGCAAGTATTCTCGACTGGAATGAGCTATCCCCCAAAGATTTTCTCCAAATTCAGTTTGATTTAGCTTACCGTAGAAAGGTACGGATCAGGAAAGTGATTTCCGTTTAGGTGACCGTAGAGTGGTAACGAGTCTAGACAATATTTAGTACTTTAATGTGTGACCGTAGAAAATACAAGTCTGGAAAAGCTGTTTCCCATTAAGGCAACCGTAGAAAGGTACGAGTCATGAAAGTGATTTTGTTGGCGATCATAGAATAGTACGGGTCCTAGAAAGCGAGTCCCGTTTAGGTGACCATGAGAATAGTACAAGTCTAGACAATATTTATTGCTCCTAACAAAGCGATCAGTAAGAAAGGTAATGGGTCTTGGAAAAGCAATTTTTCCGCCAAGATGACCAAAGAAAAGTTCAGGTTCTAGACAACTAAATACTGCCATATTGGGCAACCATAGAAAGGTACAATCTTAGAAAAACAGTCTCCTTACAAATGTGTTACTATTTGAGGATCATGGACATGTAACACCAATTATCTTGAATTACTCTACCCTCCTTGAAGGTAAGTTATTTCAAATAGGTTCCTTTATCATTTACTTTAGCATTTCCATGCATCATATAAATTGCATTCCAAAATGGAATTCATTTTCCAATAAAAAATCATTCAATGCATGTACATAATCAAAATTTAGGTTTCAATTTGTCTTTGAAGAGAGTACTTCTCTGAGCTCACCTTCAAAGAGGAGTAATTAATCAAGCATGAAATGCTGATGATCCAATCATTTATTTCTCGGCATTAAAAATTAGGGATTAATTTTAAACCCTAAACAAAAATATTAGAATTAAATTGCATAACATATAGTTTAAGAACATTTATTTTATTTTATTTTACTTTATTCCATTTTGCATTAGACCAACGATGAGTGTTAATCTTTCTAATATTCAATGATACTACATAAGATTTTTTCACATATTCAGGCACTATACATCGAGGGACATATTTTTTGGCAAGGTTTCGGATGGAATATTAGAAAAAAAATAAAAGAGAATATTGCGCGTGAGTGCATATATTTCAACGATATATTCAAGAGGCTACACATGAATGATATATATATATATATATATTATGGTAAGAATGTGCACGAACGATATTGATTTTCATGCATATCAAAAAAGGAAAGAAAATATACCACGAAAATCAAGTTCTTTCTTAGCCTATAAGGAGCCGCATACGGAGAATTAAGGGTGGTCGGCAATTAAAATCCCAGAGTACGTAGAGATACACGTGAGACAAGGAACAAAGCAGAGAGGTCCTGCACATGGACCAAAAAATATCATGAGTGCCAGAGCTTGAATAATACTCACGGCCAAAATAGGGAGAACACATGTCTTCTACAAAGAAGATGACCGCTTTCTGATCACGTGGAGAGGGAAAAGAGAAGACTCGGGGAATTTCACCACGGATCTTCCTCAGTCTTTATATCTCGTTGCGTGTCCAACGAAGTTCTAGCGTGTTCTTTCTTTTTGAGACCACACACCGATCATCTCACATCGAGAATCCAGTCCAGTGTTGACGAGATCCTGGGCCACCTCGTGAACTATCACAGCTCGCTGTCACCGTGTTAACCCGCAAGCCCACTGACCACTGCTTGCCATCCTGAAGAGCCTGCTACCACCCGAGCACCAACCGTGGCGAATTCACTCTAGGCGATCAGCTCACCTTGCCACCATCCCGGTCTCTGTGTTATTGTGCAGGTTCCTTCGCATTCTCAACCCCACAAAAGGTCAACTTTGCTGGACTTTGCTTGGTCTTGTGGAGTCCAGACAATCCTCCAGCATTAGTGGCGTTCTAGTTTCAGTGGTCCCCCCTCGCTAAGTTACGCTACCAAGAGACTTGCCCAGTATTCGTACGGAGAGTCCCCACCAAATTCACTCCTTCCCCTGACGACCCTTATGTGAGCCGCTGTCGCCATTCTTTGCCGTCCCATTGAGGAGCCGGTTGTGATCCAGGTCTAATTGCGCTTGGTTCAAATTTGGAAAGAATATCCTCGAATTAGGTAAGATGCACATCTCTAGTATATTTGCATTTTTACTGCCTAATATATGTCTATTAGTATCTAATGTGCATATTTATAAGGCTTTAGATAGAATAATTAATCACGCGGAAATAAAATTTATATTTTGATCTTTAAGGCTTAAGATCAATTTATCGATTTTATTAGCGAAATGATCTGTTGATTAGATATTTTCCTGATTCAACAATGGATAATGTCTTTGATGACCGCGAATGATTTGGTGTTTATCTTTTAATTGCTTTATTTATCCCAAAAATACGAACAAGATCGCATTTGCATATCATGTAGATTACAATTAATTTTCAAGATAGAATTGCATGATAGAATACTTAGATACCTTTCTAATTATATTATAATGCATGTTTAGATGATATATAGGTTCGATAGTATCTTGAAATTAAATTGCATGTCAAGATAGATTTCTAAGTTAAGATAGAATTTAGATTAGTCTATTTCCTAACTTAAAATAGATAATATCTCATAGATTTTTATTTTTAGCAATTTTAGTTACAAAAATTTATATATATATATATATATATATATATAAATTTCATACATGTCATATAGAATTAGGTTCATGAAATGCGTCATTTAATATTATTTGCTAGGTCATTTTTAGAAATTGTCCGTCATCGAGAATTAGGTCATTTGGTTAGATTGCATTGCATATAGATTAGATTTCATTAAACAAGAGGAAATTCTTAAAAAAAAAAAAAAAAGATTGAGTAATTGCGTGCTGATTAAAAATTATATCTAAGACTAATGATTTAAATTCCTAATCTAACTCTTACGGTCATTTTGTTGTCATGAGGTAAGTTACGCAGTTATTGTGCTTTTCTTGGGTGTTAAATTGGTGGTTTACCCAACTGCATGATTACCTCCATGTTTATTTAAGTAAAATTAAAATTAATTCAAGTTGCCTGGCACAAATTTTTTTCAAAAATAAAAAGAAAAAGATACTGAAAGCAAGTACTAGAGAAATCTTAGCATAACCAAATCCCCCAACTCACAATCTCTGGTTTGTAGGAGTAAAGTAAATCTCTTGTTACTTTTCTTGGGTTTCTAATCTACCCACTGAAAAATAGATTAGTGACATTTCACAATTAAAAATCAAATGCATGTTAAGAATTTGAACCTAAGTCGCCAATTGGTATGGGTTTGGGAGAGCCTCAGGGCTAAATTTAGCTTAGTAATCCATTAGCCAAACCCTAGGTGGTGCACCCAAGGTTAGTCGTAACATGTCTAAGTAGATAAGGGGGGTTAACCTACTAGGTGGCCATAGATTTAAGAATGGTTAATTTGGGTTGAGGAAGCATGCTTTGGCCCGATCCGTGGTTTTAATGGACCTCCTAGCGAGGGTCCTAAAGTATGGGATCATGGACATTGATACTATCTAATGGTGTCAATGAGAATCAGAAGATCGACCCTAATGCGAAGTTTGACCTAGGAATACCTGGCATGGTAGCCCCAACGTTAGAGATGCTTAAGTTAACCCTATCCCACAATGGTTTGATGTTGTTAGGAAGCTGCCATGTGAAGGCTTGTAAATACTAAACTTCTAAGGTTTACAATATATAAATAAAAGTACTACTTTTGGAAATATTTGTTGTGTTTATACTATCCCTACTACTATTACGTTTGATTGGATGTTTATAAAATGCTTCCGAGTTTTGCGGGCCGATGAGTTCAGGAGACGGCGACGTGGAAGTGACGAAACAAGTGCACTTGACACCTCACGAGGTCCAAAAGGGGTTGGAAATGGGCCACGAAGCTCAGAGCAGGTTGTGAGGTTTGGTTCTATCCAAGGGATGAAGGAGCACGCGAGTGCTCGACTTTGGCTGGAAATGGCCAAGCGGGATGGCGGTGGTTGTAATAGGACCAGGCGGTGGCTTGGGTGGCTGGAGCAATGATGGTGGAGCTTAAGCGAGCTGCGACAAGGACGAACAGGGGTGGCTAGGGGCTTCGGGACTACGAGGAAACGAGCGGGGGCAAGGCGCGCAATGGCGGGAGGTGGTGGGCAGCTTGCGGCTGCTTGGAGGCGAGCGGCAGGGGGTCAGCGGGCTATTGCTAGCTTTCTCTGGTTTTGAGCTCTTAAACTACAACAACAATGGAGAAAGGAGCAGCAAGGAAGAAGAAGAAGAAGGGCTCAATTGAAGGGGGACCACAAAATGCCTCCAAAGTCTTCAAAAATATCCCAATTTACTCAAGTGGCTGCCCACCTTGCTCAGCCATATCCATAGCCAAATTCCTCACCAAAGCTTCTATAAAAAGCCTCCCAAGGTGTCCAAAATTTTGCTACCCCCCATAGCTACAAATTTTGTAACATTCCACTTCAATTGAGCTCAAATCACCTTCAAATTAATCCAATTCAAGTGCCATAAGGCCAAGGTAAGTGCATACACTTAATTCCACATTTTTCCTTGTCAATGAATTCAATTCAATGGACAAAGGTGCACTTAAAAATGGTTCTCTAACTCCCGGTCCAAAATAGCCCAACTTTGAATTTTCGCCAAAAACTCAGGTTTGCAGAAAAATCTTTGGAAGATGAGTTAGCGTTCCTAAAATAAATTGTGACATGACTGAACTTTCAATTTCTAAAATCAGGTTCAATTTTGCGGTTAATTTCCATCGGACGTGATTTTAGCGTGATCTAACCTACCGGGTAGTTTTTAGGAATTTTTAGCACATTTGACTTGTGGTCAATTATTTTCAATCCACATTGTGCATCTTTGACTCATTGGCGACTCTCGGTTGTCATGAAAATCTCGAGGTTTCAAATACGGGCACAGTACATAAATAATAGCAAGATCAGTTTAGTGTCGTTTGATGAGAATTTTGCAACTAGGTAGAATCACCCACACTTTAATCACATGCTTAAATCGAACCGACCTATCTACAACCTCGATCGATTTTGATAGTGCTGGATTGACCCTTGTAAATTAGCACGGACGACGAGTCATTTTCTGGTCAAATTTTCAAGTCTATTGTGTTTAGATTCCTTAATGGCTTCACCCGATAGATTAGTTATTTCATGGGTGATCGGCTAAAAGAAAGGACTATTGGTGCATTGATGAAAGGACTATTGGACTATTGCCCGAGTTGTGCTCACCAACTTAGAATTCCAATGGTCTCAGAGCGGCTTAACTCCATAACTTTTCCGATGACTCTAAGCTATCTTTAATTTTTCCACGATAACTACAACTACATCTCTTGACTATTGAACTAACTCTAGGCCTGTGATCTTCAGTTCTTCGACCTCATCCCAACAAGCGGCATTTTGCACGCTTTGCCATACAACGCTTCAAAATGTGCCATACGAATACTTTGCTGGTAGTTATTATTGTGGCGAACTCAACAAGATGAAGCTGTTCCTCCCAACTTCCTTTGAAATCCAGCACACAAGCTTGCGGCATGTCCTCGAGTTTGAATTGTCCTCTCGGATTGGCCATCTGTCTGCCGAATGATAGATCGTACTATCTTTGCGGCTTCGTTCCAAAGGCAATTTGTAAACTTTTCCAAAAGGCAGCCATGAATTTCAGGTCTCTATCGGATGTAATCGTCACCGGCACTCTATGTAGACAAAAAATCTGGCCTTTTTGATTACAGTGCATATTTGTCAATGCATAGTCCTTTCGTATGACGATGAGGCGAGGCCGACTTCGTCGATCTCGACCATGACCCAAATTGAATTATTACCTTGACTCTTCGGTAAGCCCATCACAAAGTCCATTGTGATGTGTTCCCATTTCCACTCGGGAATCTCGAGAGGTTGTCCTCCCAATTTACGATGTTGTGCCTTCATTTGCTAACACGTTAGATTTTGGCGACATGCTTGGCAATATCCGCATTCATATCGATCCACCAATAATGTGACGTAGATTCTGATACATTTTTGTACTACCTAGATGAATGTTGTAAGCTTGCTATGATGAGCTTCTAACAAAATATATTCTTTAAGCTCGCATCGTCAAGTACACATAATCGTCAATGAAACCTCGGTGTTTCGTCTTGAGAAATCTGAAAGTCAGCCTTTCTCTTTCGGTATCCTCTTGCGGGATTTTCTAGATATCTAGGTCACATCGGTTAGCGTCTTGATTCTGATCTGCACTTTCGTTTCTATTCTAATGGTGGCCATAAAATTTGAAAGGTGGCTTACCTCAAATTTGAAAACCGAATCTCGAGCTCCTTCGAGTAAGACCCACTCTATAATCACCATATGTGCAATCAAAGACTTCCAACTTAATGCATCTATGACCTTATTAGCCTTTCAGGATGATAGGATGTCGCAATCATAATCCTTAAAAGCTCCATCTAGCGATGCTATCTCATATTCAACTCCTTTTGAGAGAATAAATACTTCAAACTTTGATGGTCTATAAAAATGCGGAACCTTTCTCCACACAAATAGTGTCTCCAAATCTTCAAAGCAAAGATAATCGCTACAAGTTCCAAGTCATATGTCGGATAATTCAGCTCATGAGGTCTTAAGCGACGGGATGGCGTATGCAACGACTCTACCAAGTTGCATTAACACGCAGCCTAGTCCCTTAAATGACACATCATTATAGATCTCGTATCCTCGAGGACCAAATGGAATTGTTAACACTGGTGTGGTAGTAAGCTTATGCTTAAACTCTTGGAAACTACGCTTGCACTTATCTGTCCACACAAACTTCTCTTCCTTCTTTAGCAATTAAGTTAAAGGCAGACCTAAAGCTGAAAATCCTTCCACAAATCTTTTATAATCTGCCAATAGTAAGAAACTTGATCTCTCGTCATTGTCGTCAATCTTGACACATTTGATAACTACTTCAATCTTAGTCGGGTCTACAAACATTCTTTCACTTGAAATCACGTGACCTAGGAAAGCAACACGAGTCAACTAAAACTCATACTTCTTGAACTTGGCGTACAGATCCATGATTTTGCAAAGTACGGAGTACTATCCTTGCTGTCTTTCATGCTCCTCAGGATTTCTTGAGTACACTAGGATATCATCAATGAAAACGATCACAAAGCTGATTCAAATACTCATTGAACACCATGTTCATCATATCCATGAAAGCAGCTGGGGCGTTCATCAAACCGAATGGCATTATAGTAAACTCACAATGGCCGTATCGCGTACGAAATGTCGTCTTCGGTATGTCTTCTTTTCTTATCCTTAATTGATGATACCCCGTCCTCAAGTCGATCTTAGAAAATATTGATGCTCCTTGTAACTAATCAAATAAGTCATCAATCCTCAGCAATAGGTATTTGTTCTTGATCGTCACCTGATTGAGTTGTTGATAGTTGATGCAAAGACGTAACAGAACCATCTTTCTTCTTCACAAATAGCCCTGGTGCTCCCAGGCGATGCACTAGGACGTATGAATTCCTTATCCCACAACTCTTGCATCTACACTTTCCATTCTTTTAGCTCTGACAATGTCATGCGGTAAGGAGCCTTAGAGATTGGCTCCATCCCAGGGCTAACTAAGTCACAAACTCTATCTCCCTTTCGGTGGCAAACGGTAACTCCTTTGGAAATACATCTAGAAACTCTTGAACCACTACAATATCTTCCATCTTTCGCTCCTCAATTGTCGTGACCACGACGGTTGCCAATAACCTTCACAACCCCTATCTAACAAACGAGGTTGCCTCAAGCGATGAGATTAAGGTAATCAAGGGTCCTCCTCGACTCCCAATAAACTCGAAACTTGTACCCTTCTTGAGTTAAGCGAGATCCAGTGATAGTCCATCTTAGCTCTTTGCTTGGTGAGCCGGAGTCCATGCCAATTATTACATCAAAATCATACATTGTTAGAACTATCAAATCTATCCTCCCTCTCGCTCAACAATCACTAACTTGCAACCCGGGATAGCCTCAGTAGACAACACATTATCCTTTAACGGTGTAGATATACTAACCACTAACTCCAACATTTCGGGACTCAACCCTACAAACTTAACAAAGCGCACGGCTATAAATAAATGAGTAGCACCAAGGTCAAATGAAGTATAAACGGAGGAATGGTCATTCAACGAGACCATACCTGTGATCACTTCAAGTGAGTCCGTTTGTCGTGCAGTGATGGCATACACTTTCCTTTGTGCTTGAGGTCTGTTGATCCACCTGTTGTGCATTCTATGGCGCGAATCCCTTATTACGGCCCATCGGTGGTGGCAACAGCAACTATTGTGGTCTCCTTAGCTTTACGGGATGGTCTCGACAAAGTGACCCTATTGGCCACACTCATAGCATGCACCCATCCTAAAATGGCACGAGGATGATCCATGTCGTTTCCACAAAAGTGACATACTCCACTGAAGTTCGTTAAACACACCTACCCCACCTTTCCTATTGGGTTGACAGTGCCTTCCTCCAGGCCATAGGTTTCTTCCCAAACCTATTACCATCCCTATTGGAACTAAACCTTGACCTAGATGCACGCTGACTTGCTCGTTCGGTTTCTCTCTATCAGCTAGGCCTGTCCAAAAAGCTCATTGTAGTCTTCCATATCAAAACGGCACCAACGGATTCTTCAACTTTAGTCGAATGTCATTCTTAAACCTCCTAGCTTTGTCTCGGGATCTTCAACAAGTTTGGGAGTGTACTACAACGTTTTGCAAATTTGGCCTCATCTTGGTCCTTGTCATCATCCCTTGATGGAGGCATTGGAATTCCTCCATCTTCTATTCCTTTACATTATCGAGAAAAGTATTTGCTATTAAAGGCTCCAAAGGTGTTCCACATCGAAACCATGCCTTCTGGGACTACTCTGCCTCTAGTGGCCCTCAATCAAGTACTTGCATTTCCTTGCAACTAGTATACTACAAGGACAACTTTCTCTGCCTCAGTGCACATCGGTAGTGCAAAGGCCTTCTCAAGTCTTGGATCTAGAGTGTTGCAACCTTGAGATCTTTGTGCCGGTGAACCTCGGTGAGTTCAGTTTTAGGAATTGCTCTGGAGCTTATGCATTGGCCTCTCAACAACCGCGTTTCCAAGTGGAACTTCGGCGGGTGTGGCGGCAACTACGGCAGCAATTGTGGCGGTAGCGACATTAGCGGGCGGCAACAACGGCATTGGCGAGCGGTAGTAGCGGCGGTTGTAGTGGCGGTGGTAGTGGCGGCTTGATTCTTGGCTTACTACCCCATCAAATTCCCAAGCATCTCCTAGCGCCCTAAATGTCCCATCAATTCTAGGATCGCCGGGGGCTACTAGACCAACACCAACCGGTGGCGGCGCTATTCCACTTAACGCTGGCTTGAGCCTATGCTCTACCTCTACCACCTGGGGTACCGGCCCGTGTCGGCCATCCTACCTCGAGTCACGGGAGACTCTTTGCCCTCTTCCTAGGAGTTCTTTGCTCCTGGTCACTCATCTTGCATATTCTTTACAGAAATATCTTTCCAATTCCACACAGAATTAGAAATTGAGTGACCACACAAAACAATCTACCAATCAGCTATCAATCACATGCATCAACATAATAAAAGGCATTTCCTACTAACTATCCCATGGACCCATCACACCTTATCACTCCATACACGGCCAGCTCTGATACCACTTCGGGTGGGGATACACACACCTCGAACTTTGAGCGCCGCTTGCATCCCTCAGTGGTTGATAAAATTTTCGACGTCCCAAGATGTGTTGCCAACCCATTCATTTTATTGCACATGTAGACGAATAAACAATCCCTTACAACACGGATATGGGATAGAGAAGCGAGGATACAAATTTCACAAAACACTTTTTAATACACCGAGGTTTATATACAATACTATTCTATAAACAAGGTCATCTCCAAAAAGAGGAGTCGCTAAGCCATCTAAGGCATAAGACTCCCTCAACTTAGCGACTCCTCAACCGAGACATCCGAGACCTCGAGACATTCGGGTCTTCCACGACACCATTAGGGGATCAGCTACCCTCATCACCTACCGCGGTGTTGACCGCAGCAGGGATGTCGGGATCCTACAAGGGACCTTCTCGGATCCTATTAGGCCCGGGACCGATGAGGTACCAAGCGAGATTGGCCCTCATCGACCAACATAATGGTCACGATGAGCTCATGGAGCCGAGACTCTCGAGGTACAAAAACACCAGTACTATTGCTCGATATACCTAGCGAATATCCAAAACAGACCGAGCCTCGCCTCTATCTAAGGACCATAAAAGATAAGCCCTGACGAGGTGAGATAATGTGTCGGCAAATTCACCTCCTAAACCTTAATTAGGAAAGAAAATACGCCTAGAGGTAGTCTAATCACATATCATAGAAGACTCACCTTACCTTAGTTCCTTCCTGCACATCAACTTAGTTCATATACTCAATGCATATAATAGATGCACATCAATTGAAACATTTCACTCAAAATTTAATCAATCACAAGGGTCCCGATTGCAGGCCAAATCGTTATGACACATCCCATTCGTGCCACACAATTTTGTCCCATAATCAGGTGCGTCTCTCCCGATCAATCACACGTTTCAAGTTACTACTTGCATAGGTAACTTTATGTGCACATTTGGTCTTGTGGTGTGGCATGCGTTGTCTACATCCTGAGCATGGTAACATCCACCCAACGCACATCGAGGATGGCATTCTGGAAAGACTTCAGTCCGGCCTCTACCGCAATCTAACATCCATTGTTAAGGCATCCCATAGAGAAGAACATCGTCCACCCGACACACATCGGGGGACGGGTTCTCTTAACCAACACATGATCAATCAATTCCAGCCAAGGATATTGTGCTTTACACTCACAAGTCTCAATTAAGATAATGTGCTTGGCCTATTTTCTTCGTATTAAAAACACCTAGTGAAAATAATCATGTGTGGGTACGCAATCAGAATCAAACTAAAATAATTGATATCCTTCCTTTTAAAAATCCCACTATTTGATATAGCATTTAAAAGCATTTTTCGGTATAAAAACCCGACACCCGGTATTTTCTAATTAAATACCAAAATTTCATATTTTGAAATAAATACTAAAAATCACAATCTAATAATCTATTGCATAAACTAAGCACACCCCTTTGTAATCAACACACGAAATTCCGGCTACTAGCTATCATGGTATAATTTATGGAAAGTATTAAATAATTAAATTAATTACAAAATTAATTAAATAAATGTAAATTAAATCAATAAATACATACATAGGCCTAAAACACTAATTTAACCACCTAAATGGGCCTAGAAAGAATAATGCACCATACAAATTAAATACTACCATATAATTAACCTTTAACTAATCTAACCACTTAACAATCCTAATTAACATTAAATCACTAATTAAACTAAACTAACCACCTAAGCCATATTAAGCTAATCTAATTACCTATTAAGCATCATTAACTTCCTAAGTAGAGTTTAGCAAGTAAACTCACCGGTTTTGCTATTGGATGAGTTCACGGCGCAGCGACACCTCACGGAGTCTGAAAGGGGGGCTAGAAACGAGGGCCACGGCTCTAGCAGGCATGAGGTTTGGTTGTCCAAAGGAGCTAAAGGAGGTGGCTAGCGGTCGACTTTGGCTGGAAACCGCCAAAGCGGGATGGCGGCAAATGCAACAAGACTAGGCGGTGGCTTCAGCCGCGCTGGACGATGACAGTGGAGCTCAAGCAAGGCTGCGACGGCGATGGACCGGCGGGGGCATAGCGGGGGTAGGCGCATGATAGCGGGAGTGAGGCGGCGGCTTGCGGGCGCTTGGACAAGCAACAAAGGGGGTCAACGGGCTCTTTGCTGGCTTTCCGCTGGTTTTGAGCTATCAAACTACAACAACAATGGAGAAAGGAGCAGCAAGGAAGAGGAAGCGGGGCTTAGGCGAAGGGGGACAACAAAATGCCTCAGAGGTCTTCAAAAATATTTCAATTCACTCAAGTGGCTGCCCCACCTTACTCAGCCATATCCATAGCCCAAATTCCTAACTAGAGCTTCTCTAACAAGCCTCCCAAGGTGTCCAAAATGTCGATGCCCCCCCCATAGCTACGAATTTTGTAACATTCCACTTCAATTGAGCTCAATTCACCTTCAAATTAATTCAGTTGAAGTACCACAAGGCCAAGGTAAATGCCCACACTCAATTCCACATTTTTTCCTTGTCAATGAATCCAACTTAAGCGGCCAAAAATGCACTAAAAAACAATCCTCTAACTTTCCCGGTCCAAAATAGCCCAACTTTGAATTTTCGCCAAAAACTCAAGTTTGCAGAAAAATCTTTAGATGATGAGTTAACGTTCCTAAAATCAATCGTGACATGACATAACTTTTCAAATTTTGAAATCGGGTTCAATTTTCAATTTTGTGGTTAATTTCAACCGAGTGCGATTTTAGCATGACTTAACCTACCGGATAGCTTTTAGGGAATTTTGGCGCAATTGACCCAGCGGTCAATTATTTTCAAGCCACATTGTACATCTTCAACTCATTGGTGACTCTTAGTTATCGTGAAAATCTCGAAGTTTTAAATATGAGCATAAGGTATAGAAATGACAGAAAAATCGGTTTAGTGCCATTCAACGAGAATTTTGCAATTAGGTGGAATCACTCACACTTTAATCACATGCCTCTATCGAACTGACCTATCTCCGATCTCTGATCGATTTTGTGATTGCTGTGTATTGACCTTTGCAGTTTAGTACGATTCGAGTAGTCGTTTCTGGTCGAATTTTCAAGTCTATTACGTTTAGATTCCTTAATGGCTTCACCTGATAGATTAGTTATCTCATGGGTGATCAGCTCGAGAGAAAAAAGATTATAGGCACATCGATGAAAAGCCCAACTCATTCAATCGAAAACAGAATCAGAAAATCAGGCTGTCACAAAAGTTGTTGTAGTTGATTAAGGCCTATGGTTCATTGTCAACAAAGGTTCTTCTTTCTTCCTTTTCAAGTTGGATTTGCCATATTGCTCGTTATTATCACTATCACTCAAAATCCAACTATTAAACACTCATATGTTTCAAACATTAAGGTTATGTGTTCAAAGGGAGGAGAATAGAAATTTCTTGCTATTCTCTGGAGTATTGCATGTGGTGGTGAATTTGATGACTTGCCATTGTAGCAAATTGAGTAGGTATACAAGATGATAGATTATAATTAAAGACTATGGCATGTTGTACGGTAATGTGCAGAATATGGCGTGTTGTATAGATCATTAGACCCGCTTAGTTGAATCATTAATTATGTGGGTCTCACGATGATGTTAAATGGTCCAAATGGACTTGGTTTATATAATCTATATGTCATGTGGAAAATTCTCTGAATGGTAAGAGATGCGATTTATGGGTTCACACTTGACTATGACTTCTTAGTCAATCTAGACAAAAAATTTTGGCCATTCATCATTTTGCATTAGGTCAGTAGCAAGAGATATGTTTCTTTGCTCTCTTTTTTTTTTTTTTTTTTTTTTTTTTTTTTTTTGTAATAACTAATTGGAAAGAAGGGAAATATTGGAGGACAATGAGCACAAGTTCGTTATCGCTTGAAACTTCAGTAGCGATTTTCCTTCGTTATGAAGAAAGGAGGAAACCATAATTTCACTGCAGTGGTAGTGGTGCATGTCTCCAGAATTGAATAACCTAGAATGAGAGTGTCGACACCCATTTTTACCACGTATCGTATTGAGAGGTGCAAGTCTCCAATCGTCATATGTTTTACTGTTCTGGAGCTCATCAGATTCGTTAACATCATTTTAGCAGGCCTATCTAGTTTCACCGACGGAGAGAAAGTGTCGTGTGCCATGAGTAATAGGAAAGAAAATACAAGTCTTCTTCAAAAACTTAAAAACGCGTGGGAGATCAGACCTTCTTCCAGGATAATGAAAGGAAACAACATTTAACTTCCGATCAACTTGGATAATGAAAGGAGACAACATTAAAGTTCCTGTCTACTTGTCTACGCGCTTCATAAGCACGAATCCTCACTTGTATTTCGAACAACAACCATGCCTTCTATTTGGGGCTGATGTTGATATGAATGATCGGTTGTCAAAGAATATGTGATGTAGCTGAAACGAATTTCCTAAAGATTACTTCGTTGGTGGGTTCCATTAGCATCCTAGCCGTAGATTGAAGAAATTGTTCAGCTAATATGCCATACAAATGTTCAAAACCCTTGTGGAAAAATATGATCAGAATAAAATGACCATACCTTGGCTTCGATAGTGACTTTTGTTTTTTGGCAATTCATACAGGTAAATACTCGGCCAAAGAAGAAAGTGTGGTAAGTTCGCCTAATAATTTTATATTTCTATAAGAGAGTTCATTTTAGTGGAAGTACTCATGATTCACAACTATCTATTTCTTGGACAATTGCGTTGCCGTTTTATGTTTGTATATCTTTACATGACAATATATCCAAAGCTATGGTAATAACATCTGAAAAAAAATACTAATGCACGTTAAATCATTCTTATAATTTTTTTGAAAAAATTAAAATAATTTGATATATATATATATATATATATATATGTTTTATATATATAAGAAATGCTTCTAATACTTAATTTAATGTCTGATTATCAACACCAAAATTTTTTGCGTCAAGGCTTTTATTCATAAAACTAGGGATTGAATTAGCTGATATCAATAGAATTGGACACCTAAATCACAACATCAATTCTGCCTAGTTCCACGCTCACATTTCTTGCTATATTTCTCTACTTTTAAATATGGACATTTAGGCGGCCATGACTTTCGTGGTCAAGGTAGAGAGAGAGGGAGAGATAGAGAAACCTGTGACAAGAAACAATGATTGGGAAGTAGATGACGATGAGGACATGAGTATGGGTATGTGATGGAGGCACGACTTGAGGTTCGCAGCAGTGGTATAAACATACCAGAGGTGGGAGATAGAGAGGGGTTGAAAAAATTTAGGATATTTATTTGGTGTCTTGGATGAGATCAGAGTTTTTTTTTTTTTTGGTAACCCAGGGAACCCCACACGGCTGGTAGCCTGAGGTAAACCACTGGGGGCAACACGTACTAGCCACCGTGCCACCGGGTAAGTCACCAAGAGTTTCAAAGCTAGCCTTCATGCAACTTGTGTTGCAGGAGCTTCGAACACTAGATCTCCTCGATGGAAGTCTAGCGCCTACCCAGCTGAGCCACCACGGCGGGTGGATGAGATCAGAGTTATGACATTCTTTTGTGGTAATTTGAGAGAATCTAGTAACTTTTTATTCTTTCGTGGAAGCATATTGCCGGACAAATTTTGTTGCTAACATGTTTTGATAGCTATCGACACATTTCGCATGTTTTTAGCACGAAACAGTGTAATATTTACCCTAGGGAATCGTAGACTCGTACAACGGGGTTCGACTCACATACTCGCCTCATTTTACGTTACAAGATATACGTCTTAGTAAATAGGAGAAAAAGCAAGATAACTGTTTTATTTCTTTTTTATATCTAACTGAAAGACAGTGGGAAATGTTGGAGAACAGTGAGCACAACTTAATTATCACTTGAAACTTCAATAGCAATCTTCCATCATGAAGAAAAAGAGTGCCAATTTCATAGCAGCTGCAGGGCGCCTGTCACCGGTATTGAATAAGCCAATTTGTACTTTCATGCAAGGTGTCACCTGTGACTCACGAATGTGAGAACCAATGCAAGAATTAATTAGCAATGTCTACCAACAAAATAAATGAGTATGATGAAACGAACATACGTGATTTTACTTACTAGACAGCTGCATATTTGAGTAATCGAAATTGAAAAGCTCTCTTTAACCAAAGCATGGTAATTATCCTTGCAATCAACAATTTCTTGATTATCCTGTCGAGTACCCGAATATAGGAGATCCTCCAAGATTGTTTAAAATGTAATATGATGCAGAATCCCATCAATGCCACCGTGAAACCTGATCCCAATCCTAAGTAAAACGAAATAATAACATAGTCTCCTTGATTAAACTCATCTTCACCCGAACTGCGATGGTCTTGTCTGCCCATATCATTATGGCCGTCTCCAGGACAATCTTTCAAAAGAGGAGCTCCACAAAGTCCATCATTGCCACGATAACTAGATTGATTGTCCAGAGTGCTTAGCTGATTACCTGATGGAACCCGACCAGACAAATTGTTGAAGGAAAGATCCAAATGACTTAGAAAGTCTAGATTGGATATGCTAGGAGGGATTTCCCCTGATAGCATGTTATTGGATAAATCTAATGACTCTAAACCCCTCAAGTTGCCAATACCTAAAGGGATTTTTCCAATTAGCTTATTTTGAGAGAGATTTAAATTTTGAAGTCGAGCAAGCATCATTAGCCCTTCCGGTATTTGTCCATCCAATGCATTGCTTGAAAGGTCAATGGAAAATAAATAAGAGATTGTGCTAGTGAATTCTCTGCTTGTTCCTTTTATATCAACCATCATGGAAAACCCCTTGATGGATCTGAAATACAAAGAAGAATTGGCCCACATTCGAAAAGTTGTTGAAACAATGAGGAATGCCTCCAGAAAGGTTGTTATGCTTTAGGCTTAAATATTGGAGATCAGCAAGATGGCATAGCTGCGAAGGAATGTCACCAGTGAAGTAATTCCTCCCAAGATTGATTATCTCAAATGATCTAGGATTACCAAATAGAGGAATTCTACCAGTGAATTGATTATCACGAGATCGAGGATTACCGAGATCAAGCTTTAGTAAGCATTTTGGAAGCACTCCATTCAAGCCATTTTCATGTAGGTCTAGAACTTCCAATTGCTCCAAATGACACAGAGAGTGCGGAATGCGACCATTTAACTTGTTGTTTGCCAATGCAATCCATTCCAAACTAGCCCGCGACTTCCTCCAACATTGCGGAAGTCTCCCGATAATTGGTTCTTAGAGAGATCGAGAAAAGACAATTCATTTGACATGCACATTGAATATGGAATTTCACCACGAGGTTATTTCCAGAAAGTGACACTTGCATTAATAGGGACATCTTTTTTCCAATAATTTGAGAGACGTTCCCTTTGAGCATATTGTTTGAGAGATCCAACTGTTCAATGTTAGATAGAATGTCGGGTAACCAATGGGGAACTTCATCGAGATGCTAGCATTTGACATGTTTAATGCCAAGATGTTTTTCTGCGTTCGAAGCCAATTTGGGAATTTTGGTCCCAACTTGCAACTTGACAGGAGAATCTCTTGAATTTGGAAAGGAGGAACCCAAGATGCGCTAACATTTATAACAAGCTCATTCGAATAAAATTTCAACTTGGTCAATTTGGAGAGATTTGCAAAGTGGAGTTCGCCGACAGTTCCATCCAACTGATTATTGCCAAAGTCCATCACCTCTAGATTGAATATTTGCCCAATACTTACTGGAATGTTCCCACTCATTTTGTTAAAAGAGAGGTGCAACATTCTCAAAGATGATAGGTGGCCTATAGTAGCGGGAATAGGACCAAAAATCGAGTTTTGTGAAAGATCAAGGAATTCGAGATCTTTGAAATTTCCAAATTGATTGGGTAGGTGACCACTGAAATTGTTATTGGAAACATCGATAGTCTTCAGGTTACTTCGTTCACAAATGAAAGCACCGTCTGTGGTGTTGAAAATTCCCCCACTAAATTTGTTAGAATTCAACTTGAGTGCATGCAGATTGCAGAAAATGCTCGAGTTTTTCACAAGTTCACCTTCCATCCTATTTAAAGAGACATCAAGGAATTTAAGCCATCGACTATTTTCAAGGATGACAATGGGGAACATGCCTTGGAGGTCATTATAACTTAAATCAAGATGTTCGAGTTTGCTAAGGTTTTGAAACCAAGGAGGGATAGATGAATTCATGGAGTTTCGACTCAAATCAAGGAATCTAAGAGAAGTGAAATTGATAGGCAGAGAGGCAGAAGCATCTTCCAAATCACATTGCGTCAGTCGTAAATTCTCCAAGGAGGAAAGCATGTTTATAGGACTCAACCATTCCTTGGGGTTGATAAGGGATGTGTAAGAGAGGTCCAAGTACTTCAAGTTGGAAAATGTCGATAGCGATTGAAGGTTCTCTATTCTTAAAGACGGCTCCCACCAATTCCACCCACTAAGATCCAAGTATCTTAAGCTGGAAAGGTTACTAAATTGATTGGAAATGTGTCCATAGCCTGCAAATGAGAGGTTGATATACTCCAACTTATGAAGAGAAGTTAAGAACTTTTGGGTTTTATGGGCTACGAAATCGTTGTGGCTGAGGTCTAGATACATCAAAAACTTCAACTCATTTAGAGCAGGATGTATCTTACCTCCTAGGCTGCAACTCTCTTGATCATCGCAGGAATTATGAAGATTGAGCTTCAAAACATGACCGGTCTTCTTGCTACATTCGACTCCTTCCCACTCACAACAACCCTCACCGGTCCATGACCCCAGGCGTCTTGAAGGGTCAGTGAGATCCTGCTTGAACTTCAAAAGGCTTCCCTCTCAGTGCCAATGCAGCTTACATTTGTTAAGACTTTGGTATGAACGAAATCCAAGGGTTGAATGACAAAGAGTGCACACAAGAGTGTAGGCACGAAGCTAGTATAGAAGTAGGATGCCATTGTTGTTTAAACATGTACCTGAGAACTTCCATTTATAATAGCCAAAAAACATTTCCCTTAAGGAATACATTATTTTCTTTATTCACAAAAAAAAAGGAGTTCTTAACATATTTTTAATGTCCTTTTTCTTTGATCGCTGGCCACCTGAAAGAGACTCTTTCCAAGTCATGCCTTGCAAGGCCCGTCAAACGATCAAGAAATTATATTTTCAAAAACGTACTTTTTGGCGTGAGTCACTCTGGAGACCCCAAGAAAAAAGAAAATGCTGGAGTGATGATACGGAGGTAGCGGTTTCAGATCCGATGTATTCCCTCTGTTTTCTTTTCCTTTTTGCTCTCAATAATGCTGTGTAAGTGAAAGACGGTATTTGTCTTTAGGCAAAAGGATCCTCAAGTAGAGACCATTTGAGATGAGTATGAATGATCTATGAGCTGTTTCTCTTTAGTATGGAACTTGGGGGACTAGAAAATATCTTATGTCAGCAATGAGCCATGAAAATAAACATTGGACGACGCCAAAGCCGTCTTAGTACCCTTTTTAGCAAAAACTTCTAAAGTCCAAGGATTAAAGTTGTAGGAGTTGATCGAGGCCTATGGTTCGTTGTTTCTTTTTCCTCAAAGTTTCCAGCTTTCAGATCAACAAGGTTCTTCTTTCTTCCTTTGTAAGAGTTGCATTTGCCATATTGCTCGTTATTATCACTATCACTTAAAATCCAACTTAATAACACACATCTTTCAAATATTAAACTTCTCTTTTCCATGGGAGAAGAACAGAAATTTCTTGCTGTTCTCTAACGTGCATGTGGGGGTGAATCTGATGACTCGCCACCGCAGCAAATTGAGTAGATACGTACGATGATAAATTATAATTAAAGACGACGATACATGGTAAAGATCATTTAGACCACTGACTTGAATCATTAATTATGTGTGTCTCACAGTGATGCTAAATGGTCCAGATGGACTTGGTCTATATAGTCTATATCTCACATGGAAATTTCTCCGAATGGTAAAAGATGTGATTTATGGGTTCACACTTGACTAGTGTAGCAGGTGACATGACCCAAAAAAAAAAATCTAGACTAAAAATTTTGCCCATTCATCATTTTACATTAGGTCAAAATTGTCTTTTGCAACCAACTGGAAAGAAAGAAATATTGGAGAATAATGAGCACAAGTTCATTATCACTTGAAACTTCAATAGCAATTATCTGTCATCATGAAGAAAGGACGAACCATAATTCCTTTAGTAGCGGTAGTGATACATATCTCGATTGGCAAGCTTGAGGTTCACGCTGGTTGCCAAGTGCAAAACTCACCACAAGCTCGAGCTTGCCAGCCTAAGGCCTTGCTAGATTAGTGAGCCTTTTCAAGGCCAGCGAGCTTGAGGCACCTTGGAATCCAACTAACCTCTAGCAAGGTCGAGCTTGCCTTGCCTTTGGCCAATTACTAGCTGTTGCCATCGTTATGCGTCGACAACCAACCCGAAGAAAAGGAGGAGGAAAAGAAAAAAATAAAAATAGAAAAGAAAAATAAAAATTGAAATAGTTAAAATTCTGATTTATTTTAAAAAGAACAAAAATAAATTAAATTAAATTATTAAAAGTATTGCATTGAGGAAAATCAAATCAAATTTTCCATACTAAAAAAGGTAGAAAACATTTTCTAGTTCATTTTAGGTTTCAGTCGAAAAACTGAAAAAAATATCATTTTCTTGAAAAATGGCTTCATCGAAAATATTTTTCCAGAAATTTTCTATTTTTTTGCAAAATGAATAGAATCTAAACTTCCTGTTGACTTAACCTCACGCTTCATAAAAATGAATCTTCACTTGTATTACAACAACCATGCCTTCTAATTAGGGTTGATGTTGATGTAAATGACCGGTTGTCAACACGGACATGTGATGTAGCTCAAATAAATTTCCTAGAGATTACCTCGCTGGTGGATTTCCATTAGCATTCAAGTACTACATTGAAGAAATTGCTCAGAAAAGATGCCATATAAATTTGTAGTCAAAGTCCATGTGGAAAAAACATGACAAGGTATAAAATGATATCAAGTGCTGCATGCCCCAAATGCCAAAACTTGACATGAAAGGATACTTAAGTACTAAAAGTTTGGAAAAGCACACTTAAATGTGAAAATTGGAGAAAAATGGATTACTTAGTCTTGTGGCGAGAAATTATGGCCAAAAAATACCAACATGGCATTTTTCAACGAGACAAGTGCAAAGCGATGTCGTTTTGCACATTGACATGACTAGATAAGTTGAAAATGATGTTATTTTGTCGCGGATTTGAAGTTTAATATAAATAGGAATTAAATTTAATTTAACACTATTTAAAAAAAAATTGCAGAATGCGTACCATGAGAGCTATGCAAGCCATCCTCGCTACCTCCCTACCGTCTCCAAGAAAGATTGTGGTGGGGGTAGGGTCGGCTAGCATTTGGCAACTTAGCGACCTCGGCAAACCCATGTGAGGCAATCCTTAGCCGGTGGTGACCCTTGGCCAAGCTAAGCCAGGGCCGACAACCCTCACCGGATATGGGGGAAGGCCCTCGCCATAGATCTAGGCAAGGGCTTGTAGGCCTTCGCCACCAGTTAGTCGAAATCTTCAGACCCCAACAACAGTGGGGAGGCGGTGGCGACAACTTGCATAGCCCTCACTGAGCAGGTCATCAATCTTTTTTCTTTTTGAATTTAATTTTAAATTTATTTTAATTAATATTTTTATTAAAATTTAATGAAAGTTAAAACAATATTGTTTTTTCCTCTTCTTTGTTAACATAGCTTTCTGGTACCACATATGAGTGACTTATATTATTAAAAATAAGTCATGTTTAATTTTGCATAGTTTTACGGTTGGCACTTAAATGTCCAATTTTTCAAGAAAGTCGCACCTAACTATACATTTTGATTTTTGACAATTAAGTGTCTAGTCATGCTAAGTTTGGGCACTTGCTTTGTACTTTTACCAAGTAATATCCTCGAGCTGGGCAGTGACTTTTGGTCTTTTGCAATTTATACGAGGCAAATACCTGGCCAAGACGAAAGTGTAGTAGGTTCTTCTAATAATTTTTTATTCTATAAAGAGTTCTATCTAATGGAATATTCATAATTCCCAACTATCAATTTCTTGAACAACTATTATGCCGTTTTATGTTTGTATATCTTTACGTGACCCAACATATCCAAAGCTATGGTAATGATATCTCAAAAAATACCAATGCATATTAAATCATTCTTATAATAGTTTTTAAAAAATTAAAATCAATTTGATATATATAAGAAAAGTTTCAAATGCTTAATTTACTATCCCAATTGTCAACAACAAAAATTTCACTTGAAGGCTTTCATTTATAAGAAAACTAAAGTTGAATTCGTCGATATCAATAGAATTTGACCCTAAATCAATCTAGTTTTGCGCTCACATTTCTTGTTGTGTTTCTCATACTTTTAGATATGATGGACATTTAGGTGGCCATGACCTTCGTGGTCAGGGTGAAGAGAGAGAGAGAGATACTTTTAGATATTGTGGACATAAGGAGTGCATAGAGGAAAATCAAATCGAATTTTTCCACACCAAAAGGTAGAAAATATTTTCAATTTTATTTTTATATGTCTAATTTTTTTACGTTTTGGCCGAATATCAGAAAGTATTCATTTTCTTGGAAAATGGCTTCCCGAATTTTATTTTATTTTCAAAAATGCTACATTTCTCGCAAAATGAAGGAGCCTAAACTTCCTATTGACTTGACCTGCGTGCTTCATAAGCACGAATCTTCACTGTATTTCGTACAACAACCATGTCTTCTATTTAGGGCTGATGTTGATATGAAAGATCAGTTGTCAACATGGATATGTGATGTAGCTAAAATAAATTTCCTAACGGTTGCCTTGTTGGCCCGGATTCCGTTAGCATTCAAACAGTACATTGAAGAAATTGTTCAGAAAAAAATGCCCTATAAATTTACAATCAAAGTCCTTATGGAAAAAAATATGACTAGATATAAAATGATATCTATTTGTCGAGATGCTCCAAGTGCCAAAATTTGTCTTGGAGGACACTTAAGTGCCTAAAAAGTTTACAAAGACATACTTAAATGCCAAAATTAGAGAAAAATAATTAATTAGGTTTAAGCCTTTGACGAAATTCCAGCTTCTACAATGCTAAAGTGGTGCTTTTCAGCAAGATAAATGAAAAATGATGTCATTTTGCATGCTGAAGTAGCTAGATAAGCCAAAAATAATGTTGTTTTGTCTAGGATTTGAATTTTAATATAAAAAATTAATTAAATTAAATTTAAAACTAAATTATTTAAAATATATATTTTTTAAAAAGATTGCATGATGCATTTCACATGGGTTGTGCAAACCGAACGCCGCCTCCCTAGGCGGCTTAGGTGGCGAAGTTGACCCCTCAAGCAATAGTTATTCTTAAACTAGGCGAGTGGGGGTTGACAGCTTCCCTCTTGGATCTACAGGAGAATTTCAGACCCTTGTCCCCAGATCTAGGCAGAGGCTTGCAGGCCCTCACCGCCCGATCGATCAAGGTCACAAACGTTGGCCTTGGAGTGGGGAGCGACAGTGGCTTGCTGGCCCTTACTAAACGCATTTTGCAAACTTTTTTTTATTTAAATTTACTTTTAAGTTTAATTTAATTAATAGTTTTATTAAATATTCAAATAAGAGGTAAAATAAATATTGTTTTTGATTCTTCTTTGTTGACTTAGCTTTTTGGCAAGCCACGTAGGCAACTTATATTATTAAAAACAAGCCTCTTTGGCACCCTTCACACGAAGTTGGCACTTAAGGCCATGTTTGGTAACCATCCAAACAATGCCAAATTCTGATTTTTGTTCAGGGATCGGTTGAAAATAGAATCGCATTTGGTAAAATTTTGTTCCGGGGAACAAATTGACAGTAGAATCAAAGAATAAAATATATATATATATATATATGATACTTGTTCCAAAATCAGAAAAAAATAATCAAAACCAACTATTTTCTTCTCTTTTCTTCTTCTTCAATCACGCGGTCGTCCACTTTGCAAATCTAAGTAGCTCCGCCGCCATGCGTTGCCGACAACCAGTTCGGTGAGCTCGTCGGAGGCTCGCTAGGCAAAGGCAAGGTTCGGCGAGCTCACGAGGGCCAGCCCGGCCACCAACGAGGCTCGGCCTTGCCAAATCTAGCGAGGTGCGCGAGCTCGCCGAAGGCAAGCCTAGCCACCGGCGAGGCTCAACCTTGCCAAATCGGGCGAGGCCGAGCCTCGCCGGGGCTGGGCAAGCCTCGCAATGCCCAGCCCCACCGGTGGCGGGCAAACCTCACCCAACGGCAAGGCCGGCCTGGCCCGCAAGGCCGAGCCTCGGCAAGGCGATGCTTCGGTGAGGTCGCCAGCTCTCATCTAGCTGGTCACCGGTCCAACGACCGGCACGAAGAAGAAGAAGAAGAATAGGAGAAAAAAGAAAAAAGAAAAGAAAAAAAGTATAAAAATTATTTAAAAATTAAAAGAAATTAATTTGAAATAGAATCGGTGAGCACCGTATACCAAACGCAATTTTATTCTAGAATCAGAAATTTTGAACATTTACCAAATGTCTTAAAATACTTAGAAATTGTTCACGGAAACAGAATAAAAAAATCATTTCTAATTAGAATCTACTCCGGAACAAAATTGTTACCAAACACGCCCTAAATATGCCCATTTTTCAAAAAAAGTGATACTTAAGTATATATTTAAGAATTTTTTATGCTTAAGTGTCCCATCATGCCAAATAATATCCCCGACGACTAGGCAACGACTTTTGTTCTTTTGCAATTCATACAAGCAAAACCCAGCCAAGAAGAAAGTACGGAAGTTTGGCTAATAATTGTATATTCTATAAAGAGTTCTATTTAATGGAGTACTCATGATTCCCAACTATCAAGTTCTTGGACAACTGTGGTGCCGTTTTATGTTTGTATATCTTTACATGACAACATACCCAGAATTATGGTACTGATACAAAAAAAAAACAAAAAAATACCAATCCATATTAAATCATTCTCATAGTAGTTTTTTGAAAAATTAAAATTAATTTGATAAAAATATATAAAGAAATGTTTCTAATGCTTAATTTACAATCCCAATTGTCAACACCAAAATTTTTACTTGAAGCCTTTCATTTATAAGAAAACTAAGGATTGAATTCATTGATATCAATAGAATTCGTCCCCTACATTAAAATATTAGTTCTATCTAGTTTTGCCCTCACATTTCTTGCGTGTTTCTCTAGTTTTGGATATTGTGGACATTTAGGTGGCCAGGACCTTTGTGGTCAATGAAGAGAGAGAGAGAGAGAGAGAGAGAGAGAGAGAGAGAGAGAGAGAGAGAGAGAGAGAGAGTAATTGGCTGACCAAAGAAGAAGGGGAAAATAAAAAAAAATTACAAAAAAAGAAGGAAAAAGAAGAAACATAATAGTTAAAATTATGATTTTTTTTATAAATGAAAAATACAGTAAAATAACTTTACCAAAAAAATACAGTAAAATAATATAATTTATAAAAAGGAGTGTGCAGAAGACAATTAAAAAATGTGGAAAATATTTTATAGTTCATTTTTAGGTTTCAGTTTAACATTGAAAAATTATTATCATTTTCTTGGAAAATAACTTCCTAGAAAATATTTTTTAGAAATACCACATTTTCTGCAAAACCAACAAAGCTGAAACTTCCTGTTGACTTGAGCGCATGCTTTATAAGCATGAATCTTCATTTGTATTTAGTACAACAAACATGCCTTCCATTCAGGGATGATGTCGATATGAGTAATCAGTTGTCAACCCAGATATGTGGTGTAGGTGAAATAAATTTCCTAAAGATTACGGCATTGGTGGATTCCATTAGCATTCAAGCAGTACATTGAAGAAATTGTTAAGAAAAGATGCCATATAAATTTGTAGTCAAAGTCCTTGTGGAAAAAATATGACCAGATATAAAATGACATTGAGTGCCAAACACCCCAAGTGTCAACACTTGGCACGGGATACACATAAATGCCAAAAGTTCGGAAATGCATACTTAAGTGTCAAAATCGGAGAAAAATAAATCATTTAAGTTCCAACTGCTATAAATTATGGCCAAAATGTCAACATAGTGTTTTTTTTATGAGACAAATGCAAAATGATTTCGTTTTGCATGTTGAAGTGGTTAGATAAGTTGAAAATGATGTCATTTCACCTCGATTTGAATTTGAATTTAAATTTAATTTATTTTAATTTTTTTAAAGGATTGCAAAATGCATTTTGTGAGGGTTGTGCAAGCCCATATTGCTACCTCCCCACCATCACCATGAAGGGTGGTGGGGGAGGGTTAGCTTAGGTTGTCAGGCCCTAGCTAGGGGCAATGGTTTGGCGACCTTGGTTGACCGATGGCAAAGGCAACCCCTCAGCCAGTGGCAATTCTTGGCCCGACTAAGCTAGGGCTAGCAACCCTCGTCGAATTCAACTTGGGCATGGGCTTGCAAGCCCTCACTGCTGATCAACTAGGGTCATTGAACCCTTGTGACAATGCGCAGGTAGTGGCCAGGGGTTGCTTAGCCTTTCTGAACGCATTTTGCGAACTTTTTTTCAAACTTAGTTTTACGTTTAATTTAATTAATATTTATACTAAAATTCATATGAAAGGAAAAATGACGTTGTTTTGGCTTTCTTTATTGACTCAACTTTCCAACAAGCCACATAGACAACATATATTATTAAGAATAAGTCGTGTTTGGTTCCCAACACCCTTCGACGGAGTTGGCACCAAAATGTCCCGTTTTCACAATAAAGTTGCACTTAAGTGTACCTTTGAAAACTTTTGGAACTTAAGTGTCTTGCCGTGCCAAGTTTTGGCACTTTCGCTATACTTCTATTAAATAATATCCCTCTCATTGGGGCAGTGACTTTTTGTTCTTTTACAATTCATACAGGTGAAAACACGGCCAAGAAGAAAGTGTGGTCAATTGGCCTAATAACTTTATATTCTATAAAGAGTCCTATTTAATGGAATATTCATGAATTGCCAACTATCAATTTCTTGGACAACGGTGGTGCCGTTTATGTTTGTATATCTTTACATGACAACATATCCAAAGCTATGGTAATGATATCTCAAAAAATACCAGTGCATATTAAATCATTCTTATAATAGTTTTTGAAAAATTAAAATAAATTTGATATATATAAGAAATGTTTCAAATGCTTAATTTACTATCCCAATTGTCAACATTTAATTTTTCACTTGAAGGCTTTCATTTATAAGAAAACTAAGGATTAAATTCCTCGATATCAGTAGAATTTGACCCCTCAATCAAACATAAGTTCTATCTAGTTTTGCACTCACATTTCTTGCTGTGTTTCTCTACTTTTACATATTATGGTCATTTAGGTTGCCTTCACCTTTGTGGAGAGAGAGAAACTAGCAATCAACTGAAGATGGAGGAAAAAAAATAAAAATAAAAATAGATAATTTAATAAAAGGAGTGTGCGGAGGAAAAATGAATCGAATATTCCCCACCAAAAGGTGGAAAATATATTCTAATTTATTTTTACGTTTTAGCTAAATATCAGAAAATATTATCATTTTCTTGAAAAATGGCTTCCTAGAAAGAAAAAAATTCACAAATATCACATTTTCCACAAAACCAACAGAGCCTAAACTTCCTATTGACTTGACCTCATGTTTCATAAGCTTGAATCTTCACTTGTATTTGTTACAACAACCATGCCTTCTAATTAGGGCTGATGTTGATATGAATGATCAGTTGTCAACACTGAGATGTGATGTAGCTAAAATAAATTTTGTAAAGATTACCTCATTGGTGGATACCATTAGCATTCAAGCACTACATTGAAGAAAATGTTCAGAAAAGATGCCATATTGTCGTAACCCAATCTTGCCGCCATTCGATCCCTCTTGAGAGGAAGGGAATGGAGAAAGGTCAGGTTTAGGGATACTTGACCAGGAAAGTTCCCTCACGATTCTCAACCACATGAATGTTGTCACCTCATCCCTCAAATGAACCTCTTCTGAGTTCCCTTTACGAGTCGCGAGTTCTCCCAAACTCGTACCCGCGTGATAACAAAGTGTCACAACCCGTACCCACACAAGTGATACACCTCGAGAGAGGAGGTCGGATGTGAATATTGAATTAAATGATACTTTTACCATGGAAGCCCTCCCCCTAGTACTCTTTCCTAAGGATGACGTCACTTCATCCATTAAGAATTTTCCATAGGCAGGTATGCTAAATCATGCTGAGTCCTACCGAGACCTATACCCCACATGACGAGTTTATTTATACGGTCTAATTATTTAGTGTTAGAGAAAACTCCTTCATTGTTTTGAAGCTAACAAAACCTTGCTAAAAGTCTAGTCTGAAGACTTGCAAACTTAAGTGTTATAGTCTGAAGAACTCCAGACTCTATTGCCAAAGTCTGAAGACCGCCAGACTTTATTCTCAAAGTCTGACATCATTGATAGATTCCAGACCGAAGTATCGAGACTTATCCAGATACGGGTTTATCTTAAAGGATTGTGCGGAGGAAAATTGATTCGAATTTTCCCGCCAAAAGGTGGAAAATATTATTTTTACGTTTTAGCTAAATATCAGAAAACATTATCATTTTCTTTGAAAATGGCTTCCTAGAAAAAAAATCACAAATACCACTTTTTCCACAAAATCAATAGAGCCTAAACTTCCTATTGACTTGACCTCATGCTTCATAAGCTTGAATCTTCACTTGTATTTTGTACAACAACCATGCCTTCTAATTAGGGCTGATGTTGATATGAATGATCGGTTGCCAACACTGATATGTGATGTAGCTAAAATAAATTTCCTAGAGATTACCTTGCTGGTGAATTCCATTAGCATTCTAGTAGTACATTGAAGAAATTGCTCAGAAAAGATGCCATATAAATTTGTAGTCAAAGTCCATGTGGAAAAAACATGACCAAGTATAAAATGATATCGAGTGCTGTATGCCCCAAGTGCCAAAACTTGACATGAAAGGACATTTAAGTACTAAAAGTTTGGAAAAGCACATTCAAGTGTGAGAATTGGAGAAAAGTGGATTACTTAAGTACTAATGGCAAGAAATTACGGTCAAAATACCAACATGGCATTTTTTGACGAGACAAGTGCAAAACGATAACGTTGACATGACTAGATAAGTCGAAAATGCTGTTATTTTGTCCCGAACTTGAAGTTTAAAATAAATAATAATTAAATTAAATTTAACACTAATTAAAAAAAAAAAAGATTGTAGAGTGCGTACGGTTAGAGCTATGCAAGCCATCCTCGCTACCTCACTACCGTCACGAGAAAGGTGGTGGGGCTAGGGTTGGGCGGGGCTGCGGGCCTTGGCTAGCATTCGGTAACTTAACCTTAGCAAACCCATGACAAGGGCAATCCTTAGCCGTGGTGACCCTTGGCCAAGCGAGCCAAGGCGGCAACCCTCACCGGATTTGGGGAAGACCCTCACCTTAGATCTAGGTAAGGGCTTGTAGGCCCTTGCCACCAATCAGTTGAGATCGCTAGACCCCAATGACGGTGGGGAGGCGGTGGAAACAACTTGCATAGCCCTCCCTAAATGTGTTTTGTAATCTTTTTTTCTTTTTGAATTTAATTTTAAATTTATTTTTATTAATATTTTTATTAAAATTTAATGAAAGTTAAAACAATATTGTTTTTTCTCTTCTTTGTTGACATAGCTTTCTGCTGAGCCACATAGGTGACTTATATTATTAAAAATAAGCCATGTTTGATTTTTGGCATAGTTTTACGGAGTTGGCACTTAAATGTCCAATTTTTCAAAAAAAGTGGCACCTAACTATACATTTTGGAATTTTTGACAGTAAATTGTCTCGTCATGCTAAGTTTGGGCACTTGCGTTGTACTTTTACCAAGTAATATCCCTCGAGCTGGGCAGTGACTATTGTTCTTTTGCAATTTATACAAGCAAATACCTGGCCAAGAAGAAAGTGCAGTATGTTCTTCTAATAATTTTTTATTCTATAAAGAGTTCCATTTAATGGAATATTCATAATTCCCAACTATCAATTTCTTGAACAACTATTATGCCGTTTTATGTTTGTATATCTTTACGTGACAACATATCCAAAGCTATGGTAATGATATCTCAAAAAATACCAATGCATATTAAATCATTCTTATAATATTTTTTGAAAAATTAAAATAAATTTGATGCATATAAGAAATGTTTCAAATGCTTAATTTACTATCCCAATTGTCAACAACAAAAATTTCACTTGAAGGCTTTCATTTATAAGAAAACTAAGGATTGAATTCGTCGATATCAATAGAATTTGACTCCTAAATCAATCTAGTCTTGCGCTCACATTTCTTGTTGTGTTTCTCATACTTTTAGATATGATGGACATTTAGGTGGCCATGACCTTCGTGGTCAAGGTCGAGAGAGAGAGAGAGAGAGATACTTTTAGATATTGTGGACATAAGGAGTGCATAGAGGAAAATCAAATTGAATTTTCCACACCAAAAGGTAGAAAATATTTTCAAGTTTATTTTTATATGTCTCATTTTTACGTTTTAGCCGAATATCAGAAAGTATTCATTTTCTTGGAAAATGGCTTCCGAATTTTATTTTATTTTCAGAAATGCTACATTTCTCGCAAAATGAAGGGAGCCTAAACTTCCTATTGACTTGACCTCGTGCTTCATAAGCATGAATCTTCACTTGTATTTCGTACAAGAACCATGTCTTCTATTTAGGGCTGATGTTGATATGAAAGATCAGTTGTCGACATGGATATGTGATGTAGCTAAAATAAATTTCCTAAGGGTTGCCTTGTTGGCGGATTCCGTTAGCATTCAAACAGTACATTGAAGAAATTGTTCAGAAAAAAATGCCCTATAAATTTACAATCAAAGTCCTTATGGAAAAAATCTGACTAGATATAAAATGATATTGAGTGTCGGATGATCCAAGTGCCGAAAGTTAGTATGGGAGGACACTTAAGTGTCTAAAGTTTACAAAGATATACATAAATGCCAAAATTAGAGAAAAATAATTAATTATGTGCAGCGAGAAATTCCAGCTAAAATGCTAAAGTGGTGCTTTTTCGGCAAGACAAATGCAAAATGATGTCATTTTGCATGCTGAAAATAGCTAGATAAGCCAAAAATAATGTTGTTTTGTCTAGGATTTGAATTTTAATATAAAAATTAATTAAATTAAATTTAAAACTAAATTATTAAAAAAAAAAAAAAGATTGGATGAAGCATTTCACGTGGGTTGTGCAAACCCAAGCCATCGCCTCTAGCTAGCTGGTGGCAAAGTTGACCCCTCAAGCAGTGGTAATTCTTACCTAGCTAAGTGGGAGTAGGCAACCCTCGCTAGCTTTAAGGGAAGGCCGTGACCCTTGTCCTAGATGTAGGCGAAGGCTTGCAGGTCCTCACCGCCAATCAATCAAGGTCACAAAACGTTGGCGATAGTGGGGAGGCGGCGACAATGGCTTGCATAACCCACCCCAAACGCATTTTGCAAACTTTTTTTTTATTTAAATTTAGTTTTAATTTTAATTTAATTAATATATTTATTAAATATTCAAATAAGAGGTAAAATGATATTGTTTTGACTCTTCTTTGTTGACTTAGCTTTTTGGCAAGCCACGTAGGCGACTTATATTATTAAAAACAGCATTGGCTGGTGGCGGCAACAGCATCCCCATCATAATCCCGCCGCGACGAACATGCACAAACAAGAACTCCTGGACTACAAGGCCATCAAGTAGACCCATGTCATACATAACTAAAACTCGAACACGGATGAACACCAATCAAGGAACACCAACACAAGGGTGCTCCGAGCACTCAACCTCAACGTCAGACGGTAAGCCATAGAAAGTACCACGTGTGACAGGTGAGAGGTGTCTCTTAATCTAAAATGTTAGTTCCCAAATGAGTGAGTACAACCACTCAGCAGTAAAAGATTCCTCAAGCTATATCAAGCACTACTATTAATATCCAGCTTTAACAATAGGTATGTATCAAAATCATGAAAACCTTTAATGTAATAACAATGTAGTCCTAATGTGTTGTGCAACATATCCAAGATAGACAAATCTCAATCATAGGGTCAAATTGAAACATCACGTTCCATTCCATGCCATACGCTCAGTCCTATATCCAGACCCACACACACTTATATTGAAACATTCATTTTATTTTTCAAAAGGTTTCATCCCCAGGAGGACTAATGTTTGCAACCCTCCGGCATTCGCATCCCTCCAGGCATCACGAAAGCCTAAGGCATTCAGCCATTTAAGGCCACCGGGCATTTGGAGCAAATCATGCCTCCAGGCATCTCATACCCCACCTGGCATCACGAGGAACCTCGAGGACCTCCCATGAAAATGGTCACCCTGGCCATCCGGAATTACATACCGACAAGCATACCACCAGGCATCCCGAAGCTCCTGGGGAAAAACCTCCAGCATTCAGCTATTTAAGGCCACCGGACATTCACAAGGCATCGACTCACTCAATCCTCTAGGCATCCTGACTCCTGGGATATCATTGACCCGAGGGTTCAACGGTAACAATTTAGCATTTTAATTCACAAAACATTTTCAAATGCTAAAACAAGATGTCTCATGGACCCTCTAACACATCTCAATATTGCACAAATATCCACAACTAATACCATCATATCACATAGCCATTCGAAACACCTTCACCTTCGGACACTTTATGAAAATTCAAGAACAGAATAGCCCGACTTTTACAATGCACAGTTCAGGTAAAATTTTTGAAACAAATACTAAATGGACTCATAAAATTATGAAATTTTGACACGTTATCAATAAGACCTAAAGGAACAAATTTCATTCAGAACACCAAGTCAAATTTCATGCATATCTAGAGTAAAAACTTCGGTATTTCTTGCTACAGTTTCTGTAAAATTTCCAGATTTAGCATTTCCGTATGAAAATCACTTTGTCGACCAAATATTGTCCATTTATGCTAAATTTTTGATATGTTACTCTCACAGATGTGCTCTCCAACTTTAATTATGAATTAAAAGTCAAATTTTGGCTAGAAAATTCCAGAAAAATCGAGAAATCACCGGTGGTCATGCTGTTCTTGCGAAAACAGTTCACTAGCCTAAAGAGGACTATTCCTATACTTTGAGTTTCGGTATCCAACGTCCACAGCCAAGATTTATAAGCACATTACACCACAATACAGCCTCTTTACTTCTCAAAAATCCACCATAGCTAAATCCTTGAGTTCTCTTTTCAATTTAAAAACGAAATCCACCAAAAACTTGCTCTATCCTTGCTCCAATACCTCGGCCAGCTTCATCTCCTTCATCAAAATCGACATGCAACTCCAAATTCCACATTTTCTCACATCTACCAACTCCTCACTAGATAAAACAACAAGCAAAACATAGATTGAAAAACTTCTACTTGCCTTAAGTCCTATGCGACCATAGCAAAACGGAGAATTTGGGGTCTTGGACATGGCTTGGCGATGGCGAAACTAGGCGGCGTCGACGGCGGCAGCTGGGTCACGGTGGAAGACAGCCTTCTTCTTCCCCCTCGCGGCCCGCTTGAAATCTCTCGGTCTCACTCTCTCTTTCTCTCCGATTCTCTCTCTCACGAACACTCCCTCGGTTGCTTGCCTTGTCCATTACGCCTTCTCTCTCTCTCTCTCTCTCTCTCTCTCTCTCTTTTTCTTCCTTTCACTCTCATGATTAGCTAGTAATCACGAGGTTTGCATGGAAATGACAAGTGTAAGCTGGATTTGGACAAATGTAATATGGCATGCAAATCTTCCTCCCTTCCCCTTCTTTCGGTCGACGGCCTTGTGGACTTCTTAGGCTAGGCCTTGGCCAGCTGAACGGTGGGGGGTTGGTGGGCTGCTTTGGGCTGGTTCGGCGTTAAGTGTCCAGCCCACTCTTGCTCCTATTTTTCCACTTAAAATCCAGACTCATAATTACTTAATTACAATTATTCACATGGCTATAAAATTTTGCAATATTAATCTATAGTAATCCGACTTATAGAGTACACGGCCAAGAAATTTCCTTATCAATTTATCCTTTAGTACAATCCTTGATCACACATGGACATAGGATAGATTTCAACAAAACAATTGTCCATTAAATGCTCGGCCTTGATTAATAGTAATCCATTGGACTAATGGCTATAATATAGTCCGATGGCGCTTCCACAACATATTCATGGGTTGTAGTGCATCTAGAGATCGCTATGAAATTTTTTGAATGCCACAATCGTCCACCGCCATCGCCACCATCCGCCGTTGCCGTTCGAACAACTTGATCACGGCTGCTAGAGGCTGTCAGAGGGGGGGCGAGGTCCGGCAAGCTCATCGAAGGCAAGCCCAGCCAGCGAGACTTGACCTCGTCAAATCTAGCGAAGTCGAACCTCGCCGGGGTTGGGTAAGCCTCGCGATGCCCAGCCCCACCGGTGGCGGGCGAGCCTCGCCTAGCCCGGCGGGCTGGCCCAACCCCACCGGTGGCTAAGCAAGCCTCACTCAGCCCGAGGAGGCCGGTTTGGCCACCGATGAGGTGAGCCTCGGCAAGGCGATGCTCGGTGAGGCCGTCGGCCCTCATGCGGCCGGTCATCGATCCGATGACCAGCCTAAAGAAGAAGAATAGGAAAAAAAGAAAAAGAAAGTATAAAAGTATAAAAATTACAAAAATTATTTAAAAGTTAAAAGAAATTAATTTGGAATAGAATCAATGAGCATGGTACCAAACGCAATTTTATTCTAGAATCAGAAATTTTGGACAGTTACCAAATGGCTTAAAATGCTTAGAATCTATTCCGGGAATAGAATAATAAAAAATCATTTCGATCGAATCTACTCTAAGAACAGTCGTTACCAAACGCGCCCTAAATGTCCCCATTTTTCAAAAAGTGATACTTAAGTATACATTTAAGAACTTTTGACGCATAAGTGTCCCATCATACCAAATAATATACCTCTGACTAGGCAACAACTTTCGTTCTTTTGCAATTCATACAAGCGAAACCCAGCCAAGAAGAAAGTATGGAAGTTTGGCTAATAATTGCATATTCTATAAAGAGTTCTATTTAATGGAATACTCATGATTCCCAACTATCAATTTATTGGACAAGCTGTGGTGACGTTTTATGTTTGTATATCTTTACATGACAACATATCCAGATTTATGGTGCTGATATATAAAAAAATAAATAAATAAATAAACAATCCATATGAAATCATTCTCATAATAGTTTTTTGAAAAATTAAAATTAATTTGATATAAATATATAAAGAAATGTTTCTAATGCTTAATTTACAATCCCAATTGTCAACACCAAAAGTTTCACTTGAAGCCTTTCATTTATAAGAAAACTAAGGATTGAATTCATAGATATCAATAGAATTCGACCCCTTCATTAAAATATTAGTTCTATCTAGTTTTGCCCTCACATTTCTTGCGTGTTTCTCTAGTTTTGGATATTGTGGACAATTAGGTGGCCATGACCTTTGTGGTCAATGGAGAGAGAGAGAGAGAGAGAGAGAGAGAGAGAATTGGCTGACCGAGAAGAAGAAGGGGAAAATACAAAAAAATTACAAAAAAAGAAGGAAAAAGAGGAAACATAATAGTTAAAATTTTGATTTTTTTATAAATAAAAAATACAATAAAATAAGATAATTTATAAAAAGGAGTGTGCAAAAGACAATTCAAAAAGGTGGAAAATATTTTATAGTTCATTTTTAGGTTTCAGTAGAACATTGGAAAATTATTATCATTTTCTTGGAAAATAACTTCCTAGAAAATATTTTTTTATAAGTACCATGTTTTCTGCAAAACCAACAAAGCTAAAACTTCCTGTTGACTTGACCGCGTGCTATATAAGCATGAATCTTCAATTGTGTTATGTACAACAAACATACCTTCCATTTAGGGATGATGTTGATATGAGTGATCAGTTGTCAACACTTGCGCTATACTTCTATTAAATAATATCCCTCTCATTGGGGCAGTGACTTTTTGTTCTTTTACAATTCATACGGTGAAAACACGGCCAAGAAGAAAGTGTGGTCAATTGGCCTAATAATTGTATATTCTATAAAGAGTCCTATTTAATGGAATATTCATGTTTTGCCAACTATCAATTTCTTGGACAACGGTGGTGCCGTTTATGTTTGTATATCTTTACATGACAACATATTCAAAGCTATGGTAATGATATCTCAAAAAATACCATGCATATTAAATCATTCTTATAATAGTTTTTGAAAAATTAAAATTAATTTGATATATATAAGAAATGTTTCAAATGCTTAATTTACTATCCCAATTCTCAACATCAAAATTTTCGCTTGAAGGCTTTCATTTATAAGAAAACTAAGGATTGAATTCCTCGATATCACCCCTAAATCAAACATAAGTTCTTTCTAGTTTTGCGCTCACATTTCTTGCCGTGTTTCTCTACTTTTAGATATTATGGTCATTTAGGTGGCCATCCCCTTTGTGGAGAAGGAAAAAATAAAAGTAAAACAAAAAAAAGTTAAAATTTTAACTTTTTTAAAATGAAAAAATAAAATAAAATAAGATAATTTAATAAAAGGAGTGTGAGGAGGAAAAACTGAATCGAATTTTCCCCACAAAAAGGTGGAAAATATATTCTAATTTATTTTTATGTTTTAGCTAAATATCAGAAAATATTATCATTTTCTTGGAAAATGGCTTCCTAGAAAAAAAATTCACAAATACCACATTTTCCACAAAACCAATAGAACCTAAACTTCCTATTGACTTGACCTCATGCTTCATAAGCTTGAATCTTCACTTGTATTTGTTACAACAACCATGCCTTCTAATTAGGGCTAGTGTTGATATGAATGATCAGTTGTCAACACTGTGATGTGATGTAGCTAAAATAAATTTTGTAAAGATTACCTCATTGGTGGATACCATTAGCATTCAAGCATTACATTGAAGAAATTGTTCAGAAAAGATGCCATATTGTCATGACCCAATCTTGCTGCCCATCGATCCCTCTTGCGAGGAAAGGAATGGAAAAAGGTCAGGTTTAAGGATACTTGACCAGGAAAGTTCCCTCACGATTCTCAACCACGTGAATGTTGTCACCTCATCCCTCGGACGAACCTCTTGTGAGTTCCCTTTACAAGGTCGCATGTTCTCCCAAACTTGTACCCCGCATGATAGCGAAGTGTCACAACCCGTACCCATACGAGCAATACACCTCGAGAGAGGAGGTCGGATGTGAATATTAAATTAAATGATACTTTTACCATGGAAGCCCTCCCCCTAGTACTCTTTCCTAAGGATGACATCACTTCATCCATTAAGAATTGTCCATAGGCAGTTACGCTAAATCATGCTGAGTCCTATCGAAACCTATACCCCACGTGACGAGTTTATTTATACAATCTAATTATTTAGTGTTAAAGAAAACTCCTTAATTGTTTTGAAGCTAACAAAACCTTTCTAAAAGTCTAGTCTGAAAACTTGCAAACTTAAGTGTTATAGTCTGAAGAATTCCAGACTCTACTTCCAAAGTACGAAGACCACCGACTTTATTCTCAAAGTCGACATAACCGATAGATTCCGGACCGAGTATGGAGACTTATCCGATACGGGTTTATCTTCAAGGATTTTGTTTGTATGGTTCGTGAAAGATCTTATGGCCGAATATAACATCTACTTGATTGATTACTCTCATTGGAATCAAGTTGGATATAAAGATCTATTGAAAAGCGAAGTATACTTGGAAGGTTCTACTTATGGAAACCAAGATCCGACTTGTATGGGCTAGCAGGATTGATGGGCTCTCATCACATTCCTAAAACGACTCGAGATCTCCTTGATTGATTCTATCCAACAGGTAGATTGAAAAAACTCATTTGGAAAGTACCAACGGTTGTGAAGGCATGGAGGAGTATTTGAGGCGAGACTCTCGGTTGTTCAAAAAGGGTGTGTGAAAGAAAATTTTCAAAATCTGAGGCTTCCTAGTGCTTTGCTATTTCAATTGTTGAGCTTAAATTGTAAAGAAAAGAAAGTAAACACTTGTGAGACTTTGGAAAAGTGCAGTAGAGTTTCTACATTGTGAAGTCAAGGATGTGAGACTGTAAAATCTCTTTTGATTCATAGTGAAATCCAGCCAATGGGCTCTCAATGTGGGAGAGTGGACATAGGCTTGATCTAAGCCGAACCACTATAAATATTGTGTTTTTATTCCCTTTCCTTGAACTCCTTACTTTAGTTCGTGACTTTATATAACTGTTTAAAGTTGATTACATTCTTAGTC